>CM057450.1:1183575526-1184175526 GCA_016271365.2 Neoceratodus forsteri | reverse complement strand
AACGGACTGAAGCAGTTACGTTATGGCAAATGTTTAGACAGGCTCAGTACTGTATATATTCCTGGAAACAACAAAATGGCCAAGAGAAGATATAATATCAGTTTTTTTATTTATTTAAAGGAATGTATAAGCGAAATCAGAGGAAACCTTTTCAGCTAGCTCAAAGCAGTAGGACTAAAATACATACATTACGCCTAAAGGGACCGTAAAACCTCCTTTGACTTTTTAATATAATTTGACATTTGGGCATGTGACCTCCATAATCTACTTACTGAGCTTTTTCTTTCTTTTTTTATTTTTGCTTTGAAATAAGCCTTTTCTTTCTTAAAGCAGCAGTGCAACAAAGCTGGGCCAAAAATATAATTCTACCTTTTCTTTCACTATAAAAGATTACATGCATCTTGCAGTTTTAGTTAGTGGTAAAATTTTCTGCTACCACAAAATCTGAGCATTTTATAAATGCTTTATTTTTCTCAAGAAAAATGATGGCCACCACAGTAGCTTACAAATCGCATTGTAGGGCTGGTCTGGTGGCACAGAGGTCTGAGGCACTGGGCTCCTTACCTCGTGCCACACCAGCGACCTGGGTTTGGGACTGGACCATGGTTGCCCGAGGACTGGGTGGGGGCTACTGTCCTCCTTCAGTGAGGGGGGTCAGCATCTCGCCACACTGTCACCAGCTAGCAGAGACTTGGTGGTGTGACTAGGTGAGAACCAGTGAAAGGATCCGACACAGGCGCCTGTAAAGTGTGCATGTGTCATTGCACATGACTTGCTCTCAGGGAAACCAGAAAACATATAAAAAAAACATGGCTGAGGATTATTCCCTGGCTGCCACAGCCCCCACACCACCTGCAAGGTTTGGGGGAGGGTCTGGATTGTGCTTTAAGAGTGGGAGGACAGCACTCCCTCCTCTAACCCCGCCACAGGGGTGATATCTATAGGAGCTTCTCCTCCACAGGTAAGTCCTTGGGGCAGTGGCTGGGGGTTGGTGGCCGGTGGGGAGCGAGGTGGTGCCAAGTGCAGAAAAAAAGCTTGGTGGAAAAAAACAACAAAACAAGTGTAATTGTATGCTCGGGATGGGATATGATGAAAAACAAAAATGGTGCGTAGCATAGGAGGTACCAGAAACGGATTTGACAGGTTTGCTGATATTTATATTACTGTAGCTGAAACTAGCTTTTGGAAAAACAGTTTTTTGTTGCATCGTCTTTAAAGGTTCCTTGTTGATGCTGCCTTTTCTCCGCCTAACATTCATTTTTAGTTACTGATCCGGTCTGGAACCCAGTGAAATCAGCTGAGCGGAAGCTCATAGCCTAAATTTCAGTGCAAAGCCTTCACTCGGCTGATGTCACCGGATTTCAGAAATTATCAGTAATTATAAAAAAAATGTATATCAGGCAGGAAAAAGGCTGCTTCAAATAAGGGTCCTAAACAAACAAAACAAAACAATAAAAAAATAAAAAACTATTTCCAAGTGAACAAAAAGAAGTACAGTGGGAGGTAAAGATGGCTGCACAAATGCCCCAAATCCCAATTATAATAAAAATAGTTAAAGAAAGGTTTCTTTTCTCTTTAAGATGTGATACAATTAAGGGTTATGTGATGATGTATTTTTCACTTATAAAATAACCTGTGGAACAAGCTCCCAAAGGCAGTGGTGCGGTGGGAGGTTTGATCTTTTAAACAGGACCTTCATCATGGAGAATAAGATTACTTGGGACAGCATTTAAATTGTTGAGTGGGGGTTGGTCCGCCATCACAGCAGTAGAGCTACTGCTCATGACACACAACGCACGTTGAGGTGAGCTCAGGCTGACAGGTGCTTGGGGGCGGAAGATCAAGCTTCCCAGGGATGCTCTGTTCTTCCGGGAGGGAGGGTAGATGTGGCTATTTCCACACTGCCACCTGGGTGACCACAGGTGGTACAGTAGTGACAGCATAAGTGAGGGAGGGGCATCGGCTGAGGTCCATGTGAAATTTATTCTGTGTGCAACTGCATGGACCTCCCAGTGTGCTGACATCCCAGGGATGGGAATACAACAGCAAAAAGAGGCAATCCGCTTTAAAACAGGATGAGCCTGGGCACAGTTGAAACCCCTCCAACCACCATCCACTGCAGTGGAACTCCGAGAACTCCTGCCTCCATGTTTTGAAGAACGCAGGATGTTGGGTCTTGCTCAGCTGGACCCCGCCATGGGAGGGGGCAAGCTCGTGGAGTTGGAAGCCAAGTACAGTGACTGGTAGGGATGTCAGGAAGTGGGGCTGGGCCTGACTTGAGATGATAGGGATGAGACATGGCATGGTCTTTTATTTGTTAATGAAAAAATGGTAGCTAGCCTGTGATGACTGTATGTCTTTCCAGGTTTGGGATTACACGTCATCTGTGGAGCTGCACACTAGGGTTGCATTAAAAAATTGCTAGACAAAAAGAACCTAATAAAAAATATGTCATGTAGTGACTGTGTCAGAGGGTCTGTAGGCAATTCTGAATGTGCTGCCGCACTACATGACTACCGCACAGAAACTTCAGGATTAAAGCTGCCCTGCAGCAGAATATTAAAACACCACCTGCAGGACAGAAAAGGCCCAGAAAGCAAGGCCCAGTTTTGTATGTGCTACAGTGCCTTGACTGAGATATATTTATTTTGAGTTTTATAATCTATTACATTGCAATGCATGTGACTGCCACTTGTCATTCATTAGTACTGTAATCACTAGTTCATGTTTTTAACCTCATTAGTCTTGTGTATGTGTGTACAGAAAAATATCCTGATGATTTTGCTGAATTGTTGTCCTCAAAAAGATTGAAATTACTATTATTCCAACTGAACATGAGCAAACTGGCCCGAATGCCTGTATTATTTCTTTGTCTATTATGGAGAGAAGTAGCATGGGAAGAGTGGGGTCAGGGAAGCTTTGAAGAACAACACAGGCAGGTGGGAAGGTTATAAGTTAAAGAGGACATGTGTGCCAGTGCTAGGAGTGTGAGTAATAAATTCCGGAGCTGGAGGCCATCATGGAGGAGGAGGTTAGCCTGATTTGGTGGCCATTACCAAGGCATGGTGCACTGACAGCCATGACTAGGATATGGCCATACTGATCTACTCTCTGTTCAGGAGAGACAGGGAAGGAAGGAGGGGTTGTATATATGTGAGAAAAGGAATCAAGGCTATAGAAATTCAGGGACACCCAAAGGAAAAGAAAGGACTGGGGGTGCTGCAGGTCATCCTGGAGTCAGGAGCTGGGGCCACTATCTGTACAGGGTGGTATACAGACCTCCAGCATAGGAAAAGGAGGTGGATAAGTCGCTTGGGAAGACATAATCAGGAGGGCAGCTAAGGGAAGATAGAACCACTTTGTGACTTCTGTTTGCCAGATGTGGATTGGATCCTTCCAGCTGTGGCAAGGAACAGGGCCATCCTTGACCCTCTATGGGGCTTGTCTATGGCAGCTAGTCACCAAACCTACTAGGGATGGGGCAGTGCTGGATCTGGTGCTTACAAACAGGGACAGCATTACAGATGTCACAGTGGGCAGTCCCCTAGATACAAGTGATCACTGTTCAGTGTGATTTAATATTAAGATGGGCAGAGGCAAGCCACCTGAGTACTGAGGGTCCAGGACTTTAGGAGGGTGGATTTTAAAGTGGGAGACTGCCTCACAAACTGCCTCATAGGGGATTGTCAGGAGTGTTGGATGAACAGGGGGCACATAATTGAGGAAACCAGCCTCTGCATGAAGGAAGTTAATAAAAGCAAAGGAAAAATAGACAGTCATGGTATTCTAGGGAAGTGGCCACAGTGGTGAAGGAAAAAAAGGTGGCATTCAGGAGGTATAAGGAAACGCAGAGGGAGGAAGACAGGGAGGTGTGCCTGATAAAACATAGAGAAGCAAGGAAGGCAGTGTGGGGGCAAAGGTGCAGACAGAGGAAAGGATAGCCAAGGGGTAGCAAATGGGGATACGACTTTCTTCAGGTATATAAATGAGAAGAGGAAAGCAAGGGAGGGATAGTGAGGATGAGGAGGGTGACAGAGGGAGACTGTGTAGAAGGGAACCAAGAAAAAGTCATCTGAACAGGTGCTTATGGTCACCCTTCATGCTGCTTGGGGGGACTGCCAGGAAAAGCAGGAACGGGGGGGTTGAAGCCCATTTCAAGAGGAAAGCATCTTTAGGGACTTGCAGCTCTGAGGTGGACAGGGCTGGGGACCGGATGGCATACAGTTAAGGGTATTAAAAGAACTCAGGGAGGTGCTGGCTGTCTGACTGACAGCCCTATTCAACAGCTCACTGGAATCAGGTATGGTTCCAAAGGACTGGGGAGAACAGATGTGGTCCCTTTACATACAAACAGCAGCAGGGAAGAGGCTAGCAACTATAGGCTGGTGAGCCTCACCTCGGTGGGGAATTAATGGAAACACTAATAAAGGAAAGGTTAGTAGAGTGTCTTGAATCCAGTAGGCTTAAAGAAGAAAGGCAGCATGGATTCATGGGTTGAGGGTGAGAGGTTGACTGGGTGACCAGGAAATAGATGGGGTTAGGCAGAGGACGTGGTCTATCTGGACTTTAGCAAGGCCTTTGACACTATGCTGCACTGAGACTAGTTAAAAATTGAGCAGTCTAGGGGTAGGATCCAAAGTGGAGAACTGGGTTGAAAACTGGTTATCGGATAGAGCGACAGTGGGTGGTGGATAATGGCTCTCATTCTAATGATGGAAGTGTGACCAGCAGGGTGCCGAGGACTCAGCATTGGGACTGGTCCTCTCAATGTCTTCATAAGTTACATTGCAGATGAACTGGAAGGAAAGTATGCCTTTTACAGATGATGCCAAAATCTGTGATAGGGTGGTCTGTCAGAAGGGTCTGAAAGAACACCTAGGGATCTTGAGAGACTCAAGAAATGGTCAAGAACATGGCAGTTGAGGTTCAGTGCCAGAAGGTGCAGAATTACACAAGTAGGGCACAGAAACCCACAAATGGGTATGGGATGGAGAATTACTGGCAGTGTTGCAAGGCATTGTGACAAAGCAGTGGGTAGAGCAATTGCAGTGTTGAGATACACTGGGAGAGGAACCCCAACAAGAGGAGGGAGGTGGTGCTTCCACTGTATTGCTCGCTGGTGAGACCCCTCCTGGAGTACTGTGTTCAGTTCTGGAGATTGCACATGAAAGGATATAGACATAGTGAAGGCAGCCCAGAGGAGGGCAGCTAGAATGTGCAGGGGATGCATCAGAAGTCTTATGAGGAGAGACTGAGGGAACTCAGCATGTACACTCTGAAAGAGAAGACAGCAAAGAGAGACATGATAGAGACCTACAAGTACCTCACAGAGATGAATAGGGTGCAGGAGAGGAGTCTCTTTCAAATGAGAAAGAGCACCAGGACCAGAGGACATGCAATGAAGTGGGGAGGAGGTTGGAGTTAGCAGTTTAGAGGGATTTAAGGAAGTTCTACTTTGCTGAAAGAGTTGTAGACACCTGCAGTAGACTGTCAGCGGAAGTGGTGGAGGTGAAAACAGTAGGGACTTGAAGCATGCATGGGACAGATAAAGGGACTATTAGTAAGTAGAGTAAGGAGGGTCGCCTGAGACCAGTTAGGGTCTGCAAAACAGATTGGGCAGGGCCAACTGGGCAGGCCAAGTGGTCCTTTCTGCTGACAAATTATATGTTTCATGGGGGGCAGCACTATACTTTAGGGATAGTATCAAAGCTCAGAAATACAGGAAGTAGAAACATGGAAACATAGAATTTGATGGCAGATAAGGACCACTTGGCCATTTTTCCACCTACAGTTTCACAGCAGACCATAATCAATCTCGGCTCTTTCTCCATCCTCCTTCCTTTCCATTAAGATACCCTTATGCCTATCCCATGCATTCTAGAACCCCCAATCACCACCACCACCACCTCCACCTCCACTGGAAGGCTGTTCCAGAAATCCACCACGCTTTCAGTGAAGAAGTACTTCCTCACATCTCTCTAAATCCAGCCCTTCCAGCTTCATAGCATGTCCCCTTGTTCTTGAGCTCCATTTTTCTGAAAATACTTTCCTCCTTACCTTTTTACCCCAAGAGGTATTTAAAGGTCTCTATCATAGAGCCTCTCCTCTTCTGTTCCAGGGTGTATACATTGAGGTCCCTTAGTCTCTCCTCATAGGGCTTTTGATGCAGAGTCTGCACCGCTTTTAGTTGCTCTCCTCTGGACCGCTTCCACTCTGTCTATGTCCTTCGGAGATGTGGTCTCCACTACTGGACACAGTACTCAAGGTGGGGTCTTACCAGTGATCTGTACAGGGCAACACCACCTCCTTTTTCTGGTGGTGATACCTTCCTATGCACCCTAGCATGCCACTAGCCCTCCCAACTGCCGTGTTGCACTGCTTGGCCACCTTCAGGTCATCCAATATGATTACCCTAGGTTTCTTTCCTCCTTGGTTTTCGTCAGTACCACTCCATCCATTTTGTACTCCACCTCTGGGTTTCTGTGCCCTAAGTGCATTATTTTACACTTTTCACATTGAAACACAGGTACCATACCCTTGACCACTCCTTCAGTTTTCTCAGGTCTCTGCTCATCCTTTCCAGCCCCATCCCCATGTCTCCACCCTGTTGCTGATTTTGGTGTCATCCACAAAAGGAGACGTCTTCCAGCTCCTCTGCTATGTCAGTTATGAAGTCATTAAAAGGATTGGTCTCAGCACCGATCCCTGCAGGTCACCCTCCCTTCCTTAGATTTAACTCTGTTTGTCACCACCCACTGTATGTATCCCTTACCAATTTCTTACCCAGTTTACAACCTTTACCCACTCCTAAGTGACCCATCTGGCTTACTAGTCTCCTGTGTGGAATGGTGTTGAAAGCCTTACTGAAATCTAGGTAGGCCATGTCCACCACTCCACCCTGATCTAATTCCTTGGTCACCCAGTCAAAGAAATCTATCAGATTCATTTGACATGACCCCTTCTCCCCATCCCCATGAATCCATGCTGTCTCGGTCTTGTAGCCCATTGGATTCAACATATTCGTAATCCTTTCCTTCAGCAGTGATTCCATTAACTTAGAGAGGAGTATGGGGCCTAAAGCAGTTTGGGTGCAGCTTATTGCAGAAGGAGGGAGGGTGATTAGGGTTGGGGTGGTGTACAGGCCTCCAGCACAGAAGGAAGAAACTGACAGAGCTGGCAAAGGCGATCAAGAGGGTGACGGAACTTGGGGAGGTGCTGATATGTGGGGACTTTGGTATGCCACATGTGGGCTGGAGTATCCCAGTAGTAGGGAGTTCAAGGAGCCAGACTCTGATATGTGAAATGCAACAGGCAATTCTAATCCAGAATGTCATGGAACCCACTGGGAAGGTGTCATACTGAATTTGGTCCTGACAACGGGCGTGTGGGTGAGATCAAGATGAGAACCAGCGGAATTTAGCAATCACAGGACTCTGTGGGTTGAAATCAAGCTGCAGGCAGATAAGGGCACTCAGGATTACAGTACTAAACTTTGAGAAGGTGGATTTCAGGAGGATGAGGGAAGCATTGGGGAATATTGCACGGAGCCGTAGGAGGGGCAGCAGATGGGGCCTGGTGTACAATGGCAAGAGGAGGAGGAATACACTGCGTGTTTTCCAAGGAGTGAGGCAGTGAAAAAAAGAAGTGTTTTTCATCTGGGACAAAACAAGTCAGGCAGAAGAGGGAGAAGGTAATGTTTCAAGAAATAGGCAAAAGCAGCTGCAGAACTGAAGTTAATGCAAGGTGTGAAAGAGAATAACAAAGCTTACTTTTGAAATGTACAAGAACAGCACTAAACCAGGGAAGGAGCGGTCAAGTTCAGGAAGAGCGAGGTTGGGAGGAAGATGAGAAAGGGAACAAATTTACTAAACAAATATTTCTGTTCAGTGTTCCTGGTGGGAGACAAGGTCCTGCTGCTAGAATGCAGCGTTAAAGCCACTAGGTATCTTTAGCAAGTGCCAACATGGAATCTTTCATGGAGGATAGGGTGTTGTAGGGCTTACAAGCACTGAAAGTGGCTAAATCAGTAGGCACAGACAGAACACATCCAGAGTTGGCATGTTAATAATGTAGAACTTGAAAGCATCAATATAGTGTACAAGGGCTGTGGACAGGGCAGATAAGATGCTGTCATGCATAGAAGTGGGATCAGTTTGAGGAGAAGGGGAGGTGATACTGCCCTTTACAGATCACTGATTAGATCACATTTAGAGTACTGTGCACAGTTTTGGAGGCTGGATCCCACACTTGAAGAAGGACAGTAAGAGGCTAGAAACTGTGCAGAGAGGGCAACCAGAATGATCCAGCACAGGGGAAGTCATGCAGGGAGGGTTGGGGACCTCGGTATATTCATGTTGGAGAATAGGAGGGAGAGGAGGACATGATAAAGATGTTCAGTTATCTCCGTGGGATAAATTGGTATAACAAGGAGTGTTCACACCAACTAGAAACATGGGCACCAGGAAAACTCCATGAATATGGCGGGGGGCAGAAAGGACATCAGAATGTATTCTTTCACGAAAAGGCTGGTAGAAAACAGAACAAGTTCCTTGAGGAAATTCCGTGTTCTGAAATGGTGGGACAGATGCGTGGGAAGGGTCGAGTGGGGCAGCAGGTTGATGGACGGACCGGAATGTCTGCTGGGGACAGTGCCTAGTATTAGGCAGGTTTTGGAGCAGACAAGATGAGCCGAAAGGCCTTTATTTTCTGCCCTTATCAAGTCTATGAATGGGGAGGGTGGTGTGGCATTATGTGGCATAGAGCGGTGAGCAGTGACTAGGGAAGAAATTTGGAAAATTCACCGGTGTGTCAGATAATGACTCCCCCAACCACCACCACCATGTGGACATTTCTTTCTCTCTGGGCCTTCCCCTGTGACAGCGAGCACCCATCCATGGTTAGAGTGGAAGTCTGAGGAGGTAGAGGATAGGAGCTGGGATGCCAAGATGAGGACTCCTGTGAAGTGACTTGGTAAGAAGGGATTGGCAAAGCCTGAAGCAGCGAAGAAAGGGTGGGATTTAGTGATAACTTGGTTACCCTACTTTTCAAGATGAACATAGACCTCTACTTTTGAAGAAATGTGTGACTAATTTGCATGCATGGCAGTGTGAGAACTTGTTGTTCATTAGTCTCCTGGTTAATGAGGTTTAGATGTGACCTGCCATTATGATACAGGAGTGTGTGGGTCGTTTCAAGAAACCTGCCAAAAGTCACATGAGACCTGCAGCTCATACACTAATTGCTTTCAGAATACAGTCCTGATTTTCTGTTACTTTCTGTGTAAAGAAATAATGTTCACAGACTTCAACTAAGGCAAACAGTGCTGTTTAAACCTCTGTTAAGTTTCTGTTAAGAGATTGGCACTAGTCGGTAAGGCTCTGTGTTTATCGCTCTGACCAATGCCTACCCTTCTGCAGGAGCTGTCTAGTGAAACAGCTCAGGAGAACATGGGGAGGAGGGTGCTAAACACATATTCCTTACCAGGCTCTGTCCCTCCTTTAACAAAGTAAAGATCAGGGTCTGGCCTTTGACAAAGGGTCTTTGTGATCTGAAACACATCAGCCCAAGTGGGGTCCAGGACAGGATTTTAGAAGAATGGCATGCTGATTATATTTTAATAAAATGAACATTTTGAAACTCATGGTGGGTGCCCAATTTGCTTGTGTGCATTCTCTCTGACCAGTCATCTGCCCTTCTACAGGAACTGTCTAGTGAAATAGTAACTGGGGAGAACACTGGGGAGGGAGGAGGTTGGGAGTAAACACATATTCCTTGCCAGGCTCTGTCCCTCCTTTAGCAAAGTAAAGATCGGGATCTAGGCAAGGATCTTTGCATTAATGGTGTGCTGAACCCTTTTTTTTTTTTTAACTAGGAGAGAGACACTAAGCTGAAGCTTGTTTACAGGTGCAACCTGGGAGCACAAGGAAGTTAAGTGACTTGCTCAGGGTCACACAGTATGCAAGTGGGGGCTGTGGGATTGAACACAGGTCTCCAGGTTTGCAGCTCAGAGCCTTAAACCACTGCGCTATACTGCCTCAGATTTTTTTGTGGAGTCCTGTAAAATAAAGGCTTGCATCCTGTGTGAAAAGTGTTGTAGAGAGGGCAACCCAGCAGTTGAGTTGCCTGTGCCTGCAGTGTCACCAGCCATTTCCCACACAAGCAGGAATTGGGACGGGCCATTTTTTTTTATGTGTGTAGTCCTGTAAAATAAAGGGTTGCATCACGTGTGAAATGTGTTTGAGGAGCGGCAGCCCAGCAGTTGAGTAGCCTCTGTCTGCAGTGTCACTAGCTATTTACCACACAAGCAGCAGTCGGGACAGGATCATATGTTTTTTTTTTTCGTAGTCCCGTAAAATAAAGGCTTCGTTACGTGTGAAAAGTGTTGGAGGGAGGAAGTGCAGCCCGGCAGTTCAGTAGTCTCTGTCTGCAGTGTCACCAGCCATTTGCCACATAAGCAGGAGTCAGGACAGGACCATATTTTTGTATGTGTGTAGTCCTGTAAAATAAAGGCTTGCGTCCACAAGTGAAACGTGTTGGAGGGACAGCCGGCAGTTGAGTAGTCTCTGTCTGCAGTGTCACCAGCCATTTCCCACTCAAGCAGGAGTCAGGACAGGACCATATTTTTGTGTGTGTGTGTAGTCCTGTAAAATAAAGGCTTGCGTCTCAAGTGAAACATGTTGGAAGGAGGAGGGGCAGCCTGGCAGTTGAGTAGTCTCTGTTTGCAGTGTTACCAGCCATTTCCACACAAGCAGGAGTTGGTAGTGGGGACAGGGACAGGACCATATTTTATTTTGTGTGTAGTCCTGTAAAATAAAGGTTTTCATCATGTGTAAAACATTTTGGGGGTGGGGCAATGACTTGGTGACTGACGGAGGGTAACAAGACAGGAGAACACAGCAAATGACAGGTGATGGTGTGAGAGGAACTATTTTTTTAAAAAGGTAGCAGCATTCACACACAGAATATAAAATTTAACCCTCCCACCCACCCTTTTGAAGTGAATTAATTTTTTTTTGATACGCTGACTACTGTTTGTATTGCCAGCAGTGGCCCCACAGTTTTCTTTACTCATGATGCACATGCACACTGCATTTTTAAATGTATTTATTTATTGTTTTTGTAGTACAATGCCGTAAACACTAAACTAGTAATTGTATAGACAGACTGAGGTAGTGTTGTGATTTGTGAAAGAGAATACCCACTTTATGTAGTATAAAGAGCAGCAGATCAGTCAGAACTCAGAATGGGACTAGATGTTATCCAAGATAGAGACTTGGCATAGGGTACATAACTGGAAGACTTCTACCAGAAATCAGTAGTCATTTACAAATTTAAGTTAACCTTACAAACAAAAGATTGAAGAAAAATGTGTGAAATTCTTTCATATGTTCCATAGAGTCAGAGTGTAGCCCTAGCTTTTGTAGTCTTGCTATGCAGCAGTTCCAGTAGAAGAAACAAAATGGTGACTGGCGATGAGACAGGACACGAGCGATATGAGGGACAGACTGAAGCAATCTTCCTTTCCCTAAAACTGGGTCAGTAATACTATTCTTTTTCAACGTCACTGCCAATAAGCTCATCATCACTACTGTCCGAGAAGTGTTTTGGAAGTGCCCTGAGTATCCTGCAAATACACCATAGTTCAGTTTAATAAAAGTTAGAATTTCAACATTTTCTTGAAGCTCCCTCTGTTACTAGCAACATAACCAGAAATGCTAAATATCCTTTCTGAATAGACACTTATTGATGGGCAACTAGTAAAGGGTCTCTTTTGTAATGCTAGCCAGACCGCATTCTTTTCATGCCAGTACTAAAGTGGGTCATATCGAACATTTAGCTTTCTGGGATCCTTTAAGAAATCATCCACCATACTGCTTGCTGAGTAGCTTGTGATGGAGAAGTAACAGCACTGTCTTTCATCCAGTCCTGCCCAAATGTCCATGGAAGCACCATACAAATTGCCCTGGGTTCCAACTCATAAAGCAAGGCCTTTCTTATTCTCTCCTTCCTGGGACCTATTTTTGGAAGGGAGCATGGCTATTTTGTGCTCAGCAGCTGCAGCACTTCTAGTTGGAGTCTCTGTTGTCATTTTTAGAAAACTTTATTAATGAGCAGTTATAATTGTTGAGGTATGCGCCACCAGATTGGAGAAGACCTGGCAAACTGGTTTTGAAACGTGGATCCAATATTGCTGTCATCACATTATTTATTTATTTATTGAATTTTGTTGACCCTGAAGCCCACTGGGCCTAGAAGTCTGTTTTTATGGGCCACCGAGGAGGGGTGATACAGATGGTAAGCAACTGAAATTGAACCAGATTAAGCTGTTGGTGGTATTTTAGTGAATGGGAGAAATTGGCCAGGACTCGGGAAATTCCCCTACTGTTTGAGAGAAAATGTACAATTCATGGTATCTGGAACCCATCCTAGACACTGAGGGTTTCTAGAATGGAGGCTGGAGATACAGAGTTAATTTAATACAGTCAGATGAGGGTTTACAACACTTGCCCAGTTGTTTTTATTTGGGTCATGACAAGGGTTTCTTTTTATCCGGGGCAGCCAAGGCACTGCTATAAGTGTGGATCTCCCAGGCACCTTAGCAGAACATGTGAGGTGGTAAAATGTGTTCAGTGTGGAGAACTGGGGCACGCTTTGTCAGATTGTCGTCATCCTACAAAATGTTCCTCTGTGAGGAAGCACATTCCTATGTTGACTGCCCCAGGGCAGCTCAAAATAAAAATGGAGATTTCTGTATTCAGGATTTTACATCAGTACTGCTGTTAAAGCTGCACTAAGACAGAGGCTTCCTCCCCGCCCCCCAGTGCCCAGACACCTGTCACAGTTGAACAGGAGACTGTTCAAGCACAAAAACAGACAGAAACAGTACTGAATACTGACAACTCTGTGTTCTGCTTCTGCAACACCAGAACCTGAGGTCCTGGTAAGCTGCTTGCGTACCGCCACGGCATCAATGCCACCCCCTTGCCCCCGGAAGAAGCCTTTATTCTGGTATCCACCAGGAGAAGTAGCCTTAGATCTGGGAATATGGGGAAAGCCGCCTTGAGTCTGCTAAACTTCGCTCCACAATACTTATCAAGTGTTACAAGATGATGTAGGTACAGAGTCTGATTCCAGCTCTGTACATTCGTCCAACATGAGGGACGTCTGATGTTGATCAACCTTTGGAACACTGCGACACGGTTAAAAGAAAAAAAATAAATTAGGAGTGGGAAAATGGAACAAGAAGAAATGAGATGATATGGGACTTCTATAATATAATACTAATACGTCGGGATGCAATACAGATTGTGGATTTTATATACATTTTTGTATGCTAGAGACAGTATTCAGTTAGAGGAAAAGATTGTTAATTTTTTCACTATTTGAGACAAGGTATTATGATATTGTATGTTTACAAGATACTAGAGCGGATATGGAACAGACAACAGTAGGATGGCGCTGGGGTGTTACATATTGGTCATTGGGAGAAGATGCATGTAGTGGAGTAGGCATTGCTATCAATAATCCTACGGCTCAATTATTGCAACTGGTAGATTTATTTCTAGCACGGGTTTTACTGTTGGATATGGTCATTTTATTTGTTTATTTATTTATTTTTATTTTAGTCTTTGGTAACCGGTAGGCCCACTAGGCACAAGTGCCTGTTTTCAGAGGGCGACCTGGGAGGAACTGGATGGTTAAGTGACTTGCTCAGAGTCACACAGTATGCAAGTGGAGGCTGTGAGAATCAGACTCAGGTCTGGTCTGCTGGATGTATCAAGCTCGTTCACCCTCGTTCCTCTAACCTCTAGGCTATACTGCCATCATTAGTGGCTTACAATGTTAATTTTAAATGTGTATGCTCCCCAGACTAAATCTGCTAGGGTTGAGATCGTTAGATTAATACAACCATATTTATTTACATCCAAGTATGTATTTTGGGAGGAGACTTCAATTGCAGCAGATATAGAACGGATAGAGGTCTTGAACCAATAAGATGTATTGATGCAAACTGTCTTAATGATCTATTGGCCCAAATAGGCCTAATAGATGTTATGCTATTAATGAAATCCAACAAAACTTTTTCAAGGTACTAAAGCCACATGTATAGATTTTTGGTTTTGTCTGACTCGTTGAAGGTAATAGGGACTAGACCTTACCAGTAGCTCCTTCTGATCATACTGTTGTGGAAGCCACAGTTGCCAGTCATGCAACTATGCACTGTGGACTGGGGTACTGGAGACTAAATTTAGAACTGTTACTCCTTCCCACAGTAGAAGAAGGTTTTTAACCTTATTGCATGCAAGACAATCTGTTGTTTGTCTTTATGATACATATCGAGTGGTGGCTGGATACGAAACTTGATGTTAAACACTATTTTAAAATTATAGGACAGATCAACGGTAGATATAAAACCGACATGTATAGTAATTACAGAGTCAATTTTGGACCTGCATTTTCAAGCTGCTCAGTGAGATATATCGGTTCTCCCCGTTACATGGAATCAGGGAACAAATGAATAAGATGCAATATAATCGTTTAAAATCCTTAGAAACTGAGTGGCGTTTGGGACCCAGGAGATAAAGCTTTTATGAATTCCGTTCAGTTTTGTGCCTTTGAAAGACAACAGAAATACATGGCAGGTATCATAGATCAGACAGGGAATTGGTGTATGAATTCAAAGGATGTTATCCATGCAGTGGGTTCCATGTACAGATGCTCTTTGGTTCCCTGGTGTTTTACTTCATGCACACAAACCCTGGTCAGCACGGTGTACTATACTCCAATTGTGAACACTAAGTAATACTACATTGGTGGCACATTACGCCATTGGAAGGCTCTACTGTATTTTCCCAAACTAAGGCAGGGACAGCCCCTGGAACGGATGGCATTCCTTATGAATGATATAAGATTATATTTAAACTCCTGTTACAAGAATTTACATATGTTTTAAACGAATTATTGATTTTGGGTGTTTTACCTGATAGTATGAATGAAGGTTTAGTAATCTTTATGTATAAGAAAGGAATAGAGGATTTGATGAATTGGAGACCGATAACTTTGCTGAATACTGATTTTAAATTATTAACTAAAATATTGAATAATAGGTTACTAGTTCATAATTCCCTCTTACATCCTGCACAGAGCTGTTCAATACCAGATAGGAAAGTAACAGATAGCTTGATACTTCTTCGTGAAATTTTCCAGAGAGGAGCTACAGGAGAACTTACAGGACTGATATTCAGTCTGGATCAGGCCAAAGCCTTTGATAATGTGAAACATGATTATTTGTGGGACTGTTTAGCACAATATGGGGTGCCTAGAACCTTTATTACATGGATACAAATCTGTTATGTCAAAGCTACAGCACAAACCTTTGTAATGGATGGTCAGGTAAGAAATGTCCCATACTAAGGGTGTCCACCAGGGATGACCAATGCGTGCACTTTTGTATTTATTTACATTAGATCCCTAATAAGGAACATACATGATCAGACAGCGATACAGGGACTGTCCTTTCGGAAAGCAGTGACCCAGAAATTAAATGTATAGCATATGCAGATGATGTGTGTTTCTTATTTGGAGATTTGTCCTCTGCACTTTGCTTGGAGAAGATTTTACAGGAATGTATGACATATACGGAGCTAGGATTAATTATGAGAAATGTAATTGTATACCACTTAGGGTAGAGGAAGCACAGGTTACTCATGTCATAGGAATATCAGTAAACAAGGATCCATGTCAAATTTTAGGCCTTTTGTTTGGAGCGGGAGATTTGGCTTATTTGAATTGGAAATATAAACTTCAGGAAGCACAAACTAAAGTAAATATATGGAACACATGGAGATTGTCAAACTGAAGCAGTTTCAAATGGTTAAAACTTTTTACTACCTCTTTTTGTATTTAAGTTTGGTTTTAGTCTTCCTTTGGCCTTAGAGACACAGATGTATAGTTGTTTCTTTTACTGTATCTGGGGCAGTAGATTGAACCCCATAAACGTAGTCTTTTGTTCCGAGAAAGGAAACATGGAGGTTTGAAAATTATACAACCTATAGTCTTTTTTTTTTTTACCATGTTTCTTTATACAAATTTCAGACCCTTATTTACAGATAGAGCTGACCAAGGAAACCATGGCTTCTAGATTCAATGGAAATCTACTTTCCACATGGCAGGAACATTTATTTATTTTATTATTTAGTTGTTTAACCAGGTATAGCACACTAAGCTGGAAGCTTTTATAGGAGCGACCTGGGAGCACAAGGAGGTTAAGTGACTTGGTCAGGTTCACACAGTATGCAAGTGGAAGCTGTGGGATTCAAACCCAGGTCTGGTCTGCTGGATGTCACCAGATTTGTAGCTCAGAGCCTTAGACCACTGCGCTATACTGCCCTATACAGGGAATATGCTGTGATCCCAAGACAAAATCTATAGCACACCTTCCACAATCGATAAAATGTGCTTTGGAAAAATCAAAATGTGGGGTATTTCAAGGACACTATTCTACATCTTAGTAGAAAGGGATTATATGTCTATATAATACAAAAATATTTCAAGATACAGCCCCATTTGATTCATACTCTCCTCAACATAAACTTTTGATTGGCAATACGCTGATTTCACAGATTCCACCTTACATGTGGGATGTTTTATGGTTATCTCTGTATGGTAAATTGAATGTACGACAGAATTTGAAACATAAACAGGTCACTGAACGTTATTGTCCAAGAGACATTTGCCTACTACAATTGAAACAATGGAACATTTGTTTTGGAATGTCCTTTATATTAAACTTTTGGCAAATTATTCAAAATAAGTGACCTACTTCCCCATTCTTTCCGATGTCCATGGAAATATTGTGTAGGTATTTTGCCAACTATATGGACTAAGCATGATAGGAGACAATATGGTTGTTTTGCTTTGCTTTAAATTTTATATTTGACATGTGAGGTGCCGGCTTACCATTCAACAACGTTATTTACGACAGAAGAGTTATTTTTTATGATTGAGAAGTCTATCCTTAGACTAAGAGTACAGGATTATGAAAAGGATTCTTCATCTTTAAATCTAGATGGGATTCAGTAGATTGGATATGATCGAGATGGATATTTGTTTTTATTTCTCTAAGGTCAATCTTAAGCCTTGTTGATTTCTATGGATATTTAGATTTTGTGTGTCTGCCTATAAAAATGTTTCTTCTAGTTATTAAGTATGGGGTCTATCGTAACAAAATTACAATATTGAATGTATGTGCAATATGACATTTTATTTACTTTTCTTTTTATGTTTGCTTACACATGTGCAAGAAACATAGTGCCATCATCGAGTTTTCGGAGGTGTGGCAGCCCTCTTCCAATTCAGGCAGTGTGTTTGCAGGCGCAGCTGCAGTTCTCAATGCCTGCTCGAGCTGTCTATGACAGCCCCAAAATGCAGTGGCGTGCTGTTGAAAGGGGAGCTACGCTTCGGTGAGCAGCGATAAGATATCGCCTGCTCATGCGTGCTCCCTACACACACACACACACACACACACACACACACACACACACGCCACATACTGCATGCTCGTCCCCACACACTGTGCAGCTGGCCAAATTTTAATCCCCGTCATTGTGCATCGCCCAAAAACAGAGTTCTGTATGCCACGCTGGGTGCCCACCCCAGCATGGCTACATCGTATATATGTGGGGTGCCCAATCCCCATCGGCTCCTGCCCCAAAGTACAGGGTGCCATGCTGAGGCCCACCCAGCGTGGCAACACATGCTATCGCCCGGCCAGGGTGCCCAATCCCGTCGGCTCCGCCCCCGTCAGCCGTTCTTGTGCCACACTGGGAGCCCACTCCAGCGTGGCAAGCGTCAACGTCGTCGTCATTTTAAAGAAAAACACCTGAAACTCAAAAGCGGTCCTCTCGCTGTCTCTGCCCCCACCCAGCCCACCCTGCACCCTGCCTCCCCGCCCCTGCGCCCCATACTTACCTCCGGACTCGGCACGACGATCTTGGTGGACCGGGAACATGTCTGCACTCTTCAAAACCGACCGTGAACTGAGAAATGCTGGTAAGCTGTATAATGGGATAGATAGGGTTTTTCAACTTTGCTGCATATCTCAGGCATTTTGGATGTTCACCAAATTTTCAACATGGGGTTTTGGGACCCCTTCTCACGAATTGATGTCACTGTCATGGCGTTAATCGACCCGAAGGTGATTTCGCAGTCATCTTGAAATCACCTTTCAGGACTGAGTAACTAAATGACACTGCCACTGTTCATAAGGTGGGCTCTCAAAAGCCTATGTTGAAAATTTGGTGACAAATTCTCAAAATGACTGTTTTATCGAGCATGCATTGGCGCAGTTCCTACGCATGCTCGTAAGTTCGTGAATTTTCAATATTTTCACTCCAGATTTTCAACATTGCCATTTTACCACACCTCCTTATGAGCAGTACAGCTGTCATTTTCACATCTTGCCCAAAGCGCATTTCCCCAGGTAGCGCACAATGGCGCAGTTGGTGTCGAAATCAGTGTATGAGACACTGCTAAGAAAATCACAGTGACACTGTTAATGAGCAGAGGTCTTAAAATGGCTATGTTGAAAATTTAGTGAAAAATTCCTAAAAATGACTGTTTTACGAGCGGCGTTGCGCGGATTACGCACTTGCACAGTAAGTTTGCGAATTTTCAATATTTTCACTCCAGATTTTCAACATTGCCATTTTATTACACTTCCTTATGAGCAGTGCAGCTGTCATTTTTCACATCTTGCCCAAAGCGTGTTTCCGCCCAGGTAACGCATACAGTGGCGCAGTCGGTGTGTGAAATCAATGTATGGGACACATTAAGAAAATCACAGTGACACTGTTCATGAGCAGAGATCTTAAAATGGCTATGTTGAAAGTTTGGTGAAAAATTCATAAAATGACTGTTTTATGAGTGCTTGTTGCGCAGTTCCACGCATGCTTACGTAAGTTGCGAATTTTCAATATTTTCACTCCAGATTTTCAACATTGCCATTTTATTACACTTCCTTATGAGCAGTGCAGCTGTCATTTTCACATCTTGCCAAAGCGTGTGTCCGCCATGTAGCCACAATGGTGCAGTCGGTAAAAGCAAAAGCAATGTTTGGACAGATTAAAAATCTCAGTTACACTGTTCATGAGCAGAGGTCTTAAAATGGCTATGTTGAAAATTTGGTGACAAAGTCCATAAAATGACTGTGTTACAAGTGAGCATTGCACAGTTTCCATGCACCCTCGTAAGTTCATAACTTTGTAATATTTTCAGTCCAGATTTTCACCAGTGGCATTTTCCACACTTCCTTATGAACAATGTACAGCTGTCATTTTTCACAACATGGCTGGAATGTGTTTTCACACTTTCAGCGCAGAGATGCGTGGTCGCTGTGGGGAAATCATTGTTCGGGACAGATAAAATCACAGTGACACTGTTCATGATCGGAGGTCCCAAAATGCCTGTGTTGACAATCTGCTGTAAAAATCCCCAAACTAATTACATTACGGATATGCGTTGCGGTTTCTATGCATGCTCGTGACTTCACCAGTTTTTTAATATTTTACTGCAGATTTGCAACATTGCCATTTTACACCTCCCGTGAACAGTACAGCTGTCATTTTCACATCCTGTTCGAATGTGTTTTGCACTTGTGGTGCTAAATGCCGTAGTCACTGTGCATAAGCAGCTTTCAGCTAACACACTGATATTGCCACTGTTCATGAGGTGGGGGTCACAAAAAACATGTTCAAAATTTGGAGTGAAAATACTAACGAATGCCTGAGGTGTCAGGGTTTCCATCCATAACACCCCACCCTGTAGAGAATGACAGGCATCAGGGGTGTGACTTGGGATTCTTGCCTGTAATGCTCATACCATTCCACACCCTGCAGCCAGTGAGGCAGCGGTATGCCTTGGACTCTTGACCCCAAAGTTCACCCCATTCTCTATACCCATCTCACCGTATTTCCTTATGGAATGGGATGCATAAGAGGCCAAAGATCCTGGCACACCGTGACACTTGTCAGTGTCTGCAGGTAGGGTGTGGTGAAATGGCGTGGTTGTTATGCCTGATCACCCAAAGGCACACCCCAATGCCTGTCACTCTCTGCAGGTGGTGGTGGGGTTGGCTTCAGTTCAGTACTTCACTGCCATTTCTATTATGCAGCTCTGTAACTTCTACACTACCAATGCCAATGCCAGCAAGCAAACATTCGGCATTGACAAATGTTTATTTATTATAATTTTGTGTGCTGAAACACTATTATTTCATTTTGTACTTTCTGACTTCCTTTTCTGTTTTAGTGGAGGGAGGGTTCAGCATTTATTATAACATTTGGAACTCTGAAGAGTAATCAGAATAATTCTAGATTGCATGTATGATGAAATAGTTATTTTGTTTCTCGTTTTTTTTTGCATTATGATTTGTGTGCAGTAACACTATTGTGTATATGTTTTGCTTTTATGTTGTAATGAAAATTCCCTACTCTTTTAGTAGGGGGTTTACATTTATTATCCAGTTTTGAACTCTAAAGGAATACATTTTATGTTGAGTATATGGTGAAATACTTCTTTATGTTTCTCATTGTTTTGCATTTTGATTTTGTGTGCAGTAACTCTATTGTATATATGTTTTGCTTTCAAATTTAAATATAAATTCCCTACTCTTTTAGTAGAAAGGGGAGGGGTATATTTTCAGTATTGTAATTTGTTTAGGGTTTACATATGACTAATATATTCCTTTGTTTTTATGGTATTTTTCCTGTATGATTTGCCTTTTAAGTTTTGTTTTACTGTATGAAGTAATACTCTTTTGTGTTATGTCCTGTTTATTTTCTATGACTTCATATGCGTCTTCTTGCTTTGTTTATGTGTTCTTTGCTGATATGAATAAAAATTCCCCTACTCTTTCTCAATAAGTGCCATGGGATCTTTAGCACCCACCGAACTACCACCAATCAGGCAGATGGGACCTTGGTTTAATGTCTCATCCGAAGAAGGCACCTCAGAAGTGCAGCAACCCCTCATGCTACACTACAGCATCAGTATTGGGATATTAACCCAAGTGCCAGATATGGGAACTGAACCCACAGCCCTCTGATCTATTCCAAAATCATGGCAATCCCATGCTCCATTTCCAAACACAAAGACAGCTTTTTAGCAAGAGTGACACCTGTGCTTGCAGCTTTCTTTTAAAAGTTTCTCTGAATCTTTCCACTCTCTGCATGGAAGACATATCAATGGAATGACTTGTATGAAACATAAAACATAGAAAAACATAGAAATTGACAACAGATAGAGACTGCTTGGCCCACCTAGTCTGCCCATTTTCCCAACCTGCTGTAATACCACTGACCCTACTTGATCTCCATCTTTACCCTCCTTTACTTACCACTAAGGTTCCTTTATGCCTATCCCATGCATTCTTGAAACCCGTTACAGTTCTTGCCTCCACCACATCCACTGGGATCGCAGGCATCCACCACCCTTTCTGTAGGAAGTACTTCCTCATGTTTCCCTGAGTCTACCCCTTCCAACTTCACCAACTCCTTACTTGACCCTTGTTCTTGAGCATCTTTTTTGCCCTCTTGTACCTTATTTATACCCGTGAGGTATTTGAAAGTCTCTATCATATCCCCACTCTTCCTTCTTTCCTCCAGGATGTACATACTGTATTGAAGTCTTTAGTCTCTCCTCTTAGGGCTTTTGCAGACCCTGCACCATTTTGGTTGCTCTCCTCTGGATCGCCTTCTGCCCTCTCTGTGTCATCTGAAATGTGGTATCCAAACTGGACACAGTACTCTAGATGAGGTCTCACCAATGATTTCTACAGCAGTATCGCCACCTCCCTCTTTCTGCTGGTGATGCCTCTCTCTCTATGCACCCTAGCATCCCACTGGATCTCCTCACTGCCTTGTTATACTGTTTGGCCACCTTAAGGTCATCAGATATGATTACCCCAAGTCTGTTTCCTGTTTGGTGATCATTAGTGCCACTCCCCCATCTTGTACTGTGCTCCTGGGGTTCTGTGCCCCAGGTGCGTGATTTATGCGTCTTCGCATGGAAACTTAGTTGCCACACTCTTGACCACTCCTCATGCTTTCATAGATCCCAATTAATTATTTCTACCTCCCCGGAGTGTCTACCCTGTTACAGATTTTTGTGTCATCTGCAAAAGGCATACTTTCCTCTTAGCCCCTCTGCAATGTCACTAATGAAGTCATTAAAGAGGACCAGTCCTGTGGTTGCGCTGTCGACACTGGCTTCACTTGTGGCTTCCTCAAATGGCTTTAGCGACTGACATATGATTTCACTGCCCTGAGGTGAGTGTAACATCCCTTTCCCTACTGCATGGTCCACGGTGTACTGGTACACTGCTTTGCATTGTTCTTGGAGCTTCTGTGACATGTAAAGGTGGCGTTCCACCTAGTGGCACCTTCTTCCTTTTGCTAGTAAATGGGTCAAGTTATTCTGTTTTTGCAATTCCTGCAAATTTTACAAGCTTTTGCAGAGTGCCTAAAGTGAACACATATCTTATGTGCAGCAGTCAGTATATTCTGCACATTCTTGTCTTTACTGAGGAAGTCCTGTTCCACTAGACAAGAGTGTATGTGTAAAACATGGTAAATGCAGAAACCCACCATCCTTTAGTGCTTTCACAATGTTAGCTCCATTGTCTGCTACCATGAATCCTGGGGAAAGGCCATTAGGGAAAGCCATTCTGAGAACCGTTTCTTTGGCTCCAGTAAGATGTTCAGAGCAGTGTGATTTTCTTTGTCAAAGTTTGCAATACAGAGGGCAGCCTGTTTGTGAGGATTTTGTTGATCTCTGGGGTGCCAGAGGATGTTGCAGAGAAGTGATACCCAGTGGGCAGTGACAGTCATGTAGTCTGTTGTTTGATCACTCATACACATATTTGTTGGTATATGTACTTCTTCAACAGCCGAGGACTGGAAGGCACTGTTTACCTTCTGATGCAGTTTCCTATAAAGAGCTGGCATAGTTTTTCTGGAGAAGTATGTCCATGATGGCAGCTGATATCGAGGGCAGCAGGTTTCATCACCTCTCGAAATTTAGCAGAGTCAGCACTAGAAAATGGGCACATGTCCAGTGCAGTCATTGCAGATATTGTTTTTTTAACTGCTGAGCAGCTGGATGGCTTGGGCCATATTTAGTTCTCCATTTAAAAGCCCGCTGCATTGTTAACTGTTTCTGCGGTGTGACTGGCACACTAAAAAGGCTGGAGGAGACAGAGAAAACTCATTCTGTTTTCAATTGGGGAGCTTTCTGATTCTGATAAACACCAAGCAGATAAAGGGGTGATGCAGTCACAGTCCTGCTTGGTGTCTAGGTGAAGAATTAATCTATACCACCAGTGTGAGTACCAGTGTTACTAACATACTAAAATGCCAGCAGAATAGGCCTAACGGCTCTCTCTCGAGTCTGCTGGATTTTCAGCACCCGCACTGAGTGACCAATTTTGGTGTGTGTCCCCTCCCCTCGGGTTATACCATCCCAGTCCCAGATGTTCCACCTATATGGGCCTGGTCAGATTACCTCCCCTGTACCTGTCCCATCCCTCTTAAGCCCGGCCACAGTCTCCACTTACCAGCTCCCTGGTAGGCATTCCATGGCTCCACCACCCTTTCAGTGAAATAACATCTCCTCCTCCTCTCCCCTCTGAGTCTGCCCCTTCCAGCTTACACTCCTGACCTCTTGTTGCCCCACCCTCCTTTTTGGAGCACCCTGACTGGGCTTCCTTTATTGATCCTTTCATGTACTTAAGACCTCTATCATCGCCCCCCGTCCCTCCTCTCCTCCAGGGTGTCATGTTGAGCTCTTTGACCTCTCCTCATAGGTCCTCTCCATCAGGCCCCGGATCATTTGGTTGCCCTCCTTTGGACCCTCTCTAGGAGTGTTAGGTCCCTCTTTAAATGTAGTCTTCAAAACTGTACACAGTACTCGAGGTGTGGCCTAACCAAGCAGTTGTACAGTGGAAGGATCACTTCCGCCTTTCTGGAGGTAATCCCCTGGCGATGCATCCCAGCATCCTGTTTGCCCTTGCCACTGTCCTCCTGCAGGTCTCCAATTGTTCATTTTGATATCTACCACTACCCCAGGTCCCTCTCACCCTTTGTGACTTGAATCATGTTCCTCCCAGGGTATACCCCTGGCCTGGATTTCTGACTCCCAGGTGCAAACCTTGCACTTCCCCGCATTGGATTTTAGTTTCCATTTTCCGACCACCTTTCCAGAGCCTCCAGGTCCTCCTGCAAGGCCACCCTCCTCCTCCTCATCCACGCTGCACCCAGCTTTGAGTCATCTACAAAGAGACTCATCTCACTCCTGATCCCTCACCTGATGTCTGAGATATAGGCGTTGAACAGGAGTGGCCCCAGCACTGACCCCTGGGAGCCCCACTAGTAACCCACCTTGGGGATGAGGCTAACCCTCCAACCACCACCTTCTGAGTACACTCAGCCAGCCAGTTTACTATCCATCTGAACAACTGTCTCCCTACCCTCATTTCCTTCAGCTTAGCCAGCAGGCCACTGTGGGGTACCAAATCAAACGCCTTGCTAAAGTCCAGAAGAGGACATCCACTGGCCTACCCTGGTCCAGGGCCCTCCACCCAGTCATAGAACTCAACAAGATTTGTCTGGTACAATCTTTCCGTGACAAAGCCATGCTACCTGTCGTCCAAGTACCCAGTTTGCTCCAGTAGCCCCCTAGCCTTTCCTTGACAATACCATCCATCACTTTTGCGACCACCGATGTCAGGCTAACGGGCCTGTAATTTCGCGTGCTCTCTTGATCCCCCTCTGTGGATCGACACGACATGGCCACCTTCCAGTCTTGGGGCACTCACCCAGTCCTCAGAGATGTTGAAAAGCTCCATTAGAGGACTGCCAGGACATCCCCAGTTCCCTCAGCACCCTGGGATGTATCTCATCTGGCCCAGGTGCTTTCTCCATCCAAAGGGACCTGAGGCTTCCTTACTCTCTCTACTGGAATATCAGCCTCCATGTTCTCCCCTTTCACCCTGTACTGCTGGGCCCCACCTGTCTGTGGCCACTCCATTTCCCAGACCCATCAGGGCCCTGGTCTCTCCGTTCCCACCCCTTACTCCGGTTTGTCCCCACTACCTGCAGACCTAGCCCTCCATCCCCCCCTGGTAAAAACTGAGGCAAAGTACTCATTTAGGGCTTCTGCCTGTTCCCCGCCTCCTGTGCCCAACCATCCCTTATCTTGCTGATCTGCCCTTACTTTCTTTTTCCACTATGTATCTAAAGAACCCTTGTCCCCTCCCTCGGATCCCACTGGCCAAGGACTGCTCCTTTTTGCCTTAGCTGCTCCCACTATCCTGGTGACCCTCTTGGCTGTCAGCTCATTTCCTCCTGATCTCTTTCCTCCTTGAGCACTTGAGCGCCTATAGGCTGCCTTCTTTTCCCTCACCACCTCCTGTAACTCCCGGGTCCACCTGCAGGGTTTCTGGCCTTATCGAACTTGCACCTTTCCCTTGCACAGGATCTGGTAACCTCCTGTATTCCCCTCCTAATGATCCCCCACCTGCTGTCAGCATCCATTTCTGGCTTTATCCTGTCCAGATGATCTTTAAGGATCCTTCTCATCTCCTTGAAGTCTGCACCCCTAAAGTCGGTTACTACCGTCCTTTTCAGCTTTCTCCCCCAGGTCCAGGAAGAACCAGACTGCGGTGTGATCACTCCCAGCCAACGGGTCCCTCATCTCAGGCTCCTAATCTGATCACTATGTGCCAGGACCACGTCCAGTGTCGGGCCTCCCTAGTTGGCTCACCCACCTGTTGTGTCAGAACGCATCCTGGAAGACATCCAGCAGCCTCTGCTCTCTGGCCACTGGTGAAGTCTTAGTCCCAGTCTATTCCTGCATGTTGAGGTCCCCATTACCACTACCCTTCCCTTTCCCAATCTACAGTGTCCCTCGAGACTTGCCACAAACTTTCTTCCAGGACCTCCGCCAGTGCTGGTGGTCTGTATACCACTCGACCTTTGCTCTCTTACCCCGCATCAGCAAGGTGACCCAAATAGCCTCCACATTCCCCTCTGCCTCCTCTACCCTCCAATACCCATGCCATTTCTGACTAACTGTGCTACGCCCTCCTTCCCTCCCCTATCTTTTCTGAACATAATGTAGCCCTCCAGATTTAGGTGCCACTCGTGCCCTTGAGTGGCCCAGATCTCAGTGATTGCTGCCACATCTACCTCCCCTCAACTAGCATCGCCTGGAGCATATTTTATTTCCTAAGCTCCTGGCATTTATCAGGACCGCTCAACCCTTTGCCTCCTCTACTTTCTCCCCTTAACCTGTGAAACATTTTATTTATTTATTTTTATTTACTGGGTAAGTACCATAGCCAAAACATGACTATTTTCAGGCACGACCTGGAAGATTATAATAAAGAAGGATACACAGGGAATATATTTGTTATACAGGGTAAAATAAAGGTACATGAGTATATAAACACAATAGTACATGAGTATGTAAACACAGTAGTTCAAAGATCATAAACAGAACAGCTATCATGATAACATAAGACAGGTGGCAAACCAAGTCAGGTTAAAGTGCAGTCGTACCAGCATTAATGAGACAAAAAGTGCCTGACAAGGTAACAAAAAGTGCGGATGAGTGTAGATCGGTTAGTAGCAGGAGGAAGTGAACAACAGCCATGTCACCTTGTGACTTATTCCTGACCCACTGAAGTGGATGCATTTATTGTAGGTGTCTTATTAAGGCTGATGTGCTGAGGTTGCTCGCCTGTCCTCTGCTGAAAGAGTCCTTACATAAACGGCATATTGCTCACATACTGTTCTTTGGGTCATGGTGAAAAAACTCCAAATGGAAGAAGATGCCGTTTCGTTTTGTCCCATGGCATTGCAACCTCTATCATCTTCCATCATGTCTGTGTTCATTTCTATATTTTGATTATTTTCCTCAATGTCCTCACTGGATGATTGGATGTGAGGCCTGTTCTCAGCACAGAGACCGCAAGCCAGGCATAACTTCATGTTCACTGGCCCTAATAACTTTTCCTCTGACCTTTCCCCATATTTTTGATTTGGCATCTCACAGGTCCCTCTGGCTCTGAGCCATCACCATTAGAGTCCCCATCGTGCAATGCCTCTGTTTCAGAGACATGCTCACTACCACTGCTATCCACAGGGTCTGACTCTGAAGCTCTCACAGAGGAATGAGAAATGGTAGAGTCTTGAGGAAGTGGCACATATGCACGTGTGCTTATTCTTTCCTTTCCACTACGTGTAGCGCCTGCAACTGCCTAATTTAATAACTATACCTTTAGCAGATCTACTTTTCTTAGCTGCTGGTTCATCACTCAAGCTTTTCTTGCTGCCTTTTACTCGGCCTGTATTTGTTAACTGGGTATCACCTGCAGCAGCAGACAAACATGATGGGATCTCAGAAGACATGAGGAAGCTTCAATCAGTAAAGAAGAGGATGCACCTACTGCAGTAGTAGAAGCATTTCTTTGTGACTTTTTTCCCCTGGATTGCTGTCCTGGAAACTTGTTTCACAGGCCTACTCCATTCCTTCATTATTTTAAATAGCAGTTGCTGATCACTAATGAAACTTGGCCTTCAAAGAGAAAAAAGCGGTACCTAATTAACCGTGAGTCTTCCTCGGTCACCTTGGGGAAATAGCTGGCAATGGTGATGAGTAGTCGGTTCATGCCTTAAGGCAAGGTATGAATATGGACTGGTCAATTAGCAAGACTACAAGTTGGGACCTCTGTGTAACTGCCAAGAGCTGCCCCCTCCTCCAGAAAGGTTTCACGTGGCTCACCAAGTCAGTTTTGTTAGCAGTGCACAACTTGCTGAACAGACTAAACAACAGGATAGCCAGGGATTACTTTTATGTGCATGTGTGTGTGTAGTGCGTTATTCTTTGATAACCAGGTAAGGCCCACTAGGCAGAAGTGCCTGTTTTCAAGGGTGACCGAGAATACTGGGGTGGTTAAATCGTGACTTGCTCAGAGTCGCACAGTATGCAAGTGGAGGTTGGGAAATCAAACCCAGGTCTGTTTTACCAAGCTCGGGTCACAGCTCATTACTCTAACCTGTAGGCTATACTCAGCTATTACATTGCCTCAGCCTGTGTCCGTGTATTCAGTGCATCTTGTCTCCTGTCATTTATTGCTAGGAATTTAGACTGCAAGCAAATTAAACTATGTGCTTATTTAACTTCAGCACTGGCTCAAAATACCTTACAATACATCATTTCCTGTCAGCCTACTAACAGCTGGGCCTTGCTAACTGCCATGATATTAAACTATTTTTCTACAGAATTTAACCTGTTTTCCTTTATATTATACTTTAAAATGAAGGTACAGACCATGTTTTATGTTGAATGAATATTGACCATGAATCAAGCCAAAACCAGAATCAAAACCAGAGGTGATTTGACAAAACCAAAGCCTCCAGTTTTGCACACTGTGGTTAATGCAAAAACAAAGCAGCTACATGATGAGACAAAGTTGTGTGCACTCTTTTAAAAACAAAATCAGAAAACCAGAGGAGAGATGCACTCACAACAAATGAAAAGCAGGATTCCAAAATACACAAAATACAGGTGGCAAAAGCCCTGCAGGTGTTAAGTACAAAATACAAAAAGAGCACAGCAATTCAAACCCAGAAATCCCTCATTAAGTTTAACAGCAGCAGTCTTTTCACTTGAATGAGCAGCCCCAGAACTTTAGAATTTATGCAAATTATGGAATTTGGAACTAAATTCAAAATCTGCTTGTGTGGTCGTGCTCACCCCTGCACTCGCACAGATTTTATCTCGCCTGAGAGAACGGTCACCCCAAAGTCAAGTCTTCACTTCTGGCTGGTTTACATTTTAATTTTCTTTATTTTGTAAGTGTTTCATATTTTAGTTTAAAATTTGAAACACTGCTGACCTAGTGGCGCGGAAGGGCTGAGGCACTCAGCGCCTTACTCCCCACCAGCCCGGTTCGGGGACAAACTCAGGCTTCAGGGGTCGGCTGTGGGGAGAAAGGATCGAGCATCCCAGCGGATGCTCTCATTCTCCAGAGAGGGAGGACAGCGTGTCTGTTACTGTACTGCCACCTGGGTGACCACACATGGCAGTGCAGTGGAATGGCAAAGTCTGAGGGGGCGTCGGCAGATGCTGTACACTCACGTGGGGACATGCTTGGCGTGTCATTGGCGCTGCGTCCCAGGGCTAGGAAACAAAGGAGAAAACACTCCTGACAGCAGGATGACAGCCTGCCGGTTCACAGGCCCTGCACCTGGCTACTTCAGGCAGGTCCCTCCCAACCAGATCCGTCCACAGCAGTAGGGGGGGGCTCGGCTGGCCCCACCAGAGTGGGAAAGCTCTGGGAGAACAAGGAGGGACACACGATACCCCTGGGGACTCCAGAGTGATGGAGCTGGGATGGGGTGCAGAAGGGGCAGTCAGGAAGAGCAGGAGCAAAAAGTTGTTCATACTCTGCATTAGGCAGGGTATTATTGGTATTATTTATATTATCTTATTCTTTTCTCCAGTTCCTGATGGTTCAAAGCAACCAGAGAGGCTGTTTTGGTGCAATTCCTCTCTAAAGGAACTACTGTTTTAACTTTTAAACATAATAAATAATTGCTTTTTCACAGCCGTTTAGCGGTTTTACATTATAGAGACTTGTGTTAACCCCTACTGAAGTCCCCAAATGGGAATGTAAAAGGATTCCAAACACAAAAATGAAAGCAGTGCTTCAGCATTGACCCTGTATATGGAAAGACTTTCATGAATTTCGTTAGCAGCAGAAACAGTATTGATAATGTTTTACTGAAGCTATACAGCAAACTTCTGACCACAGGATTCTCTGGTCTGACCCCAACATTTGAAGCAAAGGATCAACCTGACCCCACTTTACTGGTGCTAATGTAGCCTGTAGTCTCGGTTCCACATTTTGGGAACCGAGACAATATTAGTCCAGTTTTCCATATTGAACTGCATTTATTGTTTTAAAGCCCTTTTAACACTTTTGGGCTTATTGCTTTCCAGGATTCATTGGGGAAACCAGAAATGCATTTTAGGGGCCTTCAGTGTTTGGCATGACTGACAGACCCAAAAGAGGCCAGGAACTATGGCTTCAAAATGTTATGGTTTGTTTTCAGCTCTTGGCAAACTGCAGTGAGCTATGCTTAAGGTGCCTGGATCCAGACCACAATTTTGCCAGTTGTGACCTCTGTGTAGTTTTGCCCTAAAACACAAAAAGGGGCTAAAAATTTAAAATCATTATAGCTTCTCAGTCTGCCTCAATGTCGTCAAAAGGATCTGGTGAGGGTCTAGCCTCAGAATAAGCAGCAGTCCATGTCAGAGGGGACAGAAAAGAAAGAGCAAGTTGTTAAAGGTGGAACAGAATTCTAATTTCCAGGAGGAACCCTGAATCCCAAAAAATAAAAGACCCTCTGAACAGACATCAGAGACAGTGCCTGCTAAGAGAAAAGAAAAGAAAAACGTTCTAGGGGCGTAGATATAGTTTACTATGCACACATAAGCAATTCCACTGGAGAGTGCTGATTTGTCGTAATGTCTTCAGCTTACCTCCTCCCGCTTACCAGGTGGTATATCCTTGGCTCCACTGGAAGAGTTCAGTCTCCTCCTTCACAGCACTACATTGTAGGCCACCAAGTGTGCTATTTGTGATTTCTACTTTTCTTCAATATTTTGAGTTCCTCCACTGTTTCTCTTCTCGCTCATTCAGTTCCAGCTTTGTCGATTTAAATATGGAATCCAAGGAAGTGAAGCCAGCTCCTAGCTTCAAATTCTGCATCATGTGCTGACAGAAGATGTCGTGGATTAACCCACATGTGTCCTTCCTCTATTGTTTGGGGTCTGCACACGATGGTTCAGGCTGTGGCCTGTGCCAGGCTATGCTCCCTTCTTGTAGGATTGTGTAGCCTGGCTTCTTCTCAGCTAGCTGGCTGATGGGAATCAAAAGCACTGGCTGAAAGACAACAAGAAGGCTTCTGCTGTGGTGGGGTCTGCTGTTCAGCTTGCTGACGTAAAAGAGGTAGTGGCTGCTGATGCACCAGGCACCTCTTCAGCCTCAACACTGCTCGCAGCTGGGGTCAGCATCAGATCATCCTTCACCGGAGATTGCTGAGATGTGTCAGACCTTCCAGGTCTTTGGGGAGCCTTGCCCACCATGGTAAACAACATAAGTGCCAACGATGCCAGTCATGGGAGATATTGAGGTCCTCCAGCTCCTTCCACTGCCCCAGCTGCTTGACTCTGAGCTTTCTGTGGTCAAGGGCCAGGTCAAAAGCTTCACAGTGCCCCCATAGGGCTTCTTGACCTCGACACCAACCAGTCAAGTGGTCGAGATCTTTCTTGACCTCATCAACCAGTTGTCAGAGGGATCGATGAGGAGTCAGTCTCAAGACAAAATCTTACCGTCCTCTCCCATGAGGATGTGGACTGGTCAGTGTCCCTGACCGCTGCACCCAGGATCATCCTCCATCTGTGGTCATAAAGCTGAAGCCAGTACTCCTTCATGCACCTCAGCGTGTGGTCTATGCTAACCCCTGCTTGCTTCTTCTCTGGTCAGCGGTCAGGGTTGAGCCTTTGGTCGAGGTTCCAATCGTGCTCTCAATCCTGCTCGACCAGGAGGTATCAATGTTGATATTCCTCGACATTCTCGGACAAGGATAAACAGCACTGCCACTGGATAAGGAGAACTATGAGGAGTTCCTCTGGCAGCAGTAGACCATTATGAAGCATGTTAGGGCTCTGTCTCCAACTCCAGTAGTCAGCTGGCAGGACGCCAGTCATGCCCATGCTGGTCCACCCTCAGCAAGTGTCTGCAACATCTGCCTCACCACCCTTGCGGGTGGAGCCACCTCTACTGTAACTCTTGGTGGGAGCTGCATCTAAGGACTGCTGTGCTCAGGCTGGCTTGCCAGGCTTTCTGTTGGTGAGAATCACCCAATCAGGTGATTCTCGGTAGTTCACAGTGGCAAATGGTTAGCGCCATCTCTGAGGAGTCCTCAGATGACTTAGATGGTTCATCCATGCAGTCGTCTAGGATGTACACCTTCAGCTGGGTGTCACTAGAGGACACAACTACCGACCATGGGCCAATGTTCAAGGCTGTCATCTGACTCATTGTAGTCCATCATGCCCCTCTGGAGACTGTTCATAAAAGGACAGGTACCATTTCACAGACCTCCAGGATAGGGACAAATCCCGGGGGTTACCTTCCCATGGCTGAGGCCATTTTGGGACTGGGCCTGAGCTTGGCAGCATGCAGTGTGGTGCCCTCCACCTGTATAGTCTGCAAGTATGCGTTCTTGTTGGATCCTTTTGGGGTTCCTGGACCATCACTCAGCTAAGGGTCTGATCATGGACTTGACTTTCCGAAAATCCAGAAACCAAGGGGACATTGACAAGCCCCCAAAAGGATTCTAAAAGCTTGACCTCACGGCAAAGAAGGTTTATGCTGCACCTTCCTTGGTCTCCATCAGGCCAGTTATGCTATGATAATGGCCAACTTTGGTCATTCCCTGATGGGAATGCTGGATGATGCCCTGTATCACTTCCTTATGGACAAGCCTACCTTAGATGTGGGGCGACTCCTGTGCCCATGCCATTGCAGTGACCTTCGCGATGCATCACAGGGCCTGGCTGAGACTTTCCCTTTACGGCAGACATTCAGCACAAGCTGGCAGATATCCCTTTTTGGGCACAGACCCTCGGCTCAGGGATAGAAGGAAATCCCACCAGAATCCAGGAGTCCAACACCACCCTGGACTCTGGAGCTCCACCCAAAGGACCCTAAGGCCCAGAAACTGAAAAGAAGGCCTTTCAGTTTTGGTCCTTCAGCCACAGCAGCCTTGGCAGCAGCCTCAACAGGGGCAATACCAGGCCTAGCACCCCAGGCTAAGTTCTCTGACCAGGGGCCAAAAAGAGGCAGGGATAGGAAGTGGTACCCCTCTGGCCCGAGCAGTCGGTGCCCTCCAAAGGTGCCCAGTGGCGGGTTGGGGGTGTCAGCCTCCTGCCTGTCCAGTCTCTGACCTAGGGTCTCTGTGAGGAGGTCGGCTTCACACTTCCGGACACATTGGTCCATCGTTACCACAGACAGTGGGTTCTAGAGGTGGTAGGCAGAGGGCCACCTCAGATTTTGAGGCTCTCCCACCTTACTGATCCCATGCTCCTTTGAAGTTCTCAGTGTTGCAGAACACACTGTCCACCGAAGGAGGACATTGCTCAGCTTCTTGCAAAGGGGCTATAGGCTGTGTGCCACACACCCTGGCAAGTCAGGGTTGTGTGCAGGCACTTTCTGGTCATGAAATAGGTGGGAAGCTGGTGCCCACACTGGATGTGCACGATCTCAATCAGTATATGCTGAAGCACAAGTTCTGGGTGGTTACCCTGAACCAGATTATACCATCCTTGGAACAGGGCATGTAGTTCTGCTCCCTGGACCTCCAGGATGCATTCTTCTACATCCCAGTCCATCCATCCCACTGACGGTACCTTTGTTTCAGTGCAGAAGAGGTTCTATATCAGTTCCAGGTCATGCCCTTTGGCCTCTGACCTGCACCCAGGGTCTTCACCAAGTATTTGGCAGTGGTGGCAGCTTCCTGAGGTGCAAGACCATCAGGTGTTTCCCTACCTGGATAATCGAGGTTGTGGAACAGTCCAAGGATTTGGTCCTCCAGACCTACAGAGACTTGGGCCTGTTGGTCAACCGACCAAGTCTGAGCTGATCCTTTTACAGGTGATTCAGGTAATCCAGGCAGAGCTAATCTCCCTGAGGACCAAGGCCTGCCTTTCTGCAGACTGGGCACTGGATCTTACCTCCTTCACCCGATCATTTCAGGTTTTGCACTCACACCCTGTCTGGGACTTCCTGTGGCTGTTGGGGGTACATGGCATCCCACACCAGCATGGCCCAGTGGGTCTGCTGGAAGATGCACCGCCTACAGTGGGAGTTGGGCCATCAGTGGTCCCAGCGCCTAGGCCACTTGGACCAGCCAGTCTAAATGACCCAGCCGATGTGGGATGCCATCCAGTGGTGGCTAATCTCAGAATGTCTGGAGGAAGGAGCCCTGTTTGTCCACCCAGAACTGACCATCATGCTCATGATGGGCATGTCTCTAGTGAGGTGTCTTGCTTACACCTCGGGGACCACAAAACTCAAGGGGTTCTGATCACCAGGAGTCCCATCACCACACCAACTTGCTGGAGCCCTGTGCAGTGTGCTAGCTCTGATGGAATTCGCTCCTCTTGTCAGGGTCAGCATATGCATGTCCAGACTGACAAACCACGACCATGTTCTTCCTGAACTGGCAGGGCAGCGTGCACCCCATCCCTTGTCTCAGGAGGCCACCCACACCTGGGCCATTGTACGCAGCCCAGGTGCAGATGATCTGGTGGTTCTTACTGCCAGAGTGGACAGTCAGCTGGCAAATGCTGTCAGTCATGTGATAGAGATGTCACAGGAGTGGTCCCTGAATCAAGAGATGGTTAACCACCTGTTCTCCCTGTGGGGCACACCTCTGGTGGACCTGTTTGACTCCTGGAAGAATGCAAAACTGAGTTTTTCTCTGCCCATCTCCCACAGTCTGGGACACTGATGGGGATACCTTAGCAAGCCCTGGACCCCAGGCTTCATATACATCTTTCCTCCCTTCCCTTGATCCTCAGGTTGGTGGTCAAGGCCAGGAAAAACGTGGCATGGATGATCCTGATAGCACCAGACTGGCACGGCTGTTCTGGTACCCAGATCTCCTGAGCTTCAGCAGCAGTGGCAGTTGTCTCTTCATCTGGGCCTGCAGAGCAGACAGCTAGGAAGTTCCTGCACCCGGACCTTCCGTCCCTGCACATCATGGCCTGGTTCCTGAGTGGCTAGGTTCCAGGCTTTGGATCTTTTGGAAAGGTGCTCCACGTTGCAGAAGTCACCCAGAAAGCGCCAACCTGCCAGTGATATTCCTTTAAATGAAGCAGTTTTCCATGTGGTGTCAGGGCAAGAAGCTGGGTGCCTGCGGACCAGTGGTGCTGAGGGTTGAGGCGTTGGACACCACCCCTCGCGCCCGCGCCGGCCCGAGTTCAGGAGTGAGCTCCAGGTGCGGGAGGTTGGCAGGGGAGGATGGATTAAGCCCGCTGGGCTGCTCTCCTATCCCGGGGGGCATTAGGGCTCCCAGTGCTCCGGCCCCTGAGTGGAGATCGGGCGCCCGCGGGCGTGGGCTGCGTAATGACATGCCTGATGCTGGCAGTGTTGCCATGTGCCATAGCGCCGGGGGGTGCACATGCATGGGGAGGTGGGCGGAACAGAACACAGGAAAAACCTGTCTCGTGGGGCAGGCGATGGAACCGGATCCCCATGCCCTCCACCGGTTCCTCCTCGGATGGCCTTCCAAGATCCTCCTCCAAGGCCCACCTGCAGTTGGAGTCTACCTTATCAAATAGCCCATTAGGCGTAAGGGCTACCCTCCCAGGTGGGTGATACCGGGGTGCCGACTGCAGGGGTGGGGAGAGGAGGTACAGTCCAAGGGAGCTCTCAAGGGCACAAGGACTGGATGCCTGAGAGAGGTCCTCACGAGCCGCAACCGGAGGAAAGAAAGTAGAAAAAAAAAAAGCTTGGTCCCTTTCTTGCCCTGTGGCTAGTATCCTGTATTACCTCTGGTCCCTTTCCCAACTGAGAGCAACGACCCTCAGAGTGCACCTGAAGCCAGCTCTGCATACCAGGTGTGGGCTGATATGCCATTGGTGACCAAGGAGTAGGTGGTGGTGCTTTTTCAAGAGCCTGGAGCAACTGTCCCTCTGGTGCAACTACTACCACCACCAGCTTGGGAGTTACTGCCAGTGCAGGCTGTGCTTATGGGCAAGCCATTTGAGTCTGTGCACAGATGTGACATGTCTCATTTGTCATGGAAGACTGCCTTCAAACACCATGAAGTCTTGCTATATTAGGACTTATTGCAGTTAGCCACTGCACTTGAACTGCCCGGAGAGGAAAGAGTTAACTCCAGAGAATCTGAGTTCTAAAGCGAGGCGCTTATACCAAAGTTCTATCTGGCAGTTTCAAATGAAACTGTCAGATTCTTTACTCCGCTTCACTGAACAGTTGCTCGAGATCAGCTCCTTCAGCTCGGTTCATTTCTCGGTCAATCAGTATTTTGGTTCATTTGAACCGCCAAAATAATTATTTTACCGCATTTCGAGTTAAAGCTCTATCTGTAAACCGTAGTACAAAATGAAAAGTCTGTGTGGAAATTTAGTTATCGGTTCGGTTTTGAACCGATCGGTTTGCTTATTTTAACGTTTTAAAGTTTTGGGCTTTTAGAGTGCGGTACCTGGTTCTTATCGGTTCTGAAAAACCTTGATTTTAAATAGGGTTTTCAAATACCCATCAAGCGTGTTAGGAACCGATAATGGTGTCTTCCCTGGCACGGCCATAAAAGGGCAAGTTTTTTGGTTAGGCTGGCATTGTCTGGGAAACCCAAAAAGAAAAACCGGCCCACTGGGTTTCAACACTGTGATGCTGTGGGAAGCCTTTTGCCAAGCTGTCCACACACCACTTGTGTTTATTGTCTGGGGCTGACCACCTCCTGTCAGACTGCCAGGTGTTTAAAATTTCTCTGCAGCCACCCTGAAAGAGATGGGCCGGCTCAGGGAACTATTGGCCAAAAGTCCGCTGACCGGATGCCAGCCGGTCCAGTACCCACTGGACCAGAGGGAGTGCCCTCTGACCAGGGCTAGACTTCCTCGGCAAAGGATGGTTCAGAGGAACCAGTTTAAAAAAAAAAAAAAAGAAATAAGAATATGACAGAGAAATCAGTAGGTTTGGAGTCCAAGATTGTCTCTCCAACTGCTGCAGAAGTAGTTAAGCCATACAGATTGTCCAGTCACTGTTTCTAGGTCCTGTCAGAACCATCTACAGTTGGTAAAGGTGGCTCGTTCAGTTCCAGTGGTTCAGGTTTATGATGTTGAGGAATTGTTATAGAACCACAGGAGTGGGAGGAGGAAAATTGATCAATACATGTGTGGCTGGTAGGGTCTGGACGTGCCCATTAGCGGACATTTCTCCAGACAGACTTTTAGAATCTCCTCCTATTCTGTCTGAGTCCCTTTCTCAGTTTATGTTTTACAAAAGCTTGCAGAATCCCCAGCTTCCTTAGAGGAGGCTATGGATGAGTAAAGGGAGCCTGATTATGTAGGGATGATGGGCTAGGAGGTTGTCTTTCCTTTGCATAAGTCATTTAGGAAGTAAACAACTAAGATTTTATAAGATTCTTCTCTGTCCCTCCTGTAAGATAAAAAAATGGACAGAAGGTGTATTTTAGTCAGGCTCTGTTACAGACTTCCTACTGAGCAGTGTAGTCATGTAGCAGGGATTTATTTAACTCTAAAATTGATTAGCGTTTTGCTCATAAAAGTGCTACATCTTTGTGAAAATGCATAGTTTTGCCTCACTGTATTTAACAAATACAGCACTTCTAGAAAATCTATATAAATACTTTCTGTACCGTTAGTATAGTCCCAAGAAAAACTGCTAATCAATTATTTAAAACCCTGTGTAGGTGTGGTACAAGCTGCAGCCTGTGTCAAGGCTAGTTCCCTGGCCTCACATCCTTCTGAATAGGATTCCAGGAGGATTGATGCCATGGCAAAAAACAGTATATGGCAGCTTCTGTGGGACTCAGACAGGCAAGTTGTGTGGTTATGTGGCTAGATTTGGAAATCTAGGTGGGACGCAGTATTGCAGTTAGCCAAGCAGGCCCATGGCCAGCTGGCTGGCGCTGAGTTGGAACAGGTGGCTGCTAATGGCACTGAAGCCTCTAAGTTCAAGTTCATACTGCTGTTGGTGTTAATCTTGTTTTCTCTAGGGTCATGACCACTTCTGTAGCTTTCCGTAGAGGTTGGCATGGCTCAGATGCACTATTCTGTCCCAAGATACTCTGTCAAAGTCTATGGATTTGTTTCTTGTTGTGGGTAATTCTCTGTTTGAGGAACAAACAGAAAGCTATAGAAAGACATGGATGATTACCTACAAAGTGCCCAGGTAGAGGCTCAGGCCTCCTCTGCTTCGCCAGAGGGGTCTCTTCAGAGCAGAGATAGACGGGCACAAGTAAACCGTCCCCCTCCCTTAGCCTAAGACTATTGCCAAGCAGGCACCCTGATGGGGTGCCCAGGGCGATTCTCCTATACCAGTGGGCAGGTTGGTTTTATTTCAGCCAGAACTGTGTGTCCCTAACTCGGACAAGTGGGTTCTGGAAGTAATAGGTCTGGTTCTTAGCTCAAACAGTTTCCAAAGATGAGAGCCAGACAGGTCCACCTGCAAATCCTTCGAATCCCTTGCTTTGGGAGCAGAGGTTTCTTCTCCTCTGAACTGCAAAGCAGTAGAAAGAGTCCCTCCTTGCCACGGGGCAAGGGGCTGTGCTCATGATACTTTCTTAACCTATAGAAGGCAGGAGATTGGTGGCCATCTCAGATTTAAGGTACCTGAACAAGCATCTTTTGAAAACAAAGTTAAAAATGTTAACTCTGGCTGGAGGCCAGGGACTGGCTAGCTTTCCTGGACCTCAAGGATGCCTATTTTTCATGTCTTGATCAGGCCTTCTCACGAAAGCACCTCAGGTTACCCTCAGGCCACTACCAGTTCAGGGCAATGCCCTTGAGCCTTACCTCTGCGCCAAGGGTATTCAAGAAATTCTAGCTGTGGTAGTGGCTCTTTAAGAAGGCAAGGGATTGGTTTTTTTCCTGGATGACTGGCTCTAGTGGGTCAGTCTCCAGATCAAGTAAAATCCCACTTGCAAGTCACCCAGCAGCTTCTCACCTTTCTGGGATTCCTGCTGAATTTACAAAGTCAGTTCTCGAACCAGTTCAAGTTACTTCATAGGTGCAGAGTTGAACACAAAGTTGCCAGGGCATTTCTCCCTCTAAAAGGGTAGGCAGTGTCTTGCCCTGGCATCTTCCATTACTCTGCGAGTCTCTTGACCAGCAAAGCATTTGCTACAACTACTAGGGCACATGGCTGCTTCCACAGCTGTAGTGCAGGGAGCAAGATTCCAGATGAGGGACATTCAGTTCCATCTGAGGGCCTATTGGTCCCAAAGGAGGGATTCCTTTCCAAATTGGTTCTAGTGACCCAATCCCTGATCCTGGCCTTACACTGTGGCAGGATCAAAGCAATCTAAAACTGGGGTCCTCTTCATTTCCCTCACCACGGATGCTCCTGTGTTAGGGTGAGGAGCTCGCTTAAGCGACCTGTCCACTAGGGAAGTGTGGTCTCCCTAGGAATCTCTGCTCCACATCAATTTTGGAACTCAGAGCTGTCTTCTAGCTCTTAGGAGTTTTCAGCTTCTGTCCAGAACAAGGTAGTTCAAGTCAGGACAGACAACACCACAATAATGTGGTACATCAACAGGCAGGGGGCACTCGGTCATCAGCCTTGTGCACTGAAGCAATGAAGTGGTGGTCTCTGGCTTACTCCTGAACACCTCCTGATAGCAGTTCACCTCCCAGGGAAGGACAATGCCCTGGCAGATGCCCTCAACAGGATTCTCAGGGCCATCACGATTGGGCTCTGAATCCTCAGGTGCTGGGTTCAGTCCTTGCCAGATGGGGCTCATTTTCAGATAGATCTTTTCGCAGCCCCAGATAACCACTAACTTTCTCTGTTTTGTTGAGGCCTCCAGTGCTGGGATCAGCCCACCTGGATCGCTTTTCACTTGGATTGGAAAGGGAAGTTTCTGTTCACCTTTCCTCCCTTTTCCCTTTCTTTCAGGGTACTAGTAAAAATCAGATCTCAGCCCTGCAAAGCGATTCTGATTGTTCCAAGCTGGGCCAGACAGCCCTGGTACCCATTGTCTCTGTCCTTGACAGTCCACCCTACCCTGAGCTTGCCCAGAGTCCACGACTTACTGGGCTTTGCACAAGGGAGAGTGTAGTATCCGAACCTCAAATTCCTCCTTCTCAAGGCAGCTCTTGAGAGTTAGAATTTGCTGATTTACACCTTTTTCAAGGTGTCGCGGATATTTTAAAGGCTTCAAGGAAGCTTTTTCACTGGCGCCACTTACAATTCTAAGTGGTACAGGTTTTCAGTCTGAGTGCGCTGAGAAGCAGATTATACCACAGTCTGCTTATCTGCCCATTTTCTGGACTTTTGGTCCATTTTAAATTCTTTAGGTCTTAGGCCAGCTACCTTAAGGGTTCCTTTGGCAGCTGTCTCTGTTTTCTGCAAGCAGGAAGCCTGCTTCCTTTTCTTCTCAACCTGTGTTTTCCAAGGTTTTAAGGGGTTGCTTCACACCAACCCTCCTTTTCGGGAACCAGCTCCTGCATGGGCAGATATGTTGCATGCTCAGTTAATGCAAACCCCTTTGGACCTCTGTCCCCAGCAGAGCTCAAGCTTCTCACTTGGAAAATGTTTTTCTGGTGGTTTCACTTCTGCCAGGCGCATAAGTGAACTACAGGCCCTGGCAGTGGAAGAAGATTTTCTCTCCCCACAGGGATAAGACAGTCCCTAGGACTAACACAGGGTTTGTCCCTAAGTGGTTTCAGGTTTCCACCTGAACCAATCCATCTCTCTCCCAGGATTTTTCACTGAGCATTCTTCCTCAGGTGAGAGGAGACTGCACAGCTTGACGTCAAAAGAGCCTTATGCTACTATTTGTAACGCACCAAGGGTCACAGGTTTGAATCCTCCAACTCTTCCTTACCTAGGGCGAGGTTGGCAAGGGAACCTGCCACTAAGAGGACAATTGCAAGGTGGATTGTCTCTTGTATCCATTTTGTTATCAAAGACTAGGTAGGAGAGCCCCCTCAGGACTGAGGGCTCACTCCTCCAGGTGTACAGCTGCATCTCTAGTGGCTGCTAGAGATATTCCCATTCTGGAAATCTGTTGAGCTGTTACTTGGAAGACAGTTCACACTTTTACCAAGCATTATTCCCTGATTTCAGCCCAGGAGAGATGCTCGCTTTTGGCACAGCTGTGCTTCAGAGCCTATTTCCTAAGTAGGTTCTGACCCTCCTCCATGGAGGTACTGCTGTGTAATCTGCAATAAGTCCTATTATAGCAAGACTTCATGGTGTTTGAAGAAAAATTACTCACCTTAGTAATTGCTTTTCTTCTCATGGAGTCTTGCTATGTAGGACCACCCCCAACCTGCCCCTCTCAGAACTTCTACTGGGGTGGGGTGGCAAATTAGTGCAAGCACTGTGTCATGCCATTGTAGTTCTTCCTTCACCTCTTTATTTAGGGTTAGGAACTAGGGTTTTCTGGTTGAGTGATTTGTTGGCCCCTTCCTGGACTTGAGTCTTTGGGGAAGGGGTTCCTAATAGTGCTTGTCAGGGGAAACTAATAATAATACCATTATTCATTCTTATTATTGTTATTGTTGTTTCTATTGTTGTTTCTATTGTTGTTATTACTACTAGTAGGTAGCCATTTGCCTAGTGTAGAGCTTTCCACACAGACTTGTTGCTTAGTGTTACCTGTAAAGATCTGACAGTTTCATTTGAAACTGCCAATCAGAGCTTTTGTATAGCGCCAGGCTAGAACTCCAGATTCTCTGAGCAACTCTTTCCTCTCCGGGCAGTTCAAGGCAGTGGCTAACTGCAAAAGTCCTAATATAAGACTCCATGAGAAGAAAAGCAATTACTAAGGTGAGTAATTTTTCTTCTTGGTGGCCATCACATCAGCCAGTAGGATTGTTGAACTCAGGCACTCTTGGTGGAATCTCGTTACCTGGTCTACCACAAAGAAAAGGTCATCCCTCGCCCCTCCCCACACACACAAAGTTCCTCCCAAAGGTAATATCAGAGTTTCACCTTAACCAAGTAATTAACTTACTGGTATACTTTATGAACCCATTTTCAGAGGCCGACTACGGGCTCCATACCCTGGACCTGTAGTGGGCACTTGCTTATAAAGCGCGCTAGAGTTTGGGATGAGGCTCGCCAGCTGTTTGTGACATACGCTGAAGCTGTGCCTGGCAGACCGGCAGCAAAGCAGACAGCTGCCAGGTGGCGGCAGCAAAGCAGACAGTTGCTAAAGTAGCTGTCCAGAGGAGGGCAACTAAAATGGTGCAGGGTCTGTACGGAAGACATATGAAGAGAGACGAAAGGAGCTTAATATGTATAGCCTCGAGGAAAGGAGGGAGAGGAGGACGTGATAGAAACGTTCAAGTACCTCAAGGAATCAATAAAGTCCAAGAGGGTAGCATCTTTCAAAAAGAGGTGTGCAAGAACAAGAGGAACAATTTGAAGATAGAGGCGGCTCAGAGGTAATTTAGAAGTATTTTTCACAGAGAGTGTTGTGGATGCATGGAACAGCCTTCCGGAGGAGGTTGTGGAGTCAAAACAGTGGTGGAATTCAAGCATGCATGGGACAGTCATAAGGCCATTCTAGGGGTGGGGTTAGGAAGAAGTAGGCTGCTGGTTAACTAGGATCTGCAGCTTATCCAGTAGGTAGGGAAATGGGCAGACTGGGTGGACCAAGCGGTCCTTATCTGCCATCAAATTCTATGTTTCTATGTAATGGATTACATCCTGCATCAACTTCTGCTAGTTCATTCCACCAAACATACTGCTGCCTCAGTGGCTGCTTCCAGAGACATTCCTGTCCAGGGCTGCCACCTGGAAGTCAGCACACACCTTCACCTCCATTACAGCATTGACATAGAGTTTCACAGGGATGCTGCCTTTGGGACCTTGGTTGTCCAGTCTCTGTTCAACAAATAGGGGTGTGTGCCTTTCCCTTCTATTTGGAGAACTGCTGGAAGTCAGCCTACGTGTGGATCATAAACTACTTTATAGTACCTTATTTTCACTGGTGCTAAATATTCACTATATTAGCTGAACAACAATTATAAGCAAATATAAAAGACCAGAGAAAATAGGAATAACTTAATCAATCGATGTTGATGTACAGTATCTGTACAAAAATGTATTCCACCCATAACCCCCAATAACCACTCACCTTTGCTATCCTATCAGTTTTAGTTGTCTTAATGAATTACTGGTACTGTATAATCTCATTTTGCAGCCCCAACCCTGACCTCTTGCCTTTACGCACTCCATGAAAACCAGAGCGTCAAGTTACTTTTTTCGGATCCCCTGGCTCCTTGCAGGCACATCTGTAATCTGTATACCAACCTCATGTTCTGCTTCTAACTTTAATGTGCTCTTTACTGTAATTTGTTGTAAGTACAGTACTTGTTATTGAAAACAAAGTTAAGATAATGACTCACACACGCTGAGCCATTAAGACTCACCGCTCTGCCAGACGCCTCCAGTCGCATTCATATCCTGATCATACGCACTGCAACACCATAATACTCTCTTTGTTCCAATCATCTTTATTTTCAAAAATGAAACGAAAAGGTAAAACATCCTATAAGTAATCCAAGGGGTAGTCAGTCCGAAATTCAAAACACCACGGCATTCTTTGAGACTCCACTCCACTAACGTCGATGCGTAGTTCAGTGAGCATTTCCTCTTCAGTCATCGCCTGTGTCCTGGACGTTCTCCTTATCCTCTATATCTTGTTGCCTAGCGACACCTACAACAAAATAAAATGAAATTAACAAATGAACAAAGGTAGCAAAACAGCTACAAGATGCCACACTTACTTGAGGTAACCGAGGTTTAGACAACTCTCATGCTCTTCCAGTATTCCAGCCTCACAAATCCACGTACACAGTCCCTCCTCCTGCTACTGAGCTCTGTGAATGAAGCCACTAACACTGAGCATGTTTCTCTCCGTTAAGTTCTGAAGTTTTAGGTCCACCTTTAGTTCTTGCTCACCATGGGACAGCTGCTCAGCAACCAGTTCTGCATACCGGTTGGTGAACCTCTCTTTTAGCATATCCTTGAAAATTTTATTTATTGAGATATCTAGAGGTTGTAGTAGGTCTGTGCAAGCAGCAGGGCAAACACTGGTATAAAGTTAGCAGCCTGTATTGTGTCCAAAACCTTTGCTGTAGTGTGTGCTCTAAACAGATCCTGTAACAATAGAGCTTTCTTCTCATCAGGAGGAGACAGCTGTTGTTTTATGTGAGCAAAACAGGGACAAGGGCTTGCTCAACAGACTGGATTACTGTGTCCTCATTAGCCCAGTGATTAACAGACTGGCTAATGATCCAGTCATTGGAAATTTATGCCCTGGGTGGCAGGCCTTCGTTATTCCTTTTCTAAATGACCTGCAGGGAGTAAGAAATTACCTGTCAATGTACAAGCCAGCAACAATGAAATTTGGCACTTGTCCTCCAGCCCAGTTAGAGCAACCTGTTTCGAACCTGTTGCTGCCATAGTCCACTCAGAGACAGGGACCATGGAAACACCAGTTTCACCGAGGTTGATCACTAGTTCTTTTGGGATCAACTCCCGTGCGCAGGCTTTGTTGATTCTGTCCAGAAATCCTGCCTTCAGCATGCTAAAATTGGATGGTGTTTTCCTGCAGGCTTTTGTACCTTTGCGCCTGCTGAAGCCCATCTGGTGCAAAACATCTGTGCCCACTTTAATGTCAAGTATAAGTGACCACCATTATCAAGAGCAGTTGAGGGCATTAGCTTTAAAATGCGTAGTCCCACAGCTTGTACCACACTGGCATTAACAACAGGCCCTTCCGATTGTAAGCTGTTCACAACTTTTTAGCTGCTCCTCTAGATCTGTAAGCAGCATAGTTGGGGACCTCTTGGTTTATGAAGCAACAGTGGGGGTAGTTTGCTCTGGTCAGGTGTTGTCTGTAACCTCAGCAGATAGTCGGCCTTAAATTTCCTTATGGTACTTTCATTTATAGTGGCACTGTACTTGCAGCTATAGAAGCAGAAGGAGACTTTACCCCATTCTCTGCTGCATACCACCCAAGTTCAAACCGGACCTCGAACTGTAGGTTTGGTAAGTGGGTGCCCTTTTTCTTTTTGTAGGGGTGCTCATTAGCTCACGAGGAACTGATGCCGCAACATGTGTCTCAATGCCAGAGGATGCCACAAGATTGTCGGCATCCACATTCCTAACATCAAGTGGATATTGTCGCTTTCTCTTTCTGCCTCCAGTGAGCCAGGTAAGAATGGACATACTGCTTCTCTTTCAGGTGTGCGTCACTGGATGCGGTGATACCATAGCAGCAGTAATTCAGGTGTGATGCAGTGATACTGTAGTTGATTTTATTGGCTGATATCAGCTGATCACAGCTGTGCTAATTCAGAAGCAATGCTAATGATCAGCTGATATGACTTGGTCAATGCGAATACAAGACCTCTGGCAAGTGTGCGTGGATCTCTATTTCCAGCGTTCAAGACTACCACCGGGTGGTGGGAGTACCTTAGCTTGAAGATGTTCCAGTGAATCAGCAGTCGCCAATGGAACTGCCTATGTGCAGATGTGAACTTGTATACCACTCCTAGAAATATGGTTACAGGTGAGTAATTTATTTTTGTTGTCCCTCCTCCTGATGAAGGAAAGGAGCCACCAGTGGACACAAAGCAAATGCCCTCACTAGAGGACATGGCAGAGGCATGACAATTTCTACAGATGTTCCAAGTAAGTAGGAACTTTCAAGTTTTGCTTTCCCCAGGCTCCTGTTCTATTCCCAGAACCTGTGGAGGAGGAGCATGAAAGGATTTGTGATGATGATGAGGAGGAGGAAACCCCACTGAACCAGACTGTTCTCCTGAGCAGGAATTTTGCTGTCCTTCTTGGCCTTCAGTGGACTGTACCTCACATTATACCTTTGAAAGGCTTATGGTAAATACTGTCAACATTTCCTCCCATGAGGCTGAGGAGTAGGAGGAGGAGGTAACCTTTATGGATATGATGGGCATAGTACCCACAAGGAGATTACTGCAGTCCCTTCACAAATCCCTCAAGAAAGCCACTTTTAAAGTCATATCAGCACACACCTCAGCTGCTGGCGTTGACTAGAAACTTGAGAAGCGGACATAGTACCTTTACTCCCAGCCTGATCATGAGGGAGTGGTCCAGACTGCCGTCTGTCATAAGGCAAAGTTCATCTTTGTTCCCAGCATCCCAAAAGGATTCCAGGAAACTGGATAGTATGGGTAGGAAAGTTTACACGTGAGCTTTCCTGGTTCTGAGGCAGGCAACTTATTTAGCTCACACAGCCCAGTATCAGAGAGCCTTATGGAATTCCATACTGGCACTGAGTGATAAAGCTACTGGAGACATGACACAGGAAATGGCTGAAACAGCAAGATCAGCCATAGATGCCACAGAATGCCTGTTTCTTATGGCAGTGGACACAAATGACACCACATCTAGGGTCATGGCCCATGCAGTTTCCTTAAGAAGGTTTGCCTGTCTTAAATCTAAAACATCTATCCATGACACTCAAACAAAATCAGTCATTTTCCCTGAGGGAAATTCAATGGTGACAAAACAGAGGCTTATATGAAAAGGTGGTGAGTACAAAACCACCTACAAGAGCAATACTAAGAAAGAAAAGGCCTCGTTTCCTGCAGGCCTTATGGAAGGGAGGTAGGGGATACAATCCTGGGCTTATGTGATCTGTGAGTACCCTCCATAGAGAGGCTACTATAGGGGCAGGGGTAACAGGGGCACTAGGCATGCTGCTGCAACATCAGTCCCCAAACACCCCCCACCCCCCAACGCTCTACCCAGGTCTCCCATCCAGTTCCAGTGGGAAGGCTGGTTCACTAGTTCCAGGAATGGACAAAAATCACCACAGACAAGTGGGTCCTGGAGGTAGTGAGACAGAGTCTATCACAGCAGTTCAGAAACTTCTGAAAACTGCAGAATCCAAAGATTTCCCAGTCTCGCACTCTTAACAGAAAAATCTGTCTTAGAAGGAGATAAGAGAAATTGTTGCCAGTAAATGCAGTGGAAAAGTACTTGCCACAATGAGGCAAGGGACTTTTTTCCCAGATACTTCCAAACCTACAAGAAAAATAGGGAGAGACAACCCATTTTAGACCTGAGCCATCTAAACAAACATTTAAAGAAAGAAAAATTCAAGATGGTAACAATGGGACCAGTGATTCTATGTCTGCAAACAGGAAGCGGACAGGGGTCACTGGATCTGAAAGACACCCACTTTCACATACCAGTCAGGCCATGTCACAGAAAATACCTCAGTTTCAGGTTAGAAACTGCTAGTACCAGTTCGCAGCCCTTCCCTTTAGCCTCACTTCAACTCCAAGAGTATTCTGAACGTGCCTAGCTGTTGTGGCAGTACATTTGAGAAGGAAAGGAGTGGTGTTTTTGGATTAGTGATCTCAGTGGGCTTACCTGGTCATCAAAATTTAAATAAATTTAAATTTTCCTACCTGGATGGTTGGCTGATCTCAGGAAAAACACAGTAGGAAGCAAAGTCCTCCGTACTGCTGACATGACTTACTGGAGGACATGGGCTTCCTCATAAACTTTAAAATTCTCAGACAGAACCTGTTCAGGTTCTGGACTTTATCGAGTGCAGCACTGGACACCCTGCAAGGGAAGGCATTCCTTTGTCAAGCAAGGGTAGCAAATCTGATTTCAGCTGCAGAATCCTTCAACGCAGGTCATTCAAGACCTACAAGGCACTTTCTGCAGTTACAGAAGCACATGGCCTTGTCCACTGCAGTGGTACCGGGACCAGGTTCCAAATGAGGGCATCCAGTATCACCTAGGGAACCTTTGGTCTCAGAGGTGGGATCCTCTGTCCAAATTAGTGCCTGTCACAAAGTCTTTGCTAAGGGCAGTGGAATGGTGGAAGGAAAATGCAACCTCAGAGAGGACTGTCCTTCCTTCAGCAGTCCCCTACAGCTATACTCACAACAGATTCCTCCTTCCTAGGTTCGGGCGCCCACCTGGTGGAACCTCACTGTGAGTGGCACCTGGAGAGATTCAAGAATACACGAATCTCTTTGGAGCTCAGGGCAGTGTACCTAGCAATGCAGGTTTTTTTCTTGTAGATCAGAGGTCAGTCTGTCCAGATCAGAACAAGAACAACTACAGTATGTGCTACATAAACAAGCAGGGAGGAACAGGGTCTTCAAATCTGTGCACAGAAGCCATGAAGATCTTAAACCTAGCCTACTCCCGGAGGTCCCACTATCTACAGTACACTTGCCAGGGAACTACAGTGTACTAGCAGACTCTCTGAGCAGGTTCAGTGAGGGAAATCATGAATGGACCTCTAAACCAGCAAGTGCTGGCATCAGTATTCAGATGGTGGGTACACCAGAAATAAAACTGTTCACTTCTTGGGAAAACAACCAGCTCCCACTTTTTTGTTTGCAGACCCCCAGTAGTGGCCTCGGTTCCAGAGGATGCTCAAGTCCTTAAGTGGTCGGGACGCTTCTATATGCCTTCTAACCATTCCCACTTTTGCTGAGAGTATTGATAAAACTGAGGAGGGAGTCAGCAACAGTGATTCTCACAGCTCCAGACTGGAGTTAACAGTGATTCTCATAGCTCCAGACTGGAGCCAACAACAGTGATTCTCATAGCTCCAGATTGGAGTCAACAACAGTGATTCTCACAGCTCCAGACTGGAGTCAACAACAGTGATTCTCACAGCTCCAGACTGGAGTCAACAACAGTGATTCTCACAGCTCCAGACTGGAGTCAACAACAGTGATTCTCACAGCTCCAGACTGCGCCCAGACAGACCTGGTACTCCTGCTTCTGTCCCTCTCCAACAAGCCTCCCATCAACCTGCCCAAGGTACAATCTGTTCACACTATCTCAGGGCAGGATAATATTCTCAGACCTGAGAACTCTGTGCCTCAGACCATAGTTCTTGAGGAGCTAGAGTTCTGTGGGCTAAATCTTTCTGAAAAGTAATGGAGTTGCTGACAGTATCTAGGAAACCAGCAACAATAAACCTATCCTTAAAAATGGAGAGATTTTCCTTTTGGTGTACTCCTAGACAGAACCCTATCCAGGCCCCTGACTACAATCCTGGACTACCTAGTCCACTAAACTAAAGAACATGCTGGTCTATCAGCATTCTGTGGATTAAAAGCTCCCAGCACATTGAGTGGTTAAAAAGCCATTTATTGTGCAAAATTAATTAAAGTAGTACCCCGGTAGTCAGCATTTTGCATTACTACCTTGTGCTTTTTCAAGGCATAATTAGTGAAGGACTGTTTATTTACTATTCTTTATGCAAATTAATAGAGATTGTCCAGTTTCCAAACACCAAGAGAAGAATTGTTAAAATCAAAACTAGAAATGGAACTAATAATAGAAACAGTAACCCCATGTTCATTACAACTTTCAGCCACAAGCTTATGTTAGAAACTGAACAGAAACTTCAAGCTATAGTGGAGAGGGGACTCAAATTGTTTACAGAAGGGAAAGAACTTGTCAGATGCTTTGATTCATAGTCTTCACCAATCTTCAAATCAAAGGACGCAGTGCACAGTCTCCCAGCAGGGGACCATACAGTAGATCTGGAAATTGTACTTGTAGTTATATACAGGTGGAAAATGATCATACATCCAGTGACTGCTGAGACCTTTGAGGTAGGCTTTTTCTTTTCATCATAGCGTCAGTTATATATATGGCAACATGTACTTGCAGGTCTTTTGACATTGGTAAAACCCTGTGGAGCTTTAAGACACGCATAGGAGAACATTTACATAGTATTGAAGAGAACATTTGGAAAATGCCGTTGCACCACATGTGGCAAAGGGGATCTGGTCATTGGTTTAAGTTCCAAGGACTCAAAAGGTTTCAATTAAATATTCGTGATGGAGACTTGAATAAGAAACTTTTGCAGAGAGTGACATTTTGGCAGTATTGTATGAGGGCCCTATCAGCTCCAGGATTAAATAGGTGCTTTCAACTAAGTCCATTCCTCTAATATGGACATTATTTAGTGACACATGGCAGTGAGCCTTCTGTTTTTAGCACAGTTATTTATAGGGTCATATTAAAATATTGTGATATATTTATTCATTTATTTATTTATGGCACACAAGGGTTAATGATGCAGGTTACCCCTCCCTCCCATTTATTAAGCTACAACTGTCTGTGTAGAATGATATTGTGGAGGACTTTTAATTATACATGTGGCATATTGAAATCGACTCATACATATTCATTTTTTTCTCTTTGGGAATGGTACAATCGCTATTAATTTGCATAATGAATAGTATATGAACAGTCCTTCACTAACTGTATACACCTTGAAAAAAATATGAAGTACTGATGTGAAACATTGGCGACTGTAGGAGGGGTGCTATTTTAATTGAGTTTTGCACAATAAATGGCTTTTAACCACTCCAATGTGTTAGAGCTTTTCTTTTTTATTCAAAAGTTTATACAAAAGATACAACAGGTGTAGCAAAAAGTCATACATACTGATAAGGTAACAATGCAATATTTTCAGTCTCCAGAATGTTGATAGCCTGGGAACTGTTTGTGTGCCTTACTCAGCCGTGGTTCTATTCATGGAGTTTTGAGCTGCCCAGATCAGTGCCCTCACAGTCCATTTTCAAAAAGTGTTTCAAAGGCCTTAATCACTTGGCAGTCCAAGAGAAAACCAGTGCAAAACCTAAATTGGAAAATATAAGTACCATTTATTAAAGTGCATACTCACAGATGAACCACAAAAGCTCCTGGTTTCCTGGTTTTCTTTTGGATTGATGGACTTGCTGCAGACACCAGTTGAACTGCATTAAAAAGTTAGTAAGCGTACCGGTTTTGGAGGGATGTAAGTAGAGGTGTAGCAACCTAAATCTGGAGCAGCTCATTTACTATTGGAACTACTAAGAATTAAAGGTAAACCACTTTGAATGTGAATGCAGCACACAGGCGGAAGAAGGTTTAACTCTGTAGCATAAATACATATACCCTACTGATTTTTCAGTGTTTAGCTCTTTTTCAAAACACAAGACAACAGTAAGACTGAGATCACCAGAATGCATTCAGTACGAAACTAGTGAGGAATTGGGAGGAGTTTGGGGTTCTTGCCTAGAAAGCATTGAGAAGCTGGCAGAGAAGAGACACTTATTTCAGCAAAAGCAACAAACCGAGCAAGCTGGGTGCAGCTCAAATAATGATAGTTTAAATTTAAAACCTTATTTGTTACATTAGAGCAACTCATGATTTAGGAGATAAATGTTTGGCATGAATGACATTGACGAGTTCGAAGATTATGTGAAAGTAGAAAGAGCACCAAGAGGCCTGAAAATTGATAAAGGCCATCAGTTGGTATTGATAAATTAAAACATAAAACCGAATGGGAAGAAGTTTATTTATTTATTGATGTAACCCCTGCAAATGGGGGTTCCCAAAAGACTTCAGGAGCTTGCTTGAATGCTCCAAGCCTGAATGGTGTTTGGCGTTAAGCCATTTATCAGTGAGTGTTTTAGAACCTCTGGTACTGTCTCTTTAAGAGCTGTCTGCTTGCAGACATAATTAGTTTGTATGGGGGACTGTGTGCTTCTCTGAGTATCACGAGCTGCTGCCAATTCACTTCATTTTGCAGTCACTAGGAGTGCAAGGGAACCTATCTGAAAGATGTAACTGTTTGCCAGAAATTATTTAGAGTAATAATGAAATTACAGTTTGTCTAACCTGCTTTCTTTGCAGTCAGAACTGTGTCTGCTAGTTCCCCATTCTAGTTTTGAACTGCTGAACTGGACCAATCAGTGTGGGGTAAGCTAGCTCTAAAATGGTGCCTTGGACGAATCAGAACTTGGACTCATAGTCTGAGCCAGCCACAGGAGGATTGTATGGGCAGTGACTCTGGGAGATGTAGTTTAGACTTCAGTGCCTTTTGGACCAACAGCAGCAGTCTATTGTGAGTGACAGCCAATCCAGTCAAGAACTGGGAGGGACTCAAAGGAAGTGCCCGGTTTGTCGGTTGGAGTTTCAGTTGAGCTTTGGCAGTGAAGAAGGAAGAGCCCTGTGCTTTTTCAGTGTGCAGTTTTAGTCAAAAACGTGTGTAAGGCCCAGAGTTCCGGTCTGCAGCTTGTGCAACAGCTTGTTAGGACTGAATCCGTCCTGTGAAAAGAATCAAAGGATCTCTGAAGAGTAGAAACCAGGCTCACCCTGTAGAAGACTGGAGAAATTGTTGAATTACACTCGGTCTGTCAGGAACTGAATCTGCTGTGTGTTCTCCGGGTATTGTGCAGTAATGCGATCGGGATACAGATGCAGCCTGCCTGGTGTAGTGCTTTCTTTTATATGGATGTGTGAAGAGGTTTGTGTACCTCAAGTGAGCCCTGCTGACATTGAAGGACCCTATCTTATTTGGAGGTCGTGAGTACTAATTCAGGGTCGCCCCTGTTGAATTGCCACATTAAATCCAAATGGAATTACTGTACTGCTGACTGTTTAATTCTCCTTTTCTCTGTGTGAAAGGGCCCTACCAGCTGCCACGGTTTGGACTAGCCACTAGGGCTTGGGTACCCAGGGACAGTAACTGATAGGGATAGGCCTGTGCACAGAGCCATAGGTAGATTATTAGAGTGATAAGCTAATTAACCTGATTTCCGTCCTTGTTATATCCCCTAAATAAATCAGAGCTGCTTGTTTCAGCAAAGTTATACTGCCTGAGGTATTTGTCTATGTTAAAGTACTGTACTGTGATTGTTGCACTGTATCTCATTTCACAGGAGGTCCCAGTGCGGAACCAGACCTGGGGGTAAGTGTATACTGTGAGGTAATTCTGATATATTGTGTGGGCCACTAGTGGGAAGAAGAGGTGCAGTGTCCCAGAGGGCTGTGACCAAGTTAGTTTAACTATTGCAAACCCTGACCTCTGGGTGAGGCACCGCCATTGGATCAGGCCCCTCAACCTGTGGTGGCAAATCAGGCAGGGGTAGTAGCCCCTGGGATAGCGCCATCTAGGGGTTACATCTTGGAGGCTCACCGCTGGGATTGTGTGTCCTCTAGTGGCCATATTCTGAACCACTGTTAAGAAAAAAATGGGTACCCGACAGAAGTGGCTGTGCACCGGCTGGTGGAGTGGTGTACTGGGGAGGAGATCGACTTCAAAATGCTATGCTTATCCTGGACATCCCCTGGGTATCAATATGGACACTGTGCAGGGAGTACTTTCCAAGGTGGAAGGTTTAAAAACCCTGTGGTGGTGGGTCGGCATGCTAATCTGCTCACCCACACTTTCCTGGCCCTAGTAGAGTTTAAGGATCCCATAGATAGCTCCAAAGTGCCACAGACCATTACCCCAGAGGGAGCCCTCACTGCTTGGAGAGTGATAACTAAGGACAGTAAAGACCCGGGAATCAGCCCCCACCACTATCTGAAACTTTTGAGGAGAAATTTTCTGAATGGTTGCTGGGAGAGGGGAAAACTGTGGAGGACTTGAAGAAACTATTCTTGCCACCTGGGGTGTTCCTCCCCCAACACCTCTCCTGCTCCAGTGCCCGTAATGGTGGCTGAACCAATGCAGACTCCTATTTCTGCACCTGCCATTAGTCACGACTCTTACCGAAGGTTGAGGATCTTCTCTGGCACCCTCCCACCCCAAGGGGAGGATGACTGGGAGACCTGGATAGATATGTTGCCCCAAGTGCTAGAATGGCAATGCTCGGAAGGCAAGGCGAAGAGGGTTAGTGAGAGCCTGAGGTCCTGCCCTGGCTACCATCCGTGCTAAACGGGCCAGTAACCCTGAAGCGACTGCACAGGCCTATCTTGAGGCCTTGGAGAATGTGTATGGGGAGCCCAGATTCTGATGAGGACCTATGGTGGAGAGTAAGAAATGCACAACAGTACCAAGGGAGTTGTTGTCTGTGTATGTCTCTCGGCTGGAAAAATTGTTGCAAGAATGCCTCAGAAAGGGTAGTTTGCCAGCGATTGAACTGGACCGAACCAGACTGGACAGAATCCTTAAGTCTGCCCCTTCTCAGAACTGCTGTTGCTTCAGTTACGCCTGGCAAATCGACTGGAATCCCCACCCTCCTATGATGAGTTAATGAGAGAAATTGAGGAGTTGAGAAAAGGCGACCTCGGGAGGTACCTGCACCAACAGCTGTGGCTACGACCCGAGTGACTGAGGGTGACCCATCAAGTGAAGTTCAGAGGCAGAGGTTGACAGTCAATGAGTGCTCTGACAAGGAAAAAGATATGCCACAATGGGGCGAACTGTTGAGAGAGATCCGGGAATTCAAAACAGTCCCTTTATGAAGTGCCTGCAAATACAGACCCTGACCTATATCCGACTGCATCTGCTATGGGGTGGGGGTACCCACCATGTATCTCCTGCTGATAACAGCTCCAAACTCAATTCCTTGACCATGGAAGTGGAGAAACTGGGCGATGTCTCCAAATGCTTATCACGCGCAGACAGAGATGGCACCCAGGTTTCCAGTTAGTAATACCCCGCCCTGGCTCCCAGTGTGGCGCTCGGCCAGCTCAAACTCCAGAAAGTATGTTTTGCTATAATTGTGGGAAAGATGGGCACATGAAAGGAATGCCAGTCCCCAAAAGACACTGACAAAGTTGCATATAGGCTACAAGGAGAGCTTGGGAGAAAAATCAGTGGTTAAGAGGTTGCGACATGATCCCAGTGAGGGCACCAAAATGCTAATTCACGTCCTTTTGTGGCAAGGTCAGTTGCCCAGGCCCCCCTACCGCCTCTCCAGACTGGTCCAGAATAGTGGGTCCCTCCATGGAGACCACTGTAAAGGTGAATGGAGTGTCTACAAGAGCTGTATTAGACAGTGGCTCCCAAGTGACAATATGTTCCAGGATTGGTATCAGAAGCATTTGTCAGCGTGCCCTTACAACCATTAGAAGGACTGCATGTATGGGGGTTAAGTGAGAAGGCCTACCCCTATTCGGTATATCCGAATTTGGCTGTCTTCCCCACCTCCGTGGCTGGAGTGGCCGAACAAGAGAGACCCTAGCCTTAGTGTGTCCCCCACTGGACTGTATGATGGTGTCCCTTTGTTGATTGGAACAAATGCTCATATGTTAGGAAGGCTGGCACAGTTGTGTTATGAAAAACAGGGGTCAAAGACTAGTAGAGCTTTAAGAGTTCGGCTTTAATTAAGAAGGCCTATGAGGCACAGAGAGATGTTGAAAAACAGAGCCAGAGGAACCGGTCGGAATTGTATGGAAGAAGGATCCTGAGTCTCTGATCCCGCAGCCAAATGCCAAGTGTACCTTACAGGAGAGGTCCATTATCAGAAAGGATGTTAAGAATAAAATATTAATGTTGGATGCACCAGGCGATGGAAAATTGCCAGAGGGACTGCTGGTCAAGCCTAGTATTTTGCCCGCTAGAGCCCATGCTTATGCCAGAAGGGTAATGGTCCAAGTTCATAATGTGTCTGAAAGAGACATTCGAGTAAACAGAGGTTGCATCCTGGCTAATGTGCATTGTGCAGACACTGCAGTGCTACCCAGCAGCAAGAGTTCAAGGAAGAATGACAGAGTAACGCCCTGACTTGTTTGATTGCGACTCCCGCTGCCAGCTGAATGGAAAGTGAGGATCAGTGAGAAGCTTGCCCAGAGAGACCAGGTGTTTTCTTTAAAGGAATGGGATGTAGGATGCGTGCAAGGAGCTGAGCACAATATCCGGCTGCATGACGAAAAGACCATTTCGTGAGAGGTCTCGACGCCTGGCACCTGCTGACATAGATGATGTGAGACGGCATCTGCAAGAGATGTTAGCTGCTGGTGTAATACAAGAATCCAGAAGCCCTTATGCTTCCCCATTGTGGTAGTGAGGAAAAAGAATGGAACAGTAAGGATGTGTGTGGATTATCGCACCTTAAACCGGCGGACTATCCTGATCAGTACACAATGCCCGCATTCAGGATGCTTTGGACTGCCTAAGCGGGAGCAAGTGGTTCTCTGTGCTGGATCTCCGCAGTGGGTACTACAGATCACGATGGCCCCAGAGGACCGTGAGAAGAGCGGCCTTTATCTGTCGCTGGCTTCTATGAATTCATGAGGATGCCTCAAGGGATTTCAGGTGCCCCAGCCACTTTTCAGCGATTGATGGAGGCGTGCAGTGGGGGACATGAACTTACTAGAGTGCCTGGTATACCTAGATGATGTTATTGTGTTTGGCAGCTCACTGGAGGAACATGAGAGCAGATTATTTAAGGTATTGGACGAATGGAGGACTTTGGCCTTAAACTGTCCATTGATAAGTGTCAATTCTTTCAAACATCAGTAAAGTATGTGGGACACATAGTATCCACAGGGAATAGAGACCGACCCAAGTAAAGTTGAGGCCTTGACCACCTGGCCACAGCCCAAAAATCTAAAAGAACTGCAAAGATTCCTGGGATTCTGTGGTTATTATCGGTAGCTTCATCAAGGACTATTCAAGAGTGATCCGCCTTTACTTAACCTTACTCAAGGGTATCCCCAACCCACAAAAAATACCAAAGTCAGCGTCCCTCAAGACTGAAAGAGTGTATTTTCATCTGAGTGAAGATTTGGGGCCCGCTGGACTCCTGATTGTGAGACTGCTTTTCATGAGATCATATATCAACTTACCCATGCTCCAGTGCTGGCCTATGCCGATCCAAGAAAACCTTATGTCCTGCACACTGATGCTAGCTTGCAAGGGTTGGGGCTGTGTTGTACCAAGAGCACGAGAATGGCCTGAGACCAGTGGCCTTTGCCAGTAGAAGCCTGACCCCATCCGAAAAGAACTATCCTGTACATAAGTTAGAGTTCCTAGCTTTGAAGTGGGCTATTGTTGACCAATTCCATGAGTACTTGTATGGGGCTAAAATACTAGTAAAACTGACAATAATCCTTTGACCTATGTGCAGACCTCAGCTAAGTTGGATGCCACTGGCCATAGGTGGCTTTCTGCATTATCTACATATGACTATGCTCTCGAATACCGAGCAGGTCTGAACCACATAGATGCTGATGCTCTCTCCGGAGGCCTGTTCCCCAGAATGATTGGGTCCGATTGGCAGAACCTGACATTCGGGCACTCTGCCGGAAGTTTGACAGGGAGGAACAAATGTCCACGGACGCAGTGGACTGCATGGTGGATTGCTTGGGAGCCTCTGAGAATTCATACCTGCTGCTTATTGCCACTTTTCTGCAATAGACATTGGTGCACTGCCTCAGCTGGACAATGACAGTGATGACGGGCTCAATCCCGCGATCCCATGATCAAAGCAGCTTTAGAAGCCCTCTATGCAGGAAAAGATGTGTCCAAATTACGCTCCACTGATTTGAGAACTGCACTGTTATACAAAGAAGGTCCTAAGTTGAAACTGATCAATAAACTGTTATACAGAGAAACAGTAGACAGAGGGGACAAGTAGACAAACAACAACTAGTGCTGCCCACTGCCTTCGAGACTCAGTACTGAGGTCCTTGCACAACCACATAGGGCACCTTGGTATAGACAGAACACTTGACTTGGTGAGATCCAGATTCTATTGGCCTAAGATGGGGCTGATGTGGAGCAACACATTCGAACTTGAGTCGCTGCTTACAGAGGAAAGCTTTGCCCCAGAGGGCTGCCCCTTGTTAACATCACCACCAGTGCACCCATGGAGCTGGTCTGTATTGATTTTCTGAGTTTGGAGTCAGATCAAAGAAATATCAATGTGCTGGTGGTCACTGACCATTTCACGAGATATGCCCAAGCTTTCCCCACCAAAGACCAGAAAGCATCCACTGTGGCCAAAGTACTTGTAGAAAACTTTTTGTTCACTATGGGGCTCCACAAAGAATCCATTCTGATCAGGGAGAGACTTTGAGAGTCGTCTGATCAAAGAGATGCTTTCTCTGTGGGAGTGCGAAAGTCCAGAACCACTCCTTACCACCCCAGGGGACCCACAGCCTGAGCGTTTCAACGCACTTTGCTAGATATGCTAGGCACCCTGCACCCAAAGGACAAGCCTAGATGGAGCCAACAAATTAGCACCCTGGTACATGCTTATAACTGCACCAAAGTGATGCCACTGGATTCTCCCCTACCGCCTGATGTTTGGAAGAAGCTCGACTACCAGTAGATGTGTGTTTTGGGGTCTCTCCTGATGGGGTTCAAGCTGACAACTATTTACAGTATGTGCAAAGTTAAAGGCCAGCTAACTCATGCGTACCAACTGGCTCAAACCATGGCTGCCAAAAGAAATCTGGCCAACAAAGAAAGGTATGATAAAAGGTGAAAGCACAGGAACTCCAGGAGGAGATCGGGTATTGCTAAGAAATCTGGGACTGCATGGCAAGCACAAGATTGCTGACAGATGGCACCATCTCCCTCACATTGTAGTGGGCAAACTAGATGATCTGCCAGTGTACAAAGTAAGGCCTGCGAATAATTCAAAAGATGTAAAACAATGCATAGAAATCATTTACTGCCCATTGGACAAATCTTAATTGAGTCTGAGCCCCTAGAAGATGCCCCCTCTGGACCAGTGACTAGAGCTGCTGCTAAGAAAAGATCAAGAAAGTCTGCACCTACAGAAGCAAAGTTAAAGTGTTCCCTCCACAAGTCCCAGTTGAGCATGACTGTCAGTCCATATGGAAGAAAGTGAGTGACTTTGAATACTATCCTTCTACGAACTGAGTCAATTGTTTGAGGGCAATCCTAGTCAATACTGGAGACAAAGCTGGGCCTTCTGGACTGTCTAAGCCCCAGCTCATCCCTGGAGCCAATGCTCCCAGAAAGTGAAGTGCAAAGCATCAGATCAGATGAAATGGAATCATTGTGCATGGTTGAACTGTTTGAGCTTTCAGGGAGGAAAATGATAGATTGGGGCAGACTGGTGATACACCCAACAAGAAAGTATTTTGAGTGCCCTGACAGTCCACTGCCAGTGTCCAAGCTCTCCATCCGAGCCAAATGTTGTGGACTCAGAAACTGTAACTCCTGGAGCTGAAAGTGCCCCAAGTTCTAGCCTCTCTACCCCATGGAGACTCCCCTGACAAGTGAGGACAATGCTGAAAATGAGGCTCAGAGTGCAGAGATTATAACAGTTCCCCTAGAAAGACTGGTCGAGCTGTAAAGCCTGTGGTGCACCTCAGTTATGATTCACTTGGGAGGCCTGTGGACTTGCCTCTCAATGTTGTCCATAAGGAGTGTATGTGTCCCAGGCTCATTGCCCAAACTGAGCATCAGTGCTAACTCCAAGTTACTTGTGTTGCCCTCTAAGTATGGTGCCCTTGCCCCATCCAGCCCCAAGGTAACTGATAGGAAGGGCCCCTCTCTTCAGGTTTCATGTACAAGGGTAATAACTTGAGGTTATGGTACAATGTGTATGTAATACTGTATAAAGTGACGTACTGCAATGTTTCAGAAATGTGTTCTTGGTAAAATGATATATTGACTGATGATTACATGTGCGAGCCTAATGCAAATGTATATGGTTACACAGTTGAAACATAGAAGTACTTGCTTGACCTTGAGACGTCAAAGCTTTCCCAAACAGGAAGGATGTAACCCCTGCAAATGGGGTTCCCAAAGACTTCCAGGAGCTTGCTTGAATGCTCCAAGCCTGAATGGTGTTTGGCGTTTAAGCCATTTATCAGTGAGTGTTTTAGAACCTCTGGTACTGTCTCTTTAAGAGCTGTCTGCTTGCAGACATAATTAGTTTGTATGGGGGACTGTGTGCTTCTCTGAGTATCACTCGAGCTGCTGCCAATTCACTTCATTTTGCAGTCACTAGGAGTGCAAAGGGAACCTATCTGAAAGATGTAACTGTTTGCCAGAAATTATTTAGAGTAATAATGAAATTACAGTTTGTCTAACCTGCTTTCTTTGCAGTCAGAACTGTGTCTGCTAGTTCCCATTCTAGTTTTGAACTGCTGAACTGGACCAATCAGTGTGGGGTAAGCTAGCTCTAAAATGGTGCCTTGACGAATCAGAACTTGGACTCATAGTCTGAGCCAGCCACAGGAGGATTGTATGGGCAGTGACTCTGGGAGATGTAGTTTAGACTTCAGTGCCTTTTGGACCAACAGCAGCAGTCTATTGTGGTGACAGCCAATCCAGTCAAGAACTGGGAGGAACTCAAAGGAAGTGCCAGTTTGTCGGTTGGAGTTTCAGTTGTGCTTTGGCAGTGAAGAAGGAAGGGCCCTGTGCTTTTTCAGTGTGCAGTTTAGTCAAAAAAGCGTGTATGAGGCCCAGAGTTCGGTCTGCAGCTTGTAATAACTTGTTAGGACTGAATCCGTCCTGTGAAAAGAATCAAGGATCTCTGAAGAGTAGAAACCAGGCTCACCTGTAGAAGACTGGAGAAATTGTTGAATTACACTCGGTCTGTCAGGAACTGAATCTGCTGTGTGTTCTCCGGGTATTGTGCAGTAATTGCGATCGGGATACAGATGCAGCCTGCCTGGTGTAGTGCTTTCTTTTATATGGATGTGTGAAGAGGTTTGTGTACCTCAAGTGAGCCCTGCTGACATTGAAGGACCCTATCTTATTTGGAGGTCGTGAGTCCCAATTCAGGGTCGCTCCCTGTTGAATTGCCACATTAAATCCAAATGGAATTACTGTACTGCTGACTGTTTAATTCTCCTTTTCTCTGTGAAAGGGCCCCTACCAGCTGCCACGGTTTGGACTAGCCACTAGGGCTTGGGTACCCAGGGACAGTAACTGATAGGGATAGGCCTGTGCACAGAGCCATAGGTAGATAATTAGAGGGATAAGCTAATTAACCTGATTTCCCTGTCCTTGTTATATCCCCTAAATAAATCAGAGCTGCTTGTTTCAGCAAAGTTATACTGCCTGAGGTATTTGTCTATGTTAAAGTACTGTACTGTGATTGTTGCACTGTATCTCATTTCACAGGAGGTCCCAGTGCTGGAACCAGACCTGGGGTAAGTGTATACTGTGAAGGTAATTCTGATATATTGTGTGGGCCACTAGTGGGAAGAAAGGGGGTTGCAGTGTCCCAGAGGGCTGTGACCAAGTTAGTTTAACTATTGCAAACCCTGACCTCTGGGTGGAAGCACCGCCATTGGATCAGGCCCCTCAACCTGTTGGTGGCAAATCAGGCAGGGTAGTAGCCCCTGGGATAGTGCCATCTAGGGTTACATTGAAATATCTCACCAGGAAGGCACACTGAGCGCAAGTCGCTCGCCTCCCGTGTACTACAGGAATGCTCAATTAAGCTTATTAAGATCTTAATTAAGGAAGATAGGGCCAATTATTCAGAGGTACAATAGGAAATTAGAAAGTTTAACAGATTTAACAGCTTTGAAAAGTCATCTTGAATTTAATAAATGGGAAAGTGAACTTAATGAGTTTTATAGAAAAAAAGAGATGGAAGTCATTGAGAGAAAAAAGAGCAAGAAGGACAGAAATGAGCATGATTATTTAACAAGCCATATTTTCAATTGGCATAGAAGGGAAGATCACAAAGTGGAGGGAGAACATGTAATAGGTCTCAGTCACGGGCAGATCAACACAAAGGCAGAATCAAAAACTAAACAACGAGATAACAAGGTCTCATTTAAAAACACCAGCAGTGAGGAACAGGACAATGTAACCATACAGAATGTAGATGCAGATGGTGGGAATGCAAGCTCTGAAATGTTTTTAGAGAAAGGAAAAGACACCCAAAAATTAACCAAGAACAAGCAATTGCACAAAAGCACACCGAAAAAAAAAAGACAAGAAGGGAAAAGAGGAGGAAAAAAGACCAAAAAGAACAACACAGAACACAGCGAGTTAGTGGAAAATAAAGATTTAATTTATCAATACGTGAAATTACGAAACAACTTCATGTATTAGAAAAGGGTCTGAGCTTTGTCCCTCTCCACCTGTGAATGATTTCAACATTGAACTGGAACTATTTAGAATATTCAGAAAGTTAAATTTAAAAAGCGTTTATGGTTGCTTATGAAAGGACAATCAACTTAAGAGGAGAGCTACAGAATTAACAGAAAGAGAACAACTGTGGTTTCTATTGATGCTATAGAAGAACAAGAACATCTAGAAAATGATATCCAGAATTTCTCAGAAAATGAGTATTCACAGCCAGAAGGTAGTTTGATTACATTGGAAGATCTACCAATGTAAGCACTGTTTTAAATACTGTTGAAATGAGTGAACTGTCTGATATAACCAGTGTGTCTATGTGAAGGGTGACACTGTCTGGGGTGGATGCCTATGTATGGGTGTCCGGCCCCCATTCCTTTCACTCTTTGTTCTGTGGGACAGCCACCGCACTGGAATGAAAATGAAAATATGTTTGCTGTATGCTTGTCTAGTTTAGGGTGTCACATTTATCAATTTAATGGAAATATAAAGAAAAGATGTAATGAGTTCAAGGGTTGGCAGGAGAAGGAGAAAAGGAGCGCACTCATTCTCCTGCTCCCTTGCAAAACCCAGTGGAACCTCATGAACTTACTATCTTACTAAAACTATCTTTTGAGATTAAACAAAATGGAAACATAGAACCCCTTAACATAAATCCTCCTTAACCAAGAAAAGAGGAGTTGAATCTAGGTTAGAAAAGATAACATGTATGAACATGTAGTCCAGAAGCAGACTTAGGTTGGCTCAAGTAGATGTACCTTTCTGTTGCTGCTAAGTTTGTGGAGGGCAGGAGTGAAGGATTTAGTTGCTGATAAGTTTGGAACTGTTTGTACTTGTTTGAGTCTGTTACATTTAGGGCAGTAGTGCTGAGTTTGTTTAATACAGTGTATGTTTTGTGTGTGTGTGTGAGTGATCTATAGTGTGAGCTGGAGATTCATTTATTTTTCAACAGACATTGGTAGCAGCTTTCTGGAAGGTTCTGTTCTCTTCCCTCAGTTAGGATCAATTTACAGCTAATTGTGGTTTACGGGTCAACAAAATTCAACTCAACAAAATAAACAAAACAAATACCAGTGGGTTCTCTCACACAGTAGTAGTGCAGAAGCAGACTTAGGTTGGCTAAGGTAAGATGTACCTTTTGTTGCTGTTAAGTTTGTGGAGGGACACTAGTGAAGGATTTAGTTACTGGTAAGCTTGGAACTGTTTGTACTTGTTTGAGTCTGTTACCTTTAGGGCAGGTCTCATATTTCAACAGATTTTGAGGATTTTTTTTTTATTTTGTTGTGTTTTTCTTTCTTTTTTAATTTGGGCTTGTCCTCTGCAAATAGAGGTAAAGGGTCCTCGGCTGATTGTTTCTGGACTCAGCCAGAAGGTAATCCCACCCACCCTGGGCTAGTCCTCCTTTATAGGGTGTGGGCCCACAGTGTTACACCTTCCCACACACACAGGAAGTTCCACACCGAGGAAAGGAGGAGCATAGGGGTTCATCAAGAGGCATGCCTAGGTTATATTGCAGGCCAGGTCACACATCAGATATGACAGGAGTGGTGCAGTGCAGTGGCTGTGGTGTAGCAGTCTTCAGGAGGGAGTGTTCTGGAGGCTGCGATGCAGCTCTATCTGCAGGCACCTCTGGGCTGAGGAGGATGTTGCCTGTCTCCTTGCAGAGGTGGCCAGGTTACAGGCGGCATCCACCCCCACCCAGAGACCACTGGGTCCACAGCATCAACCTCAAAGGTTGCCCAGGAAGAAGGATGACTGGACCACAATGGGCTCAGGGAGAGTGGGGAGGGTCAGAGACACATCCCCAAGCAGTCCAACAATAACTCCTACACTGTTTGGAGGAACAGGACTGCCCCACACAGGCACCTACCGCTGGGACCAGGGATGATGGTCAGGACCTCCAATCCGAATTGCAGGGAAGGGGCAAGGGACCTTGGGGAGGGAAGCTTCCCTAGTGGGGGACTCCTATTGTATGGGGTGTGAAATTAGGACAACAGCAGGGGAGAGGAGGTCAAGTGCCTCCCAGGAAGCACTGCATGGAAGGTTGGGAAGTGAATCCACAGGATCATTAGGACAATAGCCAGGAGAGAGGAGCTGGATGTCATTGTCCACCTGGGGACCAATGACTTGGCGAGAGAAGGGTAGAGTTAGCCAGAGTCCAGGAGGATTTCAGTAAGCTGGGGAGGACCTGAAGCAGGGTAGCACATTCTGTGTCATTCTCAGAGGTGCTACCTGTCCAAGGCATGAGGCAAGCCAGGGCACTCCACATCCAGACCTTCAACTTCTGGTTGAAGGATTGGTGTGGAAGGAAAATTTGGCTTCACAGGGGACTGGGTCCCAACCTGGGCAGGTGCAAGCTTGTATCAGGAGGATGACCTGCATCTGTCTGGAAAGGGACCCAGATCCTTAGTGAGAAGTTGGAATGCTTCAGCAGAGAGCATTAAACTTGCCAAGGGGTGAGAGCCAGGTGACTTAGGACTCCACAAGAACATGCAAAAGTACAAATTGACAACAGGAACAAAGCAAGTGAGCAGGCAGGGAAACTTTTATAAGAAGGGATGGGGTGTGTGGGGGGGCAAGGCACATGAGCATGAATACGGGGCAGGAGAAGAGGCAAAATAGAGAAACAGGAACAAAGGGAAGGCAGGGAGTAAAACATGGAAGGTCATGTTCACAAATGCCCGCAGTCTGGGAAATAAGGTTCCAGAGCTGGAAGCCTTGATGGCGGATGCAGACCATGACATAGGCAATAACAGAGACATGGTATTCTGCTACTCACAGCTGGGACATTAATGTACCAGGCTATACACTATTCCAGAAGGGACAGGGAAGGTAAAAAGGAAGGGGATGGCCTGTCGTCAGAGAAGGCATAAAGGCTGCAGAAGTACAGGGAAGGCAGGGGAGGCCGAGGGCAATGTGGGTCACCCCAGACAGGAAATAGCACAGCAATACGTACAGGGCGATGCTTCAGACCTCCGGCACAGAGGGAGAAGTGGACATGGTACTAGTGGAGGAAATTCATGACATGGCAGCTAAAGCGAAATCCTGTTGATGGGAGATTTGTATGCCAGATGTGGATTAGACCACCCAGGCAGCTGCTTCAGCCAGAAGCACGGGCATCCTGGAATCCGTGCAGGGAGCTGGACTCAGATAGCTGGTGCATGAGCCAACCAGAGACAAACTGATTCTACACTTGGTATGGACCAGTGGGGACAGAGTCGAAAGAATCCAGGTGTATGGGCAGCTGGGATCAGCAACCACCACATGGTATGGTTTAACATGGAGACAGGGACTCAGTTAAGCCACACCATGGCAAATGTATTAGATTCGGGAGGCAGATTTCAGTGAAATGGGTAGTTGTTTAAAAGCAGCCCTGGAGAAGGTAGAGGTAATGGAGGGTGGTAGAACAGTAGGGAGACTAAAAGGAGCCATTCTGCAGGTAACTAACCAATGCATAGGATAGTGGCCAAAGGAAAAGAAGAAAGAAACCACTATGGTTTTCTAAAGAGGTGGGAGACAAAGTAAGGGCTAAAGAGCACATTTCAGAAAGTATAAGGAGACCCAAAGGGAGGAGGACAGGAGGTGTACCTTGAATGTCTGAGAGGCAGGAAGGCTGTTAGAAAAGCCAAGGCACAGACAAAGGAGGGTTTAGTGCGGTCTGTGAAAAAGGGACAAGACATTCTACAGGTACATCAGTGATAGAAGAAAAACCTGGGGGATTGTAAGGCTCAAGAGGAGGAGGAGAATGTAAGGATGGGGATCTCGACAAGGCAGAAATCATGAACAAAATTCTGCTCAGTATTCACTGAGGAGGGATTGGGTCAGGGACCCACAGTTGGGGAGCAGAGGCAATCAGGGGAGAAATGGACACCAGTCCATTCACAGTGGAGAGAGTTCTGAGAAACTCACAAAGCTGAAGGTGGATAGTGCCAAGGGGCCAGATGACATACACTGAAGGATATTAAGGGAGCTGGGAGGGAACTAGCAGCACCTCTGGCCACCCTGTTAACAGAGTCACTCAACACAGGCGTGGTTCCAGAGAACTAGAGGAGGCGCATGTAGTCCCACTGCACAAAGTGGCAGTAGGGTTGGGCAGGGGAACTACAGACAAGTCAGCCTCACCTCAGTGGTGTGGAAGATCATGGAGACACTGCTGAAAGAAAGGATAGTGGTACACCTGGAATCCATTGGTCCCCAGGATCTGAGGCAGCATGGAGTCACATCAGGAAGGTCTTGTCAAGCAATCTGATAGATTTTTTGATTGGGTGACTAGGGAAGTGAATCGGGAGGGGCTGTAGGCATCGCATACCTGGATTTCAACAAAGCCTTCAGTACTGTCCCACACAGAAGGCTGGTTTACAAGATGAGTAGTCTGGCATGGGACATATGGTGATACAGTGGGTTAGAAACTGGCTGACAGACAGAAGGCAGAGGTGGTGGTAAATGGGATCCAATCTGGGAGAGAGGGTGACCAGCAGAGTGCCACAAGGATCAGTACTGCGACCAGTCCTGTTCAATGTCTTCATTAGTGACATTGCAGAGGGCTGGAAGGAAAGGTCTGCCTATTTGCAGATGACACCAAGATCTGCAACAGGGTGGATACTCAGAAGGGGTGCAGATAATGAAGAGGGACCTGGAGAAGCTTCAAAGATGGTCAGAGGTGTGGCAACTGAGGTTCAATTCAAAAAGTGCAAGATAATGCACCTGGGTAGGGGAACCCTGGGAGACCTACAGGATGGGGAGGTGCTGACCATCACCAAAGAGGAGAGGGACCTAGGGGTTATCATATCTGATGATCTGAAGGTACCAAAGCAGTATGCAAAGGCTGCAGGAGGGCCAGTGGCATGCTGGGGTGCATAGGCAGAGGTATTACTAGTAAGAGGCAGGACATGGTTATGCCATTGTATAAAACACTAGTAAGGCCTCACCTGGAGTACTGTGTGTAGTACTGGAGACCACACATGCGTAAGGACATAAACATGGTGGAGGCTATCCAGAGAACAGCGACAAAGATGGTGCATGGTTTGCACCACAAAACATTGAGGAGAGACTAAGAGACCTCAATATGTACTCACTGGAGGAGAGGAGAGAAAGGCGACATGATAGAAACTTTTAAGTACCTCAAGGGCATAAACACGGTGCAGGTGGGAGATCTTTTCCAGTGTAGAAAGATACCAGAACAAGTGCGATATGAAGTTGGAGGGAGATTAAGAGGTAATGTGAGGAGCGTTTTTCTACGGAGAGGGTGGTGAAACTTGGAATAGTCTGCCACAAGAGGTGGTAGGGACAAGCACAGTGGAGAGGTTTAAACATGCTTGGGATAAGTGCAGGAAACCTTGGGCGGGAAGGGAGTGATGAAAAGCCATTGACCACTTAGGGTGAGTGGATGCATACATGTATAGGCGTGTGGAAGGCAGACTGGATGGAGTCTAGCGGTCCTTATCTGCCAACAATTTCTATGTTTCTATGTACAGTGAAGCCCACCAGGATGAAGCGCAGACTGCAGAATTCTGCAGTAGAATTACTGCAGCAAACAATGCAATTTCAATGGAAGTTAATCTTTTGTCATGCAGTAAACCTGTGACACTGCAGTTCATCCTGATGGGCTTCACTATATGTCTTTACTGTTTGATGGGGAACTCCTGAGAATAAGAGATTTGTACTGGATATTGAATAACCTTTTGCTTCTCTATGTTTATTATTTTTATTTTCTGATTTGAATAAAATAACAATGAACATTTGTGTTTTTATGCACCTGACTTCTGGTTTGTTGTGTCTATTTTATCCCACACCTTCACAGTAGTGTGAGAAGTAGAAATCTTCCTGGACATAAGTCTCCACCACTCATTCACACTAGTGGGATTAGCGCCGGAGGCACTAGGACCATCGGGAGCAAACTTTTGCTGGAGGGTGGCGAGAGGCAGGCGCCCATGACGCGGCTCGGCAATGACTATCTCGGCAGCGACCCTTCCCAACCCGCCTCAGTTCCTTTTTCCGCTGTCGAGTGCGCTTCAGTGAAGACGCCGTCACTTGTCGGGGAGTCAAACTTCAAACTAGCGATAGTTTTCAGTTTATTTTTGTAACATTATCACGATAGTAGTATCGCTTAATTTATTCTATTTTCGTTAAATTTTTCTAATATTTTAAATTTAACTTACTTGAAAAAGTCTCGGCCTACTGGACGGAGTCGACCATGAGCAGGTCGGGTGACGGTGAGGGAGACTTCGTATGAAAGCTGTTCAGTCAGCCGGGCTGGGTCCGGTCAGCCTCCTTCGCCTCAGCGGGGTTCCGACAATGGTCGAGTCCGATGCCGGGGATGGCGGTCCCCGTCGGCATAAAATAAGCGGTCGCATTCTCGGCACCGCTCGGCCTTCGAAGCTTCTTCGCCCACAGGTCAAAAAGAGAAGGCATCACCGAGGTCGCCTCTGTATGTCTGCCGACGGTCGGTTATCGTTGCTAGTTGCCGTTCTCCTTCTTGAGTCACCAACTGCCGGTGATCATCGCATCGGAGCCCCTCCCCGCCTATAGGTAGGGCTCCAGATGAGCAGTTTCATCAGTGGGCGCTCTTATGGGCGATGGGCCGGAGGTTGGTTCTCCTGCCTGGCTCGGTTGCCACGGAGCCCCGGGCTCCCTCGGCCGATCGGGTAGGCGGTTGGACCTTCCTAGTCGTGGCGGCGCCTTCTTGGTGCCAGTGACTCCGGCGCTTAGGTGTTCCCCCTCACATGGCTGCGGCGCGGGGGCCACACCGATGCCCTTATCTCCTGTTTTTTCCTTCTCCTAGCTTTCCAGGTTCCTGGGGCATTTCCAGCACCTTCTGCGGGTCTGTCAGCTTGTCGGCTGTTTTGGTGCCGCTGGGCCTTGTGGCGCCATCCGCGGTGCCCGGCGGGCTGGCGCCGTTGGGTCTGGCGGCGCCGTCAGAGTAGCTCTGCGCGATTTCGGTGGCGCCGTCGGCGGCTGCTTGATCTGGCGGTGCCGCTTGGTCTGGCGTGCGTCGGTGGCGCCCGCTTGGTCGAGCGGCGCCGGGTGCCTCTTGACGCCATGCCCTCTGCAGTGCGTTTCATCCTGTTTTGCCTTCTCGGCGCCCAGGGCCCTCGGGGACTCTCCTTGTTTCTCTGCTATTTCCTCTCTCCTAATTTTCACTCCTTTCCTGTCCAAACAGTCCTTCCTGGACCATCAGGAGATGATGTTGAGCCTGCCCAGACCTTGGTTGGGTGATGAAGTGGAGAAACAGGATCTTTCTTTGCTACAGAGCCTGTGGTGGAGGACCTGTCCTTTAAGTCTCTGTTGAAGAACCTGAGATCCTCTTTCTCTCAGACTACAGACATCGATCCTGGGAAGATATTAAGACTCAATACCTTCATGCCTCGGAGATCCCTCGGTTTGACTCTCCAATCCAGCCTTCCTTCGAGGACGCTGTCTCCAAATGGTATGGAATAATCCTGCTCTTATTCCTCAGTGGCTAAATCCATTGATAAGAATATTCAGCTCCCAAGGATCGTCCCATTTTGGCATCCCAAGCCTTTGCGGATCCTATTGTAGTCCTGGCAGAGAATGATAAGGTCATTCTTCCTCAAGCTACTACAGCTCGACCTATTAACAAAGAGTCTCGTAAAGATTGATACATTAGGTAAGAGAGTCTTTGCTGCCTCCACTCTAAGTATCGTGTTGCCAGTTATCAAGGCTATTTTTCTCGGTATGAGTATATCCTGTGGCACTCTTTGAAAAGAATGGTTGAAGCTCTTCGGATTCGGACTCCAAGTCAGAGCTTCTTCTCACCGTTACTAGTATTGAGGTCAATAATCAACAGGTCAAAGCCGCTATGGTACCTTTCGACACTGCTTCTCGCTCAGCAGCCGCGGGTATTTGCTTCAGCGTCATTCCTGGCTGCGTACTGCTGGCTTCACGAATGATGCTCAGCAGCAGGTAATGGCGCTGCCCTTTGATGGCTCCTTTCTTTTCGGCCTCAGGTGGAACAAGCCTTAGAAGCCACTCAGAAGACTAGAGTCGGCCATTAAGTTGGCCAGACCTCCGCCTGCTTCCTCTGGGGGCATGTGAATGAGCGTCAGTTTCATGAGTCGTCAGTCCTTCGAGGCAGAGGCAGGGGAAGCTTCCATAAAAGCCAACCTGCCCAACCTCAAAAGAAAGCGCAGCAGAAAGCGCGGGGCCTAAAGCCCCCAGCACCACCTTATGAATTGCTGGCCCAAGTTCCATCCACATTGCCGAGGTGGAACTTTCTCCTCCAGTGGGAGGTCGTCTGATGTACTTCTACAACAGTGAAGTCCATAACTCGGACAAATGGGTCCTTCGGATAATTGCGAGGTTATTCTCTCAATTTTTGGAAACCCCGAATTGTCCTCCCAGGCGACAACCCAGGTTGTCGGCCTCTCAATCAGACCTTCTCACGCCGAGATCAGGGCCTTCTAAGCAACAGGGCAATAGAACTAGTGCCCCGCATCTACCAAGCACAGGGTTCTACTTCCATTACTTCCTGGTTCCAAAGAAATCTGGGGAATCGCCCCATTCTAGACCTCAGAAAGTTAAACAAATTTCTCCCCAGGAGAAATTCAAAATAATTCTAGGTACCCTGTTACCCCTGCTGCATCAACACGACTGGCTGGCCTCCTGGATATGCAGGGCGCTACCAGCATATCCCCATCCACCCGACCCACCGCTAAGTTCCTCAGGTTTGTAGCTCTGGGTCGGCATTTTCAGTTCAGAGTCCTGCCTTTGGGCTATCCTCGGCGCGAGTTTTACAAAGTGTTGTGCAGTTCTTAGCGCATCTCAGGAAGATAGGACTCCGAGTGTTTCCCTACCTGGACGATTGGCTTCTAAAGCCCTTCCAGCCAAGGGACTTTGGAAGCCATGCAAGCGACTTCTCGTCTTCTTCGTCCATGGGAATTCTGCTGAATTTAAAAATCACAACTGCAGCCTCCCAGGGCTCCTTTTCATAAGGAGCTCCTAGACACCTCTTCCATGAGAGGCTTTCCTTCCAGAGGACAGAAGACTCGACATCCTCGGATGGCCCGTTAGTCGGGGAGAACCAATCGAGTTACAGCTCTCTCCATACAACGCATGTTGGGTCTCATGGCATCCTCGGTGTTCACTGTACCCCTGGCCTGGTTGCACATGAGAACCACCCAATGGATGCTCTCCACTCAGTGGTCTCCGACCTCTCACCCCCAGTCTTATCCCATCAAGGTGGCGGGCCTTGAAGGTCTCTCACCTGGTGGACTCAAGAAACAATCTAGTGAAGGCTTCCCTTTGCTCCCCAGATCATCAGATCTCCATCACCACAGACGCATCGCTAATGGGATGGGAGCTCACTGCTCCTTCACACTCAAGGTGTATGGACTCAGTTAAACCCATCTCCATATAAATGTCCTGGAGATGAGAGGCGGTCCTCTACAGCGATCCGAGCTCTGAAGGATATCCTTTGTCACAAGAACATTCTCCTTCAAGCGGACAACAAAGCTGTGATGTATTACATCAACAAGCAAGCGGTGCTCATTCTTACCCCTTTGCAGGGAAGCAATGAGGGTGTGGGAGTGGTGCTTGGAGCACAAGTCTCTGATTCAGGTGGTTTATCTGCCAGGTATACAAAGCGATCTAGCAGACCACCTCAGCAGAGCGGAGGCAGACCCTCACAGTGGTCTCCGATCCAACCGTAGCTCAGTCACTATTCAAAGGTGGGGACTCCAGACCTGGACCTTTTGTATCCCACTCAGCAAAAACTCCTCTCTTCTGCTCCAGAAATCCAGGGCCTGGCATTTTCTGTCAGGATGCGTTCAGGCTGCGGTGGACAAAGCGCTTTCTTTACGCCTTTCCACTTTCCTCTAATCCAGAAGTTCTCCTCAAGTTAGTCTCAGGGGACCAAAATGATTCTCATTGCTCCTCCTGGCCTCGGCAACTATAGTTTCCTCTGCTCAACAGTATGTTGGCAGCCTCTCGAACCACTTCCTTGCAAATCAATCTTTTGTCTCAGGGTTCGTTGGTCCATCCCAACCTGAAATCACTTCACCTTCATGCTTGGCTCCTGAGAGGTAGAAGTGAATCGGTTCAACGTCTCTCGAGAAGTCTCGGACATCCTTCTGGCTCATGGAAGCCAGCCACCCAGCACGACGCTTCAAATGGACATGCTTTTCTCTCTGGTGTGCAAGTCCTCTGGAATCCCTTTTCCTGTACTCCTGACAAAGTTCTGGAGTATCTTTTGGACCTATCAAACTCAGGTCTCCAGTACTCCACAGTTAAAGTTCACCTTAGTGCCATCTCAGCGTTCCATGGGCGGTTTCTTCCTTGACTCTGGCTCAAGCTTCCTATAGTGAAGAGATTTCTTAAGGATTCTTCATACCAGACCTCCTGTTAAGCGTCCAGTTGCAGCCTGGGACATTAACCTGGTGCTGGACATGCTCACTCGGAAGCCTTTCGAGCCCCTAGCTACCTGTGAGCTAAAATTTCTTACCTGGAAGACTGCCTTCCTGGTGGCCATTACCTCAGCCCGCGGGGTCTCGGAGATTCATGCCTTGGTGATGGACCCTCCGTATACTGTATTCCATAAAGACAAGGTAGTTCTCCTTACTCATCCTAAATTTCTTCCCAAGGTTGTGTCAGAATTCCATCTAAACCAACCTCTGGTACTTCCCTCTTACTTCGCTAATTTCCAAAATGAAGGGACGATCTATTCATTCCTTGGATGTTAAGAGAGCCTGCAGTTCTATTTAGATAGAACCAAGAATTTCATAAAGACTCAGCAACTGTTTGTTTCTTTCAGCGACACCGGCTGGGTCAACCTGTATATCAGATGCATCTCATCATGGTTAGTGGCATGCCTTGACATTGCTACTCCATGGCTCAAGTTAAATTGGAGGGTAGAGTGCGCGCTCACTCTACTAGAGGCGGTCATGCATCTTTAGCGGAGATTCGAATGTTCCAATGCGGATATCTGCAACGCCAGCACCTGGAGCTCAGTGCATACATTCTTAAGCATTATGCACTGGATGTTCATGCCAAGCGACATTCCGCATTCAGCAGAACTATCCTTAATGGGCTTCTATCTTAGGCCGCGTGAGCTCTGGCTCTCCTGCCACCCTTTTAGGGATTATCTGCTTGGTACTCTCCCACTAGTGTGAATGAGTGGTGGAGACTTATGTCCAGGAAGATATGAAAATTACGTATCTACCGTAATTCTTGATCTTCTTGGACGAGTCTCCACTACTCATTCACACGCCTACCCTCCATCCCCGAGCTCACCGCTGTGTTGGTCTTCACTCCCTCAAATCTTTGGGCCGTGAGGATTCTTTGTTGACCCTTCTTACACGGGTCATACGGACTATCTTATGTCCGTTTTTTAGGTTGAATTTACTCTTTCGTTAGTTGCGCTGCACCTCCTTGGTAAAAGGTACTGAGGCGGTTGGAGGGTCGTCGTCGAGATAGTCATTGCCGCTCGAGCCGCTGCTTGCGTCGTGCCTCATGGCGCCGTCTCTCGCGCCGACCCTCCAGCAAAAAGTTTGCTCCCGAGAGGGTCCTAGTGCCTCGGCGCCTAATCCCACTAGTTTGAATGAGTGGTGGAGACTCGTCCAAGAAGATCAAGAATTACGGTAGGTACGTAATTTTCATTTCTGGTATGTCTATACTGCCAGGGAGATGTTATCAGTGGTTATTGAACCAATACCCAGACAGATGGAAAAAGGTCAGGGTGCTGAGGCAAAACATATCCATTGACTTGTGCCATGATGGAGAGACTGGAGAGAAACCTGGACCGGGGTTGGATGTTGGAGCCAGAAGAAAGGCAAGGATTAGCTGGAGAACAATACAGAGGGACAGACAGAGGAGAGAGCTCCGGAGGATCCAGCGACCTCTTACAATGGCTTTGTAGGAAGTAGCTGGAGATGGAGCGGGAACAAGTGGAGGATCAATGACAACAGGAAGAGGATTGACAGCGGCAGGATGAGAAGTGGATGGATACCTTCGAGCAATCCAAGCCTTTAACCTAGGTCAGCCAGATTGAAATATACCGGAGACATTAAATTGACGGAAGCTCCAACACTTCCAGGGTTCTGGTGGGATGATTGCCAACAGTAAGGACTGATGCCCTCTTGTGCAGGAGGACGTGTGACAGGGTGAGCCTTGTCTGGGGTGGATGCCCATATGTGGGTGTTCGCCCCTTCCCCATTCCTTTCGGTCTTCGCTTCTGTGGGACGGCCACTTGCGCTGGGAATGTAAATGAAATACATTTGCTGTATGCTTGTCTAGTTTAGGTTGTCACATTTAACGATTTAATGGAAGTGAAAGATATGAGTTTCAAGGGTTGGCAGAAGGAGAAGAGGAGCCTGCCTCGCTTTCCATTCCCTTGCAAAACCCAGTGGAACCCTCATGAACTTACTATCTTATTAAAACTATCTTTTGAGATTAAACAAAATGGAAACATAAAACTCCCTTAACCAAGAAAAGCGAAGTTGAGTCTAGGCTAGAAAAGATAACATGTATGAATATGTATATCTTTACTGTTTGATGCAGAACTCCTGAGAATAAGAGATTTATACTGGTTTTAACAAAAGGGGTGGAACACCTGCGGTGATATCATCCATGAAGCGTATAAAACCCACTACTTGAAGTAACAAAGATAGGGAATCAGTTGAATACTGACTACCAAGTGAGGAGGGCCTCTGAAGTGTGTGTTTGTTTCCACACTGTTCTATTTACAAACGCTGAAGCTAAGCCTCAGGAATTTTCAAAATTAAAAGTTTGCTGGATACTGGACATTGAATAACCTTTTGCTTTCTGTATGTTTATTATTTTTATTTTCTGATTTGAATAAAATAACAATGCACGTTAGCGTTTTATGCACTTGACTTCTGGTTTGTTGTGTCTGTTCTATCCCACACCTTCACAGTCTACAAACTACTAAATGAAAATGTGGGTGGTGACATTCATGCATGTCTCAGTTTTAGCAGATTACAATCTAAACCAGAATCTCAATTTTGCCTAACTACAGGAGATGCTGTATAATTACATATAATGCTTTGTGCAATAACAGTTTACCAGTAGGAAGGCATTATTTATCATATGGAGAAAAGGGTGACACTGGTGGATATTCCGAAATGCATGATATCGTTATGCAAAGCTCAGACAAAGGGGCAGTGTGTTAATATTAAACAGAAGAGATTACTTAAAGAGGTGGAGAGACTGTTGGGGACAGTGAAACATGAAAATAGGAAAGTGACGTAGCTAGGCAATTTAGTTATGAATTACATAGCTTCATAACTGCAGTACATAAAGGCATGATCAGTAGAAAAGAAACAGATTTCATTAAAAATCCACACCCCAAAACATCTACATTTTATTATCTCCTAATCTATACAAAATCCTATCAATCCACCAGGAGACGCATTATTTCTGGTCTTGGATCCTATGTGAAAAATATTTCTAAATTTGCTAATTTGTTTCTTCAACCAATTGCTGCAAACTTGCCATCTATTCTCAGGGATTCCGTGGACTTAATTGATGAAATCAATCAAATGGATCTCTACATACAAATGGATGAATATCGATGTGTGTTCATTATATACTTGTATATTGCATGATTTGGGACTTAAGGCATTAAGATTCTATCTTGAAAACAATATGAGCCCAGTTGTACTGCTTACTGAATTTATAATTAGGTCAGTGGACTTTATATTGACACACATTTTTTCTGTTTAATGGCAAATACTATTCAAAAAAGTGGGACAGCTATGGGGCAGTGGTGGTACCATCATATGCTAACTTATCGGTTTCTGGTAATTCAGAATTGTGTTTAATAACATTTTGAATACGTTCTGTAAAAATTTAGTACATTGGTTTAATTTTATACATGACATACTCTTGATATGGGATCGTACAAACCAAGAAGCAATGGATTTTGTGGAATTCTTGAATGGAACAACTTGAATCTGAAAGTCATGTTTGAAAACCAAAGAGACCATAACAGGTTTCTTGACTTGGAACTAGTTACAGAGAAAACAGTAACATTGGATCCAGGGATACAAAAGAAAACAGAAGGAATGCAATATTATATGCCTCAAGTCACATCCCCTAGTTCAATAAATAGCATCCCTTTTGGACAGTACATCTGTTTGACACACAGTTGCTCTAGGAATTCAGATTTTGAACAACAAGCTGAAGCACTCACTAACAGACTTTTACTGTGTGGATACAAAAAGACAATGACCCATGGCAGCGGTGGCCATGCAGCACTGGGCATGGCTGAAGATCTCGATCTTTACAGTGATACCTGCACAAGTTGACGGATGTCCCTTCCTTGGGTACCGACCTGTTCGACCTGGTGTCGATGGTCATCTCATCTGCAATGACCCATTCTGTGTTGCTGTAAGTATTAATTTAGGCATCAAGACCCCCATGAAGCAATAAAATAAGTAAACTAAGCCCCCTCTACAGCTGCATCATAAAGCAGTGGTGTCTGCAACATCACTAAATGGTACAATATACCATGTAAACTTGCCGCCCGCTATGTGAGACCCAAGCTGACACGTCGTATTCGCGAAGAGTTTTGCGGTTTAGTAAAATAAACAGAGTGTTGCAAAATTGTACTGATGGCAGTCCTGGACTCCTGTCGCCGCTTAGAAAGGTATGTGGGACGGAGTGGGCTCATATAGTTAATTTTCAGGTCACCTTTAAAGAGGAACCCGGTTACATATTGCAGGGCAAGATGCGTAAAGATTTATCACCTACTCATTTTATGTTCAACAGACTTAGGCTGTTGGTGACTTCCACCTAAACAGATGGTGATTTTCAGATGCAGGAATTGTAACTGTTGCAGATTTTTAGTGCAAAGTAAAACTTGAACACCTCATTTCAAAACAAATTTTTGACACCAGACAGTTATCTTGTCGTCCACTTTTGTTGTTATCGTTGATGTGCACTTGTAAGAGAATCTACGTGGTAAAAGAAGTAAGGAGGCAAGAAACGTCTACAAGAGCATGTATGAGATATAATGGGTGGTAAAATAGATACACCAGTGGGGTGACATTTTAATGAAATGCATGGGGGATTTAAAATGTACATTTTGGAGCAAGTGCCATCATGTGATCGTGGAGATAATTGAGCTAAAGAACTGCTACAGAAATAAGCTCAATGGATCTATCATTTAAAAGTTTGATCCTTATGGACTTAAAGAGCTAGTGTACTGCCTGGAATTAATAGTAACTTTCAGATATAGTCAGCTAGTTCTGTTTGCTAATTTGAAGATTTTCCACCTGGCTGCACTGGGTGGTGTGTTGGAGCACCACTCTGCCTGGAGGCAAAAAGTTCTGTTCCTCCCACTACATCATCAACACTGAGACCACACCGACTGTGACATCATTAGTAATCAAGGAGAACCATTTATCACTGCCAGATTATTCTCTTTCACATGTAACAGCAGGATTGGCTCTTTTGGTTACTAGTGATGTCAGTTTCCTGCATTTTGATTGGTAACTTGTGACAGTCACTGCTCAAGCTGCAAGGGTTGTGGTGCCTCAATATATTTGGTCACATTTTTGATGATGTAGTGGGAGGAACAGAGCTGTCTTCTAGGGATGTGGATATGATGCACTATCCACATTTCTGGCAGTACTTCCTTTCCTTTAAATCTTGCAAGGTCGTTTCAAGCTGGCTCCTCCCACTGTCCAGATGGTATCCTCCTCGGTACTGAACTGTGACATCGGATCTTCTTTCCACTGGAAGCATCAGGTTCCTCTCCATGCAGCTCCAGCAGTAGGTGTGAGGCCATAAACCTTTTTGGTCTTGAGCCATTAGAATCAGCTCTTTTTTTGTTTTGAATTTTAGCATGAACGCAAGGAACCCAAATCGGGTCCTGGCTTCAAATAGTGCATAACATGCTCAAAAATGTAGCACACCAATCCATACTCCGCTTGCGATTACTGTTTGAGGGGCCCAGCATGAACCCTTGAGCTTGCTGCCTGTTGAGCCATTCAGCCCTCACGCGCTGGAGGATCATTATGCCTGTCTCATCTGGGTCGCCTAGACAAATGGAATCCTCCCATTTTGTCCAAGGACGCCGAAGGTGATCTCTGTGGCAGTCAGTTCGGCTGCACAGCTTGTTGCCTTCCAGGAGGTTGCAGCCCAGGCTGCTTCAGCTGCTGCTTCATCTGCCTTAGTTCCAAAGGGCTTGGGCATCTCATTTACCGGGCATTCAGCGATCTATATTAGTCCCTACCTACTCTCAGGAGGGCCCTTCCTGAGGTTCAGATCTTCACAGGATTCCATGTTCAAGAAGTCCCGCTACAGGTTGTGGGATCAGGAGCAGGCTCGCTCCTTCTGTGACCACATCTCTGCTTCTGGATTGATGGCTGTGAAGCCTTTTGATCAAGTCTGGCTACCGGCCCCATAGTGTACACATCGGGCTTGCTGGCTGAGACGCAGTCGACCAGCCAATCGAGATCTTTCTCGATCCAGTTGACCATTGTCGAAGGACAGTGGGAGGATTCTCTTTCTAGGACTCTGGTCCTTACGGCTTTCTTGCAAGAGGGCCAGTTCAGCAGGCCCATCCAGCTGCCTTCCCTTGGGAGATTAACCCTTCGAGGATTCCTTGCGTCCTACGCCTTCCTGGAGTCTCCTCCCCGATTGCCAGTGCGTCATAGGTCAAGATCACGGTTAAGGTCCCACTCAGGCTCTTGCCCAAGGTCTCGGGACTCCAGACATTCTCAATGATCTTACTGTCCACCGTTGGCCAAGAGGCACTGTCGACATTCCTCGTCCATCTCTTCCTCATCATCCAATGAGGAATGGCTCCACCGTGTTCTTGGCGCAGATACAAGGAATTTGTCTGGCAGCAGTGGATTCTCGACCGTGGTGGTACTCCTCTGGGCACTGGTGTTGCAGCCTGTGCCAGTTCCCAGCCGAGCTGACACCTACTTCCTCACCCATTTGTGTGGAGCCACCACCTCTGCTGCCCTTGCTCGGAGCTCCGTCCAGCTGCGCTCCCTGCTTCTGGGTTTCATGGTAGGCTTGGTGCAGATTTCACAATTTGATGAGCCGGGTTGCGGGGTATTTGAGGAGTCCTCAGACTCGGAGGGCTCCTCCATGTACTCCCTGTGGACCCTGGGCTTTGACTGGGAGTCCTTTGAAGAGCTCTCTTCTGAGCAAGGGCCAGCTTTCTTGAGCTCTGCTTGATCTCAGAGTGCATGGGGATCCCACTGGAGCGGTACAGAAGCGGGCTAAATACCTCCTGGCCGAGATCTTAGCAGTAGCTCAGCTCCCCTGGGGTTGCCTTCCCTGTAGTGGAGGCCATTCTTGGCCCTGCTCAGGAGCCGTGGCAACGACCGGCCTCCTGTCTGGCCCCATCGGCCCATATGTCCGTGAGGGTATGCAGTGCCTACCGGGTCTTTGCCTTGGTTCACTGACTATCCTTCAGATGGAGGTTCAGTCACTGACTTAGTGTTCTGGCATATGGGCAACATCAGAGACCCTGAGAAGCCCCAGACAAGCAGTCAAAGAAGATTGACCATACGTAGAAAGTGGTCTGTGCCACTTCATCCATGGGCCTTGACAGGCCAGTTCAGCCATCATGATGGCCAACTTTTCCATGCTCTTTGGGAATGCTGGACCAGGTTATTCCCCACCTTCCTGCTGATTTGCAGCTGGCAGGTAAGCTGGTCCAGGACCTAGGATGAGCCGTTGCGAGCAACAGCTCCAAACAGCCTTGTACATCGGGGACTCCTGTGTCGGGTCCAAGGCTGCAGCGGTAGCCATGCAGCACTGGGCATGGCTGAGGGATCTCGATCTTTACAGCGATACCCAGCACAAGTCGACAGGTGTCCTCCTTCTTGGGTACCGACCTGTTCAGACCTGGGTGTCATGGGCATCTCATCCACTTTGAGAAATCCATCCCCACCCTGGACTCTATCATGTCCTCCCAGAAGGCGTTAGGGGCCAGAAACAGTGGAAGAAGCCCTTTCAGTTTCAGCCCTACTCTGCGTCTCCATCCAGAATGCTGCAGCCCCAAGTGGGGCAAATGAGGACCTGGCAGCCCAAACCTCAGCCAACCTTCTTTGTCCCTAAGTAATCCAGAGGCCAGGCGCCTTGGCAGCCAGCTCTGGAGCCCCACATGCCTGCCCTGTGACAGGTCAGGGGTGTCACTCTCCTACTTGTCCTTTCCTGCCCGGGACCTCCCGTAGAGAGCCAGTTCTGCCATTTCACACATGCCTGGTCTGTCACACATCTTACAAATGGGTGCTCAAGTAGTAGGTCAGCGGTTTCGCCTTCAATTCATGGCTCTCCTGCCCAGTTGAGCCGTTCCCCATGGGAAGATGTGGTGTACATGGACATGTTGTCTGCCTTTAGGAGGACATCACCAGCTTCTTCAAAAGATTTGTGACCCATGGCCTAGACTCCATGGCCGATCCGGGGTTCATCTCCAGATATATTCTCATCCCAAAATGGTTGAGGGGAGGTTGGCATCCCATACTGGATATTCATGACCTTAATCAGTTTTTGTGTACACAAGTTCTGAATGATCACTCTGAATCAGATCATTCTGTTCCTGGAGCGGGACATGTGGTTCTGCTCTCTGGACCTTCAGGATGCTATCTTCCACATCCCGACCTGCCTCCCAGCAGCAGTTCCTGCAGTTCCGCTTGGAAGGCTTTCTGAGATCCGGACCATGCCATTCAACCTTTCCTCACCCCCATGGTCTTCACCAAGTGAACAGCAGTGATGGCAGCATTCCTGTGGTGCTGAGGTGCCCGGATGTACCCTTACCTGAATGGCTGATTCTGGGCTCCTCCAGACTGGAGGTTGGCGCACCAGGGATCTGGCCCTTCAGACCTGCTCTGCCTTAGGTCTTTTGGTCAGCCCAGCTAAGTCAGAACTCGGCCTCACAACTCATCCACTAATCTGGGGCAGAGCTTGACTCCTTCAGGCCAATGCCCGACTCCCAGTGAACAGGGCGGATGATCTACCTCCTTAGCCCGATCATTTCAGGTTTGGCAATTGTGCCTTGCCAGGGACGCCCTGTGGCTGCTGGGGTACATGACATCCTGCACCAGCGTGGTCCAGTGGGCCCTCTGACAAGTGTGCCTCCTGCAGTGGGAGCTGGCCCGTCACTGGTCTCCGCACCTCAGTCACCTTGACCAGCTCGGTCATGGTGACACAGCTGATTGGGATGCCATCCAGTGGTGGCTCATCCCAGAACATCTGCCGGAAGGAGTTCTGTTCTTCTGCCCAGAGCCAACAGTCACTGTCACGACTGATGCCTCTGATGGGATGAAGAGCCCACCTGAGGGACCACAGGCCCATGGGTTCTGAACCCCAAGGAGTCCCAATGTCACAGCAACCTGTTGGAGCTCTGTGCAGTGCATCTAACTTTGATGGCCTCGCTCCAGTGCTGCAAGGTTGGTTGTTCTGGTCCAGACTGACAACATGATGACCATGTACTACCTCAGCATGCAGGGCGGGATTCATTCCCACCCATTGTGCGGAGAAGCTTTCCGCATCTGGACACTGTCTGCCACCTGGGCGCCCGATCTTCTGGCGATCCCAGGCTAGTGCTCGCCAACTTGTGGATGCCCCTCAACCGACGGGGTGAGGCATCTCACAAGTGGTCTCTTCACCAGGAGATAGACTATCACCTGTTATCGCAGTGGGGCACTCCCCTGTTGACCTGTTTTCCTCCCTGAGAACACAAAGCTGAGGCTGTTTTGTGCCCGCTCCCCAGTGTGGGACACTCCTGAGGATGTCTTCTTGAGGCCCTAGACCCCTGCCTCATGTACACACCTTCCTTCCTTCCTCTTATCCACAAAGTGCTGCTTAAGGTTTGGAGGGACAAAGTATGGATGATCCTGATGGCTCCGGACTGACGTCCAGTTCTGGTACCCGATCTCCTCAGCCTCAGCAGCAGGCCTCGTGATGATTGCCTCTCACCCGGACCTGCTGTCTTGCTCTCAGGGAGGCTTCTCCACCCAGACCTTCAGCCCCTACACCTGATGGCCTGGTTCCTGAGCAGCTAGAGTTCCAGGCTTTGGGTCTCTCTGATGAGGTCCTCCATGTCATTGAGGCCTTTCAGAAGGAGTTGACTCACCAGTGCTACCTCTTCAAATGGAAGAGATTTCCATTTGGTGTCTGGGCAGGAGCTAGACCCCTTGTCCTGCATAGTGGCAAGCATCTTGGACTATTTATGGGTCCTCTCTAGTCAGCCCTAGGTCATCACCCACCCATAAGATGCACCTGGCAGCCATTGCTGCATACTGGACGTGGGCTGGTATGCCGACGTGGCACAGGAAAAAGGTGGTCGGGTGCTTTTTCAAGGGCCTTGACCATTTGTCCCTGCCGTGCATGAACCCCCACCACCTTGAGACTTATTGCTGGTCCTGGCAGTGCTTGTGGGCAAGCTATTTGAACCCATGCACAGGTGCCATATCTCCCACCTGTAGTGGAAGACTGCTCCGCCAGAAGGATCAGTGAGCTCCAGGTGCTCTTGGTGGGATCTCCTTATGTGATTTTTCACAAGTACAAGGTTGTTCTCCACCCCAATCTGAAGCTCCTTCCAAAGGTTGTTTCAGAGTTTCACTTAACCAGGTAATTAACCTCCCAGTGTATTTCCTGCCAGCCTAACCTTGGAGGCCGAGCACAGGCTTCATACATTGATCTAAATCGAGCGCCAAGGCATTATAAGGCGCATATAACTGGAGTTCAGGGATAGGTTCGGCCAGCTGTTTGTAAACTACATTGAAGCCGCACCTGGTAGACCGTAAGCTAAGTAAATGATTGGCAGGTGGATAGTCTCCTGCATCGACCTTTATAGGTTGGCTGGTGTGGAGCCTTCTGTTGACTTGGGGCTCATTCCACCAGACATACCATTGCCTCAGTGGCTGCTTTCTGGGATGTCCTCTCCCTGTAGGGCTGCTACCTGAAGTCTGCACACCTTAATCTCCCATTACCACATCGACCTTGGGTCACACGGATACTGGTTTGGGGCCTCAGTTCTCCAATCTCTCTTTCCTAAGTAGGGGTGTGCGCTTGCCCCCTACTCCAGGGAAAACTGCTAGAGTCTGCCAGAAGTGTGAATAGAGTACCATATTCATGTCCCTAGAACTGAGGGTTACTTCGCCTGTAACAGTAGCTCTAGGACTGGTATATGGTACACATCCACACAACCCAGCCAACCTCCCTGGCAAGTGGCACACCAATCGTTGCTTCCAGCATGCAAGATCTGATGTCACTGGGTGGTGCTGAGGAGGATACCAACCAGGTGGGTGGGTGGGTGAGTGGGAGGAACTAGCTTGAAGACCTTCCAGCACAATTTAAAGGGAAAGGAAGAACTGTCAGAAGTGTGGATGTGCACCATATATCATGCCTAGAACTATGTATACAGGAGTAACCCTCTTTTTTAGCCTCTAAACAGAGTGTTGCTCCACATGTCAGCCAGTACTGCCAGCTGGATTATCTTCTAATTAGCAAACAGAAAACTAAAAATACTTAAGATATAAGACGTGACTGCATCTGAAAATTACTGTTAACTCCAGCCAGTACACTAGCTCTTTAATGATGAACTGGACTAAGCCTGGGTTCCTGCTGATGTAAGGTCTAGTTGAAAATAAACTTTGTCAGTATCTTCCTCCTTTCCCTTTTCTACCTTCATCTGTTTGCATTTTATTTTTCTTTCCCCTTTGAAGATTTCTTTAACTTGATAGTAATATTTTAGAGCACCAGTTTGTTTGGAATTTTGTGACTGATCTAATATAGTACCAGTGATTATACAGCTCTGCAGCATATTGTGCTTTTAATGTGATTTGTCCTGTGCAGATTTTTACTCATGAATTATTTTATATACAGAATAAAGTATGGGTCAGTGTGTGTGTAGAAAGTTTACACACCGAGGTTAGATGCTACATAAACCAAAGAGAATGAAGCTTGAGGGGTTTATGACTAACATCTAACCCAAGGTGGTGTGTGTGTGTAAACTTCAAGTTTATACACATTGACCCATATTTTATTTTATATAATTGCTGGGTTTCCCTTTGTTTGCCTCAGGAATTGTATAAAATAAAATGTTGCTGTGCAGCCACGTCTGGCTAGGTTGCAGTGAGCGTCAGTTTTGTTTACTTATTTAAATGTTTTTTTTTCTCTTGTGGGCAGCCAAGAGTTAATTTAAAACTTCTGACACATTTTCGCTTTTTATTACTTACCACCTACTCCAGGTGGCGGTTTGCAGTCCCTTAGCGTTCGGCGAGCAGAGACTGGTGGTGAAGCAAAGAAGTGCGGCAGGCACATGTGCACAGTGAGGGAAACTATATATATGTTTGCCATAATGAACACTCCTTCATCACGGCAATGAGTCAATGCTTTCCCAACAGGGGAAAAAAGGGAAACCAGTTATAATAATACAATAATTACCGGTTTCCTTTTTTCCCATAGGGAAACTGATAGCGAATTTGCCGTGAATGAAGGAGTGTTCATTACGTAAACACGTGCGTACAAGATTTCCTCACTGTGCGCATGCTACCGCTGCACTTCCTCGCTTCGTGACACCGTGCCTGCTCGGGAACCGCTATGGACACTGCAAACCGCCACCTCGACTAGGCAGTAAGTACATAAAAAAAATCTGCCTCAGTCAGTGCTGTGAACAAAATAATAAAAAACTTAACAAAATCAAACTGCTGACTACGGCAACTGCTTCACCCTCCACGAACCTGGCTGCACAGCTAGATTTTATTTTATACAATTGCTGAGGCAAAAAAGTGAAACTCAGCACTTATAAATATAGAAACTCTAATTTACATAATACCCTCAAGTTAGATGCTTCACATAACCCCTGGTGTGTGTAAATTGCTATACACCCAGACCTATACTTTATTCTATATATAATACTAACTAACATAATCTTGTGGTTCACTATAGCAGTAGAACACAGGCCATAATAAATATCTGGACAGAGATATAATGCTGCTGTGTGTCTCTGGTAAACTGCTTTCAAGCTGTGCTTTCCATACTAATGAATTTCAGATGCATGGTGATTTATAATGTGTTGTGCAGGTACTAAGTAAAATGAATGATACATAATTAGAAAATGAAATTATTTAAGGAGAAGATTTAAATTATTATTGGACACATCCTCATGACATTATATACAGTATATGTGCCTGGGTGTTGGGTATTTATTGCAATATATGTGCCTGGGTGTTGGGTATTGAGTTATGCAGGCATGTTCATTAGTAACTCCTTCCGAAGAGGCAATGAGCCTTGAGGCACTAGAAACTTTGTGGTCCATCTGTGTGTATGCATTTTAATAAATGGCACTTATATTTTCCAATTTGTGTTTTGCACTGCTGCAGACACCAGCTGCACTACATATAAAGTTAGTAGCGCACTAGCTGTTGGAGAGGACTAAATCCCTGTTCATTTCAGTAAGGGAGCCAGTCCCTCCTGGGATTTAAATGTGTGTACTGCACAACTCATGGAGGCTCCCATTGAGCCCATGGCAACTGCTATACTGAAGTATACTACCTGGAAGGCTGTTTTCCGGTGACAGTAACATCGGGCAGAAGGATAAATGAGCTACAAACCCTCTGCATAGATCCTGACTACATAATCTTCCATAGGGAAAAGGTAGTCCTAAGGATAAACAGGAAACTCTTTCTCAAAGTAGTATCTGAATTCCATCTGAATCACTCTATTGCCCTTCCAGTCTTCACCGGAAAATCTAGCTTGGGAGAGCAAAAGCCCCACAGTCTGGATGTAAAAGGGCACTCATTTACTACTTGGACCACACAAAGGATGTCAGGTGCACTAACACTCAGCTGTTTTTCACTTATTGTGAAGTGGAGAAAGGTAAAAAACTACTTCCATCTCTCACTGGATAGTCTTCTTTGTTCAGTTCTGCTATGACACAGCTGGTAAACTACCACCTAGAGGACTCAGGGCACACTCTACAAGAGAAACGTCTGCCTCTGTGGCAGCATCGAGGGTATCCACTGCAGGAAATCTGTAAAGCAACTACATGGTGAACAGTACACACTTTCAGAGCGCTACTGTCTGCATATACAGTCCAGAAGAAATGCCATCTTCGCAGCGTCTTGCAGGACCTTTTCCCTAAATAGGTTCTGTACCCAGCCTCCCGAGGTACTGCTATGGAGTCTGCTTTTATTCTGGAGTTTGAATAAAAACTACTCACCACAGTAATGTTGGTTCTTCCAAAGGCATCCTCACCAACTTTAACAACCGTAATCCCCACCTCCCTTCCATAACCTGGTAAAAGGGTCAGACAAGAATCAGTTCTATCTTGCTTACTTGAGCATTACTTGTTACGGTCTCTTTGCAATTGTTGCTAAGTGGTCTGATTTGTTTAATTTCATAACAGATAACCTTGTTTTGCCTTATTTAACAAAAATTAAAAAAAATAAATGTTGGTAGCCATTTAGCTAGTTTTAGTAGTCAGAGCTCACCCTAGCCTTATGAAATAAACCTGGCGTTAGAGTGCAGGGGTGAGTGTGATCACACAGAGCAGAGTTTGAATTAGTTTCATATTCATCGTTTGCATAAATTCTAAAGAAAGGGGAAGATTGTTGTTAAACTTGGTGAGGATGCATGAAAGAAACATTACTACAGTATGTTTCTTCCACAGGCACCAGGTCTCACGGACTCTTTGCCAGGGGGCCCGACTGGGGGTAAGTTTAAAGAAAAGAGCAGTGATTTTTTTTTTTATTATTTTATCTGCTATGCGTTAATCTCCTCCATAGAGTCCACTCTTTGGTATTAGGCTGGAGGCACTAGGAACTCAGAGGAACTACAAATTTTGGGGCTGGTATACATCATGGACCGCATTGATTTATGGGGTCATGCCCACAGATTTTTATTTTTTATAGTTAAAAGTTTAACGGTTTACAGGAAAGGTTCTACGAGATAAGTCTCATTTACAGAACGTCTCAAGTCATGAATGAAACTTTCAAAGACACAACAAACCAACACATAAAAGCAGGATCCACAAAGGACATGAGCAGCATAAATACAATAATAATAAATCTTGGTTTAATGATATAAATAACAGCACCAACCCCAGCTACCTCAATATTTTTTTCCTACTGCCATAGAGCACTGTACCTTGTAAGGAAATCAGGACTTCTCATTGCTCGAACAGCATTCCTGTCTAGTTTGTTGTACTTTCATAATTTCATTTAATTAGCCATAATAGGCAGTTTGGCAATAGTTTTCACTAACATGGCTCCGTTTACTCGATGCCAAGTGGTCAAGTGGTGGATCCATTGCTGCAACCATTATGTTGCAGTTTTTTTCCTTTTACTCAATGTCATTGTTGTTATTTTTAATAGCTTTTTAGTGCCATGAGAGTTCAATCCACAGAGGTGATTGGAATCATTCAGCATGAGTGTATCCCAGCTGCACATCTGCACACCTAGTCTGGTCCATGAAGAATGGCATTCACAGCTCTGTCACCCTGCGCTCTGCATGTGCAGAGCCACACAGAGGCATGGGTCGGCAAGGGGTGAAGCTATACTGAGCATCAGGAATCCGATCGGATACCAGGTCAGCATTGTAGTAGATCCCTTATTCCACCCAGATCAGGGGATCATGGGATATTGCAGGCCTTCAAGGACTTCTATATTCCATCAGACCTTCAGAGATGTACATCAGTATAACCAGCTGATGCCAGCAGAACCTCCAGCCTCCAAGCCTTCACAGAGGGCTGGGAACAGATGAGAGGGGCTCATTGGGCTCCACCAAGAGTTGGGGTGTTCAGCTAAGGTTCAAGATGATAAATGTCTCCCTATGTGCTGAGTGGGACGTCTGTTCACCTCTGGCCTGCATAAGCACCCTCCGTAGCACGAATCCCTTTGTGCCAACGATGTTCATCTCCTCTGCACCACCCTTCTGTATAACCCAAAACTCAGACTGTGAGTGGTTTAGACCTGTCATGCGATGTCCAACATTGCTCTGACTTTTATGCAGTGAATAAGGGACGTGCTATACCAGGGTCTCAGATGGGACCTTTTTAGAACTATCCATGAGTAATGAGGAAGACTTCATAAAGGTCTTGTTGAGGTCCACCAAATACAAAAACCATTTATTTCTGCCTTCCCTTAACCTGATATTGAAGATGACTGTGGTGCGGCATGGGTGACGATAGCCCCATCTCAGAGCAGGAATGGTATTAATATCTAGGTAGGAGTACGAGGTAGGACTGTGTGAGAACACAGGGCCTCGATTCTCCTGGAGTTCTTTTGTCGACCTGAGTTCGTGGATATTATGAGGATCATCCACAGTGTGCGCCCACAAGCTGCGGCTTGGACCCTGGACCGACTGCCCTAATTTTGGGTTGTGTAGATATCATTGGTCCAGTTTTGGTGCAAATAGTCTGGTGCTCCTTGAAGTCAGGTGAGTTTCCTAGCTCCTGAAAGAGGCAGTGGTGACACCTCTCTTGAAGAAAGCTTCCTTAGACCCAGACTGTTTTTCCAACTATAGACCCATCTCTAACCTTCCCTTTATTGGGAAGTATTAAAGAAAAGACTCTAGCTGCCCAATTGGATGACCATTTAACCATCCATAGTATTCAAGAATCCTTCCAGTCTGGTTTCCAGTAAAGACACAGCACCGAGACTGCGCTGGTTTGGGTGCTAAATGATCTTCTGAGGGCAAGGGATCAAAGGAGATGTTCCATCCTGGTTCTCCTTGATCTCTCTTCAGCTTTGACACTGTGGATCACATGGTGTTGCTAACGCCTGAGGCAAATCTGTGGAATGTCTGGAACCATTCTTAAATGGTCACTTCATTCCTTACTGGGAGATCACAAAGAGTTGTGTCAGGGATTTTATCTCCGCCCAGTCTCTTTGTTGTGTGGAGGCCTCAGGTTCTGTGCTGTCACCCATGTTATTTGCAGTGTACATGCTCCTCGAAATCATTATAAGATGTGTATGGGCTGAGGTTTCACTGCTGTGCAGATGATACCCAGCTATACCTGTCTTTTGCACCCGACCAGGATGGAGCCTCTCGGTGTTTAATAACTGTCTGGGGATATCCAAGACTGGATGGATTCTAGTTGGTTAAAGTTGAACTCGGAGAAAACTGAGGTTTTGGTTGTGGACCCGGTGGTCAGATTGAGAGGTAGTGTACTGGCCTTCTGTAATTCTTCTTGGCAGTGTGTCACTACCGGCCTCTGAGCAGGTGCGCAGCCTTAGGGTGATCCTTGACGATAGGCTGACTTTTCAATCTCAGGTGTCAGCCATCGTTAGGACTTCCTTTTTACCATCTTAGGAATATTGCCAGGGTTAAGCACCTTGTTCCATCTGACTCCTTGTCAGCGTTGGTCCACGCCTTTGTGTCCTCGCGCCTGAACTACTGCAGCGCCCTTTACTTTGGGCTTTCTGGGGTTGAAATCCGCGCCTACAGCTTGTGCAGAAACGGCAGCCGGGTTTTGACTGGGACAAGTGGGTCCTGTCATTATCTCGTGCTGCGCCGAACTGCAATGGCTTTTCAGTACGGTGGCGGATCACCTCTAAAGTCATTTTATTGACTTTTATAGCCTGCGATCAGGGTCCGTCCTATCTGAAAGACCTACTGGTTCCTTACTGCCCGGCCGATACTCTGCTCGGCCGACATGGGGTGTTAGAGATTCCAAGAGTGAGTTTAAAATCTTGTGGCAGCAGAGCATTTCTCATGCTGCACCCACTCTTTGGAATTCTCTACCATGCAGTTAGGAATGCACCTCCGTGGAGATATTTAAGAAAGAACTGAAAACATATTTATGGAGAATGGCCTTCTTAGATAGTTAATGTGAACTGTGATATGTTTGGAATTTTATTGTAATTTATTATGTTTTTATGATGTATTTTTATAATGTTTGTAGTGTTTGATGGTTTTGTATTGAAATTTGAAGTTATGACTAATTTGTTCAGTGCCTTGATATATCGAAGGCGCTATATAAATAAAATTATTATTATTATTTATTATCTGCACGGTCATTGGACCGTTGTTGGTGTGGAGCATGGTGCTTGCATTGGTGCTGAACATCATGCTGTCATAGCTACTGATCGTCAACATCATAACAATGTTGGTTAAAAGTTTATATCCATGCTTCTTTGTATCATGCTTCTTTGCATTCCTTTTATGCAGCTTTGTGATATTCTCATGGCATCTTGCAGTGTGTCTTGATTATTTTTACACAATCATGCATTATTTTCAATACAGTTATTTAATGCACCAATTCAAACAACATGAAGTCTTGCTATATTCTGACTGTTGCAGTTAGCCCCAGCCTTTAAACTGCCCGGAGAACAAAGGGTTAAACTTTCTTTGCAGAGCATAGAATGCTGAGCTCGAGCTTCGGTTGAGGTCTCGTCTGTTTCCTTTGAAATCAACCCTCATATTCTTTACTCCGCCTCACTGAACAGTCGTTCGGAGATTTCTCCTTCAGCTCGGTTCGAAAGTCGGTTAGTCTCGATTAAGTTGTCAGTTTTTACCAAATTTATTTCCGCATAGTCGGTTCAGTCTCTGTCTGTGGTACCGTGAGTACTAGATAGGTTTTGTTCTTATTTTCTGTGTGGAAATTGTAAAGTGTTAGATTGGTTGACTGAACCAATCATTTGTAAGTAATTCTTGTCTTTTACTTTAGAGTGTAGGTACGGTCCTATCGGTTCTAAAAAAAAAAAAATGTGTTTTGAGCGTTTTTCCAGCACCCGTGACAAAGTTAGGGAACCGATAAGGGAGTCTTGCCTGGCGGTTGCCATAAAATAGAAGTTTAGTTGAGGTTGGCCATGTCTGAAAAACCCAAGAAAAAACCTGGCCCACTGGGTTTCAACACTGTAGTAGTGTGGGAGGAGGTCTTTGCTAGGCGACCCCACACCACCTGTGTTTGTGTCTGGGGTTTGAACACCTCGATACAGACTGCCAAATTTGTAAAAAAATGTTCCTATATCTACCCTTGAAAGAGATTAGGTAGACTGAGGGAAAAGGAGGCCGAGAAGTCCACAGCCGGATGGCCAGGCCGGTTCGGTTCCGACGAACTAGAAGGTGCCTTCTGACCAGGGTGATACTTCTTTGGGCAGAGGAGAGACAATCCTGAGGGTCGGTTCCTACAAAAGAAATGCAAAGAAAAATCGACCAGTTCGGATCAGAGATTCATGTTCCGACCGCTGAGGAAATAGCCAGGCGATTCAAATGGTTAGATAACACACGCTGATTCGACCGATCCGCACCTTTTCACAGGGGTTCGGTTCAGTGGTTCCCGGTTCGGATTATACCCTGAAGAATTGTATGAACCGGAGTTTGAGGAGGAGGGAGTTTGAAGATGATGGTGATGATGGTGAAAGTCTGGATGTGCCTGTGGAACGGACATCTCCCACACAGACCTTCTGGTGTATCCCTCCTAGGCTTTCTGGGTCCCTTCCCATTTCTGTTTTACAGAAAGTGGCTGGAACCTCCAGCTTCCTATGGAGAAGGCAATGGAGGATCAGGAGGAGCCTGATTATGTGTAATTGATGGACATCCCAGAGTCCAGGAGACTGTCTGTTCCCTTCACAAATCCTTTGAAACAGACACAAAAATCCTGAAGTCTCCCATTCTAGGGACATGGATATGTTGTTCATCCGCACTGTCTGGCAGGTTCCTTGCGCTTTAAATCTTGCCGGAAGGTCTTCAAGCTGGCTCCTCCCACTCACCGGGTGGTAAAACTCGCTCCGCTCCATGGCATGATGAGATCTTACTTACCGCTTGGAAGCTCAGGTTCCTCCATAGCGCTCTGCGTATAGACTGAATCCTAATTCTTGATTCGTCCGAAACTTATTCTTAAATTTTCAAGACTTCAGTCAAATTACTCCCCGCAGCTGCGATAGACAAATCAATGCCCGGTTTATGGTGCCATGTGGGCAGAAAATGTCCAGGGCGGATCTGCACTCCACGTCGTCTATTGCCTCGGCCTGAACCATGACCGCAGGCCTCGAGTTATGCCATTCATTTGACCAGCGTCCTGGAAGACCGCGCTGCCCGGTTACAGCAGGTGCTCAGAAGCACTACCGCCGGTGAAGTCAAGGAAGCCCGTTGGTGGTAACGGCGGCTGGCTCGGCTGAACAACAAGCAGATAATCGCCCTCCAAGAGGGACGGCACAGCCGCATCATCCTCTTCCTCGGTCGCAGCATTTATCCGCTCTCTTTGGGTTCCTCCTACTCAGCTTCTTTTAAGAGCTTTTGCCATTCCTTTCCATGAAGGGAGAGGGGCCATCAGGACATTCTTCTCGGTCCAAAAGAAGGACACGAAAGGTAAGTCCCATAGTCGGTGTTTGTGGGAGCAGGAGGTCCCTTCCCGGACAGTCGACACCACGACTTCAGTCGAGGTTGCGGCTAAGGCGCTGGCTTCCGCAGTGTCCCGTCAGGTCAGCGGCCAAGACACCCATCGACATGGTCGAGATTTTTCTCGACCCGTCGGATGGGCTGTCAACTGGTGAAGCCGACAGCCCTTCTTCAGCAGTTCCCCAGTGGAGACCGAGGACTTACCTCGCCTCCTGTGCGGAGTCCCGGTCAAGGCTTCTGAGCGAGGAAGAGCAGGTGTCCCCACCCTTCCCAGACCCATTCTCGGAAGCGATCTCAGTCTCGGTCTCGGACATCGTCTCAGTCCAGCCGATCCCATCAACACCAGTGGTCTCAGTCTCGGCACTGAAGTAAGCAAGCGCCGCGCTGGTCCTCTTCTTCCTCCTCAGAGAGGAGGGCTTCAAGCAAGTGCGTCGATGCTACAAGGACCTGATGTGGCAGCAGTTACTTCTGTCCGGGAACAAGCAGCGCTGTCGTCTTCCCGGCCATAAGGGCTATCACCCGAGCGGCGAAGTAACCCCTCGCTTTAGTCGAGGTGCCCAAGCCTAGGGCCAGTTGTTCGGCCAGAAACCAGATGCCCCACCGATTGTGGTGGAACCTCCGCCTCCACAACTGAAATTGAGGCGCCCGACCAAGACTCTCGGTCGGGTCAGAGTCTGCCCACAGGTTGTCGGTCACCCTCACTCCCGAACATCCTCGGCAGGTAGAGGGTGGATCAGGCCCAGACAGCTCTTCTCGGGCTCCTGCAGTCCGGCGGCGACTCCTCCCTGTTCTCCAGGCCCATTGACCTGGAGTCCTCTAGGAGCCAATCGATGGGCCAAGCCCATAGTCCTTCATGGGACTGCTCGGCTCATCCCGAGTCCACTGGGATGCAGCTCGAGCCCGTATCCAGCGGGCAAAGTATCCCCTAATGGAAATACTGGACCAAGGGTTCACCCACGGAGGCCTTTCCGGTGGCTGAAGCCATTGTTGGCCCAACCTTGGAGCTCATGGTAGCCTGCTTCCTGTCCTGCACCTTTGGCCAGGATGGCCAGGAATTATGTGGCCCTACTGGCTCTTTGTCAGGTTTGAGACACCCTCCGCTGAGGGTTGGTCACCGATAGCATTTTCGGCGTTCCAGGCAGCTGATGTGGATAAGCCCCCGATAGGAGTCAGAGCTGGACTATGCCGGGTGCAAGGTGTACACTGCGTCCTCCTTGGCCTCTGCCAGGCCAACTCGGCCGTGCTGATGGCACATTCTCCACGCCCTCACAGACTCCTCATGATGGTGATCCCTCATCTCCGGCTGACCAGCAGACTACAGTCAAGCAAATGCGGGACCAGGAAGGCGGTGGCAAAACAGCAGCTTCAAACAGCTCTGGACATTGGAGACTTCTGTGCCAGATCAGTTGCGGCCGCGGTGGCCATGCGCCGCAGAGCATGGCTGAGATATCCACCTTCACAGGCGGATACCAGCATAAACTAGCGGATGTCCCCTTCCTGGGGACCGACCTCTCGACCCTGGGTGGAAGGTCACCTCCAGCGGATCGAGGGGTCCAATGCCACTCTGGACTCTGTCACCTCCCAGAAGGACATGGGCCGTCGACAACAACAACATAAGTCCTTCAGCCTGTGCCTACGTCACATCCAGCCCAGCAGCACCAACACCAGGGCCAGCAGGCTCACGCTAGCACCCCAGAGCCAAGTCTGCGCTTCCTCAATAGGAAGCAGGGAGAAAGGCCAAGAGGGTCCCTCAGCCGGTCCCTCCTCCAAGCATGCCCATTGAAGGGTTGAGGGTGTCGCCCCAGCCTCATCCTCCCCTGGATTCCCCCATGGAAGCGGCTCCGCACTTCCTTTCTGCCTGGTCCGCTATCACCATGGACCGCTGGGTGTTGGAGGTGGTAGGAAGGGTCTGCCCCTGGAGTTCGAGCAGACCCTGCCCTTCTAAGCCGTCGCCCCTGGGGGCCACGAGTCCATGCTTCTCTGTTGGCTTGCCGAGCTGATACTCGCCCTGCTCCTCGAAAAGAGGTAGATCAGGAAGGTGGCGGATCCTCCCTCCAGACCGAGGTTTGTGTCCAGGTGCTTCCTGGTCCAAAACAGACAGGGGGCTGCGCCCATTCTCAGCCTGCATGACCTGAACAGGTTCCTAAGGTCTCGGACCTTCAGGATGGTCACTCTGGCTCAGATAATCCCATCCTTGGAGCGAGGGTGTGTGGTTCTGTTCTTTGGACCTCCAGGGACAGCGTTCTTTCACGTCCCAATCCGTCCGTCCACACAGATTCCTCTGCTTCAGGGCAGAGGATCCCTCTCAGATTCTGGGCCATGCCCGCCGGCCTTTCCTAGCTCCCAGGGTCTTCACCAAATGCATGGCAATGGTGACAGCATTCCGCGGCGCCAAGGGTCCAGGTGAACCCTACCTGGGCGACTGGCTGGTTGCAGCCCCTCAGAACAAGGCGGGCAGTCCAGAGATCTGGCCCTCCAGGTTTGCTCTCAGGTTGGCCTCCTCCTCATCAACAAGGCCAAGTTGGAACCGATGCCAAACAGGTGATCCAATTCATCAGGGCAGAGCTAGCTCTCTAAGAGCCAGAGCACGGCTCCCGGCGGACAAGGGAGAGGTTCTTTCCTCCTTTAATCATTCAGGTTGGCAAGTGCACCCGGACTTCCTGCCCCCTGGGCCTCATGGCGGCCACTGCGTGGTCCAGCAGGCCCCGCTAATTTTATCGTCAATGAGAGACGGACGACACGGAGGTGGAATCTCATGGTGGACCAGCACATCTGCAAGGAGGCATCCTGTTCATCGCCCCGGCTGTGGTCTCTCTATCGACTGATGCCTCTCTGATGGGTTGGGGTGCCCATCTGGGAGCACAGAGCACGGCTTCTGGTCCCTGGAGTCCCAATGCCATCAACCTGCTGGAGCTTGAGGGGTTCATCTAGCCCTCACCACCTTCGCTCCGTTTCTATGGGGTCAAGTGGTTCCAGGTCAGGCGGACAATACCACGACCATGTACTACCTAAACGCCCGGGGCGGGGATCGCTCCATGCCTCTGTGCAGGGAAGCTCTCGCATTTGGTCACTAAATGCGCAGCCTGGAGGCGGATCTCCTTGCTGTGCCATGTGGCAGAAGCCTCCAACACTCTGGCCCGATGCCTAAGCGGATAGGGGCTCGTCCCAGTGGTCTCTCCTGCGGAGGTAGTACAAGATCTGTACTCCCACTGGGGCATGCCTCAGGTGGACCTGTTTGCCTCCAGGGAGAATGCAAAGCTAAGACTGATCATGCCCGCCCCCTCAGCAGGGCTCGCTGCAGGGTGATGCCTTCTCGAGGCCGTGGACCCCGGGCCTCTTTCGCCTTTCCCCCATTTCCCTTGATCACAAGTTGCTTCTCCAAGGTGAGGAGGGACAAGGCGCAGGTGATTCTGGTAGCCCCAGACTGGCCCCATGATTCTGGTATCAGATCTCCTCATTCTCAGCTCAGGCTCCCAAAGCGGCTTCCAGCCGCCCGGATCTGATCTCCGTCAATCAGGAAGGTATTCCATCCAGACCTTCAATCCCTGCCTGACCGCCCTGGTTTCTGAATTGGCAGAGTTCAGGCCTTGGTTTCTTTCCAGCGAGGTCCTCAATGTCGTTGAGGCGTACCGTGAAGTCGACCAGAAAATGCTCGCCTTTAAATGGAAGATTCTCCATTTGGTGTCGAGGGCAGGGGCCTTGACCCTTCCTCGACAAGCATTCTGGACTACCTGTGGTCCCTTTCTCAGCAAGGGCTTGGTCAGCGACCCTTAAGGTGCACCTGGCAGCCATCTCTGCTTACCGGGCAGTTAGGCGGGAAGCCAGTCGATGCAGTAGAAGGTGGTGGGCGCTTTTACAAGGCCTTGATCACATATCCTCAGTCCGAGAACCTCCACCTCCGTGGGATCTACTGCTGATATTGGCTAGCTCATGGGCAAGCTATTTGAACCAATGCACAGGTGTGACATCTCTCACCTGTCGTGGAGACCCTTCTTGGTGGCTATCACATCAGCCAGAAGGATGGGAGGCTCAAGAGCTTTCTATCAAGTCTCCTTATCTGGTCTTCCACAGAGACAAGGTTGTCCTCGCCCCCATCTGAAATTCCTTCCGAAGGTGGTGGGGGTTTCACCTTAACCAGGTGTTGACTCTGCCTGTGTTCTACCCAATCACACCTCGGAGGCCAAATGTAGCTCCATACTTTGGACCCTAGAAGGCGCTCACTTATTACAGGGAGGCGGACGGCTGAGATTCGGGGAGAGAGGTTACGCCAGCTGTTTGTCACCTACGCTGAAGCCACACCTGGCAGACCTGCAGCCAAGCGGACAATAGGCAGGTGGGTCACCTCCTGCATAGATCTCTGCTATAGGTTGGCGGGCATGGAGCCTCCCAGAGGGATAAGAGCTCATTCTACCCGCCATACCGCTGCATCGATGGCTGCTTCAGGGGCGTCCCTATCAGGAAATCTGCGGGCTGCTACCTGGAAGTCAGCACACATCTTCATCACCCACTACCACATCGACCTTGGTCACGCGGGATGCTGGTTTGGGGCCTCGGTTCTCAGTCTTTATTTCCCAAGTAGGGGTGTACGCTGCCTCCTCCTCCCGGAGAACTGCTAGGAGTCTGCCAGACAGTGTGGATGAACAACATATCCATGTCCTAGAATACAGGTTACTCACCTGTAACAGGAGTTCTGGAATGGTATATTTAATTCCATCCACTCGACCACCGACCTCTGACAAGCGCACAACCTGGCTTCCAGCGAGCTAGATCTGGCGTCATGGGGTGGAACTGAGAGTTTTACCACCGGGTGGGTGACAGGAGCCAGCTTGAAAACCTTCCAGCAAGATTAAAAGCGGCAAGGAACCTGCCAGACAGTGTGGATGAACAACATATACCATTCCTAGAACTCCTGTTACAGGTGAGTAACCTGTATTCTGTACCCCCTGTTGACAGAAGGATGGACAAGAGGTACACTATCAGGCTCAGATGCAGAGTTTTATACCAGTAATGCAGCCATGTTGGGGTAGTGCAGGCTGCTGCCTGTGACAAGGCAAACATTCCCTTGGCTTACACCCCCAGACAAAGACCTCAGGAAGATTGGTGCCATGGCAAAAAAGCAGTACATGGCATCTCCCTTGGGACTCAGGCAGGTGAACTATGTGGCCGACACAGCCAGGTACCAGAAGTCCAGGTGGGGCACTGTACTGGTACTGGCTAAACAGGCCCCCAGCTAGCCAAGGAGCCAGAGGAGGTGGCTGTTGATGGGATCGAGGCATCAAAGTACAGTTTCATGCTGCTGTGATTCCAATGATGTGTCATCAAGAGTCATGGCTACATACATGGCTCTTTGGAGAATAACTGCGCTCAGATGTACTAGCCTTTCACAGGACACCCAGGCTAAGGCCATGGATTTTCCTGTAGTGGGTAATTCTCTGTTTGGGGAGCAGACAGAGAATTACATGAAGAAAATGGACAAGTACAGGACCACTTATAGGGTGCTCAGGCCAAGGAGGCAAGCAACTCCTCAAAGTCAACAATCTAGGGCCAGGGGCAGGCCTTTTCATAGGCCTTTTACCAACACAGGCCTCTTCTCCCTTTTCACAGAGGGGTCTTCAGAGGGGAGGCAGAAGGGGATGAGCAGGGCTGCATCCACTCCTCAGCCTAAGGCCTGCCAAGCAGACACCCTGATGGGTCTGCCGGTCGACTCTCCTATTCCAGTAGGGAAGGCTGGCCTACTTTGTCCAGGACTGGATGTCTATTACCTCAGACAACTGGGTCCTGGAGTAGTAAGCCGAGGACTGGTTCTCAGCTTCAAAAATGTCCAAGATGAGAGCCAGATCTTTTCCACCTGCAGGTCTCTCAGAAACCCTTGCCTTAGAGGCAGAGGTTTCATCTCTTCTGGCTTAAGAGCCATAGAGAGTTCTACCCTACACAGGGGCAAGAGTCTGTACTCCAGTGCTTCTTACCCCAAAAAGACAGGGAGAGCGACCCATCCTAGACCTCAGATACCTGAACAAACATCTTTTAAACCAAAGTTCAAGATGGTAATTCTGGAATAATTCTTCCCTCTCTAAGGCCAGGGACTGGCTAGCCTCCCTGGACCTCAAAGATGCCTATTTTCACATTCCCATCAGGTGCTTCCGGAAAGTACCTCAGGTTGAGTGCCCTCAGGCCACTATCAGTTCAAAGCAATGCCCTTTGGTCTAACATCAGCCCCAAGGGTTTTCACAAAGTGCTTAGCAGTAGTTGTTGCCTTTCTAACAAGGCAAAAATTTCCATTTTCCATATCTGGACTGACTGGCTCATAGTAGGCCAGTCTCAGACCAAGTCAAGTCAGACCTGCAAGTGACCCAGCAAGTGCTCACTTCTCTAGGATTTCTTCTCAACCTTTCGGAAGTCGGTTCTCGAGCCAGTACAGCTCCTTACCTTTAAGGGGCAGAGCTGGATACTGTCAAAGCAAGAGCCTTTCTTCCCTGGAAAGGGCAAGAGTTCTTATAGAACTGGTTTCTTCCTTCAGCCTTCAGGCGTCTCGATCAGCAAGACATTTCCTCCAGCTCTTGGGCCATATGGCAGCTTCTACAGCAGTGGTCCAGGGCAAGATTTCAGATGAGGACATTCAGTTCCATCTGAGGGCCTTTTGGTCCCAAAGGAAGGATTCCTTACCAAACTGATTCCAGTGACTGGGACCCTGATCCAAGCCCTTCAATGGTGGCAGGATCAGGGCAATTTAAAGCAAGAGGTCCTGTTGCCACTCAGTCTCATTCAGTGGTCCTTACACGGATGCTTCCCTTCTGGGCTGGGGAGCCCATCTGGGGGCCCTCACTGACCAGGGACTGTGGTCCCTAGGAATCCCTTCTCACATCAGTCTCCTAGAACTCAGGGCAGTTTTCTGGCCCTGCAAGCTTTCTCAGTCAGTGCAGAACAAGGTGGTTCAAGTCAGAACAGACAACACCACCACCATGGTACATTAACAAGCAGGGAGGTACTTGGTCTATGGCCTTGTGCACAGAAGCCATGAAGTTGTGGTCCCTGGCTTATTTTCTGCAAACCTCTCGATAGCAGTCCACCTTCCAGGGAAGGACAATGTGCTAGCAGATGCACTGAACAGGCCTCACAGGGCTCATCACGAATGGTCCCTGGACCCTCTGATCTTGAAGGTGATTTTTTCAAGGTGGGGCACTCCAGAGATAGATCTCTCTGCAGCCCCAGACGGTCACTAACTTTCTCTTGTAGCAGACCCCCATGCTCTGATTTTGAACTGGGAAGGAAATTTCTGTATGCCTTCCTCCCTTTCCTCTACTGTTCAAAGTTCTAGTCAAGATAAGGTCACAACCTTGCAAAGTGATTCTGATTGCTCCAGACTGGGCCAGACAGCCTTGGTACCCCTGCTGCTGTCCCTAGCAGTCCATCTTCCCCTGTCTCTTCCCAGGAATTACAACCTGTTAACCTTCTGTCAGGGTGGGATTTGATACCCCAGTCTTCGGTCTCTCAATCTCAAGGCATGGCTCTTGAAGAGTTAGAGTATGCAGACTTGCATCTGTCTCAGGAGTTCTGTATATCCTCAAAGCCTCTCGAAAGCCTGCCACTAGAAGGCCTATAACTCCAAATGGAAGAGATTCAGCATTTGGTGTTCCAAACAACATATTTCCTCAGACACTGCTGAATTGCCTGCAGTTCTGGATTATATAGTCCATCTTAATGGCCTAGGCCTCAGACCAGCTACTCTCAAGGTACACTTGTCAGCTGTCTCTGTTTTTCTGTCAGTGGGAAGTCTTCCTCACTATCATCTCATCCTGTGTTCTGTAAATTTTTCAATGGATTGCTTCATACCAATCCTCCATTTGGATCCTGCCCCTGCCTAGGACTTGAATATTTGCATTGCTCAATTGATGCAACCTCCTTGAGCCTATGTCCTCAGTAGAGCTTAAGTACTGACTTGGAAAACTGTGTTTTTAGTAGCCATTACCTCTGCCAGGCGTATCAGTGAACTGCAAGCTCTGTCAGTGGAACCTGATTTTATCTCCTTTCATAGGGATAAAATGGTCCTTAGAACCAGGAGAAGGTTCTTGCACAAAGTGGTTTCAGATTTCCACCTGAATCAGTCTGTCCTTCCTGTTTTCTTCACTGATCATTCCTCTTCAGGAGATGTTAAAGGCCCTTAGCTACTACATAGGCGTACCAAGGGTCATAGGTTTGATTCCTCAGTTGTTCCTCAGTTATGGAGAAGTGGGAAAGGGCAAACCTGCCACCAAGAGAACTATTGCCAGGTGGATTGTGTCTTGTATGCAGTTCTGCTATGGGAAACTAGGAAAGATTCCACCCTTGGGCCGAGGCTCTCTCCACCAGAGGCCAGCTCTTCCTGGCTGCTGCCAGGGATATTCCTCTCTTAGAAATTTGTCAAGCCGCCACCTGGAAAGCGGTCCATACCTTTACCAAGCATTACTCTCTGGATATCCAGGCTAGGAGTGATGTTGGTTTAGCACAACAGTACTTCAAAGCCTATTCCCAAAGTAGGTTCTGTCCCTCCTCCATGGAGGGATGCTTGAAGTAGTATGAAATAGTCAGAATACAGCAAGACTTCATGTTGTTTGAAGAAAAATTACTCACCTTAGTAATTATGTTTCTTCTAATGGAGTCTTGCTGTATTCTAATCCTCCTGCCTCCCCTATCAGAACTTGTTTTTGGGAAGTGGGTGGGCAGGTGCAGTGTGCACCTCAGAGTTTCTTTCACACCCTCCTTTGTTGTTTGGGTGTTTGTTTTATTATTATTATTATTATTTGGATTGTTTTGTTGGTTTTGGGTTTCCTGACTTGAGTCTTCCTGGAATTCACAACTCTTGTTGCCAGTTAGCTAGAAATTTTACAATTTCCACATAGCATAGTTAGTGAGTTTTTGCTCGTAGAAATCTGAAGGTTGGATTTCAAGGAAACAGACAGAGACCTCAACCGAGCTTGAGTTCAGCATTCTATGCTCTGCATAGAAAGTTTAACCCTTTGTTCTCCAGGGCAGTTTAAAGGCTGGGGCTAACTGCAATAGTCAGAATACAGCAAGACTCCATTAGAAGAAACATAATTACTAAGGTGAGTAATTTTTTCTTTCATGCAAATGCATGCTGTTTTGCACAAGTTGTCTGCTTGAAACACCTGCTGCTTATTGCCAGTGAAATGGAGAGTTCAGGACTAGACACTACCAGACATGCAGTAAAGAGTACATCCACTTCCTAAAGTGGACAAGTCCGTTCTTGGGACACAGCAGTTACCACCTTCTGTCATTACTGCAAAGCATTGCTAGGGCCAGAATGCGATCTCTCTGGGTTAAAGTACACCCCTCACAAGTGGTCCTTAGTGCTGTACATTTGTATGGCGGGCATTGCAACCACTGTTCTTTTTTTTTCTCTCCCATCACTGGATGGCCTCCATCTTGCTCTGCCTCACCCCAGCCCTGTCACCCTGGTATCCTCCAGGACTTACCTGCCATCCCGTGTTCCTCCAGAGCTTCACCCTTTGGTGAAGGTGGTAGAAACCCCATGCCCATGTCGCACACAGATCTTGTTCTTGGAGGCAGGGCCGAGTAGCTCAGCATGGGCCTGTGGGTGAGGTCAGTATTCATCCTGTTGGGATTTTCCTATTACTCCCCATTTCCCTAGGATGTCAGTGTAAAGGCACACCAAGCATGTGCACACATAGCGTGCGTGGTGCAGCAGCTGCCGACGTCCTCCCACCATGACACTTCAGCTGCACTGCCACATGTGGTCACCCAGGTAGCAGTATCGTGGCCAGGCTTGCTGCCCGCCCTCCTGGAGAGAAGAGCGTCCTCTGGGGCCTCAAGCTCCCTCCCCTACCGACCCCAGATGACTGCGTTCATTCTCAAACATGGGTCACCAGCATCATGAGTGGTAGTGCTGCTGCTACATTGGCGGTTCGGCACAACCACTATTTTAAAGGCCCTTTTAGATGGGCTCTCCTGCCTGCATGAACAGAATATGTCCTTTCAGGACACTCCTCCTGTGTCTTGACACAAAATACTCTCCTGTGATGACATATGCTGGCATAAACAAGTTCCATCTTACTGCAGTATGCCTTAATGTATCTCAGACTTATCGGATTAACGTATCTCAGACTAATCCAATTAATGTCCCATTGAAAAGAATAGCTTGCTGCAGTACATTTAAGCAATAATGCATCACAGTGGTGTGTGTTGTGCTGGGATAAGATCACGCCTCAAGTGATTGAAGCATGGGCTACAGGCCAAGTGCCTCCAGCACCCTAGAAGTGATGTTATTCCAAATGATGCACACCCCTGCAGTGCATTATTGCTTTTATACAATGCCTTGTTTCTATATGTAAAAAAATAGAAAATATATTTTTAAAATAGATTTTGACTTCATTTTGCAATATGTACTTATAACTATAAAAAAATCCACAATACTTTTCTCCACTAGATGGTACTGATGCTACTACATGCTTCTGCAGTGCTGTTATTCTGCTGCTTCTCTCCCCCATACATGTCTCTCTCAGTCTTTGACAATGTGCCCCTCCCCTACCCGTTCGCCTGTCCGGTTTCTGTCAAGGTTTGCCTCTCTCCCCATGCACCCACCTGTTCTGTGTTGCCTCCTGTGGTTCATTTACATTTCCTCCATCTGACCACTCATTATGTGTTGGCCACTGTTTACTGTTTTTGCCATGTCACTGTCGTTCTTCAGTACAGTCAGCTACGTTTGGGAGAAGAAAATCATTACTGTATGTGTCACGGATGAAATCGAGTCTTGCGACCCGGTAAGTTTAGCCTAATATGTTTTCAAAAGCACATGCGCTGACAGTACTTACGGGGAAGAGCGAGTACAGTGGGATAGCACTGGCAGTGACACGGAAGCCGGAGATGGCTTTATTCAATTGAAAGTATTTTTACTTGCAGTACTATATGTATGTCAGGAATGTGGATTCTGGTAAGGCCACAGATGCGGTATTTGTGCATCTGACCAAGGCCTTTGACCTCATCGACAACTCCTCCTCCGCACTACTCTCCTCTGCCTTGGCTCCTCAACTGAGACCTCCTCTTGGTTCCAGAGCTTTCTCAAGGTCAGGTCCCAATCGGTGAGCATTGGTGCAGCTTTCTCTCCTGCCCTAACTGTCTCCACGGGTGTCCCCAAGGCTCCATCCTGGGCCCCTGCTTTTCTATCTTTATAAAGTCCCTCGCCACTGTGAGCCTCTCCTCGCGAGGCACTTCTGTATGCAGATGACCTCATACTATTCCACAGCGGCAAGTCCCTTATGAACATATCCTCCATATTACCCTCAACTATGATGCTGCTTACAACTGGTTTCTTTCTAACAGGCTCTTGGTAAATGAAAACAAATCGAAATCTATGCTTGTCGGGTCCAAACCATACAATTCCAACATCTCCAACTCAAACTCATCCCCATTAGTGCTCTCACCTGAAGCCCCAAAAAAAATATTCTCAGCTTCAAATGCTTGGGCATTACCCTGGACCCCTCCCTTGTGTTCACGGAACACATCAACAACATTGTGCACAGGGTCAACCAGAAACTTGGTGATGCCTAGTGCCAAAAGAATTTTTGACTTTGAGGTGCGCCTTTGTAATTGCCCAAGGCAACCTTCTCCCCTTATACATTGCTGCTCCCTGTCTGTTCCCAAGTGTCCTCTGCCCTGCACTCCAGGCTTAACTCAGTATACAATAGCATCTGTCAGTTCATGCTCCAGTCACCTTACTGTACACATCACTGTGACATGTACCAGTCGCTAGGGTGGCTACCACTCCAAGGACAGTTCAGTTATGCCCTTGGCTGCATTTTGACAACAACCTCAGAGCGCCTCATATCCTGTACTCTTTCCTCCTTAAGGGCAAAATAGTGCCAGGTACCTCCAAGATTCATCTGTCCCCCACTGGAAGTCCCTAGAATCTTCTCTACCATGGGCAGCAAAGCCAATTCCTTCTCTGCCCTCTCCCTGTGGAACAAGCTCACTGTGTTGCTCCACTGACCAACTCTCGCCTCACCTTCAAGACCCACCTCAAAGCCTGGCTGCTGTTGAAGCCAAATGCTCTTGCACACCCATGTAATGTATACCACCCCTTCCGCTTATCCCACTCCGCTGATGTGGTGTCCTACCCTTCTGGAAGCAACATCACCCTTTTGACTCTGTACTCTCCCCTTCCTGCTTATGCTACAGCACTTACTTTATGTTGATTGTTTGACTATGTCTCCTGGATAGTGTATCATAACTGTGTATTGACCTGTGTACACTGCACTGATGACCTTACTGCAATCCATTTTATGTATGGCCATTATGCACTTGCACTGTGTACCCTACTGCAGTCCATCTTCATGATGACCATTATGTACTATGCGGGGTTTTAAATAATTGATTAGCAGTTTTTGGGGGTTTTTGGGACAATGCTAACTGTACAGAAAGTATTTACATAGGTTTTCTAGAAGTGTTATGTTTGTTAAACACAGTGAGGCAAGTGCTATGTATTTTCACAATGTTTTAGCACTTTTATGAGCAAACGCTAATCAGTTTGTGGAGTTGAATAAAACTCTATAATGTATGGTAAGTGCCTATTAACCACCATAATCAGCAGTTACACAGCTTTGTTATGCACTGTTTAGAATTTTAAAAGTTGTTAACCACACTTGAACTTCAAACAGTGGCTTAACAAAAAGAATGCACCAGAGTTCCATGATTCTCACAATAGAATGCAAACAGTGTTTTTGACCATACACTATAAAGATGATGGCTGGTGATCAGGTGACAACCACACACAAATCACCTCGTGGTTGCTAGGGCTTCAGTAAACCTCTCGAACTGCACTCAAGGTTTACCATGTTGCCTAGCAACCACTCGAGGTGATTACAGCGTTATCACCTGATCCCCAGCCATTATCCTCTATGCTGTGCTACTTTTACTGAATTGTTTATGCCTGTAAACTGTTTGTCATGTTACCTGTATTTGCTTTACTCATTGTGCCATGCTAATGGCCCAGGTCGTGCCAGAAGACAGTCCATTGGATCAGTGCACCTACAGTTATCAAATAAATAAATAAATGTGGGAGGGTGTTTGGTGTGAGTTTCGACTGAACTAGTGAAACAGTTTAGGCAGGATGTAGGAGATGGAGGTGTGTTCCCCCCATTATGTGGTCGTATGTATGCTGGACCTTGATACTGTGGTGATGTGCTGGGATAACATCACTGTACAGGGTAACCGCTAGCCAAGTAGATGTCTGGGAATTTTCTGGCCATCATATAATACAGTATCTGGTGCCACACTGTAGCATTCCCCTGTAGGGAACTGTAAGCACTTGTTAAAATGAGTATTGCTATAACACCCCTGTCTAGGTAGGGGTAACGGTGAAACAGAAGCAGAAGGGTAAACTTAAAAACCCTATCTAGAGTCAGGTGACAAAGGGATAAGCTCAACAAAAGGGTAAGTTAGAAAAGTCTTATTAAAAGCAAAAGGAAACCTAAAGACAACTCTTATCTAGAGTAAAGCAACAAGGGTAAATGAAACAAAAAGGAACATTTAGGAAAACCCAGTCTGGGGTATTTTATGCATTTATTTATTTATTTGAAAATTGTTAACCAGGAAAGGCACACTGAGCCAAGGCTCGTTTCCAGGTGCGACCTGGGGAATGGTTACAGGAGGAACAGTCAAAAGTGCATTCACTATACAGGAAGATAACTTCATTGGTACAGACTTGTAACAGGTTAAAGTGTAGTTATGTTGTGCAGGTGAAAAGCTGGAAGTAAGGGCACAAGTTCTTTTCAGTTCATAGGGAGTGTAGTATAGGGAATATTGGGAGTAGCTCAGTGCAGTGGCTGTGGAGTGGCAGTCTAGGAGAACTTTGAAGACTGAGGTGCTGCCCTATCTGCATGCACCTCTCTGGACTGAGGAGGAGATCGTTAAACTGGGCTGAGCTGGCTGGGATTCAGGGACCTCTTTCCTCAACTAGGGCCACCCTCTACCATGGTTGCCTCACAGGGTGCCAAGGAGAAGGGCCAGCTGGACTGTGGTGGGCTCGAGGAGGGTGGGGTGATTGGTCAGGAGCACATTCCTCAGCCTGTGCCACTGCACACTCTTTCTCCACTCTGGCAGGATGGGATTGCCAAAGGAGGCACCTGTGGTAGTGACCCAAGAGGATGTCCATGTCCTCCATAGGGGAGGCCCCAAGGTGAGACAGAGGACCCCAGCAGAAGAGGAAGCAATTTCTGGCAAGGGGCTCACCTGTTAGGGGGTAGGATTTGGGAGCAGGACAGGAGGGAAGAAGGAGATGAAGTGCCTGCCTGGTGCCTCAGCAAAGAGGGAAGGAGAGTGGATCCTCAGGCTTGGTAGGGAGGTTGGGTAGAGAGGGAAGCTGAATGTCATTGTCCATCTGGAGACTAATGACCTGGCAAGAGATGCAGCAGTGGTGGTGCAGGAAAGGTTTAGGGTGCTGGGAAGGACCTAAAGCAGGTAGATCACCGCGTGGCCTTCACTGAGGTAGTACCTGTATATAGCATGGGAGGCTAAGGAACACCATATCAGGGCCTTCAACAGCTGATTGAAAGAATGGTGAAGGAAGGAGGATTTTGGCTACATTGGGACTGGGGTCCTACCTAAGGGTTAGAGACCTGTACAAAGGAAATGGCCTCCATCCATCAGGGAGGGAATGGCAGTCCTAGGTGGAAGGTTAGATGCTACTTTGATGGGCATTTAAACTGGCCAAGGGGAGGCAGAAAAACGAGGGAGGCAGTAAATGCCCTCCCAGAAAATGGAGCAGCAGAGAGAAGCCCAAGGGAAATAAATTCCAGGTAGAGGTATGTAAGGACAAGGGAGAAGGGAAGGACAGGAGGGTTGGGAGGTGGATCTAAGGTTGAGTAATAGTTAAGGAGGGTGGGCATAGGGAGAATGACAGAGAAAGCGGACAGTACTAGGGACAAGGAAGGGCAAAGGATGGAATCGGAAATGGAGAGCAAAGTAGGGAAGGACAAAAGGTGTGGAGAGGCATGTGTCCAATGCAGGGAGCCTAGGAAATAAAATTCCTGACCTTGAGGCAACCATTGTGGAGGCAGACCTTGATCTGGTGTCCATAACAGAGTCATGGTGCACTGACAACCACAGCCTGGATGTGGCCATTCCAGTGTACACCATTTTCCAGAAGGTCAGGAGAGGGAGGAAAGGAGGAGATGTTTTATATGTGAGGGAAGGGCTGTATATAAGATGAGGAGGAGGTACTTACAGTAGCAAGTAAGAGAGGGACCTTGTGGTAATCATATCTGATGATCTCAAGCTGGGAGGGCAGTACGACAAGGCAGAAGTCAAGACTAATGAGATGCTGGGGTGTATAGGAGGGGGATTTCTAGCAGCAAAAGGAGTGATGCTACTGTATCGCTCTCACTAGTGAAATCCAACCTAGAGTACTGTGTCTAGTTCTGGAGGCCGCACTTCTGCAAGGACACTGACAGTCTGGAAGAAAAATTACTTACCATAGTAATATTGTTTTTCTTCCAGGGATCCTCACTATGCTTGACAGATGCAGTTAGCCTGGTAGGCTTAGTTACCCCAAGAGAGTGGAATGTATGCAAATGGAACTGATTTCAAACTTCCTCCTCGTGGTGGCGCTGCATTCCCCTGGTTAATGTCAGATTTATTTCAAGGCCTATTGGGCAATAGCTGTGTACCTAATAGCCTATCCATTACTATACCTAGAAAATAACCACCAAATAAAACACAAAATGATTGGCCTCCCAGGCCAGATTGTGGAGAGTAGGACAATATCCCTAGCAGCAACTGATTGTGGATGAACAACAAGTAATGTTAAGCAAGTGAGAACCAATGAACTCTGACTTTGTAGAACCTTTTCAGGTTCTGGAAGGGAGGCAGAGTGGAGATTCGAGCATAATGAGGGATCCACTGGAAGAATCAATATTACTATAGTAAGTAATTTTTCTTCAAACCCCAGGAATCCCTCACTATGCTTGACAAATGCAGACTACAAAACATTACCTTGAGAGGCTGGGTACAGAACCTGTTATGGGGAAAGGGTGCAAGACAGAAGTGTCAAACCTGGCAACTCTCCAGGATTGTACATCAAGGCTATAGTGCTTTGTGAAGGTGTGTACAGTTTTCCTGATAGTTGCTTTACAAATTTCTAGCAAGAGGATATCCCTTGCAGCTGCTGCAGGCGGCAGTGCCATGAGAGATACCCTGAGGCCTTGAGGTGGTAACTTATCATCTTTAAAGTAGCAGAACTGAGTGCAGGAGACTATCCAGCGGCGATGGGTCCTCTTAGAAGCTGGCCTGTCCTTTCCCACTTCACCACACGTGAGAACAACTGTGGGTGGGAAGATATATGGTCTTAGCACATTCCAGATAGTGGCTAAGTCACCTTTTAATGTCCAGATTGTGCAGCCTCTGCTCACCAGGACTGACTTTTCTGTGAAGAACACTGGGAGAGTCATATACTGGTTAAAGTGGAACTCAGACACCACCTTGGGAAGAAATTTCCTGTTAGTCCTGAGGACTACCTTGTCCCTGTGGAATATAATGTAGTTAGGGTCCATACAGTAAGCTTACAGCTTGCACACCTTCCGGCAGAAGTTATGGCCACTAGGAAGAGTGACTTCAGGTGACATATTTCAAGTCTGCCATAGCCATAAGCTCAATGGGAAGATCCATGCTTGACTATGCACAGGTTCAAATCCCAGGGAGGGACTGGTTGCCTAACAGGAGCATACAGATGCAGCAGGCCCTTAAAGGATTTCTTAAAATGGGTGTGCCTGAGGCCCAAAGCCTGTAACTGAACCAAGTAGTCCAAAAGTGGGCAGATCTGCATTTCAGGGATTGAGATGCTTAGGAGCACACCACAAGGAAAACCTTTTCCATTTGGAAGCATATGTCTTTTGGTGACAGGCTTCCTGGAAACCCTGAGGACCACCTCTGAAAATTGAAAATCGAGTACTCTAGCTGCTCAAGAACCAAGCCTTGAGATGTAGTGACTTGAGGTTCAGGAAGATTACTCTGCCCTGAGACGTGGTCAGTAGATTGTGTCTCAGAGGGGATGAATGTGCTGCCTGGTGGAGAAGGCCAAAAGCAGAGAGTACCATGACAGTCTGGCACAGTCTGGGGTCACTAGTAACAGGGTTGCAGGCTGCACTCTCAGAAGGACTTGTTGCAGTAGAGGAAAAGGAGGAAGGCATACAGGAACCTCCTTGACCAGTTCAGGACCAGAGCATCCATGGGGACTGTGCCCACTGCTGGAGACCTGCAACAAAAGAGAGCTGGTAATTCTTTTTGGAAGCAACAAGATCTATTTCTGGAGTGCCCCATCCCTTGAAGATTGTGGTTAACACCTGCCTGTTCAGAGACCGTTTGTGATGCCCTGGCTGATCCTGCTGAGAGAATCTACCAGGACATTGTCCTTTCCTGAAAGATAAATTGCTGATAGCTGCACTTCCGTTGAATAAGCCAGATTCCAGAGCTTCACGGCTTCTGTGCACAGTGTTGAGGATCTTGTGCCTCCGGTTTGTTGATGTAATACATGGTAGCAGTGTTGTCTGTCCTGATTTGGAATGACTGGCCTTTATCTGAGGAGCAGACATCTGGAGGGTGAGAAGATTGCCCTTAGCTCTAGGAGGTTTATATGCTTCCTGGATTTCTGAGGGGACCACACTCCATTTACTGTTAGGACACCCATGTCAGCTTCCACCCAGAATGGAGGCATCTGTTATCAGGTCAACTGTGGAACTCTTGCTGAAAGGGCATCCCTTCTCTGAAGTTGTCCCTTTCTTCCACCGGTCAGGGCTTTTAACAGGGTTTTGTTACAGGTACCTGTCTTGAAAGAAGGTGTTGCTTTTGGGACCAATAAGCAATACCAGATGTCCCACATTTAAAGCGTAGCCAGGTACCACAACTGTGGTGGAGACCACATGACCCAGCTGCTAAAGGCAGTGCCTTGTTCATCTGGCTGACCCTGGATTAAAAAGCTTGCCAGACATAGAAGGCTTCCAATCTTTCTTGAGGTAGGAATGCCCTGCCCTGTAGGGCATCCTGCTCTGCCTCTATGAACTCTAGTATCTATTCTGGTTTTGTTTGGGACTTTGTACATTTATGAGAAATCTCAGTGTCTCTAAGGTGCTCGAATTAACCGGAGGGAGTCCTTGACTTGGTTATGTGATTTTCCAGTGACTAGTCAGTCTTCCAGATAAGGGAAAAACATCACGCCCTGCCTTCTAAGATGTGTTGCCAACAGAGCCAAGCACATTGTGAACTCCCTGGAAGCAGATGAATACTGAAAGGAAGGGTTGTGAACTGATAATAACCAGAAGGCAGCCTGAACCTTAAGTGTTGTGTGTGACTGGGCCTGATTAGAATGTGACATCACTCTTTCAGGTCCAGAGAAACCTGGGTGTTTGTTCAGAAACCTGAGATCCAAAATGGGTCGTCACTTACATTTGTCTTTCAAGTGAGGAAGTATCTTGAGTAGAGGCCCTTTATTGTACCTTTAAGCTTTGCTTTTCCCCATTGTAATAGCGAGCAAGGTGGCTCAGTTTTGATAAAAAGGAAGCCGAGCCACTAAAACTCAAGGTCAGAAAAGAAACTTTACTTAAAAAGGGGTAAAATATAAAGTACAATCTGTGGTTTAAGCAAAAAAAAAAATAATAATTAATAAGTAGATGGGTAGATCTTCCAGTTCCTGGGACTGCTGAGAAACTGGAGAAAACTTCCAAAATGAAATAAACACCAGTGAACTGAACTAGCCATGCTAAAACACAGAAGCATAAAAGGAATAAGAAAATGAGTACTAAAAGCAGGAATTAACTTGAGAAAGTGACTCTCCTGAAGAGAGCTCTTTAGGGCGACTAGCTTTGACAGCTGCAGAAATAAATCTGAAGTTAACCAAAGACACAGCATCACCGAGGAGGAGGTTTGAAATCAGTTCCAGGTACCATCATTTGCATAAATTGACTCTCTTTCTGGGGCAGCTAAACCTACCAGGCTAACTGCATTTGTCAAGCATAATGAGGATTCCTGGGGTTTGAAGCAGCCCAGAGGAGAACTATCAAAATGGTGTGGGAGTTGCATGAAAACCATATGAGGAGGCTGTGGCACCTCAGCATGTACTCTCTGGAGGAGGAGGGAGAGCAAAGGGGTCGTGACTGAGACCTAAGTACCTCATGGAGGAGAGCAAGGTACAAGAGGGGACTCATTCAGAGGAGGAGGAGGAAGAGCACCAGAACATGGGAGTATGCAGTGAAGCTTGAGTTGGGGGTTATTTTATTTATTTATTAACTCTAGGATTAACACCTTTGAGCAAGAATAGCTCATTTACAAATGTTCCACGTCTGAGTGTCGGTAGACAAACAGGGTGAACATCATTACAAAAATTATACAGAGGTAGCACAGATGGAAGAGAGCATACAAGTTGCACATCATTATTCATAATTCGAGACAACACATGTTGGGTAGGAGAGAGCTAAGACCAGTGAATAGGCGATCGAGACTGGCTCAGACCGAGAACTAAGCAGTGCATAGGTAGGCTAGATGTGAAGGAGATTGAGGAAGAGGAGGGTAGTCCCAGAGGAGTGGTCAGGCTAGAAGGCCATTGTCAAGGAGGGAGGAGGAGTGAGAAGTACTAGTTGGATAGGGGATGGGAGCTAAAAGTGCTCATATTGAGGATGGGGTGGGGGTAGCAGTGGGTAGTGGAGGGAAACGAGAGGTGGACTAGGTAGCAGAGATTTATTGAGAGGAGCAGGAAAATCTGAAGTGCTAGGGAGGTAGGAGCTCTAGATGAAACAGTCACAGCTACTAAAAGAGGTGAGTTGTGCCCGGAGCAGCCGCTTGAAGGGCCAATTTTGGGAGCAGTCAGGATATTCCAGTTGAGAGCATTATACCAGTGTGGAGCCCTGTAGGCAAAGCGATCTCTGTCCTGTAGAGGTCCGACATCTAGGACCCTGGTAGGTTTGATTGCTGGCGTTACGGGTATGCTGAGTGGTACAGTGCATGTTTAGGAGCTTTTTGACGCCTGGTGACATGAGGCCTAGGAGTACCTTTTGTTAGCAGGCAGGTCTGACACTGGATCCTACCAAGGATTGGGAGCCATCCAGATTGGGCATATAGCTCACAGGTGTGAGTAAGGCGAGCAATGCCAACATGTAGTCTACAGGCTTTGTTTAGTGCCATCGTTACCCCACGGAGGGCAGTAGGTGAGGCAGAGCCATAGATGGCTAGACTGTAGTAAATGATGAAGGTGACTGAGCTGTGGAATGCCAGATGAGAGCAACTGTAGTCATACAATGCTTGTGCCTATGTAGCATTCCAGTTCGAATGTTTACTGCCTTGGCAACATTCCTGATGTGTTGTGTAGGAGAGGAAGTTATGCAGTGTGGTCCCAAGGTATTTGAAATGTTTGACCTGTTCGAGCTGGGCGCCAGAGCCATTCCGGATGTTGAGCGAATGGGCTTTATTTGTTTATTGAAATAGTTTCACCAGGAAAGGCACACTGAGCAACAAGATGCTCGCCTCCGTGCGACCTGGGAGGGGTTGATAACATGCAGGTTATCAACTGAGCAAATAACAGAGGCAAATAGCAGCATATGTATACAATTGCATTAAACTACAAGCAACAATGCATGGAGTACATTGGATAGTGTATGGAACATATAACAATTACCTGACATATAGCAGCAATACAAGGAAAATTTAGCACACAGTAATATGCAGGTATAAGCAACAGGAGACATAGAACACATGATGGTGCAGGACAAAAGGCACAGGACAAAAGTGCATAGGTTGAGGCTATATGCCAGCATTTATAGCAAAGCTAAGGCCGCTGGTCAGGCAGTGGGGAGTGGAGCAATTGATGCATGGCCAAATCAGGTACAGGAGCAATTAGTGGTGAGGACGTTAGCTAGGTGGTAGAAAGAGAGTGGCAGAGGAGGAATGCCGAATTTGAGGTGGAGATCATTCCATAGCTTGGGTAACCGGTATGAGAAGGTGGCTTGCCGGCAGTAGTCCTCCGCTAGAGTTTGATAGTTGGCAGTAGTCGAGGATTTAAGATAATGGGCGGGGAGCAGCTGAGAGCACAGAGGAGAGGTAGGAAGGGATGGTGCCAAGCCATAGGTTAGATGCATATTTAGCACAGTGTGAAATGCAGCGGTTTCGAGGCGCTAGAGGTCGCAGTGGTGGGTAAGGGGTGAGGCATTGAGAGCAAAGTGGCAGAAGGCATTAAAAGTGTGCCCAGCTTAGGTAGGGTGGTCTTATAGGCTGCACCATAAAAATGTCACAGTAATCAAATGATGGAAGTATCATCTTCTGGACCAGTTCACGCCGGACGGGTGGGGGAGGCTACTGCGTTCCTATAAAGTGCACCAAGCATGGGGCGAGTTTTTGAAATAGCATCGATGTGGTCTGAGAAGGAAAGATGGTTTTATGTTTGCTACACACACTGCTGAAAAGCATAACCTTAGTTTTGCTGAGGTTCAGGATCAATTTGTGGGCACTGAACCATTCTTCTACCTCGCAAAGTCAAGCTGTAGATGATGTTCAATGAGATTCGTGTCCTGGTGGCTGGTAAAGATGACAGCATTGTCTGCATATAGTAACATTCTCTGGTGACAGGCACTAGGAGATTATTCATGAACAGACTAAACAGTAACGGTCCCAGGATGGAGCCCTGGAGGATGCCTGCGCGGACTGGCTTCTGATTCGAGGGGTATTGGCAATCCTGACTTGTTGGAACTGGCCCACAAGATAACCCTCGAACCATTGTGAGCTCATTGGAGAGACCAATGGAGGAAAGCTGTCTGAGAAGAAGTGGTGGTTGGTTGACAGTGTCGAAAGCTTTGTTAGGTCAGTGAACACCGCACCGCAGTTTCCTGATCAAGTGTGTTGTGGATGAAACCTGTAACTCCTAAAGGACAGTGGTGGTACTGTCCTGTTTTCTAAATCCATGCTGTTGAGGGCAGTGGATTTCATATTTCTCAAATATTCAACTAACTGGTCCAAGACTATGGCTCAAGTGCTTTGGAAAGTGGAGGGAGAATGGAAATGGGCCTGTAAGTTGGTGTGAAGTTTGCCCTGTCACCACTCTTATGCACAGGTGTGGCAAGCGCCTGTTTCCAGAGAGATGGGAACTGTGCTGATCTAGTGAGAGGTTAAAGATCCTTGTGATAGGCAAAAGGATTTCTTCAAGGACGAGTGAAATTAGTTCTAGTTAGTGAATGTTTTGCCTGAAGTAGTTACTTTACAGGTTCGAATAGCACACGTGACTTTTGTTTCTGTCAGCTTTATATATTTGGATGTCCACTTGCCTGGATGAGGCTCTTGCACAATGCCAGAGGTGGTCCTCAGTATCATCTGAGATATTAGCTCAAGTGTTATCCGTGGGTTTGGGTCCTCTTACCTTCATCTTCCTGACAGGTGCAAAGGTATCACAGGCTGCAGTGAATTGTGAAATGAGGAGTTCAAGCTGCTGTGTTAATATCGGTGATAATGTCTAGTGGGGACCAGTCCGGTTTTGAAGATGAGATCTGAATGATTCAAGGAGACCCCGCTTAATACCCTTACATTTATAAACTTGGGGGCTCACAGAACTTGTTGGACCAGACAAAGGTAATGGGGAGTGGTCACTAATGGTGTCAGGAGGACATCTACTTGGGAAATATGTTTGGGACGGTTAGTCAGGATCCAGTCAAGCAGGGTTTGAGAACCTGCCTTGTAGTTGCATCTAGTGGGGGTGGTGACAAGCTGGAAGAGGTGCTGCACACGGCAGTGTCCTTATAGGAGCAGGCATCAGTCAAGAGGCGAGAGCCAGTTTATGTTGAAGTCTCCTAGGATTATTATTTCGAGTTAAAATGCTGTCCCTTAGATATTCCAAGATGTTGTTGAAACCAATAGATTGCTTTTTAGGGGAAGGTACACAGAGGCTATTGTCAGCGCTTTGTTGTGTGCCCCAAGGAGAAATTTTATGGCAAGGACCTGGGATGGGGACCCAGGGTTTGGTACTGGAAGGGCGTGTCCTTTGTAAGTGTCCCTGAGATAAATCGCACAGCCCCTACCCTTTTGTAGTCTTGTCCTGCCTGTATATACACATCCAGGGATAGCGACTGCAGAGTTAAGCCAAGTTTCAGCTACAGAGAGGATGTCGGGATTGTGTTGCAGAACCCAGGTATGGAGATTATCAAGCTTGCTGAGGAGGCTGCAGACATTGAGAGAAGCAATCGTGAGGGTCCCACCTTCCTTTGACCTGGTAGTGTGGTTGGTTCAGTGGGTCCAGGGTTAGGGTGGATATTGACAAACAGGAGAAGCAGCATTAGCAGGATTCTCAAGAGGTAACCTTTGAGCATTTTACAGATGAGCTTGGGGGTAGTTGTCTTTACCTTTAGAGACGACAGTTGGGCGTATGCACTATGAGGCAGAGCGGTAAAACTGAAGGGGGTAGTACACAATAGTGCTTGGGGTCAGTAACCTCTGAAGGTATGATAAGATCCAGCTAGAAATGCCTGGGTCAACGAGATTTGTGCAGGTATTCCGGTGACCATGCCAGGATTGTAGTGCATGCTTTTATGCATAGTGTGCAGACGTGAGGTTGTTTCATGGTGCCATATAGGACACTAGGGCAGGTCACTGCCATCACCAGAATTATTCTGAGAGCCTGGTTTAGGCGTCCATGATTGTGACAAACAGCGTCTGAGGTGTGGAGCCCTTATACTTGGCTGTGACAGTGCAGCAGTCTCACCAACAACCAGTTCAGAGAGCTGGAGGTCTAGGGCACACTAGCGAAATAGGTGATCTTGAGGCTGGTAGGGCAAAATTTCATGGATGTAAACAGGTGCAGGGCAGAAGTTAGTGGGTGTGCTTTTGTCCAAACGGGAGCTTTATAGATGTGCAGTTACTGGACCAACAGAGATGGAGAAAACGAGTGAGCAGGAAGCGAAAGGGGCCCTATGGATCCTGCACTAGGTCAACAGAATAGTATGAGGAACTAATCCAAGAAGGCGGCAGTGTGAGGAGGTCCCAGGGCAAGACTGTAGCTTGCCAGTATTCAGTACAGGCAGTGGATAGCCAATGGGCTGTACACAAGACGTAGAGGGAGGGCTACAGTGTATTTAAAGGAGGCCTGGGAGGAGGTGGTGGGGAGGGAAAATAATTACAGTCTGCTGGAATTACTGTAACAAATTTAGCTAGAGTTTCATCTGTAGGAGATTAAGCAGGCTGTGGAGCAGGTAGAAAGGCGCCCAATCAGCTAGTGGCTGTGGCCAAAACAACCTAATCAGAAGCAGAGAGGAAAACGCCACACTAATGGGTGGCAGCAGGTTGTAGTCATCTCCAGTGGGAATGAGTGACCGTACCTGCTAAGCGCATCCAGGATGAGTACCAGGGCGGTGACTACGGGACTTAGGTGCAGGCCGGACTGCCAGTGGCCTAGAACCGCCATTGTAGATTCCATCAACTGTTCCATTGTCGCTCAGGCGGATCCTTTAGAGGGATGTGAGAAAATAGTTTTTCACAAAAGGGTGGTGAATGCCTGGAACAGCCTGCCAGAAGAGGTGGTGGGGCTAAGACATTGGAGACCTTCAAGCTTGCATGGGTTGGCACATGGGCATAAATAAGTTGAGGAAAGGGAGGAGAGGACACTAGAGACCAAATAGGGTCCAGTGTGTAGTAACAGTCATGGAAAAAGAGGGCAGACTAGATGGGCCTACTGGTCCTTTTCTGCCAGCAGATTCTATGTTTCTTTGTTTCTCTATCATATGGAAATGATTGGCCCAGTTCCCCTGGGTCTGTCATTGAAAATTGCACTGCCTTGTATCCCAGTTTTATGGGAGGAAAGGTGGCCATACTGGTAAACCGCCTGCCCCAAAGTTAGCAGGTAGCCTCTGACTTCCTGATTTTCAGAATTATTATTTTTAACTACATAGGAGCAAGCGTCTTTGGTGGTAGGTGAAACACTAGAAGACGGTCACATTCAATATACTTTACAGTGGCTTACAACTGAAGAAAGCCTGTGTGATCGCAGAGGTCTTTCCCAGAGGCGCTGGTCTACCTTTGTGTGGGTAGATTCTCCAGACTGAGGAATTGTCCCATTGACACCTCAGTCAGAGTGCACCACCAGTTTTGTAGAGCCTTGAGATTATCCTTTAACTTGAATTTTTTGTTACTCCTATTTTGTAATGACTATTGTGTCGAACAAGTAAACTACTACCCTGAAATTAGATCCGCTCAAGGATACTATGCAGCCCTTCTTTCAGAATCCTTCTTCACTATACATGGAAAAGTGCTTATATCTTCAGATTGGGGGCAGTGTCAGAAGCCATCAGTAGAGCACCTTATGGTGTCAGTATGGCTCAGTTGGTAGCACATCTGCCTCTGGACCACAAGATCGTGGGTTCTCGTCCCACACCAGGATTGGACTCATACCTAAAATGCTGGCACCGAGTGCAGTATTGGGGGTGCTGTACTGTTGGGTGTGCCATCCTTCAGATGAGACGTTAAACTGAGGTCCCTTACACCCATCCTGGTGGGTGTCCAGGTTGAAGTAAAGAACCCAAGGCACTCTTCACTAAGAGTAGGGACATTCCTGGCATCCTGGCCAATATTCCTCTTTCCATAAAACTGGTTCATGCAATTGTCCAAGCTGTGTGTGGGTGTGGGTGTTGATGTGTGATATGGCCGCCACTACACATTCAGACACTTCACTACCAGTATAGCATTGCTTGTAAAGTTCTTTGGGATACATTGTGTATGAAAAGCACTATATAAATGCTGATTCTTCTTCTTCTTCTTCATCTTGCCATATATGATAGATTAATGTAATTTGCCTTTTCTCCCACAAAGGTTCAATGTAGACAGTTATAAAAGTGAGAAAAATATTGTGTCTTACTTAGTTGGTACCTATGCTTAGATCTGTCTAATGCACAGGTAAAAAGTGCTGTTAATCAGGGCACAGCACACTAACAATATAAATGCCATGTTTCAAAACTTCACGATTGCCATTGCAAACATGGCTGCCAGCACCTTCACTCACTAAAAATATCCTTTAGGCTCAAACAATAAAACTTCCCTCGATATTAGAACAAACATGGCCCAGTGGTGAAGAGGGTTAAGGCGCCGTATGCCTTAGCTTTTCCCATGCCAGTGACCTGGGTTCAGGGGTTGGCCTGGGGAGAGGACTGAGCATCTGAAGGACAGCTTTCTTCCCTGGCAAGCGGTGTTTTGCCATCTCAGCCCTTGGCTGCCCCAAGGTGGAGGCCTGGGGGTAGTGGTGGCAGCTTTGAGTGCACAAGGGGAGGAGCCACATTCCATCGGTGTGGACACCTCCATTTACACGTATCATGCGCTACCACAGTAGGGACTTGGGGTAGAAAAAGTGGAAAATGGTTGGCATGAGCTAGATGAACCCCTGCCTGCCTACCTTCTATCCCAGACAACGCTGGCCAGACACTGGCCCATCTGGATGAGTGTCACCTGCTGGCGAAGGATGGCTGCCCCTTCCCAGCCACACCACGGGGATCCATAGGGATTCGGGCATGGTGGTCTGGTGCAGTGGCTGCTGGACGAGAGGAGGCGGGACAGGGCTGAGAGCCTGCCCGCATCAGCCAGCGAAGAAAAAGCTCTATGGAAAAAAAAAATGAGACCAAACAAATGAAGTAAATGCTCTAGGGCCAGCTATTCAAAAAGTTAGCATATGCTTAAGTGGTGTTTGTCTGTGCTAACCAGGGTTTGCACCTGGTGAGTGGGTGGGATCTACATTGAGACCCCTGTAGCTTAGGCTAACCCCAGTGGTGCCCGAGCACCAACAAGCCACTGTGCCCATGCAAATGGGGGTCCCTCCTGCCTGCAGGCACAGAGGCAATGTCAGAGGTTTGCCTCACAAGTAAATTGTGCCCAAAGGGGCTCTATTTACCACCTTTGCAGACCTGATCTTAACTAGGCTCCAAAGCCCCGCCTCCACCCCACTGATGGTGGAACAGTTGTACTCCAGCCTCCCAGGCGCCCGCACTGTGCCATCCTCCAATCTGGTGCTACATAGGAGTCCCTGATGTCTAGTGCCCCCACACACGCCCCATTAGTAGTCATAGTGTCACTGGTGTCCAATGACACCCTCCCAAGGTCTCTGTTCTGGTTACCCAGCGGTGTCATGGTGGCTGGTGACAGCCTCCACCCTCCAAGGCACTGTCCCGGTTACCAGATGCATACACTGATGGTAGATGGTGTCCCTGGTACCTAGTGGCACCTCCCCACCCACCGATTCCCCCAATCCATGTAAAGATGCCCTGGCGTCTAGTGGCACCCCCGCCCAGTGATCACCATCCCAATGGTTCTGACCATTCCCTGGTGTCTAGTGGCACCACTACCCACCTATCCCCAATCCAGTTGCATGTAAAGATGATCCCTGACATCCAGTGGTATCCCCACCTCCACCCCTTAAATGCAGGTGACAGCGCACTTTTGACACACAGCGGCTCCCTACCCACCTGCCCGTGCAGGACAGCTGTCATCTGGCCAACCGAGAAGGTGTGAGGGAGGGCAGTGCCGTCCCAGTAGAGGAATGCATCGCCTCCATGTCTTGCCTGGTAAGGGAGGGGTTGGGGTGGGTGCTGTGCCAGTGCGGCACGGGGCTACCAGACTGAAATAGCCGATTGTGTTCAACACCCAGCATTCATGGGGTGGGGTTGGGGTACCACTGATGCCAGGAATTGTATAGAGGACAGGGCCAGGTGATCATGGGATGGAACTGCCACTGGACACCAGGGACCATATTGCAGTAACTGGAACAGGTGTTCAGCGGAGGCTGAGGGGTGCCACTAGACACAAGGGAATGGTTGTAATCACTGGGATGAGTGCTCATGGGTAGGGGTGCCACTAGACATCAGGAATACATGGGATATTCTTGGATGGGTAATGGAGGGTGGGTGGTGCCACTGGGCACCAAGCAAACGCTATTGAACTGGGACATGGAGTCTGGGGGTGAGGGATGCCACTAGACACCAGGGCATACATTGGAAACCAGGATGGGGATTCGGGGGATTGGGGTGCCACTAGACATCAGGCACTAACCTACTGCTGCTTCCCATGCAAATGAACCCATAATGGGCATGCATATAGCCCTTAGCACCTTACATGCCCAGTGGGCTTCTTTGCATTATGTGGCTGAATATTGCACGTGGCTGCCAGTACTATGTGGTTCTGGGGTGCAATTCACTATGGTCTGGCTGCTTTTCAGGTCCCTGTCGGGCAGCGCAATGACCTAGCACTGCACTGTCACAGACTGATATTCATTCGTTACCACCAATGTGGTATCCAACTGAATGTTGCAACTTCTGGTTGGGCGAGGCAGCATAGCCTTGTGCCCACTTTGCACTTTATTGAATATATAATTACTGGTGACCCTATTTATCAACCGGATTATCGGTTGATCAAATGCCATAATAACCAGATTGCAGATTATTATCCTCCAAAAGCTGTAATAAACCGAAATCCAGTTATAATGGCATTCTCGGAACAACTTTCACTTTCCTCCATGGAGGAACGTAACCAAGCGGTGTTTGTTATGTAATAAGCTTTCAAAATTAGTAGCCCAGTGTGAAAACTTGCTGGTTTTATTTTTAAAGTTATTTTCCTTACTTTGGTCTAAAAGAAGCCACCAAGTGTAGAGCAAGTAACTTGCGGCTTTAGAAGACTCGGCTACACTGCGCTGCTTATAGGAACACTTGCTAATGCTTATGCTTGAGTCTTCTGAAGCTGCCGAATCACTTGCTCTCCTCGCTCTAGTCCTCGCACCTTCTTTTAGACCAACATAAGAAAAGTAACTTTAAAAAATAAAACCAGCATGTTTTTCACATTGGGCACTACTGCTTTAATACATTTGGGGCTTACTGTTTACTGCAGCAAACACCGCTGGTCACACTTCTTGGAGGGACCTCCAAGTCACTTGTCCTCGCAGGTAAACAGTGGTAGTCCATGCACCAGCAATTATAAAAAATAAAGAATAGCTAAGGGTGTGCTTATGGATTTTTGTACACACCCTTGTGTGTAAAAGAAAATCCATAACACACACTTACTTATCCATTATTCTCTATGTAGTTCCTGGTCTTTATATTACACACACACACACACACACATACAATGATGTACTACTCACAGTTTTATCTTCCGAGCTCTTTTTCTGACCATGGATCCCCCATCCTTACCTGCCTATCAGGGAAATCTTTGATGCTTTCCTCCTCAGATGAAAATGAATCCCAGGTCTTACTGAGACCTAATGCTTTTTTTTTTTTTTTTTTTTTTTGCAGGAAGAGGTTAGAGAGCTAGTAAAGTCAAAACAGGCAGACAGGAAAATAATACAAATTTTAAGTAGTAGTCAGGTGTAACTTTTTATTTCTGGAGTTTTTTTTTTCTTTTCCTTTGGATCATTGGTCTTCTCAAGCAATATACCACAAGAGAGTGTGGGTGATGCCAGGATTTACCCGCCTGTTGTGTTGTTCGGTCATGAGGCACAGCTGAGATAGCACTAACAACACACAGAAGTGGAAATCTCTAAGTGCCATACTCGCAAGTATATTGCAATTATCTGAATAAATATAAATAAAACAGTTTGGGGTATTTTGATTTATTTGTATTGCATTTTTTACTTTAGTAGCAAAAATAGTCCCACGCTGGAGAAGGAGAGAGCAGAGAACTTGTAGCACCGTGGAAGCACTGGGAAACAGAAAGTGCTAAGAGCGTTTGTTTTTCTTTTTTCCAATCAATATCAGGCTTTGTGAAGAAAGGTGGTAAGTGGTGACTGGAGGTAGCAGTGTTCTGGGGTGGCCAGAGCAACTGGAAATGCAGGGAGATGTGTCATGTAAACAATTGTTTGGAAGTCCGAATTTGGTGGTTTATCATTTCTGGGTGTCGGGAAGTCGTCTTGATGCGGCTGGCTGGTGATTGGTACTTACTTCCCATGGGGTACTATCAGGATTTACATTGTAAATCCTGATAGGCAACCAATCAGAAGCCAGGATTTAACTTGCCATTGTATAATGTGTGATAATATTGTGCTGGATGTGTGGAACAGTTGAGTCTGGCAGCTGACATATCTGTATCTATTCCCCCACTACCTCATCAGCACTGTGATCTCACTGACAGTGACATCACAGGGGACTTACCTGGCTGCTACTGAGTGGCTATTCCTAAGCAGCAGTGATGTCAGTGAGGTCACAGTACTGATGATTTGAAGGGGAAATAAAGATAGATATGTCAGCTGCCAGGCAGAGTGCTGTTCTACACACCACACCTGCTAACATCAGGTAAACGATCTTCTAATTAACCAAAGGGAAAGAAGCAGTACCTCAGATATAAAAAGTAATGGTTGACTGCTTTTAAAAACTAATATTAGTTTTAGGCAATACTCTAGCTGTTTAAAATTCTGCCAATAGAATTCTGCAGAAGTTTGAATTCCGCATTCCATGATAAACAAACATTTTGTCTATTGAATCTGTTGCTAGACAGATGCTTGACAGATGGGGAGGGACTACATTTCACTAGTTACTTTTAACAGAAGAAAATACCTATTTTTAATTTAAAAAATTATTTTATTTTGTTTCTGAATTATTCTAACCTCAGGAATCACTCATTATGACTAATCAAATGTAGTCAGCCTTCAGTGTTGTACTGCCATGGAGAGATGAAATGTATGCAAATGATGGAACTCTAATTGGCTCATGCCAATTTTAAACTACTGGCCCTAGTAAATGCTGCACTCTGAGTGATTCAGATTTCTTACTCCACCTGCCAGTGAAGACGCCTTGGAGAGCTCTCCTCGACTTTTCTGTCAGATCGATAATTAGTCAATAAATACCGCTTATTTACTAATATATTTCATTTTGCTGCCCAGTAGTATTGTTAGTTACTTTGGTTAATTTAGTTGTGTTTTTGGTTCCTCGTCGTTCTGTGGAACTGCGGGAACCGCAGAGTTTAGTGATTTTTCACCTTAAAATTATATTTAATGTTTTTTGAATGGTTCCCTTGGTTCTGTAGATTTATTCTTTATTTGTTTTAATTTTGACTTTTTTGCAGTTCCTTTTCCTGTCAGGAATGGAGGTTTTCAGTTCCTTTTACGCTCAGGAACCGATCGTAGTTATCTTTATTTAATTTTTAACAGTTCCAGGGAACCGACTGCTTAGTCTTTCATCTTAGAAAAGTAGATTCTGATATCAATGTCAGAGGCTCAGAGACCAAAAGAAAAGACAGGACCTACTGGGTTTAAGAACTGTATTAGCTGTGGTACCTGGTTGCTAAAGCTGATAGGCATAACTCTGTATTTTTGCTTGGGTCCCAGGCACATTTTTTGCAGTTTCTAGTGTATAAACCTTTGACCCAAAACCATTAAGAAAAGGGCTGAGAAACTAGAAAATGGCTACATCTGCTTCTCCTTCTAAACCTCTGAAGAGGTAGCTCCCTCTACCTCTTTTTCTGCTTCTTCAAAAACAAAGAAAGGTCTAAAGAGTCAGTGGATCCAAAATCCACAGATAAAGCTGACTCTGCCAAGTCCAAAAGACCCTTGGAACTGGCTGACGAGTCAGTTCCAGCCAAAAAGACAAAAGAGAAATGTGTTGCTGCACCTCACACTGAGAAGGCTAAGGAGCTCTCAGCAGACGAGCCTGCTATGCCCACAGCAGAGGAGAATGCTAGGGCTTTGCAGATTTTACTGGTACTTCAGGCAGTGGTACCGATTCCCCACACTGACCCCACCAGTTCCTGCTGAGGTACAAATGATTCAAGAACCTGCCTACTTGTATGAAATACAAGAAGGGGAAGAGGAGGGTGAGCCTATCTAACCTGAGGTGTCCTCTGAACAGGAGTTTGATTACCACCTAGGTGTCCAAATGATTACACTTCACACTATTCTTTTGTGAAGCAAATGGTGAACACCTTGAATCTGCCTATTCAGGAAACTGAAGAAGAAGAGGAAGAGGCATATTTCCTAGAGATGATGGGGTTACCCCATGAAGAGACTACTGCTACCTATGTATAAGTCTGTTAGAAACAGGTACTGAAAATCCTCAAAACTCTTACTACCATTCCAGGGTTGAAAAGAAGTTTGATAAAAGTACCATTTGGACAGGTCCAATACTGCCTTTTATTTAACCACCCAGACTATGAAGGAGTGGTACAGGCAGCAGCCTGTGACAAGGCCAGAATTCCTGTCTTCCCACCCTCCTGATAAGGATTCACGAAAACTGGATGCAGTGGGGAAGAAGGAGTACCTGGCAGCTTCACTGCCAGTGAGGCAGACCAGTTATAAGGCATACACAGCACAATACCAGAAGGCCTTGTGGAACACTGTACTGGCACTAACAGATAAAATCCCAGGTGAAGCGGCAGTGGACCTGGCAGAGACTGCCAGGACAGCTTTGGATGCCACTAAGTACCAGTACCACATGACTATTGATGCTAATGACACCGCAGCAAGACTTATGGCCCTTATTGTCTCCATGAGGCGGTTTGCTTGGTAGGACAACAAACCTAACCCAGGATACACACCAGGCTATTGATTTCCCTGTGAGGGTGATTCCCTCTTCAGGGACAAGACAGAGGCCTACATGAAGAAAGTGGAACAGTATAAAATGACTTGCAGAAGTCATTCAGCCAAAGAGAGACCCTCCACTTCTTACTGGTCCCAATACAGGGAGGCAGGCATAGGGCTTCTACTCCAGACCATTCATTCAGACCGAAGGGACTGTTTTAAGGGTAGTGGTAGAAGGACCAGGAGGAGATAAGCACAAGTGCCCTCAGGCTCAGACCCAGCCAAAGCAGAATTCCTGATCGGCTAGTACAGGTTGCCCCCCACCAGTAGGCAGTAGATTGGCTCACTTCCTCCAAGCCTGGCATGGCATCACCACAGACAGGTGGGTCTTGGAGTTGTGAGCCAAGGGCTATCTCTAGTTTCAAATCCCTCTCCAAACTGAGAGCCAGAAACTTTGCCCGCAACCTCTGCAGACAAAATCCTCCTGGAGCAGAGTGGCAAACCTGTTAACCATCAGAGCAGTAGAGCCTGTGCCCCTGCTGCAGAGGGGAAAAGGCTTTATTCAAGGTACTTCCTCACTCAAGAAAAATGGGGACTGGCAACCCATTCTGGATCTGCGACTTCTAAACAAACATGTCTCAAAACAAAAGTTCAAAATGGTCTCTTTGACCTTGATTATCCCACACTGCAGAAAGGGGATTGGCTGGCATCCTTAGACCTCAAGGATGCCTACTTCCACATATCAATAAGGCCAAGCCAGAGAAAGTACCTGAAATTCAGACTCCCTCAGGTCAGTACCAATTCAGCCACGCCTTCTTATCTTCAGCCCCAGACATTTACAAATGTCTGGCTGTAGTGGTGGCACACTTGAAAAGGCAGGGAGTGACAGCATTCAAATATTTTCTGACTGGCTAGTCGGGTCAGTCCCTGCAACATGCCAAGTACTGTTTGGTTGTAACAAGGCATGCACTAGAGTCACCAGGATTTCTGATAAATGTACAGAAGTCCACAATGGAGTCAGTACAGATTCTGGACTTCATTGGAGCAGAATTGTTGCTAGCCTTGCTTGTAGAGCAGAAAGAAGCTAACTAAAAGAAGCTACATTTTCTTATTAATTTAACACTTGTATCTCAGCAGGAGTCAGTGTCTGTTGAGATTAAGCAGACAGATACTTTATTAGAAGTAGAAGTGGTCTTATTTAGGGTTAAAAAAGAAAGAAAGTCAGTATGTATTCTGTGCTGGGAAAGGTACTGTATCAACTTACTTTGCTAAACCAGTAGGAGGAGAGAGAGCTTAATTGGGGTGTGGCTTAGACACTATAAAAGCAGGTGACTCAAATTACAACTTCCTGTTGCTAGCCTTTTTCTTACTAATTGCCTCCACCCACCCACCCTAAGCCAGTTCTACTTTTATAGGCACTGGATTTGACTATCAACAGGGAACTTCCTGTTTGACAGTAGGAAGGGAAGAATCATAGAGAATCACTGGTTTTGTCAACCCTAAAGGAATAAGTAGCTCACTCTCCTTCCCTTGCTGTTGGTGGTCTGACATTGAGCAAGGAAGAAGGAGACTACTGAAGAATATAGGAAGTTGCTGTTCCAGAACAGGAAAGGTGAGAGTTGTAAGGAGAGGAGAGAGTAAGCATACAGAGAAACAGGAGAGGGACACAAAACACATGATAGGAGTGGTGCAGTGCAATGGCTGTGGGGCGGCAGTGTTCCGGGAGACATTCTGGAGGCTGCGATGCTGCCCTATTTGCAGGCACCTCTCTGGTGAGGGAGGAGGTTGCCCGCTCCAGGCTGACCTGGCTAGGATCTGGAAACCTCCTCCCCACCCAGGGACCACCAGGGCCAATGCCACCACCCCAAAGGCTGCCAAGAAAGAGGAGAGGCTGGACCAGGGTGGGCCCAGGGATGGAGAGGGTGGTGGTACAGAGTTGCATCTCTCCAGCTGTACCTCCACAGTTCATTCACTCTTCTGGTGGACAGTGGTTCCTCTATGGAGGCACCTGCAGTGGAGACCAAGGAGGATGCTGGGAACTTTCAGAAAGGAGACCCACAGGAGGGTGGCATGGGGCCCACAGGGAAGGAAACAACTTCTGGTGGGGTACTCGATCATTAGGGGGTAGAAATGGGGAGGAAGGGAGAGGGAGATAAGGTGCCTGCCTGGCGTCACGGCTTGGAGGAACAGCAAGCGAATCCTCAGGATCGTGGAGCAGCTGCACGAGGGAGGGAGCTGGATGTCATTGTCCACCTAGGGACAAATGACCTGGCTAGGAATGGGATCAGAGCAGTGCAAGATGAGTTTGTAGAGTTGGGAGAGGCCTTAGACAGGTAGCGATACAGTAACCTTCTTGGAGGTGCTGCCTGTCTATGGCAAGGGTGATGTTAGGGTACTCCTCACCAGGGAATTCAATGAATGGTTGGAAAACTGTGTGGAGCTCAGGGTTTTGGCTTCATTGGGGACTGGGGAGCCACCTGAAGGGATGCAGACCGAACCTGGATGCGATGGTCTGCATCTGTCCGGGGACCAGGATCCTAGGTGAGAGGTTTAAATGCTTCATTGGCAAGCATTTAAACTAGCCAAGGGGAGGCACTGAAAAGGAGCAGGAAATCCCACCCTCTCCCACAAAACACTGTAATTAGTGAGGTAAACACCAAGGTAGAGAAGTCATTAGGGAGCAGGACAGAGGTAAATGTGAAAAAAGGCAAAGGCAGTAATGACAGGAATGGGGCTAAAAGTGGTAAGGCCATCAAAAACTGGAGGGTGATGAGTACCAATGCCCGTAGTCTGTGTAACAAGCTCCCTGAACTAGTGGCCTTGATGGAAGAGGGTTGCCCTGGATATTGTGGCAGTCACAGAAACGTGGTACACAGAGAACCATGACTGGGATGTCAACATACCAGGATACACAATCTACAGGAGGGACAGGGAGGATAAAAGAGGAGCAGGAGTAGCTCTATGTAAAGGAAGGGATCAAAGCAACAGAACTAAAGAGTAAACAGGGAGCAGGTGAGGCACTCTGTGTCACCCTGGAGACAGGAAATAGCACCACAGTTCGCATGGGGGTTGTATACAGACCCCATCTCAGGGGAGGAATGGACAAGGAAATGATAGAAGGCTTCCTTAGATGGCAGAAGAAGGGAGATATTGTTGATGGGGACCTGAATATGCCAGATGTTAACTGGAGCACCTTTGCTGCAGGCACATCCAAGAACAGGGTCATTCTTGATGCCTACAGGGGCATGCCTCAGACAGCTAGTATTAGAACCCTCTCTGGAGGAGCAATCTTAGACCTGACTTCAAATGGGGACAGAGAAAGAATCTCAGATTTAGAAGTGGTGGCCATTGGGAACAAGCGGTCATCAAACAGTGGTTCACAATAAACACAGCCATACAGTCAAGCCATACAAAAGAAAGAGTATTGGACTTTAGGAGGGCTGACTCTGGTAAATGAAAGAGTGCTTCAGAAAAGCACTAGCCAACAGGCAAGAAGGACGGGTGGAGGAACAATGGGGAGTAATCAAAACAGCCATCACAGAGGCAACAAGCCTTTTGTGTAAAGCAAATCAACAAAAACAACGAAGGAAAAAACGCTATGGTTCTCAAAAGAGGTGGCAGGGAAGGTTAAGGGAGAAAAGGATAGCATTCAGGAAATATAAGGAAACACAGAAGGAGCAGGACAGAAAAATTTATCAGTTAAAGCAGAAAGAGGCAGGAAGGCAGTCAGAATAGCAAAGGCCCAAACCGAGGAAAGGCTAGCCAACTCTGTTAAGAAGGGATAAGACCTTTATAGGTACATTAGGGAGCGAAGAAAGACTAAAGGAGGGATACTGAGGCTTAATACAGGGAGGAATGTGGGTAGAGGGTGACAGTGAAAAGCAGGATACTGAACGTAATATTTCTGCTCAGTGTTCACAAAGGAAGAGGAGGGGAGGTACCTAAACCAAACAAGAGAAACACTCTGAAGATGGGGGTGATACCAGTCCATTTACAGAAGAAAGGGTTCTGAAAGAACTAATAAAATTGAAGGTGGAAAAAGCAATGGGGCCTGAGGGTTCACCAAGAATTCTAAAAGAACTAAGGATAGAACTAGTGACACCGCTGACTACTCTCTTTAACAAATCATGGGAGGATGGGGTGGTACTTGAGGACTGGAGGAGGGTGGATGTGATTCCTCTTCACAAAGTGGGAGCAGGACAGAGGCAGGAAACTACAGACCAGTTAGTTTGACCTCAGTGGTAGGGAAAATGATGGAATCACTTCTGAAGGAAAGAATTGTTGAGTACCTAGAGGCCAGTGGGGCACAGGACCCAAGGCAGCATGGATTCACGATGGAAGGTTGTGTCAGACAAATCTAATAGATTTCTTTGACTGGGTGGCCAAAGTAGTAGAGCAGGAGGGGCTGTGGACATAGCCTACCTAGATTTTTAGCAAGGCATTTGATACAGTCCCAGAAAAAGTTTAATACACAAGTTAGCTATCCTGGAGTGGGTCCCAAGGTGGTAGCCTGGATAAAAATTGGCTAGACAACAGGACGCAAAGGGTAGTAGTAAATGGAGTCCACAGTGAAGAAAGGAGGGTTACTAGCGGGTACCGCAGGGTTCAGTACTGGGACCAGTCCTTTTAATGTCTTTATAAGTGACATTCCGGAGGAACTGGAAGAAAAAGTATGTCGCTTTGCAGATGACACAAAGATCTGCAACAGGTTGATACACAAGATGGCGTGGAAAGGATGAGAAGGGACATGGCAAGGTTGGAGGTATGGTCAAATGTATGGCAGCTCTGATTCAGTGCAAAGAAGTGCAAGGTAATGCACCTGGGAAACAAAACCCAGGGAAGAGTACACAGTGGGGGTAAGATACTGACAACAGTAAAATGGAAAGGGACCTGGGGGTAATTATATCAGATGACCTAAAGGTGGCAAGCAATGTGAGAGGGCAGTAAGGAAGGCTGGCGGATACTGGGATGCATAGGAGAGGCATCAGTAGTAGAAAACAGGAAGTTGTTATCCCTCTGTACAGACAGTTGGTGAGACCCGATGGAGTATTGTGTGCAGTTCTGGAGACCCCATCTCTGCAAAGACATAGACAGAGTGGAGGCTGTCCAGAGGAGGACAACCAAATGGTACGGGTCTGCACCAGAAGACATACGAAGAAAGACTACAGGAGCTTAATATATATACCCTTGAGGAAAGAAGGGAGAGTGGGGACATGATAGAAACTTCAAGTACCTCAAAGAAATCAACAAAGTCCAAGAGGGTAGCATCTTTCAGAAAAGAGATGTGCAAGAACAAGGGGCACAATTTGAAGATAGAGGGGACAGCTCAGAGGTAATGTGAGGAAGTATTTTTCACAGAGAGGGTTGTGGCTGCATGGAACAGCCTCCTGAGGAGGTCGTGGAGTAAAGAACAGTGGGGAATTCAAGAATGCATGGGACAGACATAAGGCAGTCCTAGTGGGGGTAGGGAGAAGTAAACTGTTGGTTAACTAGGATCTGCAGCTTATCTGTTAGGTAGGAAAATGGGCAGACTAGGTGGGCCAAGCTGTCCTTATCTGCCATCAAATTCTATGTTTCTATTGGACACCTGCCAGAAAGGGCCTTTCTTCCACAGGACAGGGTGCACAGCATCTTGCAGTTAGCAGGGTCATTCCACCGAATAGACTAAGCACAGCAAGAGAGTTCTTGGCTAACGGGCCACATGGCAGCTTCCACAGCAGTGATTCCAGGTTTCAAATGAGGGATATACAGTTTCATTTAAGGGCTCACTGGTCCCAGAGAAGAGATTCCTGGCCACAATGGTACCAGTCTCAGACACCATCCTGCAGCCCCTGCAGTGGTGTCTGGATCCAGCAACCTCAGGGTAGGGATCCCTTCCAAAAGGAGCATCCTCAGTGGTGCTTACCACAGGTGCCTCTCTACTGGGGTGGGAGCACACATGCTGGACCTAAGTGCCAGTGGAATATGGTCACCTCAGGAATCTCTTGGAGCTCAGGGCAGTATACCTGGCTCTACAGAAGTCTGCTCCTCAGCGGCTGGCCCGCCCGGGCGCAGCAGTTGGATTTCCACGCGACGCCCGCAACCCGGGTTCGGGAACAGACTCTGGTCACTGGAGAGCCGGCCGGGAGAAGGATGAAGTGTCCCAGGGACTGCTGTCCTTCTCCGGGGAGGATGGGGACACCGTCCGACGCCGACGAACCCCTGGCGGAGGCCGGAGGTACCGCAACGACTGGCGCAGAGTATCGGAGGCGGGCAGACAAGGAAGTCGCTGCACGCCCCGCCTCCTGTGCAACAAAGCAATGGGGAGAAAAACTACTCCTGCACCGCGCACACGAAGCCCGCCCAGCTGCACTAGGTGCTCAGGCCGACTCCGCCTCCCAAGTTCACCTCACCATAACCCCGCCCTGGGGAGAAAGCCAGGGGTTCAAGGGAGGATGGCTAGAATGTGAGCAGTCAGCTGGAGTCCGTGACCAGGCTGATGGTCTCGGCACGGGAATGCAGGGGTAAAAAGTGTAATTAGAAAACAAAGTCTGCTTTCACTCAAAAGGAAAATTGATACAGATCAGGACAGAAAATACCACTACCATGTACTACATAAACATGCAAGAGGAACCAGGTCCACCCGCTGTGCAAGGAGGTCATGAGAGTGTAGGGCCTGGCCTACTCACTACAAGTGTCTCTATCAGCTGTCCACCTCCCAGGGAAGGACAATATCCTGGCAGACTCTCTCAGCAAATCAGCCTGAACCATCACGAATGGTCCCTGAATGCACAAGTGCTTTAGTCCGTGTTCAGGAGATGGGGCACACCAGACATAGATCTCTTCACCTCCACAGACAATCACCTGCTGCCACAATTCTGTTGCAGACCCCACCAGCAGGGGCACAGTCCAAGTAGATGCCTTAACACTGGATTGGTTAGGCATATTCCTGTATGCCTTTCCTTCCTTTCCCTGTTGCTCAGGACTCTGATAATAACTCGATCACAACCGCAACATTGATCTTGGTGGCACCAGATTGGGCAAGGTAGGCATGGTACTCATTACAGTCAACTCTATCTGCCTCACAGCCATTCCACCTGCCCCAGAGGCACAGTTTCCTGACATTCTCTCAGGGCAGGATCATGTATGCCAGTCTCAGAGCCCTACAACTGAAGGCATGGCTCTTGAAAAGACTTAAAGTTTTCCAACTTAAACCTCTCAAAGAAGTTTTGACTGTGCTTAGTGGTTCTAGGAAGACATCTACCAAGAAAACTTACTCCTCAAAGTGGAAAATGTTTCCATTTGGTGCAAGGGAAGAGATGTGGATCCTTCTGGTGCCAGTCTCTCCATCCTGCTGGACTATCTGACTCACCTACACTCCCTGGGCCTTCCACATCGAAGGTCCATTTGGCTGCAGTCTCAGCATATGTATCAGCTGGTAAGCATAGGCCTATGGCCTCTTATCCTGTTTTTTTTACATTCTTCAGGGCATTGACCACCTTCACCTCCCTCAGGGAGCCAGTCTTGGCCTGGAATCTCAATATTTCTATTGCCAAGTTCATGGAGCCCCTTTCAAGCCTATGGCAACTGCAGACTTGAAGTATGTCACGTGAAAAACCGTCTTCCTTGTTGTCATCAATTCAGCCAGAAGAATAAGTGAATTGCAGGCCCAGTGCACATACCAAGACTACATATCAGTCCACAGGGACAAAGTTGTACTCAGGACCAACAGATGTTCCTTCCTAAGGTGATCTCAGATTTTCATTTGAACCAATATATCACTTTACCTGTATTCTTCACTGAAAATTTCAGCTCAACTGAGCGGAAGCTGCATAGCCTGGATATCAAGAGGGCTCTATGGCCACTACCTTGACAGGACCAAGGCATGTATAGGCATGAGCATACCCAACTGTTCCTCATTTATGGAAAGTGGGCAAAGGCAAACCTGCATCAAAATGAACTATTGCATGCTGGATTGTAGCTTGTATACAGTTATGTTACTGTAAAGTGGGTAAACAAGCTCCCTGGCCTCAGGGTCACATTCAACAGGGGTACGGCTGCAGCAGTGGCAGCTGCAATAGACATTCCACTGTTGGAAATCTGCAGAGCAGCTACTTGGAAAACAATACACACTTTAACAAGCACTGTAGTTATGACATACAGTCCAGAAGTGATACTAGATTTGGCACAGCAGTGCTGCAGAACCTGTTTCCCAAATAGGTTCTCTGCCCAACCTCCAAAGGTACTGCTTGATAGTCTGCATTTGTTTAATCATAATGAGTGATTCTAAGGACATGGATATGCTGTTCCTCCACACTGTCTGGCAGGTTCCTTGCCACTTTAAATCTTGCCGGAAGGTCTTCAAGCTGGCTCCTCTCACCCACCCGGTGGTAAAACTCTCGGCTCCGCCCCATGACGCCAGATCTTCCTTATCGCTTGAAGCTCAGGTTCCCTCCTTAACGTTCTCGCGGTAGACTGGATCCTAATTCTTGGTTCGCTGAAACTTATTTTAAAATTTTCAAGATCTGGTCAAGTTTCTCCCTCGCGCTGCGATGGACAAATCGACTCGGATTTCGCAGTGCCCTTATGGGCAGAAAATGTCCAGGACGGATCCGCACTCCATGTGCGTCTACTGCTTCAGCCTAGACCATGACCCACTGAGCCTGTGAGTTATGCCGTTCGTTTTTGTAGCGTCCTGGAAGACAGCGCTGCGGTTACAGCTGGGTGCCCCGAGAAGCGCTACCTGCCGGTGAAGTCGAAGGAGGCCCATTGGGCGGTTACCGGGCGGCTGGCTCAGCTGAGCAACTCAAGCAGATGATCGCCCTTGAGGAGGAGGCGCACAGGCCACATCATCCTCTTCCTCGGTCGCGCATTTATCCGCTCTCTCTGGGTACCTCATATTCAGCTTCTTTCAAGGAGCTTTGCCAATCCTTTCCCGCGAAGGGAGAGGGCCATCGGACATTCCTCTTGGTCCAAGAAAGGACTCAAGGTAAGTCCCACTGTCTGCGTTAGTGGGAGGCGGAGAGGTCCCCTTCCCGGACAGTCGACACTCAACTCGGTCGAGGTTGCGGCTAAGGCTGCTGGCTTCACGGTGTCCCGTCACAGGTCAGCCGGCTGAGAACACCCGTCGACACGGTCGAAGATTTTCTCGACCCGTTGGATGGGCTTCGACTGGTGAACAGACAACCCTTCTTCACGGTTCCCGGTGGAGACGAGACCTGCCTGCGCCTCCGGTGCCGCCAGTTCCCGTTCAAGGCTTCGAGCCAAGGGAAGAGTGGGTGTCCCACCTTCCCAGACCCGTCCTCGGAAACACCAAGGTTCTCGGTCTTGGTCTCGGACATCCTCTCGGTCAGCCGATCCGATCCGCCGACATCAGCGGTCTCGGTCTCGGCACCGGTAAGTGGCACTGCCGCTCGTCTCGTCTCCTCCTCGGAAGAGGAGAGGAGAGGCTTCAGCGCAAATTGCGCCGACGCCACGAGGACCTGATGTGGCAGCAGTTACTTCTGTCTGGGAACAAGCCGACACCGTCGCTTCCTGACCATCAAGTGGCTGTCACCAGCCGCCAAAACAAATCCCTTGCTGTAGTCGAGGTGCCCAAGCCTGGGCCGTTGTTCGGCCGAAACCAGCTGCCCACCAATTGTGGGGAACCTCTGCCTCCACAACCAAAATCGGGGTGCTGACCAAAGGCTCTCGGTCGGGTCAGGCCTGCCCACAGATTGTCGGTCATCCTCACTCCCGACCGTCATCGACAGGTGGAGGGTGGCTCAGGCCACAGGCAGCTCTTCCAGACTCCTCGGAGTCTGATGACGACCTCCCTGTTTTCCAGGCCCATTGACCTGAGTCCTCCGGGGCCAGTCGATGGACGAAAGCCCATCGCCCTTCATGGGTCTGCTTGATCATCTCGGAGTCCACTGGGATGCAGCTCGAGCCGTATCCAAGCGGCCAGGTATCCCCTGGTAGAGATACTGGACCGAGGGATTCACCCACGGAGGCCTTTCCGGTGTCTGAAGCCATTGTTGGCCCAGCCTTGGAGCTCTGCAGCTGCTGCTTTCCTGTCCCACGCCCGGCCAGGATGGCCAGGAAGTATCGGTCCCTACTGGCTCTTTGCCCGTTTTTCAGAACACCCTCCACCGAGGGTTGGTCACCGACAGCGTATTCTGGCTTCCGGGAGCTAGGGATGTGGACAAGCCTCCACAAGGAGTCCAAAAAGCTGGACTATGCCGGGCGCAAGGTGTACGCTTCATCCTCCCTTGGCCTCCGCCAGGCCAGCCTCGGCTGTGCTGATGGCACACTTCTCCCACGCCTCATGGGCTCCTTGGACGAGGTTATCCCTCATCTCCCAGCTGACCTGCAGACCACGGTCAAGCAGGTACGGGACCAGGGCAGGGCGGTGGCTAAACAGCAGCTCCAAATGGCTCTGGACATTGGAGACTCTCTGCCAGATCAGTTGCGGCCGCGGTGGCCATGCGCCACAGAGCATGGCTGAGGATATCCACCTTCACAGCGGATACCCAGCACAAACTGGCGGATGTCCCTTCCTGGGACCGACCTCTTGACCCTGTAGTGGAAGGTCACCTCCAGCGGATCGAAAAGTCCAATGCCACTCTAGACTCAGTCACCTCCGACCAGAAGGACAAGTGCGCCCGACAACAGCAGCATAAGTCCTTTCGGTCCTTCTGCACCCGCGCATGTCCGGCCCAACAGCACCAGCACCAGGGCCAGCAGGCTCACACTTGGCATCCCAAACCCAAGCCTGCGGCTTCCTCCAATAGGAAGCAGGGAGGTAAAGGCCCAGGAGGTCCCTCGGCCGGTCCCTCCTCTAAGCCTGCCCAGTGACAGGTTGAGGGTGTCGCCCCAGCCTCGTCCACCCCCGGTTGCCCCTGGGGACGGCTCCACCACTTCCTTTCTGCCTGGTCCGTTATCACCACGGACCGTTGGGTGTTGGAGGTGGTAGGAAAGGGCCTGCCCCGGAGTTTGAGCAGGCCCCGCCTTCCAAGCCGCCGCACCGGGGGCTACGGGTCCGCAGCTCTTTGTCGGCTTGCCGAGCCGATATCGCCCTGCTCCTCAAAAAGAGGTGATCAGGAAGGTGGCGGATCCTCCTCCAGACCGGGGTTTGTGTCCAGGTACTTCCTGGTCCCAAAACGGACGGGGGCTGGCTCCCATTCTTGACCTGCACGATCTGAACAGGTTCCTAAGGTCTTGGACCTTCAGGATGGTCACTCTGGCTCAGATAATCCCATCCTTGGAGCGAGGCATGTGGTTCTGTTCTCTGGACCTTCAGGATGCGTTCTTTCACGTCCCAATCCGTCCGTCCCACCAGAGATTCCTCCGCTTCAGGGCAGAGGGATCCCTCTCAGTTCGGCCATGCCCTTGGCCTTTCTCTGCTCCCAGGGTCTTCACCAAATGCATGGCAGTGGTGACAGCATTCTCTGCGGCGTCGAAGGGTCCGGGTGTACCTGCCTGGATGACTGGCTGATTGCAGCCCTCCAGAACGGAGGTGGAGGCGGTCCAGAGATCTGGCCCTCCAGGTTTGCTCTCAGGTTGGCCTCCTTATCAATGAGGCCAAGTCGGAACTCATGCCAAAGCAGGTGATACAATTCATCGGGCAGAGTTCGACTCTCTCCGAGCCAGGTCACGGCTCCCGTGGACAGGGCCGAGGTTCTTTCCTCCTTGCCCAATCATTTCAGGTTGGGCAATTGCGCCCTGCCCGGGACTTCCTGCGCTCCTGGGCCTCATGGTGGCCTGCACCAGCATGGTCCATTGGGTCTGTTGTTCACGTCCCCTGCAATGGGGGCTGGCCAGCCAATGGTCTCAGCACTTGATCCTCTGGATCAGCTAGTAACAGTGACCCAGGGATGTGGAACGCTCTCCAGTGGTGGACCGTTCCAGCACATCTGCAGGAGGGCATCCCATTTGTCCGCCTGAGCCAACGGCTCTCTATCGACCAATGCCTCTCTGATGGGTTGGGGTGCCCATCTGGGGGAGCACAGAGCGCCACGGCCTCTGGTCCCTCGGAGTCCCGATGCCACATCAACCTGCTGAAGCTTCAAGTAGTTCGTCTCAGCCCTCACCGCCTACTGCTTTCTACGGGCTATGGGTTCAGGTCCAGACGGGACCATGCTCACCCACCATGTACTACCCAAACTGCCAGGGCGGGACGCAGCCCCGGCCTTTGTGCAGGAAGCTCTCCACATTTGGTCACTGTGTGCAGCCTGGAGGCGGATCTCCTTGCCATCCATGTGGCAGGAGCCTCCAATACCCTGGCTGATGCCCTAAGCCAGATAGGGGCTGCGTCCCACAAGTGGTCTCTCCTGCCGGAGGTAGTATAAGATCTGTTCTCCCACTGGGGCACGCCTCAGATGGATCTGTTTGCCTCCAGGAGAATGCAAAGCTGAGACTGTTTTATGCCCGCCCCTCAGCAGGGCTCGCTGCAGGGGATGTCTTCTCGAGGCCGTGGACCCGGGCCTCTTCTACTCTTTCCCCATTTCCCTTGATCCACAAGGTGCTTCTCAAGGTGAGGAGGGACAAGGCACAGGTGATTCTGGTAGCCCCAGACTGGCCCGCCAGTTCTGGTATCCAGATCTCCTCAGTCTCCGCTCAGGCTCCCAAGGCGGCTTCCAGCCCGCCTGGACCTGATCTCAGTCAGTCAGGGAAGGTATTCCATCCGGACCTTCAATCCCTGCACCTGACGGCCTGGTTCCTGAGTGGCTAGAGTTCCAGGCCTTGGGTCTTTCCGATGAGGTCCTCAACGTGGTTGAGAGCGTCCCGTGAGGAGTCGACCAGAAAATGCTACGCCTCAAATGGAAGAGATTCTCCATCTGGTGTCAGAGCAAGGGCCTGGACCTTTCCTCCTGTTCCTTGGCAAGCATTCTGGACTACCTGTGGTCCCTTTCTCAGCAAGGGCTTGATCGGCGACCCTTAAGGTGCACCTGGCAGCCATCTCTGCTTACTGGAGTGCGATCCGGGGAAGCAGTCGGTGGTGCAGGAGAAGGTGGTCGGGCGCTTTTCAAGGCCTTGATCACATATCCTCCGTCGAGAACCTCCACCTCCATGGGATCTACTGCTGGTACTGGCTAAGCTCATGGGCAAGCCATTCAACTGATGCACAGGTGTGACATCTCTCATCTGTCATGGAAGACCACCTTCTTGGTGGCTATCACGTCAGCCAGAAGGATGGGAGAGCTCCAGGCGCTTTCCATCAAGTCTCCTTGTCTGGTCTTCCACAGGGACAAGGTTGTCCTGCACCCCACCGAAATTCCTTCCGAAGGTGGTGTCGGAGTTTCACCTTAACCAGGTGTTGACTCTGCCGGTGTTCTACCCCAGTCACACCTCTGAGGCCGAATATAGGCTCCATACTTGACCCTAGAAGAGCGCCGCTTATTATAAGGAGCGGACGGCTGGAAGTTTGGGGAGAGGTTCACCAGCTGTTTGTCACCTACGCTGAAGCCGCACCTGGCAGACCTGCAGCCAAGCGGACGATAGGCAGGTGGGTCACCTCCTGTATAGATCTCACATAGGTTGGCGGCATGCGCCTCCCAGAGGGATAAGAGCTCATTCTACCCGCCATACCGCTGCATTGGTGGCTGCTTCCAAGGGACGTCCCTATCCAGGAAATCTGCAGGGCTGCTACCTGGAAGTCAGCACACACCTTCATTACCCACTACCACATCGACCTTGAGTCACGCCGGGATGCTGGTTTTGGGGCCTCGTTCCCCAGTCTTTATTTCCCAAGTAGGGGTGTGCATCTTGCCTCCTCCTCCCGGAGAACTGCTAGGAGTCTGCCAGACAGTGTGGATGAACAACATATCCATGTCCCTAGAAATACAGGTTACTCACCTGTAACAGGAGTTCTAGGAATGGTATAGTTGTTCATCCACATGACCCACCCGACCTCCCGGCTCGACAGACAACCTGGCTTCCAGCGGCTAGATCTGGTGTCATGGGGCGGAGCCGAGTTTTACCACCCGGTGGGTGGGATGAGCCAGCTTGAAGACCTTCCGCAAGATTTAAAGCGCAAGGAACCTGCCAGACAGTGTGAATGAACAACATATACCATTCCTAGAACTCCTGTTACAGGTGAATAACCTGTATTTCCTGGGATTAGAAGAAAACATGACTCACCGTAGTAATCTTGTTTCTTCCAGGGATCACTCATGGTTAAAGCTCCCACCCTGCCTCCCCTACCTTAACCTACTAAAAGGGAGCAATATAGTTTCTGCATCCCTGCTGGCTTTATGGACATGTTGTCTACAGCTGATGTTTGGTGTTTATTGTTGCCTGCATTTGAGGGATTTTGAATTTTATGGGATGTGATTAAAAGGGGTCTAATCCATAGAATTAAATAGCTAGAGGGTCTTTATTGTCTTAGTCTGCATAAGAATCTGAAGCACTCCGAGTGCAGCAGTTACTAGGGGCAGCAGTTTGAAACTGGCACAAGCCAATTAGAGTTCCATCATTTGCATACATTCCATCTCTCCGTGGCAGTACAACACTGAAGGCTGACTGTATTTGTTTAATCATAATGAGTGATCTCCTGGAAGAAACAAGATTACTATGGTGAGTAAGTTTTATTTTGGTTTACCTATTTTATAAGTGCATAATGGCTTGTCAGTATTGTGCATCATACTGATCTAACCACACTTCCAAGGGCTGAAGGCATGCGGTTAGATCGGCATACTACACACAGAGTCATGTCTTCTTGCTTACTAAATTTTGTTTCTGATTTTTAAAATTCTCTCACATGATAAATGGGCCCCCACTGCGGGTGGGCAAAGTTGCTGTAATATGCTTCATGAAAAATTTGAGAATTTCAGAAACTTTGATTTGCACGCGACTGCAATTTGCATATTTATTCACCTGGTGAATTGCCCGTATTGTGCAGTGAACCATTCTAATTGCTCATCTGTTTGCAAATTAACAATTTACATAAGCCACAGATGACGGTATACTACACTGGTGAAAATATGAGAATTGTGGTCCTCAGTGGCATAAACTGTCTCCCCCCACTCATTGTACTGTAATTCCACCCCTTTCCTCCAAATATGTTTGCATCATACATCCCTTCCTCCCCTCCCTTTGCCCTGGCAAATTTATGGTAGTGTATAATAATGTATGTACCGTTGCCCATACAGTATATGCACTAAAACACACCCCAGCCTCCCCAGCTTGACTGGACCCTATTGTTTCAGCTAGTCAGGGTTTACTAGGAGTAAAATTGTCACCATTCATTCAAGCCATTACCAAGATGGACACTGAACAGAGCAGACACTCTGCACCATGGGATGGTTTTATTTGTTATAGGTCACAGTCAAATGGATTTTTCTGCATGTTGGTGGAGGAGGGAGATGGGGCCAGAGCGGGGTTGGACGGAGGGTCTTATTCTTCTGTGAAATAACAGGGTCTGGTTGGGTGGTGGAGGACGGGGAGTATGTTTTGGCATATGGGTTATAGATACTATTACAAAATGGTAAGAAAAAATGTAGAAATTTCATTAGCTGAGAGATGTCACCTGACCATGCGTTAAATCTTTCTAAATGTATGGTCAGGTGCTGAGTTTCATTTTCCTTCCCCAAAAAGCTACTTACTCATTTTACAAGTATGATAAGTCCCCAGGATGTGCATTACAGGATTTTATATACCATAAATTTGCCAGGGTAGATGGGGAAGGAGGGTACTAACGGGGATGGGAAGGGTATTTATGGTATACACATGTTTGAGAGGTGGGAGGGTGGAATTAGAGCACAGTGGATGAGAGCAGACAGCTTATGACACTTTTGAGGTTTTAGAGACCCCCAAAAAAATAAATGGACCAGTGAAGTTGAACTGCCAGGAAATTCCAAATCTTTATGAATCAATGACTTCAGATTTGTGCCAGTTTCACAAGCAAATTAAAAACTTAGCAACACCTCTAGCCCTACCCATGGAATAATACCCATGGTTCTCCCATATGCGTCTCACAGTTTTATGTCTTTATTACCTAAAACTGTATTCACAAGCCAGATGGCAGCTAACCTAATTGGTCACAAGCTGCACGTGTTGTCTAAACTAGGAATGGATTGTATATTATTAGATACCGTTCAGTTTTTAAGTGGGATACACTTTGCCTTAGGCAGTTTAACATTTTAAATAATTTGTTATATTCCATAAAACTTGTTAAAATGGGAACGCTCCTGTTCTGCGCCCTACTCAAAATCTGGCAAAAGAAGTGGCTCTTTAATTAATACAGTATATTGTGGGAGCTTGAAAAGGCTGTTCTTCTGTGTGTTGCTATTGGAGATAAATTAGATCCATTGCTAGGCCTACAGGAGGCCTACACCCCAAGATCTGTCTAGTGGGCTATTATGGTGATCGATTATTGGGTATGCAAAATACCATATGGCACTGATTGCTACCACAGCAAAACATATCATACTGAGACACTGTGGAGCAAGAAGTACCATCCTTCAAGGAATGGCACCAAGAAATTCTTCTTGCACTAAAGGTCGAGACAATGATTGCCAGTAGGAAAAATACCCTTAAATCTTTCTCTGAACAATGGAATAAGGTATACACTTTACTGCTTACCACATGAGTGTCCAAGAGTGCCTGCCCATGGATTATTGACTAAATATCCCATTGGTGTACCAGATTGAATTTTAATTGAGCCCTCCCAGCTGGGATATGTACTGTTCTGTATTTTGTGTGTGTAGTGTATTGTTGTATCTGTGTTTGAAAATGAAGAAACTCAGTTATTTAAAAAGGTTTGTATTTCAAAGTTTAAGTAGTTTATTGCTTAGTAAGTTTTCTTTCCACCTCTGTAAAACAGAAAAAAGTACTGAGGTGACTGGGACCAGTGCTGTTATTTATACCATCTGTGCCGTGGGCACGATATGTCAGTACTTGTGCATGGCGCATGCCAGCTCCAAAGGTTTTGGTTCACATGTGGTACTAGAACCTCCAATCTAAGAGTGTGGCTCTATGGAGGATATACACTAGAAAATCGAGCGTTTCAGGTAAGATTAGAGGGAGGCCGATTAAGGGGTAATGTGAGGAAGTTCATTTTCACAGAAAGTAGTGGACGCATTGAATGGCCTACCTCAGGAAGTGGTGTATATGAATACAGTGCAGGGCTTCAAACAAGCATGGATAGGCATAAAGGGGCAATACAGATGAGTATGAGTAGACAGGTCATTGACAGAGCAAAGGCCGATGGCACATTCATAAGGCAGAAAGAAATGTACAGACTGGATGAGCTTTATGTCCTTCTCTGCCGTCAACTTATGTTTCTATGTAACAGTAAGGAGAGTATAGTGCTATATAGAGACTGCATTATAGTATCACTGAATGTTGAAGGCAGATAATGGATTGTAGTTTTGCCAATACTTGTTCAACATTTCAAAATAGTCAAGAAATTACAGAGAAACAAATTGGGGCCTGGAGGTGGTGTCAGTCCAGTGGCATGGATCATTACAGAGAGCCCATGTTCATAATCAGACCACCAGGGTGGGAGATAATGAAGAAACTGAGTACCTGGCAACCCCTGCAAGCTGAGCATGGAGCTGCATCAGCATTGCTCACCTGCCCTGTCAACAGGAGGACATGGCAATGACCCATTGTGCGTCAGCAGGCTGCAGCTGTGACACTGGTGAACCAGGTTCCTGCACAATCCCTGTGTTATTGGAGGGATGGCCGGGGAGGAGGATGGAGTAACCTAGAGGATGCTTTCCTCTCTGAGGAAGAAAGGCTGTACAGCCCACTGAATTACCACTTCCAAGGTGATCACAGCTGATGGTGCCGTTTGGAAACCTGTGGAACACAGGGAGGTGAGATTGTGTATGTTGGTGTTCCAGGCTTACTGATACCTGAAGATACATGTATATTTTCGGTGGGTTGGTGAAAAATGTGGGTATGACACCTGCTAGGCAGATGAAGCTCTGCTTGCCTCCTTCGACTGTATTGGGCTCCTCCTTCCCTGTCTCTGGGATGGCCTCACGAGGACCTCCGACATGAATAAGAAAGTTCACTGCCTTGGAGAAGAGGGCAGGACCACTACCTAGGAGCAGTGCAACAAAGTATCATGGTTGCCCTGGGTCCCAGAGGATTAAGATTAGGAGAAACTCTGATGGTTGGGTATATAACACTGTCAGATGCGGAAAGAGGCTACCGCTGGAGAGCAGTGGAATGTTAAGAGTTTAACAATGAAAACAAAAACAGGAGGTCATGGTGCAGCTACAGTGACCCTAGTGTTGGTGTGGGGAGAGGGCAAACTGAGAAGAAATGAAGTTTGCAAATAGTAGGAATTTTGTTAACTTTAACTGTTTATTTCTGAGGCTGTTTCAAGTAATGGATTCAAGCTTATAGCAAACTCAAAACTATATTCACTAAATCATTGACTGCTTGCTGTGTCACAAGCCTGTCATGTTATAAGGCCAAATGTTGGGAGATTTTCAGTTAACAACATAAAACTTTAAAGAGTAACCCTGGTACAATGCATTGTGAGTACTATATGCTAATTGAATTAAGCACATTAGTTAAACTAGGCTTTTGCTGGACTGTAAGGTGCTAGAATGCTTCTAAAACAATCTGAAATGTCCTTTAAGGAACTACATTTAACCTGAAAGCTAGTATTTTCTGTAGAAACTCTGTTTCAATTACTGGTATGCATTATGTTATTGTCTTTGCTCACCTTTTGGTAAATTCAGTGGTTATTTCTACTTTACATATTGGTGGTAATGACAGTTTTAAACTGGATTATGTATGTTATGTCCCTGTTAGTTTCTTACATTGTTACAGTTCATCTGTGTTCTACTAAAGAATTCTGTGGTGGAAAGGAACAAAAATACATCAGAGTTCTAAAATGGTATTTCCTTCCAGTGTGTAAATTAGACACATACATTGAAACACTGAAATATATAAGCTGATGGCAGAAAAGACCATTGGTCCAGCTAGTCTGCCTGTGATACCCTATCCTACTCCCAAGACCTAGAGTCTACATAGGGTTTATGAGTCAAAGAAACATGATTCCATACAGCTGGAAACAGCTGCCCCAGATACTGTTAGACAAATATACAAGGCAAGTATGATGTGGCAGAAATATTATTTGATGGTCCTTGGAGGGCCAGGCAAAACAGTGCAACATTAAAACAGTGTACCATGGAATGATCCCTGTGAATATTCAGGTAATCTTTTAACCACCATTGGTTCACTTGTTAAGTGGCATAAGTTCAATGAAATGCTGATGGCTTCACAGTCATAGATGTGCATTTGTAGTAAGTATTTTGGATCAAGGAGTAGAACCTTCCCTTTGTTTTGTTTTATTTCTGTACTGCAGTGGAAGTTCAACCCCAATCAAATTAGCCAGACTAATTCCCTCATCTGGTTAAAGTATGTGCTTCTGAAATCCAGAACTTTAGCCTTGGATGGGGTGTACTGGTACTGAAAGACGGTTTGAACCATATAGTGTTATGGTCACCGGACCCTAGTGGCTTCCCAGCTGCACGCCACCAACATTTCTGAGTTGGTGAGCACTCCATTGCTGACCAGCTACAGTAATAGGCAGTTCTACAACATATTTAGCAGGTCTGACTTCTGGTGATCCTGGCTGCTGGACTGTCTCAATCAGTATCTTCCAGACTGAGTTTTCTGAAGGCCAATAAATATGGAACAATAATTAGACTGTAACCAGTATTTAAAAACAGTTTTACACGTAAAACAACTTACAAGTTATCACAATTATCCTTTAAGACACATTTTCTTTCTCTGGCGTTCCCATGAAAATGGCGATTTCCAAGAAGTAAAACTTCATTTCTTGGTTGCTTTGTTGTTGCACTGCATGTAGTGGAGTTAGGGCACTAATAACTACATGCAGAGCATTTTGATCTGGATTAACACCTTTGGCGAGGCGCTCATTTACAAAGTTCCACGTCAGTGGTGGAGGGTAACATACAGACACAGGAATATTAATGTAAACGAAAACAAAACAACAGTATAAAATTATGCATTGATAAATATGTGAGAGGATAAATACAGTTTAGTTAATGGTAACAGTAGCAGAAATGACATAAGAAACAGTACCTGGAATTGATAACAGTGTTGGATTCTCAAGTAAAAGTAAATAATAAATAGTGGTGGAGAGACTAGAGGGGAGGTAGGCTAGGAAAGTGTATAAGAGGGAGAGTAAAGGGAGGTGTAGACCGTGTAAGACAAGCGTACATATACTTTAAGGGTGGGATGGGAGGAGAGGGAAAAGTGGGGTTACTGTCAAAAAAGAAGGTGAGGGAGAGTGGCGTAAGGAGAACCAAGGACAGGATGAGCAAGCAAGGTCACTGAAAATACTAGGTAAACCCTAGGATGGAAGGGCAGATATCAAGTGAAGCAGTCACAAGAACTGCTAGCCAAGAGGGTCAGTTTTAGCTTGGGCTTGAAGGCACCCAATTTTTGCAGTGTTAGTCTTCATAGTCCAGCGAATTGAATCACTGAGGAACTCTGTAGGCAAAGTAATGCTGGCCTTGTGATGTCCGGCATCTAGGAACTAGGAGAGACTGATGGGCAGCTGATCTGGTGATCTTAGTGGGTCGGAAGTGGTAAGCAATGCCACCGTCCCAGGTGGCATTAGTCCCAGGAGCGCTTTTCTGACTAGTAAGCAGGTGTGATATTGAATCCATTTTCAGCTGAAGCCAACCTGTCTGCTCATATAAATCACAGGTGTGAGTAAAGCGATCAGACCCTGTAATTAACCTGCAGCTGGAAGTAATACAACAGGAAAGTCTTCTTGCTGTGTGTTATGTGGTGTGTGTTAGAAAAGCACTGAAGCACACTAGACCTAGACCTAGTCCAGAGGAGGGCAACCAAATGGTGCAGGGTCTGCACCAGAAGACATATAAAGAAAGACTAAAGGAGCTTAATGTATACCCTTAAGGAAAGAAGGAGAGAGGGACATGATAGAAACTTTAAAGTACCTCAAGGGAATCAACAAAGTCCAAGAGGGTAGCATCTTTTAGAAAAACAGATGTGCAAAAACAAGGGGCACAATTTGAAGATGGGGGACAGCTCAGAGGTAATGTGTAGAAGTATTTTTCACAGAGAGGGTTGTGGATGCATGGAACATCCTCCCTGAGGAGGTCGTGAGTCAAGAACAGTGGGGAATTCAAGAATGCATGGGACAGACATGAGGCGTCCTAGTGGGGGTAGGAGGAAGTAAGCTGTTGGTTAACTAGGATCTGCAGCTTATCTGTTAGGTAGGAAAATGGGCAGACTAGGTGGGCCAAGCGGTCCTTATCTGCCATCAAATTCTATGTTTCTATGACCGCCTTATAAATGAGCAACATAACAGGGCCTTTTCCTGGTAAAATAAATTTATTTATTTCATTTTGTTAACCAGGTAGGTACACTAGGTCAAGCTGCCTGTTTCAGGTACTACCCGACAAAGTTACAACAAAGGCAATGCAACACCAGAACAGTTTACAGTATACAACAAGGTACAACATATAATCAGATAAAAGTAAACAGTAGACAGGATGCAAACATTTGAAGGACAGGTATGCAAGTGTGGCGAAGATGTATCACTTCAAACAAACTGTGTAAAATAGGGGAGAGAGAGCATAGCAACATAACATAAGCAATATTTTAACTGTTAGTAAAGACAGTTAAATAACTAATGCCAGATGACAAGCAGTTAAAATACAAATACAGAACTACACTGGAGAAGGTTATACTTTATATATCCTGTATGTGTGTGCGTTGTTGTTATAGTTGCTCCTCTTCATCTGTTGCAACTTGGGATGGACAGAGAGACAGGGTTATGACAGTGGAATGTAAAGCTGTATCGATGTAGGACTTCCCATAGAGAGCTAGAAATAAACCGTTATTTATTGAGTGGCAACTTCAGACAGTGTATTCGAAGCTGTATAGTAGACCAGCAAACCCATTTGGTAAGTTTGGGACATGGATACTGCCATGAGCATGCCATTTCTAACCTGGGCATTGCCTTGGCAAAGAAAGAGATGGAAATAAATGCAGAATCTCAGATTTTTCTCAGTTTACTGGAAGTGTATGTAACCTCATTGCTTTTTCTGTCTTCAGCTCCTGCAAGACACACGGTCAGACAGAGGACACAGGAAGAACTGTTCATTAAAACAGCTAGTAGGTAAGTGTTTACTGGCTGGATCCTGTTTGTTACAGGAAACTCTCTCTCCATTTTTCTGTGGTAGACATGTTTTGTCACAATGCCTGGATCTTGCTGTAGTCATTCTTTGGCATGCCCAGTTTGTGTCCTCTCATCTGTATTTAGATTAGTTTTATTTTACAAAAAACTTCTGGCAGGTGCCTATGTCTTTGTTGGGTTATCTCAGTCATCAGGTCACACATAGAATTTCACCAACAGTGAAGCAGGACCCACACAGAAGATTTTCAGCAGTACAACTGGCGCTTGCCACACTGACATCATCAACCCTATGAAGGCATGAGCAGCCCGCTCCCTCTTCAGTTTTTTTTTTTTGCGTTGACTCTTCACTTGGGTCTCCGCAGAAGCTCCGCAGTTTCATGCCTTTTGCCTATGGCTTTTTCCATACATAACCTTTTAGAATTTCTCTTTCTAAAGAGATTCCTTTCTTTTGTTTGTCGAGGTAATCCTTCAACTTCTCTCTTCCATCACTGCTGCTGCAGAAAGAAGATTGCCTTTACAGATGAACATTCTCTTTGTGTTTGCTGTCTTGGGCCTGACCACGATGTCTCAGACTGTGAGCTCTACCAGAAGTTTAATCAAACCACCCTTCGGCAATGCAGAAAGGCTCTCAAAACTTCCTGATGGAGCAACAGGTAGCCAGTTCTGGGCAGGGGTCCTCTGGGATCCCTCCTTCCCAGTCACAGTGGATTCTTCAAGCTCCCAGGCTATTAAGGTCTGAGACAAGTCCTCGGGGTCATAAAGGACTGAGATCAGGATCCCCAGTGGCATTCCTGCTCCCAGACGGCCTCCTCTTTTTCGTCTTCAGGTCCTCCGTCAGCTGTGCCAACTCCTGCTGCTGTCCCAGTCTCTGTTTCTACCAGACCTCTACTGACAGTGCGCCTGCTCAGGGTGACAGTAAATGGAAGCCTCCAGGTGAGTCCAGTCATTACTCCGTGGAAGTGACAGGCTCGTGGTTGATTCCCTCCCATCAAGGCCTGATGCTTCTACAGGTCTTAGGTCTTTGGCCTTCCCGGCTCTCAGGGCCTGCTAGGACGAGTTGTTGCACCCTCGCCATTGACCCCTCCACTGTTGATGCAGCGTTCCCACTCGTTGATCTTAATGACATTTTGACCAACTTCACTACAGTCTTGGTCTACCAGTTGGGTGCACATAGGCCTGCATCATCTGTGCTGTTGAGGACTCCATCATCATCGATACCACTATGGCCCATGGATCACTCCCTGCAGGCCATCAACAGTCCTTCATTCGTTGGACCTTGAGCTGGAGCAGGTCAGTGTAGAGGAGGAGTACCATCCTGACCTCACCTAACCTGAGGAAGAGGAGGAAGAGCCTCCCTCCTCTGACAGGTCCACTGCCTCCTCAGTGAGCGAGGACTCTGTCAAGCACACTCTAGGTCTGCTCAGAGGACCCTGCCTTCTTCAGTGTCATTGAAGCAGCTGTCCTCAGCCATGGGCTTCCATACTGAGGAGGAGGATGCCACCAGAAGAGAGCTGGTGGACTTCTTGGAGATCCCAGTACCGCCCAAGGTCATTCCTCCCATCCTTCCTGCACTGAGGAATGCCACTGCTATTGCCTGGCACAAGCCTGACATGGTGCCAGCCATGCCCTGCAGGGCTGATAAGTTGTATCTTACCCCAGGGTCTGCCACATAATGCTGCCCAGCCTGAAACCAGTTCTGTGATCATTAAGGCAACTTGATAGGTGAAAGGTGCCCAAGCACCTCAGTTCCCTCAAGAGTGACTATGCCTCCTCCACCCTAGGGTTGAGGATTACCAGTTACCTCTCCCACATGGTAAAGTACCAGAATACTATCTGGAAGAAGGGCAAGGCTGCGCCCAGGCCCCTCCTGGCTGTTCCCAGAAACAGGAGGTTCTTAAATGCTTGCAGAGCGCTGAGGGTGTTGGCACCTCCTATGGCCCTCTATGACAGTTCGGATATAGGTGCCAGGGTTGCTACGTGGCATTTGACTTCATAGGCACTCTGGCTGAGGGTCTCAGGTTTTCCAGCTGACATCCAGCAAAAGGTGCTTAATGTCCCTTTTAATGGCTCCAAGCTGTTTAGTCCAGATGTGTAGGACATAATAAATGAGCTGCAGGCATCTGGTAGGGCTATTAAGTCTGTCCACTCACTCTGTTATACCCAGCCTAGAGCAGACAGTGCCTCCTTTTCACAAGGTGCCCCATAAAGTCTGGAGCTGCCTCCTGGCCCCAGGGCAAGAGAAGCGTCTCCTCCACCTTGCCCTCCGCACCACCGCAAAGCGCCCTAGGGGTGATGGTCTGCCCAGTGGCTGATCGGCCTCCGCTTAACTCCTTGCCAGACCCTCTTCTTCTGGTCCCACCAGCACGTGGTAATTGGAGGTTGGTTCTCTCCATCTCAATTAGTGGAGAACCATTACTTCAGATGCCTGGATTCTTCAGATCATAGAGTGGGGTCACACTCTGGAGCTTATCGAGATGTCTCCAGAGACTCCTCCAGTACCCCCACCCCAGACCATCTGTCTTGTCTCCAGGAGGAGGTGCAGTCCCTTTTGCACAAACAGGCCATTGAGCCAGTGACCTGGCGCCAAAGAAATGGGATTCTATTCATAAAAACATAATGTAGAAACATAGAAGTTGACTGCATATAAGGACCACAAGGCCCATCCAGTTTGCCCATTTTTCTACCTTATGAATGTGCCATAGGCCTGTACTCTGTAAGTGGCCTATCTATTCATACTCATCTTTATTGCTCCCTTATGCCTGTGGCACTGTATTCATATCCACACTTCCTGAGGTAGGTCGCTCCATGCATCCACTACCCTTTCTGTGAAAAAGAACTTCCTCACATTCCCCTTAATCGGGCTTCCTCTAATGTCATGCTGTGTCCTCTTGTCCTGCTGTTTTTCTCATACTGAAATGCTAGACTCTTTTCACCTTGGTAATGCCCTTAAAATGTTTGAATGTTTTGACCATATCACCTCTCTCCTCCTTTGCTCTAGGGTATACATATTGAGCTCCGTTACTCTGTCCTCGTATGTTTTCTGATGCAGTCCCTGCACCATTTGGTTGCTCTTCTCTGGACTGCCTCCATTTCATTAATGTCCTTGTGCAAGTGCAGCCTCCAGTACTGCATGCAGTACTCCAGATGGAGCCTAACCAGTGTCTTGTAAAGAGGGATTATTACCTCTCTCTTACGACTTGTGATACCCCTACTAATACACCCCAGCATCCCTCTAGCCTTACCTCACTGCTTTAGTGGTCTGCTTGGATGATTTCAGGTCATCTATGATGATGCCCAAGTCTCTTTCTTCCTCATGATTGCCAGTAACTCCTCCCAACCTATAGGTGGCTTCAGGGTTTCTCTTCCCAATGTGCATGATCTAGCACTTCTTTCGTTAAACCCCAATTGCCACTCTTTCGACCATTTTCCAGTTTATCCAGATCTCTTCTCATTCTGCCCACCCCATCTGGATCATCTACTCTGTTGCAGATCTTGGTGTCATCTGCAAACAGACAAACATTATCCTGCAGTCTATCTGCAGTGTTCTGATAAAGAGAACGGGACCCAGGACTGATCCTGAGGTACCCCACTCGTGACTTGCATCTCTTCTGACTGTATACCGCTTACCACCAGTCTCTGTTTTCTGCCCGCCAACCAGTTTGCATACCCAGTTGACCTACCTCTGACCCAGCCTGAGCCTCACCCAGCTTATTAATCAATCTTCTGTGTGAGCAGTATCGAAACTTTGCAAGTCAAGGTAGGTGACATCAACTGCTCCCCTTGGTCCACCACCTGGTTACCCAGTCAGAGAAATGCATGAGATTAGTTTGACAGGACCTTCCAGTTGTAAACCCATGCTGTCTTGGATCCTGTGCTCTATGGATTCCAGATGTTGCACTATCCTTTCCTTAAGGAGTGCCTCCATGATCTTGCCCACTACTGAGGTAAAACCGACTGGTCTGTAGTTCCCTGCCTTCTCCTGCTACCACTCTTGTGGAGTGGGATCACATGCGCCTTCTCCAGTTTTCTGGGACCTCTCCTATGCTCAGAGACTCACAAAACAGTTCTGATAGTGGCTCTGGTAGTTCCACCCACCTCCTTTAGTACCCTGGGATGTATGCCATCAGATCCCATTGCCTTGTCCACCCTGAGCTTAGCGAGCTCTTGTAGGACCCTTTCTTTTGTGAAGGGACTAGTGCCTCCCTCTCCCCTGTGTCCAGGGTGCTGAGCTGTGGGCCCTGCCTACCTTTTCCTCAGTAAATACTGAGTAGACATATCTATTTAGGATAGATGTTTTCCTTGGTCCTCCTCCTCACTCCCCCTTATCCCCTTTGATCTTAGCAATACCCACTCTGGATTTTCTCCTTTCACTAATGTACCTGTAGAAAGTCTTGTCACTTTCTTTTACTGTTCATTCTAGTGTTTCCTTAGTTTGGGCCTTTGCCTGCCTTACTGCCTTTCCTGCTTCACTTAGGGAAGTTTGGTATGCCTCCCTATCTTCATCCCGCTGCATTTCCTTTATTTCATGAAGGCCAGCCTTTTGGCTCTGACCTTTTCTGCTACTGTTCTTGAGAACCAAAGTGGTTTCCTCCTTCTTCCTGGTCCCCAAGAAGACCAGAGGTCTGAGGCCCATGTTAGATCTCAAAGACCTCAATCTGTATGTCCAGTTAAAAAAATTCTGCATGGTTACCCTGCCAGGTCTGATGCCCCTTATCAAGCAGGGCAACTGGCTGTGCTCCCTGGACACGCAAGATGCCTACCTGCATATCTCGGTGTTTCCACCACACAGGAGATTCCTCCTGTTCCTCTTTCAGGGTGAACACTACCAATTCAAGGTGTTGCCATTTGGCTTATCTTCTATGCTGAGGTCTTTACTAATGCTTAGCAGCAGAAGCTGCAGCTCTCAGATGGGAGGGACTATATGTTTTCCCCTATCTGAACGATTGGCTCCTAAAGGCCCTGTCCAGAGAGTAGCTTCTCCAGACTCTAGAAAGAACCCTTCAGCTGTTTCTTTCTCTGGGCATAATGATCAATTTGCCCAATCGGTCCTAACCCTATCCCAAAGGCTGCAATATATAGGGGCGGTTCTGGACTAGGCGCGGCGAAAGGCCTTCCTGCCTCAGAGCGGAATGTCTTATCGCTCAGGCTGCTCAGGCTCAGGAGGTTGCCCAGAGTCTTTATGTTACAGCAAGAGTATACCTGAGGCTGTTAGGGTTGATGACTGCGCCATTCCCGTGGTTCTACTGGCTTGGCTACATATAGAGTCTTCCAGTGGACACTAGGGTGCAATTGGACCAGTGCATGGACAAATCAGAACAGTTAATGCTGGTCTCTTCCCAGTCCACAAGGTGCTTCAGTAGTGGATGGACCCACTGAACCTGCTGAAGGGGTTCCATTCCAGATATCCTCCCCAGCAGATCCTCACCACGATGCCTCCAGGTCGGGCTGGGGTGCATCTGGGTCCTTTCAAACTCAGGGCTCTTGGTCCCAGATCGAAACTGTTCTGCATATCAAGGTCCTGGAGATGCAGGCAGTCCTGTATGCCATGCAGGCATTTCAGAAACATCTCCTCCTGAGTCAGCTGCTGATTTAGTAAGACAACCTCAGTGTTGTATACTATATCAACAGGCGGGGGGAGGAAAGACATTTGTATCTCTTATGCAGGAGGCTGTGAGAGTTTGGTACTAGATGCTGAAACACAGTCTAGTTCTATCGACCATCCACGACCAGGGCGTGCTAAATACCTGGGGACAGCCTCAGTCGGACTCAGTCCAACATGCACAAATGGAACTTTCTCATACATCGCAAAGATCTGTGTGGCAGATGGGGTTGTCCATAGTTGGATCTTTTGCATCCCACTCAGTGCAAAACTGCCCATTTTCTGCTTGCTAGATCCAGGGCCTGGAGTTTTCTAGTGAAACACGTTGTCATTCTCCTGTAGCTGGTCTTTCCTTTACACCTTCCTCCATTTCCACTAATTCAGAACATGCTAATCAAGCTGCAGATGGAGGGGGCCAGCATGATTCTAGTGGCTCCATTCTGGCCACTTCAGATTTGGTTTCCATTACTGCAACAGTTAGTGGTGGAACTGGATATCGAGAGTCACAGAAACATGGTACACAGAGAACCATGACTGGATGTTAACATACCAGGGTACATAACCTACAGGAGAGAGACAGGCAGGGAGAAGAGGGGAGGAGTAGCTCTCTATGTAAAGGAAGAGATAAAAGCAACTGAACAAAAGAGTAAACAGGGAGGAGAGGAGGCACTGTGGGTCACCTTGGAGACTGAAAAGGGCACTGCAATCCGCAGGGGTTATGTACAGACCCCATGTCAGGGGAAGGAATGGACAAGGATATGATAGAAGGCATTCTTAGAATGACAGAGAAAGGGAGATACTGTTGATGGGAGACCTGAATATGCCAGATGTTAACTGGAGCACATTTGCTGCAGCCACATCCAAGAGCAGGGCCATTCTTGATGCCCTACAGGTGGCAGGCATTAGACAGCTAGTTTGGAACCCACTCATGAGGGAGCAATCTTAGATCTTGTACTCTCAAATGGGGCAGTGAGAGGATCTCAGATCTAGAAGTGGGTTGCCATCTGGGGACAAGTGACCATCAAACAGTGTGGTTCACGTTAAACTCAGCTACAGAGTCAAGCCACAAAAAGTGAGGGTACTGGACTTTAGGAGGGCTGACTTTGGCAAGATGGGAGAGTGCCTCAGAAAAGCACTAGCAAACAGGCTAGAAGGAGGTGTGGAGCAACAATGGGAATTATCAAACGGCCATCACAGAGGCAACGAGCCTTTGTGTGAAGCAAATAAACAAATCAAAATGAAAGAAAAAGCCACTATGGTTCTCAAAAGAGGTGGCTGTGAAAGTCAGGAAGAAAAGATAGCATTCCGAAGTATAAGGAAACACAGAAGGAGCAGGACAGAGAGCTGTACCAGTTAAGGCAGAAGGAAGCAGGGAGGGAAGTCAGAATAGCAAAGGCCCAAACTGAGGAAAAGATAGCCAACTCAGTTAAGAAGGGGATAAACCTTTTACAGGTACATCAGCAGCGAGAAAGACAAAGGGAGGGATAGTGAGGCTGAATAGAATGAACGGTGGGTGGGCAGAGGGGACAGTGAAAGCAGGAATACTGAACTAATATTTCTGCTCAGTATTCACAAAAGAGGAGGGGAAGTGCCTAATCCAATTAACAGAAGCACTCTTGATAGGGGTCGATCCCCGTCCTTTCACAGAAGAAAGGGTTTTGCAAGAACTCGTAGAAACTGAAGGTGGACAAAGCAATGGGTCCTGATGGAATTCACCCCAGAATTCTAAAAGAATTAAGGGAGGAACTAGTGAAACCACTGGCTACTCTTTTAATAAATCATGGGAGGATGGTGTGGTATCCGAGGACTGGAGGAAGGCGGATGTGATTCCCTTCACAAAAGTGGGACCAAGACAGAGGCAGGAAACTACAGACCTGTCAGTCTGACCTCTGTGGTAGGGAAAGTGATGGAGTCACTTCTGAAGGAAAGAATAGTTGAGTACCTAGAGGCCAGTGGAGCACAGGACCCACGGCAGCATGGGTTCACAGAAGGAAGGTCATGTCAGACTAATCTAATAGATTTCTTTGACTGGGTGACCAAAGTAGTAGACCAGGAAGGGGCAGTGGACATGGCCTACCTAGACTTTAGCAAGGCATTTGACACAGTCCCACACAAAGATTAATAGTCAAATTAACCAGCCTGGGAGTGAGACCCAGGGTGGTAGCCTAGTAAAACATTGGCTGGACAACAGGACACAGAAGGTAATTGTAAATGGAGTCCACTCTGAAGAAAGGGGGTTACTAGTGGGGTGCAGGGTTCAGTTGGGTCCAGTCCTTTTAATGTCTTCATCAGTGACATTGCAGAGGGACTGGAAGGAAAAGTATGCCTTTTGCAGATGACACAAGATCTGCAACAGGGTTGATACACACAAGAAGGCGTGGAAAGGATGAAAAGGGACTTGACAAGGTTGAGGAATGGTCAGAAGTATGACAGCTAGGATTCAATGCAAAGAAGTGCAAATAATGCACCTGGGAAACAAGAACCCAGGGAAGAATACACAATTGGTGGGGATGTAGTAACAACAACAAAAAGGAAAGGGACCTGGGGGTAATCATATCAGATGACCTTAAGGTTAGCAAGCAATGTGAGAAGGCAGTAGGGAGGGCTGGGGGTATACTGGGATGTATAGGAGAGGCATCAGCAGCAGAAAACAGGAAGTTGTTATCCCTCTGTACAGACAGTTGGTGAGACCCCATCTGGAGTACTGTGTCCAGTTCTGAGACCCCATCTCCGCAAGGACATAGACAGGATAGAGGCAGTCCAGAGGAGGCAACTAAAATGGTGCAGGGTCTGCAAGAGAAGCCGTATGAGGAGAGACTAAAGGAGCTTAATATGTATACCCTTGAGGAAAGAAGGAGAGGGGGAACATGATAGAAACTTTTAAGTATCTCAGTGGAATCAACAAAGTCCAAGAGGGTAGCATCTTTCAGAAAAGAGACTTGCAAGAACAAGGGACACAATTTAAAGATAGAAGGAGGACGGTTCAGGGCAATGAGAAGTATTATTTCACAGAGTGGGTAGTGGATGCATGGAACAGCCTTCCTGAGGAGGTTGTGGGATCTAAAACTGGAGAATTCAAGAATGCATGGGACAGACATAAGGCAATTCTTGTGGGGATAGAAAGAAATAGGCTGTTGGTTAACTAGGATCTGTGGCCTATCCTGTAGGTAGGAAATGGGCAGACTAGATGGGCCTAGCGGTCCTTATCTGCGTCAAAGTCTATGTTTCTATGTAACTGCTGGTCCCTCTGCCCTCTGAAGGGATCTTTTGATGCAGGCTCGGGGACCCTGATCCATCCAAACCTCAGGTCCCTTCGCCTGCATGCCTGGCCCTGGGGACATAGCTGCCGCCTAATTTGGAGTGTCCCAGAGGGTGGAGGGAGTCCTTGTGGCTGCTCGGAAGCCCTCCACCGAGCTACATATGCCATGAAGTGGAAGAGGTGTGCCATATGGGCTGCCAAGCATCACCTCATCTTTTCACTTGTTCAGTGAGCCTGTTCCTGGATTACCTGATATCTCTTTCAGACTCAGGCCTCCAGTACTCCTCTCTCAAGGTGCACTCTTCGCCATTCTCTGCCTTTCATGAATCACTGGGCGGCCGCACCATGGCTCAGTTGGATGTCTCCCGCACTCTTTCTTAGTGGCATCCTGCATCTGAAAACCTCTAATCCGCTCCTGTCCTGGCTTGGGATTTGAATTTTGTCTTGGAGAAATTGACCCTGTCTCCTTTTGAGCCAGCTGCAACTTATGTAGCTTATGCTTTTTGAAAGCGTTATTTTTGTTTGCTTTTACTTGCTCAAGGATCTCCTGAGTGTCAGACCCTCTGGTGCAAGGAGCCTTATTTGATTTTTCACAAAGACAGGGCTTTTTGTGTTGAATCCTAAGTTTCTTCCTCAGGTAGTGTCTGAATTTACCCTGAACCAATCTGTCCACCTACCTGTTTACTTCCCTGAGTGTGCCAATCCAGGGAAGCCCTGCTCCATACATTGGACGTATGAGAATTTTGAAGTATTATCTGCTTCATACTAAAGAGTGCAGAAAGTCAAAGCAGCTTTTTTTCTTTCACCGTGGTAGAGAAGGCGTTCAGGTTTCTAAACAATGTTTGTCTAAATGATTGGCACACTGTATTGTGTTCTCCTACAACAAGTATGGCAAAGAGTTGCTAGGGCAGTGAAAGCCTACTCCACAAGGGCATGGCTACTTCTGTGGCCTGTTTCAAAGGGGTCTCAGCTGCTGACATCTGCACTGCTGCCACCTGGAGTACTGTCCATACTTTCACCAAGCACTATAGTCTGGACATTGCCTCTAGAGCCCATGCAGGTTTTGGCAGGGTGTGCTGCAGGGCCTACTGTCTTAAGTTTAGAACTGAACCCTCCTCCCAGACTGTTCCTTTTGCATCTATAACTGCATGGAACTTATTCCATATGTGTGACCTGATGACCAGAGACCCCGACGAAGATAGAACAGTTATGCAACAACTCACTAAATAGTAGATCTTTGAGTGGATCTCAGTCATCAGGTCTGCCTTCCTCCCCTATCCCCTTTTATGGGGCACTCTTCTCAGAACTGTCATCTCCTTGGTCCTCCATGGCACGGGTTGTGCTCCCTTAGTCTCCGGGGAAAAGAACTGAAGAAGGAGCGGACATTCACGTCTTTATAGGGTTGGTGACATCAGTAGATGATGTCTGCATGGGCAGCCCCAGTTGTACTGCTGAAAATCTTCCGTTTGAATTCTGCTTCACCGACAGTGAAATGTCATATGTATGACGTGATGACTGAGATCCCCTCAAGAGCTACCGCGATGCAAGTTCTTATGTAACTGTTCTTTTCAAGGGTTCAGAGCCCGAAGGTTTCAGAGTCAGGTACACACATTGATGCAAAACATAAATCATTCCACAGTGCAGTCATTGACACAGGCAGATAGAATTCCATTAACAATACAGTACAGATAGTGTACTTAGTATAATTATTGGCTGGCTGCAGACTGTATTACTAGGTGCAGTTGTACATAGGATGCTTTGTCTGGTTATGATGCAGATCAATTAAAGCATTTACAGAAGCCAGAGGCAGAAAGTGAAGTAAGCAGCTGAGTTTTAAATGACATAAGAGAGTCACCACCTTAGTGTCCGCCAAGTCATTCCAGTGCTTCAGAAATCGATAGGAAAAAGAGTTTTGTCCCAGTGAATTTCTCCTCCAAGGTAGGAGCAAGCAACATGCCATGCCTCTAGTAGCATATCTGTTATCAATATAGTTGAACAGAACCTATAGACCTGGAGAGAGCAAGCCTAGTAAGGGTTTGTCGCCTATGACCAGGGTGTGATAGAGCACCCTCAAGTTGAAATATAGCAAGTTATGTTTGCTATACAGATCACTTGTATGGGTATGAACTCTAAGGTCAAGCTCAAAGTCGCAGGCCCTGTTAAATAGCTCCCTGAGCCAGGAGAGAAACATAGAATTCGACGGCAAATAGGGACTGCTTGGCCTATCCAGTCTTCCTGTTTCTCCCTACCTGTACTATTACATCTGATCGTGCCTGATCTACAGCTCTTTCTCCCTCACCCACCTTTCCACCATGATTCCTTTGTGTGCCCACCACTGTTTTGCCCTCACCACATCCGCTGGAAGGCTGTTCAGGAATCTACCACTCCTTCTTTGAAGAAGTAGTTCCTCACATCTCTCCTGAATCTGCCCCTCCAGCTTCAGTAGTGTCCCCTTGTTCTTGAGCACCTTTTCTTCTTAAAAATATTTCCCTCCTGTACCTTATTTACCCTGTGTGGTATTTAAAGGTCTCTGTCGTCTCTCCTCTCTCCTTCCTCTGTTCCAGGGTGTACATATTAAGATCTTTTAGTCTCTCCTCATAGGGCTTTTGATGCAGACCCTGCACTGTTTTAGTTTCCTCTTCTGAACCACCTCCACTCTGTGTCCTTCTGGAGATGTGGCCTCCAGAACTGGACACAATAGATAGAATCTTACCAGTGATCTATACAGAGGCAACACTACCGCCTTCTTTCTGCTAGTGAGACCCATCCCTCTGCACCCCAGCATCCCACTTTCCCTCCCTACTGCCTTGTCGCACTGCCTGACCACCTTTAGGTCATCAGATAAGATTACCCCAGGTCTGTTTCCTGCTTGGTGGTCATCAGTACGACTCCACTCATTTTGTACTCTGTGCCTGGGTTTTTGTTCAGCTAGTACATTATTTTGCACTTTTTCACATTGAATCCCAGCTGCTGTACCCTTGTGACCCACTCCTCTAGTTTTCTCAGGTCTCTGCTCATCCTTTACCGCCCAGTGTCTACCCTATTGCAGATGTTTGTGAAATTCGAAGAGGCAGACCTTCCTTCCAGCTCCTCTGGAATGTCACTTATGAACACATTAAAGAGGACCATTCCAACACTGATCCCTGAGGCACCCCACTGGTCACCCTCCTTTCTTGGAGTGAACTCCATTTACCACCACCCTCTGACTCCTATCCCCTAACCAATTTCTTATTCAGTTTACCACCTTTGGACCCACTCCTAAGCTACTCAGCTTGCTTACTAGTCTTCTGTGTGGAATGATGTTAAATGCTGTACTGAAATCTAGGTAGGCCATGTCCACGCTCTACCCTGATGTAGTTTCTTGGTCACCAAGTCAAAGAAATCTATCAGATTAGCTTACGTGACCTCCCTTCTGTGACACCATGCTGCCTTGGGTCTTGGTAACTCACTGGATTCAAGATATTCCACAATCCTTTCCTTCACGCAGTGATTCCATTAATCCTTCCCACCACTAATGCCCAGCTAACTGGCCTATAATTGCCAACCCTCCTGCTACCTACTTTGTGTAGTGGGACCACATCCACCCTCCTCTAGGCCTCCAAAGCCATTCCTGTTTCCAGTGAGCTGTTGAATTGAACTGTCAGAGGTGCAGCCAAAGAACACCCCATCATTAGCAGACCCATAGACCACAATACCATAGTCAATGATGCTTATGACAAAGTTAACAAAGACTTTTTTCATGTCTTGTAAAGGTTTCTCCTGTGTCTATATAGGAAGCTAATTATTGAGTTTCTGCCTTTATTAGGTGGTCCACATGGTCAGCAAATTATAGGGCTCTGTAAAGGACCAGGCCAAAGTATCTGAAGGTTTTACCTGCTTAAGTATGATACTAGTTGAGGTTGATGTTGTTAGGCCAGAGGAGAGGTCTGCTTATTACAACCTGACGAACAACATGCATTTTGTCATCTTCTTGTTATGAGTAGAAAGTTATTGGTGAACCAGGCCTGGACCAAATTAAAGTCATCCTGAATCCTCAGGCGCCCAGGTTTCTATCAGTAGAGAAGACGACAGTGTCGTCGTGTAGAGAATTATGTTGGAGTATTTTCAGACAGCAGGTAGATAATTTATGAACAAACTAAATAGCAGGGGCTCAAGTATGGAGTCCTGAGGGACCCAATGCTGACTGGCCCTTTCATCTGAAAGAGCGTCCCTGTATATTAGCTTAACAGTTTTGTAACCTGCTTCTGTGTGTGCTGTATCGACATGCTTCATAAAGTGATACTGACCAACTTATTCTAAATTAGAATATTTGATCAGGTGGGCCTGCTGAGCCAAGAGCAGCTTGTTTTCAGGTGTGTCCTGTTGAAGGGGTGTGTGTAGGAATATTATAAGTACTGAAAAAGGTTACAAATGTAAGGACCATTGGTAATTTTCTGCCGCCATTGTCTGTGTTTCTACGTTTCTAAATATTATACAGATACAGTGGTGCAGTGATATATGAGAACAATGTATATTGTTTACAGGAACGGTAATGCAGCAAATGAACTAGGTAAAACACTGAGCAAATAGGAAGTACAACTGATCAAATCTAGCTAGCACACCAGTAGACGTTATAGGCACCTGACAAAGAGGACAGTTCAACAGGAACAGGGGCATCCTAGGATAGGCCTTAATGTCGTACTTCAGTGAAGCAGTGTTAAAGCAATATGACCTTATTCTTTATTTAAATGGATCCACTGGGAAAGAATAGGCTGGGTTGAAAGTACCATTTACAGCCATGTGTAGCGTAGAAGGCAGGCAGCAGATAGCAACTTAGAGACATAAGGATAATGAAAATGACATGTTAAACATACATTCAATTCGCATGTCAACCATCAGCTCATCTTTCCTTTACTGTAAATGATTTCAAGCTTGTTTTCCTCTTTTCATTTACTTGAATTGTCCTCCAGTTCCATTGGCCTTAATGTGTTTTTGTTTTTAATTACTAGATAATTTTTCTAAAAATATGGTCATCCCCGCCTCTTCAGTATCAGTTTCCACATAGTCCATATTATTCACAATAGAATCATATAAAATAGAAACAATTACAGACTGAAAAAGCAGAGTCCATCCAGTCTGCTCTGGTCCTACCTACAGTACAGTATTTCTTTGTCAGCCTGTCGCTGGGCATGCTAAGTCTGAGACCACGTATGTAGTAACAATGAAGACTGGACCATAATCACGGGAACAGGTAGCGCACTTCTTTAAGAACAAGCATGTACAGCAGTATATCTTCATTGAGGATATCTCCTCCATTAGGCCACCTTTGGAACTGTAAGCTGTCAGCGATCAGGATAGCGGAAGCTTTTGCTAGTCGAGCGCCCATAGTGACATGTAAGCGTCAACATGTATGTATATAGCGTGGGCGTCCCCATCACTCCTCTGTTCTTTCTCCTGCTAGTGATCATCCTTGTTGGATCTGTTGAAGGAAATAAGCAACAAAGCTTTTGCCATTTTTTATTTTTATACTTTACCAGTGTACCATAGTCATATCTGCATACTGGCAAAGTCTAAAGGTCCTTTATTTAGATACTGTAATTACAGTTATGAAATCTAAAGGATGACACACACTCCATTTGTGTGTGCTGTTTGGCCTCTCTGACAATGTGAGAACTTATGAGATTTGCCCGGTTTCAACCTGACTATAAGTTGACGCCTTTGGATAGCTCTAGAAAACTTTCTTGCTCTAAAAGCATTAAAAGCCATGGAGAAGGAAAAAGGATTAGTGTGCTTCTCCTCATTGCCATCCAAGAAACTGTCATCAAAATTGAAGGACAAGGACAAGGAAATGGCATGGTCTCAGGCCTCCTCATCATCCAGCTATAAGCACAAATATAAGGATGAAGACAAGTGTGTTTCTCTGTGAGTCGATCACCATTGAAAACAGGTACATTCTCATCAATGTCTGCTCCAGCGCGTCGACAAAAGACCCTTCTATCATCACTGCGATATCAAGGTCACAGTCTGACTTGGGTGCTGCCATACCTGTTATGGACTTCGGTAATGCTGCCATCGCTTGTTTGGCTCCAGCCATTCGATATAGGTAGTCCCAAACCTGTTAAGAATGCCATTGATGTTGAAGCTCTGCTGACGCTTCTCAGATATGATTTGACACATTCTGCTGGGTTGTTATTGCAGGCAGCTTTGCCAGTGATGGAGCCTTGTGGTTCTAGGTCACCGTCGATGGATTCCACAAGCACGGTACAGATTCCTGCCTCACAGTTGGTGTCACTGATTCCTTCTGTGGCCCCCATCACCGCTCGTGATGATAATGACATGGACTATAATTCTGACCTTGTGGACTCTGATGTGGATTTGGTGGAGGAATATGAGGGTGAGGAGCAGTTTGTAGAGAGAAACCTGCCCTCTAGCTCTGGTTTCTCATCCTGCAGAGAAGACTCAGTTGTCTATACCCTGTGATGTCCTCCTGAGAATCCCTCTCTTCAGGCTGCCATGAGGTTTTCTGTAGAAGAGGAAGATTTCACTAAGAGGAATCTCATGGAATTTTGGTGGTGCCCTTACTCTCCTCCATTGTTATTCCTCCTGAGTATCCCCCTAGAGGATGCTACTGTTGCTGCATGGCATAGGCCTAACTCACTGCCTGCAGCCCCTAGGAAGGCTGATAAGTAGTATGCTACCCCATCTGCTAAACCTTATTATACTAACCATCCTGAAACTGACTCTGCAATCATCCTTGCAGCTCATGATAGGTATAGAGCTCCTAGACACATGAGTACTTTGCCTCTGGATTTGATAGAGACCTCCAGATCATCCTCCGCCTCCTTCCTTTATCCTTCAGGCCACTTGTCCCTTATAAAGGAGGAAATTCAGGCCCTGTTTCAAAAGCTTGCCATAGAACCGTTTCTCTCAAGAATGGAACAATGGCTTCTATTCCATATCTTCCTAGTCTCTAAATGGACTGGGGTCTGTGTCCTGTATTAGATCTCAGAGATGTAAACCTATACATCGATAAAAATGTTTTTGATGGTATCTCTGCAGGCCCTAATACCCCTATTTCAAACGGGGACTGGTTCTGTTCTCTGGGCATGAAGGAGGCATATGTTCATATAAAATTGGGAAGTCCACAGACAGTACCTACACACTCTATGATGGAGGGCAGGCACTATCCATTCAAACTATTGCCCTTTGGCTTGTCCTGTGCACCATGGGTCTTCACAAAATGCTTTGCAGTGGTTGCAGCAGCACTTTGCAGGGAAGGACTGTGTTTTTCCTTATCTGGGTGACTGGCTTCTGAAGGACAGCTTCAGGAAGCTCTGCTTCACACCCTGTCCAGAATACATCAGGTGTTCAATGACTTGGGATCACAATGAATGCCAAAGTCAGTGTTACCTCTGTGCCAAAGACTACAGTACATAGGGGCGGTCTTGGGCACAGAAAAGGACGTACTATCCTGCCCTAGGATAGGGCGACACAAGTTGCATCACCTGGACCTCATGGTTGCAGCCATAGTGATTGTGCCACTAGCCCAACTTCATATGAGGATACTACAGTGAACACTGAGGTCCAGTGGGATCAGCTGACAAACAAATTGGAATAAATGTTTTTTGTCATGTCTCCACTATGTAGAGCATTGTTATGGTGGATGGATTGTGAGAATTTATTGATGGACGTTTCATTCCTTGTACCAGCTCCTGTGCAGGACTTCATCACAGATGCCTTGGGCTGTGGCTGGATGCTCATCTATGCCCTTATCAAATGCAGGGTCATGGACCAAGGTGGAGGCCGAGCTACACATAAACGTCCTGGGAATGTGGGCTGTCCTGTACAACCTTCAGGCTTTTCAGAATCATCTCTGGCCATGTCCTCTGCTAATTCAGATGGACAGTGTCAATGTCATGCATTACAAGAAGGGTACACTCATGCTTACCCCTGTGCAGGGAAGCAGTGAGAGTATGGTACTGGGCTGTGTCTCACAACCTTCAGCTATTGACTGTGTTTCTCCTGGTCTCCAAAATGTCTTGGCAGGTAGGTTAAGTAGGTCCCAGTTGATGGTTCTCAAATGGGAACTGCTGATCTCCGTGGCAAATGACCTCTTCACAAGATGATATAATCCAGAGCTGGACCTTTTGCATCTCCAGACAACACAAAACTGCCACATTTCTACTCTCTTGCTCCAGGGCTTGTTGTTTGTCAGTGAGATGTGTTGTCCCTCTTGGAGAGGAAATTCTTATACACATTTCCCCATTTCTCTAATACAGAGGGTTCTGTTCAAGATGTGGGTGAAAGTGCCACTCTTATCCACACTGCTCTATTATGGCCAAACCAGATCTAGTTTCGACTCCTTCAACATCTGGTGGTGGAGCATTCAGCCTTCTGCCTCTTTGTCGGGGGTCTCTTGTCACAGGACAATGGGTCCCTGCTCCATCCGGACCTGAAGTCCCTGCATGTGCATGCATGGCTCCTAAAACATAGGCATTGCATATTTTCAGGTATCCCTAAGGTGGATGATGTCCTGCCTGTGGCTAGGAAACCTTCTGCCACAGATACTTACTCCTTAAATGTAAGTGCTTCACTCTGCGGCGGCTTCCTGGAATATGGACCCTTTACATGTTCTGTGACTACTCTGCTGGAATACTTGCTTTCCCTTTCTGACTCGGTCTGCAGTACTTCTCTATTAAGGTGCATTTGGCTTCTATATCAGCATTCCATGCCCCTTTTGATGGTCATACTGTTGCCCAATTAATGGTGTCCCATACTTTTCTGAGAGGTATTCTTCATATAAAACCTCATGGGCCAGATATTTCAAAACTTTGCGAGACAAGCAGTTCGCTTGAGGTTTAAGCGCGGGTCTGCTATATTCAAAGGCCAAATAACGTAGGCAAACTGCATTAGCGCCGGGCAAAATTATAATGTATGCAAGGGCAAACTAACATGAATACAGGCGCAATGCTATATTCAGCGACTAGCGCCCGCGCTAAGTGGTTTTACGTGACTTAGCGCGACACTTACACAGTGCACATTACCACCCAGGAAAGCTTGTCTTAATCCTGGGCAATCAGCTTTGTGCGACACTATGGCTTTAGCGGTGTTTGCGCTGGTTTAGCGTGGGTTTTGCGACCCTAACAAAGAAATATGACACATAGATAAAGCCAAACATAGAGGAAGCATGCTGCTAACTGATGGCATCACAATGATGCCATCATCTGCTACAGTCCCAGCCATGCCAGGCGTAAGTGGTGACCCTGCCGCCAGTGGACAGCATGGTAGTGTGACCATACAGCACACACCTGCAGACCACACATCTGTGGACACGAACAGATGCCAGCACACACGGCACTGTGGGCATGGAGGATGTTGAGGGCGTGTGGGTGGCGAGCTGTGCCTGAGACCAGGTGTGGCCACAGGCTGGGACACATCTTGCAGTGCACATGGGCCAGTATTGGGAATACCCCAACACTAGTGTGCCTTTTCGGATAATATATGCCTCTGCCACATACATCAAGACAGTTGTACAACTGCCACAGCACACAAAGCCAGAAATGTAAATGTCACTGTGAGCATCCCATGCCACAGGTACAGCATCTGTGGGTCACACAACAGTGTAACAGTAATGTCCACTATCAATAAACACCTGCAGGTTGGGCCTGTCACTGTGTACAGTGCAGTCATCATCACTGCCCTACACACCATAGGCAGTGCTGTGTCCCACTACTGGCCCCTTGCTACTGCAGTGTCTGCTGTGCACTGTAGCATGCCCTACAGTGTGACAGTTGCATGCAGCACCACCACCACCTGTGTCTATGCAGTCTTGTCCCCTGGGGTACAATATGCTATGCTATGCTGTACTGTTTACATGTAGCCTGCAGCTATCATCGTGCACTGCCAGACTGACCTACAGGTGGAGCTGCGGTTGGACCTGGTCAGCCCCTGTACTTCAGACTGACCTACAGGTGGCTCTATGGGACCCTGCAGTACGCTGGGCAAACTGCATGCAAATCAGGGTATAATGAGATACTAATCCGGTTGTTTGCCCAGAGACTACCTAAGTAGGCCCATTTGCATAGGCACTTTTGAATATGGCACATTTTAGCTCGGCAACGTGTTTGCACCGGGCTAACTGCTTAGCTCTGCGCTAATGGTACGGGAATAATATACAGTTTTGATCACTGTTCTTTCACATCTGCTGTTTCCTGCAGTTGTACTGAGTCCATGCATTTGCTGGCACACACATTGGCCATGTAGTTCGTCTGTATCTGCCCTCACGTGCTGTGCACTGTGTTGTTGTGGGTTGCACTTCCTGGTTGCTTTATTCAATGCTGTCTTATTCGGGCTATTTTTGCCCTGCACTCCCAGACCAGTTTGCCCGGCTTCCTTAGACTGCAATATTCAGCAGGATTAGCACCGGGCTATTTCCATTTCAATATAAGCTTGCTCTGTACTCAGCTAAGTTTGCCCGCCGGGCAGTGCTAATTAGCCCCTGGGCAAAGTTTTGAATATCTGGCCCCATATCTCGTAATCCTGTCCCACCTTGGGACTTGAATTTCATACTTGAGAAATTGACGTTGGCTCCTTTGAGCCTGCCACAAGTTGTGGCTTATGTTTCCTGTCAAGGAAAACATTATTTATAGTTGCTAGGACTTCCACTTGGAGGATTTCTGAGCTTCAAGCTCTGATATGTGAGCCTCCTTATTTTTCTGTCTCTTTCTGTGTGAATCCTAAGTTTCTACCAAAGGTGGTATCAGAATTTGTGCCGAACCAAAGCGATACACCTTCCTGTTTATGATCCTGAACGTGCAACCAGGGTGAGGCACTGCTCCATACTTTAGATGTGCGTAAAACACTGAGATTTTTGAGGATTTGTCACAGTACTGCACAGATTGTAACACTGCACAGCTACACTTTGTATTAAATTTTAAAAATGTTAATAAACATTTATTTAAACACCAAAAAATCTAAACAATGCAGTATGTTCCTCAAACCACTGAGACAGCAACTGTGTCTTACTGGTGCTTACAGCACTGACAGGTTAGGAGAGGTGCATGCACCCAGGTGCTCACATAACACTGTGCTTACATTTCAGCTGTTGGCTTTCATCTGAGCTCTGACAAAGGCCAATAGCTGAAACGTGCACCCTGTCAGTCACGCACTCTCCTTGGATGCACGCACTCTCCTAACCTGTTAGCACTGTAAATGCTGCTAAACACAGTTGCTGTGTCAGTGTTCTGAGCAGCATATTTTACTGTTTTGATTATTAACCATGTCTATGTATGTATACAAGGACTGTTGACATAAATAAAACAGGGCCTGCTGAAACTGCGGTGAGGCATCAAGAAAATATTTTATTACGCTTGTTGTTAGAAGAAGTGTGCTGGCAGTCTCCACGTGTATGGCGCTGGTCCAACTTGAGGCAGTATAGCGCAGTGGTTTAAGGCTTTGAACTGCAAATCTGGTGACATCAGCAAACAAGACCTGGGTTTGAATCCCACAGCTTCCACTTATATACTGTGTGACCCTGAGCAAGTCACTTAACTTCCTGTGCTCCCAGGATGCACTGTAAAAAACTTTCAGCTTAGTGTGCTACTCCTGGTTAAACAACTAAAAAAAAAAACTGTTACATGAATTCTGTGAGCAGAACAATGGTACTGTACCTGTGTGAAAGTCCCCTATAAGTAATTTAGTCTGTTTATTGTGGTTTAGTGGTTAGAGCAGTGGATTAGGAACCAGGAAGTAACGGTTCAAACCCCACTAGAGCTAATACTCATTGTGCGACACTGAGCAGATCATTTAACCTCTCAGTGCTCCAGTCCACCCAGCTGCAGAAATGTGGTTGAAGCAGGGTGCCACAGAAGATAAGATGTTACATATCAGCTGGACAATTCTGGGTAAATAGTTTAAAAAAAAAAATAATTTCCACTGCTGCTGTAGTAGGGGTTTCATGAGCACATTTGATCACCACTAGGTCTGAGTCTTGATCGTGGAATCCTGTTTGGCTGGCTGGAACCTAGTGCATTCTGCAATGGAGGTACAAGGTTTATGGAGAGGTGGAGGGCTGGATGCCCTTGAGTGTATGCTTCCTAGAGGCGGGAGGGCATTAGAAGCTCAGAGCCCCAGCCCCTCACTGTTTGACATTTGTGTCTGCTGTTATCACTACAGTAAGCAACAGTCACAGCACTGGGGAAAGGACAGTGGGAGGGCCGGCATTGGCCAACACTGGAAACCATGCTTAGAATGTTAGAAGGACCCTCCAGTGGCTATCCCAGTGGCATGGAGGCTGATGTCCTAGCGCTTACCTCCTGCGAATACCAGCAGAGTTTGGGAATGTACTCAAGTTGTCGGAGTCGGCCTGAGTGGGAGAACACCTCTCCTGTGGTGGGAGGCATGTTTGCCCAACCTTCAATTGCCCACCTGGTGGCAATGCAGCACAGGTGTAAGTAAGGGGGGAGTGCCTCCTTGGGGAACATCAGATGGGTGTGCCTCCATGTATGAGTCTGATGCTCTGCAGCAATGGGCAGAGGAAAAATTGGGTAAAAGAACACTGGGAGCTTAATGAAGCCTTACCTGCTTGTCCCTGGTCCTGTCTGCCACTCGAAGCACACGTCAGTTTGCCTTGGATTTCTGTACTGGGAAGGATGACACTCCTCCTCCAGCCCAGCCATATGGGGAATTTTGGGGAGAACCTGATTGTGGTGATTATGGGGGAAGGAGGAACTGGCTTGGGAGGTTGGGACAGGGCTGATTAGCTGTCCCCGGATGAAGGAGGATAAAATATATATGGAAAAAAAAAGGAAAGCCCGTCATATGGGATAAGTCATGAGTTGTGCAGTGATTTACTAGGAATGGCAAGGGAAGCTGTATCATTTGAGGATGGGAGCCTCTGATGGTTGTGAAACTGAATGGGTAGCTAGGCAGCCAAGGCGGGGATGAGTGCAGTGGGGATGAATATGGGAAATGATGAAAGAGAAATAAAACAAAAAGGACTTTTACAAAGCATATGATAACAGGAGCCCTAGATATCAATGTGCTACAGCAGTAATCCACATTTAAAACTTTTAAAAGTACACATTGTATGTGTATATAGGGGATATGCAGTGGGCTGACTCAAAATATGCAGTTTATCTTCAGGTGTGAAGGGACAGGACCATAACTCTTGAGTGGCAGAACCACAAGTGAGTTGTAAAAATCCTGCCCACTCACAAGTGATAAATTGTCTGTTTTAAGTCATATTATTATATATGAGAGATATACAAGAGTAGTTTACAAGTTATAGATTTTAAACCTACTGTTTAAAGATTTTGCCATTTTTCTTTGATTTTAACAGCTAGCTTCAGTGCTGCATGAGGTATTTTGATGTCATCAGCGTTGTGAAGCTGCTCTCTGATTGGTTCAGTATTCACTGTGATAACAATAACTTTAAAATGTCCGTCATGACAAGAGTAACAGGATACTGTTGATATGTTGCTGTTACTGATGTCACTAGCCAAGATATCATTTTATTTTGTCATTTTTTACCCCACTCCTGTTATTTTTGTCTGTGTATGTATGTGTATATATATATATATATATATATACTGTATATACACACTCATTCAAAAATCTTTTTAATGCATCAGTTAGGGGTTGAAGCAACACAAGTAGGAAATGAGGCATTGGGGTTTGAACCCTAACACACTGCTACCACCCCCACCCTCCACACACCAACAGGCGTCGAGTGTGCCTTGGGGTCATTGGCCTAACTCTCACCCCATTCCAAGTGTAAGGAAGCTGAGATAGTACAGTATAGGAGAATGCGGTGAAAGTTAGGCCTGAGCGACCCAAAGGCACATAATACCTGTTGGTGTTGTAGGAGTGGGTGGATGGGGTGTTGGGTTCAAACCCTAATGCCTCATTTCCTACTTTTGCTGCTTCATCCCTAACTGATGCATTAATGAAGTTTTTGCAGTGAATTTCCTGACTTTTGAGAAAGTGTAATCTTACCCTTATGTGTTTGTGCCCTGTGCTCTCATCAGTCTGTAGTGCGTTGTGGTTGCATCTCCCTGTGGGAGTGCAGGGCCTAGCCATCATGCTCCCATCACTCCATAATAATATCCGTTTGTGGGAGCGAAGGGCCCTATGGGCCCTGCTCCCATCTATCCTAAGTGTAGAGTCATTGTAATGAACTGTCATCTCCTGTGGGAGCACAGGGCCATCCAGGCTTAATACTGCATAATGGAGCCCCTGCACTCCCATTACAGAAATGGTCTCCATATCATCATCAGTTGACTTTGTGAGTTGGAAGGAGGAACTAGCAGGAGCCAGCTTTGCAAGTTGAATCACTGGGAAGCAGTGGACAGAGAAGGAACAACAGTAGGGAAGTGCTGATTTCTTTTCATTTTGTTAATGAAATAGTCTGTACTGTGAGGATAAAAGGTGGTGGTGAAATTAATTAGTGCTGTGGGTTGGAGCTGTTAGTTACCCTATTTACTTGCAGGCTTGGAATCGGTTATAGGGTGAGCAATGCTCGATACAACCCGATCCCAAGACCGCATGTAAATCGCCACTTCTGGTATTCCTGCATCGATGCAGGAATAAATACAAGTGCACTGAATACATGCACTGATTCCAGAAACTTCAGTTTTTAACTTTCATGTAGATGGGATCAGTCCTAGAACTGAGTCCAGTGTGCAGACTCAGTAAACTTATGCCCCATTTACATGCAGGGTAAAATGGGTGACAAGGTAAGGTACCTTGTAAAGAATATTACCCTGCATGTAAACCTGTTCTCTCTGGTTGCATCGATTGGGCCCCTTGTAAACGCGATCGGAGTTAGTAATCGATTACCTAGAATCAAGACTAGGTAATTGATTACCATCTCATGTAAATATAGTAATTTGAGAGTAATTTTGTGCTGGAATATTTACTTAGTTCTGTTTAGAATATTGGAAGCCGTTACTGTTTGAAATTCTATGCTGTGTAGTTGAGTCAGGAAACTACAGATCAGTTGACTGTGAGTTGGGAGGAGAAACTAGCAGGAGCCACCTTTGCTAGCTGAATCACTGGGAAGCAGTGGACAGAGAAGCAACAACAGTAGGGAAATGCTGATTTCTTTTCACTTTGATATTGGAATAGTCTGTACTGTGAGGGTAAAAGGTGTTGGTGAAATTAATTAGTGCTGTGGGTTGGAGATGTTATTGAGAGTAATTTTGTGCTGGAATATTTACTAAGTTCTTTTGGAATATTGGAAGCTGTTACTGTTTGAAATTCTGTGCTGTGTAGCTGAGTCAGGAAACTACAGATCAGCTGACTTTGTGAGTTGGGAGGAGGAACAAGCAGGAGCCAGCTTTGCTAGCTGAATCACTGGGAAGCAGTGGACAGAGAAGCAACAACAGTAGGGAAGTGGTGATTTCTTTTCACTTTGATATTGGAATAGTCTGTACTGTGAGGATAAAACATGGTGAAATTAATAGAAACATAGAAAATAGACTTGTGACAGATAAGGACTGCTTGGCCCACCTAGTCTGCCCATTTCCCTACCTACAGGATAGGCCGCAGATCCTAGTTAACCAACAGCCTATTTCTTCCTACCCACCACAAGAATTGCCTTATGTCTGCCCCATGCATTCTTGAATTCTCCCACAGTTTTAGACCCTACAACCTCCTCAGGAAGGCTGTTCCATGCATCCACTACCCTCTCTGTGAAATAATACTTCCTCACATTGCCCCTGAACCGCCCCCTTTATCTTTAAATTGTGTCCCTTGTTCTTGCCATCTCTTTTCTGAAAGATGCTACCCTCTTGGACTTTGTTGATTCCACTGAGGTACTTAAAAGTTTCTATCATGTCCCCCTCTCCTTCTTTCCTCAAGGGTATACATATTAAGCTCCTTTAGTCTCTCCTCATACGGCTTCTCTTGCAGACCCTGCACCATTTTAGTTGCCCTCCTCGGACTGCCTCTATCCTGTCTATGTCCTTGTGGAGATGGGGTCTCAGAACTGGACACAGTACTCCAGATGGGGTCTCACCAACTGTCTGTACAGCGGGATAACAACTTCCTATTTTCTGCTGCTGATGCCTCTCCTATGCATCCCAGTATACCCCAGCCCTCCCTACTGCCTTCTCACATTGCTTACTAACCTTAAGGTCATCTGATATGATTACCCCCAGGTCCCTTTCCTTTTTCTTGTTGTTACTACCTCCCCCATTGTGTATTCTTCCCTGGGTTCTTGTTTCCCAGGTGCATTATTTTGCTTCTTTGCATTGAATCCTAGCTGCCATACTTTGACCATTCCTCCAGCCTTGCCAAGTCCCTTCTCATCCTTTCCATGCCTCCTTGTGTATCAACCCTGTTGCAGATCTTTGTGTCATCTGCAAAAGGCATACTTTTCCTTCAGTCCCTCTGCAATGTCACTGATGAAGACATTAAAAGGACTGGACCCAATCTGAACCTCCGGTACCCCACTAGTAACCCATCTTTCTTCAGAGTGGACTCCATTTACAATTACCTTCTGTGTCCTGTTGTGCAGCCAATGTTTTACCTAGGCTAGCACCCTGGGACCCACTCCCAGGCTGGTTAATTTGACTATTATTCTTTTGTGTCGGACTGTGTCAAATGCCTTGCTAAAGTCTAGGTAGGCCATGTCCACAGCCCTCCCTGGTCTACTACTTTGGTCACCCAGTCAAAAAATATGTTAGATTTGTCTGACATGACCTTCCCGCTGTGAACCCATGCTGCCTTGGGTCCTGTGCCCCACTGGCCTCTAGGTACTCAACTATTCTTTCCTTCAGAAGTGACTCCATCACTTTCCCTACCACAGAGGTCAGACTGACAGGTCTGTAGTTTCCTACCTCTGTCTTGGTCCCACTTTTGTGAAGGGGAATCACATCTGCCTTCCTCCAGTCCTCGGGTACCACACCATCCTCCCATGATTTATTAAAAAGAGTAGCCAGTGGTTTCACTAGTTCCTCCCTTAATTCTTTTAGAATTCTGGAGTGAATTCCATCAGGACCCATTGCTTTGTCCACCTTCAGTTTTACGAGTTCTTGCAGAACTCTTTCTTCTGTGAAAGGACTGGGATCGACCCTCCTATCAAGAGTGCTTCTGTTAATTGGATCAGGCACTTCCCTCCTCTTTTGTGAATACTGAGCAGAAATATTCGTTCAGTATTCCTGCTTTTTCACTGTCCCCTCTGCCCACCCACCGTTCATTCTGTTCAGCCTCACTATCCCTACCTTTGTCTTTCTCTCATTGATGTACCTATAAAAGGTTTTATCCCCTTCTTAACTGAGTTGGCTATCTTTTCCTCAGTTTGGGCCTTTGCTCTTCTGACTTCCCTCCCTGCTTCCTTCTGCCCTAACTGGTACAGCTCTCTGTCCTGCTCCTTCTGTGTTTCCTTATACTTCCGAATGATATCTTTTCTTCCTGACTTTCACAGCCACCTCTTTTGAGAACCATAGTGGCTTTTTCTTTCATTTTGATTTGTTTATTTGCTTCACACAAAGGCTTGTTGCCTCTGTGATGGCAGTTTTGATGCTTCCCATTGTTGCTCCACACCTCCTTCTAGCCTGTTTGCTAGTGCTTTTCTGAGGCACTCTCCCATCTTGCCAAAGTCAGCCCTCCTAAAGTCCAGTACCCTCACTTTTGTAGGCTTGACTCTGTAGCTGAGTTTAACGTGAACCACACTGTTTGATGGTCACTTGTTCCCAGATGGCAACCCACTTCTAGATCTGAGATCCTCTCACTGCCCCGCTTGAGAGCAGGGGTCTAAGATTGTTCCCTCATGAGTGGGTTCCAAAACTAGCTGTCTGAGGCCTGCCACCTGTAGGGCATCAAGAATGGCCCTGCTGTTGGATGTGGCTGCAGCAAATGTGCTCCAGTTAACATCTGGCATATTCAGGTCTCCCATCAACAGTATCTCCTTTCTCTGCCATTCTAAGAATGCCTTCTATCATATCCTTGTCCATTCCCTCCCCTGACATGGGGATCTGTACACAACCCCAAAGCGGATTGTGGTGCCTTTCCAGTCTCCAAGGTGACCCACAGTGCCTCCTCTCCTCCCTGTTTACTCTCTTGTTCAGTTGCTTTTATCCCTTCCTTTACATAGAGAGCTACTCCTCCCCTCTTCTCCCCTGCCTGTCTCTCCTGTAGGTTATGTACCCTGGTATGTTAACATCCCAGTCATGGTTCTCTGTGTACCATGTTTCTGTGACTGCTACGATATCCAGGCATCCCTCTTCCATCAAGGCCACCAGCTCAGGGAGCGTGTTGCCCAGACTATGGGCATTGGTACTCATTACCTCCATTTCCTGATGGCCTTACTCCTTTTGCCCCATCCCTGTCCTTCTTGCCTTTGTCACTTTCTCCATTTACCCTGCCCTCCTCCTTATCGACACCTCTATGTTGGTGTTTGCCACACTTACTACTGTGATTTTTTGGGGCTAGGATTTCCTGCTCCTTTCCAGTGCCTCCCCTTGGCTAGTTTAAATGCTTGCCAATGAAGCATTTAAACCTATCACCTAGGATCCTGGCTCCCTCCTGGACAGATGCAGCCCATCATGCCAGTATAGGCTTGCATCACTCTAGGTGGACCCCCAGTCCCCAGTGAAACCAAATCCCTGAGCTCCACACCAGTTTTTCAACCACTGATTGAATCCCATGGTGTGGAACACCCAACCTCTCCTATGCCATAGATGGGCAGCACCTCCGAGAAGGTTACAAGGCTATTTGTCTAAGGCCCCTCCCACCCCCCAAACTCTTCCTGCACTTCTCTAATCCCTTTCTTAGCCAGGTCATTTGTCCCTAGGTGGACAATGACATCCAGCTCCTCCCTGAGCAGCTGCTCCGCAATCCTGAGGATTCGCCTCCTGTCCCTCCAAGCCATGGCACCAGGCAGGCACTACTCCCACTCCCTTCCTCCCCCAGTTCTACCTTCCTAACAATGGAGTCCCCACCAGGAGTTGTTTCCTTCCCCTCGGGTCCCCTGCCACCCTCCTCTGGGTCTCCTTTGTGGAGGTTCCCAGCATCCTCCTTGGTCTCCACTGCGGGTGCCTCCATAGAGGAACCACCTTTGTCAGAATGGCATAGGAATTGTGGAGAGGTACAACTGGAGGGATGCGCCTCTGTTCACCACCCTTACCCTCCCTGAGCCCACTGTGGTCCAACCGCCTCTTTCTTGGCAACCTCTGAGGCAACGGCAGTGACACTGGTGGTCCCTGGATGGAAGAGGAGGTCCCACAAATCCTGGCCAATTCAGCCTGGAGATGAGCAACCTCCTCCTCAGCCCAGAGAGGTGCCTGCAGATGGGACAACACTGCATCCTCCAGAACGCCTCCCAGAAGACTGCTGCCCACAGCCACTGCACTGCACCACTCAATCATGTCTTATTTTTGGCCCTTAACTGTTTGCAATCCTTACTCTTTCCTCTGTTTTTTTTTTTTCCTCTCTCTCCTTACTTTCTGCTTGTGTGCCCTTTAAGCTCCTGATTGTCCTGTTCTGAGACAAGAATATCCTATATTTCTCAGTAGACTCCTTACTTGCTCAGAGGCAGACCTCCAGCAGCTAGAGGAGGCCGGAGAGCTACTCTTGCCCTTCTAGGATGGTGGGTCTTGGTGGCTCTGTGATCACTCACTTCCTGCTCCCAAACAGGAAGTTCCTTGTTGTTAGTCAAATCCTGTGCCTATAAAAGTAGAACTAGCTTGGGTGGGAAGGAGAGCAATATAGTCCCAGTAGAAGTCCAGTCACACAGCAGTCCTTTCTCCTGGTGTCTTCTGCAAACTATGTTGTGGATTGGAGCAGTTATTGAGAGTCATTTAGTGCTGGAATATTTAATTAGTTCTGTTTGGAATATTGGGAGCTTGTTTGAAATTCTATGCTGTGTAGTTGAGTCAGGAAACTACAGATCAGTTGACTTTGTGAGTTGGGAGGAGGAACTAGCAGGAGCCAGTTTTGCTAGCTGAATCACTGGGAAGCAATGGAACAGAGGAGTGTGGGGTGGTGGATCAGAGCTACGCTAATTGTTTCTGGAGGGCATGGGCCAGGGTGCAGAGGAGCAGTTAGGTGGGAGCAGCTAGTGCCAGAGGTGAGAAAGGAAGGACGGGAACATGGATGCAGGGGCTAGAAGGGTGGCAATCATAGGGACTCCATAATTAGGGATATTCACTGGGGAAGGAAAGGGGACCCAAATGCAAGCAGGAGGGTGGTTTGTATGCCAGGGATAACAGCAGGGCATGTGGGCCCAAGAATAAGGAAATAGTAAAGGAGGTTGGAGAAAAACCTAATTTAGTTATACATTTGGGAACCAACGTCCTAGCTGGGGAGGAGGTTGAGGTAGTGCAAAGTTGGTTCAGGAGTTAGGGAAGATCTGCAGGGAGAAAGGAAGTTCGTTGGCCTTCTCAGAGGTGATACCAGTACCAAGGACCAACACAGCCAAGAAAAGAAGAATAGAGAATTTTAATGACTGGCTGAGGAAATGGTGTAGGAAGGAGATGTTCATCTGTATTGGGGACTGGGAAGAGACCTGGTCAAACAAAGCATTCTTTTCACCAGACAGGCTACACCTCAGTAGGGAGGGTTTGAGGGTACTGTGGGACCAACTGTGGGAATACATAACCACTACACTTAATTTAAATTATTGGGGGCATGCAGGCCTACAGACTCTGAGAGGAGGTCAGTGAACCTCTCCCCACCATGATGGAACAGGTCTGGATGGAGGAGGTGGAAGGGGCAAGAACACAGTTAGCAAAGGGTGGAGGGTGGGGCATACACATAACAAGGGTACATGGAGGGTGCACACAGAGGGGATAAATGTGACTAGACTAGAGGGAAGAGAAGGAAGGTCAGATTCTAGGTGGAGGTGGTGTCTCTGAATCTGGAGTCTTGGAAACAAGATGGACAACATGCAGACACTATTAGCAGACAGGAGGGTGGACATAGCTGAAGTAACCGAGGCTTGGGCAACATCACACTATGACTGGGACCTTACGATCCCTGGATATAAACTATACAGGAGAGACAGGGTAGTTGGGAAGGGAGGGGTGGCAGTTTATATCAGGGAGGTAATAACTGCGAGGGAGGAGTCTGAGGAAGGGGAGATGGAGACATTATTGGTTCAGTTAAGGTCCAATAGAGGGAGAAAGGTGAGGTTGGGGTGGTTTACAGACCACCCAGTCAGTGAGGAGAGGGACAGGAACTGAGTTCACAAATATTGGGAGCTGCGGGAAAGGAGAGATGGTAATTGTAGGGAACTCAACCTGCCCAAGGTGGACTGGAGCATACCATCCACAACATGTGCTAGGAGTCAGGTGATCCTGGAAGGACTGCAGAGTGGTTTCCTGACTCAAGGTGTCACTGAACCAACAAGAGCTGAGGCATTTCTTGATCTGGTGCTCACAAATGGGAGCATGTACAGGAAATAATGGTCAGGAGCCACTGGGTGAAAGTGACCATTGCACAGTGTGGTTCCAGTTAGCTATGGCGGGAAAGCATCCTGACTAAAACCAAAATCTTTGACTACAGGAGGCGGACGCCAGGAAAATGGACGAAGTGCTAAGGAGCCATCTGGCGGGCATCAGAGCAGATATGAGGTGGACCAAAGGTGGTCCATCATTAAGGAAGGAATACTGGTTGCCACAGATGAGCGTTAGGCTCAGGGGAAGAACACAAGGGCCAAAGCGCTCGTCTGATTCATAGTTCTGGGGCTGCCCAGGCAGTAAGGGAAAGAGGTTGGCCTATGGAAAATTCAGGAAGACCAAGAGAGGTAGCTAGGGAAAATTACTAAGGTTGGCTAGTGTGGCAAGTAAGGAAGTCCGGGGAGCAAAGGCACAGAAGGAGCTGCAGATAGCTGAAGGAATTAAGAAGGGATAAGGCTTTCTTCGATATATAAGTGAGAAAAGGGACAAGAAGGAAGAGAAGGAGAAGGACCTGGGAGTGATGATCACTAGTGACCGAAGCACTCCACGAGTGCAAGAAAGCAGCAGCAAAGGCAAACAAGATGCTGGGATGCATATCTAGGGATCAATAGTAGAGAGAAAGTTATACTGCTTTTGTACAGGTCACTGGTAAGACCGCATCTAGATTATGGAGTTCAGTACTGGTGCTCGCACCTCAAAAGGACATTAACCTGCTGGAGAAGGTCCAGAGGAGGCTACAAAGATGATAGCTGGTCAGCAGGGTAAGGCATGTGAGGAGAGATTTAGAGCACTGAACATGTACTCCCTGCAAGACAGGAGAGAGAGGGACATGATTGGGACCTTCAGGTACTTAAAAGGAATAAATAAGGTTGATAGGAGAGTCTCTTTAAGCTGAGTGGCAACCATAACATGAGGGCACAGTCTTCAGCTGGAGGGTGGGAGGTTTAAGAGGAGTTCAGGAAGCACTTCTTTACAGAGAAGGTGGTGGACACTTGGCATGCACTGCCAGAAGAGGTCATCTTGTTGAAGACAGTGGACAGCTTTAAGAGGCTGGGATAGGCATGGGGAAAATAAGGATCAGGTGTAGGGAGGATGGGAGGAGTGGGAAGGGAGGACAGGGCATTAGCTCAAGCTGTGGACCCTGCAGTATGAGTAGACTTGATAGACCAAATGGCCTTCTTCTGCTGGCTTCTTCAGATGTTTGTATGTGGGAGCTCAGGCCCTCTGGCCCTGCATTCCCACCACCCATAAGTGTAGAGACACAGTGCAGACCAAGAGATATTCCAAGTAACAGTTGTGATGCAAATGGGACAATATCTCAGTAACTATAGCAACACTGGAAAAGTTCCACGTAATTGTAATCATGGCCTAGCAACATGCACGCATGCTTAGTTAAAGGTGTACTAAACTGTGTTTAGCGAAAACCTTTATCTCGAATAGTTTTAGATATAGGCGCCAATGGGACTGCATCCACCACAGTGTTATCCTATGCAAAATTTCAACTTCAAATGTTATTGGTATGGAAGCAATGCAAATTTTATCACCAAACCAGAAAAGTCACATCTGTGGGCAAACCCTTTCTACCCTGAAAATTTCAGCCGAATTCAAACCATTTCTTTGTAGTGAAGTGGAAAAGAAACAGTAAACTTTCAAATCCTTTTCATGAGCTGTCAAAATCCTTTTTCGTAGGCAAATCCCTTTTGTGATGTGTCATAGTCCCTTTTGTATCGTAAAAGGATTACCAACAGAACCATCTGGTCCCACAAATCCAAATCCCTTTTGCATTGCAAAGGATTTTGACATGTTGTAGTAAATGCCTACAAAAGGGATTTTGACAGCTCACTCTAAAAGGATTTGAGTATTAGACCAGATGGCTTGCAGGTAATCCCTTTGCAATGTGAAAAGGGATTTTGACACCCTCACAAAAAGGGATTTCTGTAAGATAAGAGATTTTGACAGCCCACTAAAAGGAACTGGAGTTATCAGACCAAACCAATCTGTAGTGTGCCAAAAAGCCAAATCCTTTTCTGTGAGCTGCCAAATGGAATTACCAGCAGGGTCATCTGGTCTGACAACTCCAGCTCCTTTAGTGAGGTGTCAAAATCCCTTTTTAGAGATGAATCCCTTTTCACAGGTGTCAGAATCCCTTCGCATTGCAAAGAGATTTCCGGCAGGGCCATCTGGTCCCACAAATCCAAATCCTTTGGATTTTGCACTTTACAAAAGGGGTATCGCTCACAAAAGGGATTTTGACACCTCAGGAAAAGGGATTGAGTTGTCAGACCAGATGGCCCTGTGGGTAATCCTTGCGGAGACGAAATTCCATTGCAAGTCCCAATCCTTTTCGCATCGGATCGGAAGTGAGTCGCAAAAAGGATTTTAAAATAAAAGTAAACATTCTGAGGCCACAGTAAGGTTTACCAAAAGCAGAGAACTGTAAAGGATGTCCACATGAGCAAAATACATACTTTGATGTCTCCAGAAGACATCCTTGGATAAAGTTATAACTTTTGTTTTGGCTAGAAAATGAAAACAAAATTGTGGCTAGCGAAGAAATTTTTTCTCGCACAGAGGATTTAATGAATTCCTTTTCACGAGCTGTCAAAATCCTTTTGTGAGCCTAAATCCCTTTTCGCGCGAGCAGCTATCCAAAGACTGAACTGAGCATGCTCAGAACCTAACATTTCTAAAATAAATAACTTTGGAACAGATTCATATTTTTTCACTAAACCACCACTGGCTTGTTCTTTGGGGCAAGCTCTTTCTACCCTGAAATTTGTAGATCAAAATTCCAAATGGTGGTGGTTGCAGCGCAATGAGGAAAAACAGCCAACACAGGCAAAAAAGGTGACTTTTACAGTTTTTCACTATGCGCAGCACAAAATCCATAAATCCAATCGAAATGAAATTTGGTATGTCAAGAGATCTACCCCACAGGACAGCACATACCAAATTTCAGGTAAATCCATTGAACGGTTACAAAGTTACTAAAGTGCAAAATTTGAGGTTTAACATTAAATTGTCTACTCAGCCTTAACTGTAGTGGCACTACCACGCCACTATAAAATAAATATATATGGTTGATCCTGCAAGCTGACTTTCCCCATAAGCTGCTTGGACAGCGTCCCCAGAATCCACCATGGCTGACATCACCTACAGGCTCGTACCAGTTGCCTATGCAGTGCTGCTCCCAAGGTTATCTACAGTACAGGCAGTGCTGTGTATTCTGGGATATTACCCAGCTGAGCTTATGGTGAAGAGTCACAAGGGTGTTGGAATATTGAGGGGAGGGGCTGAAGTTGGAATAGGCACCCAGGGCCTATAATGGCAGGCTGAATTTTGTAAGAGCTGATAATGCTTGGAAGGCATAAGGGAACGAGTGTAATATAGGAAGAGGGTTGATGCCCTCAGCCCAATAGTTCTGACACTGGTGGCTTAGTGGGGAGGGCAGATCAGGCAAATGCCTGACTGTCATTGCTGTCAGACTTCTGTCAGGAAATTGCAACCTCTTTCTTTTTTTCTTTTCTATCTCACCTATTCTTGCCCCATCACAGTCCAGACATTTATTCCCTTCTCTCTCCTCTCCCAATGATCACAGCCCACTCCAGTCTGTCTGACACACATGCACACATTGACTTTCAAAACAGCTGTGCTATAGTGAGCAGTACATGTCATGTTTATTAGCTTTGGTAGATGTGTGGGTTGGGGGGCATGTGCCGTGAACTTCAACAACTTACCACATTGGCGCTGCTAGCAGACTGCTGTGACATTCATGTGATAAGTTAGTAGAACCTGCAGGAAATACAAGCGCATTTCAGTAGTTAACTCGTACTGTTGGTGGTGTCGTCCTCATTCTTGAAGAGCGAGAGAGTGGGCGTTGTGTATTGTCTGTTGGCTGTACAAGGTGGCTCGGCTCATCATAGCTTGTACTGCACTTTGTTAAATTCATCAGTAAGTCACAGTCTTTCTTGGAGTGACTAGATGTGATTTTGAAGTTAGCACTGCAGCACAAGTTAGCATAAATGGTTTAAATTGTGTTAAATTGTTCGGCCCATCTGATTTTAAAATGAAGATGTGGATTTTGTCTGGCAGAGGTTTGCACTGAGTGAAGTGACAGAATAAAGTTACTGCCTTTACTGATGTGGGAGTCCAGGAAGCTACATGTCGTGACTTGCATTTTACAATGGCTTAAAGTCACTCATGACACTTGAGTTTCCTACCTGTCATTGTCTCTGTCTCGTCATCAATCAATTCTCCCATCAGATCCATTAGGCCAGTGTGAGAGGGCACTGGGCTGGGCAATGTTTCAAGGGAACTCCACAGACAAATATTTTGCATGGACGCTGGTTTGGAAGGAATAAATTCAACTTTACTTCAGCAAAGACACAAAGAGAAATAAAGGATTTTACATTCAGTGTGATGTACGATTTAACACAACAGATTCATGAGTCGGTAGTCTGTGTGCTGCTGCCAGCCTCACACTATTCATCCTTCTCACTCTCTTTCCTGTTCCTTTTATGGGACTCCCATGTGTGTCTCAAAAGCGCTTTCCCTGAGCCCAGTAGCCTCTGACGTGGAACCTTTGTAAAGGAGTCTATGACTCAAAGGTATGTTTTCTGATATCTCAATAAATAAATAAATAAATAGCCTCATAAGCAGAGCAAACCTGAGGTCTTAAAGGGACAGGCCAAAAGCAGGTAGTTTTTTTTTTTTAATCCCTTAGCTCCTGCTAACACCTTTGTAGTGGTGGAGGTGTGGGATGATGGGTGTAGAGGACAAATGTGGAGATGAGGTGCTACTGTAAGTGATGAACATCAACATCAGCCTTTATCTGTATAGCCAGCAGGCTGTTACTGTCATGAGCAAATCTGAAAGTCCCAGACCAGACTGACAGAGAACAGGCCCCATTAAATGATGCTGGGAAAGAGAATAACTGAATAATCAAACCAGATAATCATTATCCGATCCAACCAAAATATCTGATTTTAAGTTGTATCAGAACCAAATAATGGCATACTTAACGTATCTGCAGTATCCAAACATCTCTATTCAAATTACTCTGTCACAAACCTTCAGAGTAACCTTAACTTCCTGATACATTCTGGAAGGTTATTCACCCCTTTCTGACTCCCTACCCAGTTGCTTGCCCCTGTTCACAAACCAGGGAATTTACTACCAATCTCTAACCCACCATATGACCTGATAAACACTGACATAGAACTGCTTTACTTGAATGCTGAATACCGTTTACTGCCAATGCAGGTATGTTGTTGAGACGAGGATTCCAAGTGGAGTGCCGCGAGGATTAGTCCCGGATCCGTCCTATTCAGTATATTCATTTTGACATGGGGAAGTTATACAGGGCAAGATGTATCTCTTTGCTGTGATGATGCAGCACTATACAGCAGGGTTGATATCAAGGAAGGGGTGAGAAAACTCAGAAAGACTTGGAGTCGCTGGAAGGGGGGCACAGATCTGACAGTTGAGATCGAACACCAGGAAGTGCAAGGTGATGCACTTAGGAAAAAGGAACCCGTGCATGGAGTATTGGATATGAGGAGTCAGGCTGACCATTACAGCACAAGGAAGGATTTGCATTTCATCATTGGTGACTGCCTCAAGCAAACAAGCCAGTGCACTAAGGCATGCTGAGGTGTATTGGAGGGTTTTGATAGCAGGAGAAGTGAGGTGAATGATACTTCCCTAAAAACATCTTTGTTAAGGCCTCACCTGGAATACTGGCCCAGTTCTGGAGCCCTCACATGAGAAAGGACACAGACAAGCTGGAGTCAGTAGAAAGAAGGATCACCAAAGTCAGCCAGGGCCAACAAGGCAGATTCTATGAGGAATGGCTAGTGGCCCAGAACATGTACTGCTGGAGGCCAGATGTTAGAGGGGGCATGATAGGGACATATATGTTTCTGAGTGGTATAATGGAAGGAGTAAAGTGAAGACCTGTTTGAAATAGGGGCACAGTCCCAAGAGGCATGATTGGAGGATAAGTGGGGATAAAGTCAGGAGGGATGCAAGGAAGGTCTACTTCACTGGAGGGTTGTGGAGCCATGGAACAGATAACTGGTGGAAGTGGTGGGGCTGGTACCCTAAAAGTATTCAGCCATGACTGGGATAGCACAAGAGTGCTCATAGCCCCACTGGGAATCAGGGGTTGTTATTTGTGTGAAGAGGAGAGAGGGCGACAACCCACCAGGCCACTAGGTCCAGGGATGAGGTATAGTAGTATAATATGTGCAGACTGGATGGACCATTGGTGTCTTTCTGCCCACAGATTCTTTGTTTCTGCAGTATGTATCATGTAATGATGGAATTGTATTGTGTTTACTTCTGTTTAATTCAAAGGTGATGGAATTAATTTATATTTTTGTAGGCATTGTGTGACCTTTATATATAAGGTGTTACCTTTATACCTACAATAAATAAGTGAGCTATCATAAAGGACACTATTAGAAATGAGCCACGAGCTAAATAGCTGCAACATCTTTCCTTGATTTTCAATAAACAGTTGAATTGTGAATGTGAGATATTTTTACACTTTGCCTTTTATCAACAATAATATAGTACTGTGCAGTACCTGCCAGCATTGCTGTTCCTGTAGTCTTTGAATATTCTGTAATACTGTGTATGATCTGTCTTCATAACTCTTAAATATTGTTGCTTACTGTCCAATTGATCCTCAGATCAATCATAGAAACATAGAAGGTGACGCAGAAGGAGACCTTGAGATCCATCTAGTCTGACCGATAATGTTTGGTACTCCCACCCTATTTGCCCTCACATCTAGTAAAAGTGAATCTGTAAATGAGGTTTACTGTGTACTTTGTCTCTGTATGTTTCCCTGGTAAAACATTTTTTTGCTATCAATTTATACCACTGCTTTTCTGCCTGCTCCCTATCCTCCTACCCTCCCTCTATGTTTGTTTGTTTATTTGAATCTAGGATTACAAGTACCTTTGAGCCAAGGCTCTTTTACAAAGGTTCCATCGGCAGAAGGTACAATGTAACACAGGACAATATGTGCAAGATTTGTAATAAACATTGGGTTACAGAAAACATGGAGCTTAACATATTTGTCCATGCAAACATACATATTGGGACAGTACTAGGTAGGATACATAGGGAGTGTGCCAGGAGGCCTTGTCAGCAGCGCATTGGAAGTGCAGAGGCAGTGGGGGGTGGACATGGGGAGGGTAGGTAGAGGAGAGAGTAAGTGCTGGGAGTAAAGGGCAGGGGCAGCCGAGGAAGGTAGAGGGACAGGATGGCCGTTTAAGGAAACAGTGCAGAGTGCTGGCGGCTGAGAGGAATAGATGCAGCCTAGATTCAAAGGGGCCAAGCTTGGGAAGGGAGGAGATGTCACTACTGAGACCATTCAACCAGAGTGGGGCCCTGTAGGCAAAAAGCTCTTTGCCCCTGAGAGGAGACGCAGTGAGTGATCAGAAGGAGTTGTGAGTCAGTGCACGATATGGCATGAGTTACGAGCAGGAGAAAGGAGAGCTTGGACGCCAGAAGGAGAAAAGCTCAGAGTTGTCTTCTTGGCCATTAAGCAGGTTTGGTGTTTTATGCAGTTATAGAGAGTTGTAACCAGCTAGTTTGGGCATAGAGGTCTGCAGTATGGGTGAGTCAGTGGGCTCCAGAAATGTCCATCCCCACCTTCTCTGAGACATGCAGTACTACTCTATTCCTCTTGCCTCTGGGCGCACTCCCTCCCTGTCCCCATGGTGAGACGAGTCTATCAGAGCCTGGGGCTCAAAAGCCAACTTTAATCCAGCTTTAAACTTGGGTGTTTTCTCTGATGTTGCATCCAACGCCAGGGACATCATGGGCATGTACACATAAAGTGTGATGTTGCACCTATGTCAACTACATTCTCCCAGCTTACCAGCTCTCCAACTCCAATACCACTCAAGTGTCCCCAGATGGCAGTATCATAGCAGATGATTTTTATTATTATTTATTTATTTGGAACATGTTTCACCAGGAAAGACATCATGAGCTATAAACAACTTGTTTCCAGAAGCATCCTAGTGGGAGGGGTTACAATGTTGGGAGAACAAAACAAACACATACAAAATACAGAGCAATACATTACAAGCAGTAATATAATGGTCCCTTCCTCCATGGAGAAGAAGTGCATCTCTGGGACGCTCTTCCTCCTACCCAAGGAGGCCCTGATAATCCTTGCTCATTCCCACACCCAGGTCCTTGGCATCCCAAGTGATAACTAGGGCCAGTGATTTCTGGATATGGAAGTTCTCAAATTTTGTGATAAAAATTATACAGTTTTGGATAATTCGGACATAACAGTTGCTATAGGTTTCTTATCAGTAATCAGTATACTGCAGCATATTACCAACTCATGGTGTCACAGTACAGAATTCCAGTGGCTATCTTACCACGTCTAGTAAAAAGTGAATTACTAGAGCTACTAAATATATAAATAAGTATGAAAGTGAATGGTACATTTCTGGAGAGACACTAAACAATTCAGGTGCTGAAAAATATGGGTCCACTGTTTCCTGAGAGGTATTCCATAGCATCTAAATATTTACTTTAAAGGCAGATTCATTTAAAAAAATATCCTTTATGGAATAAATCAATGGTTGCACCAACACACGAAGCCAGATTACGATAAAACTGAACAGAAACAAAAGGTTTAGAGCAAAGGTGTGAACTACTTCCCATTCAGCTTAATAAGGCACAAACATCAACACCTTTCAACCTTTTAAATACTGAGCCAACAGTGCTGAGTTTTATCTGAAGTTAGAGAACTTAGAGATGTGTCTCTTAAAGGGCACTGTCAGCTTTACCTCGTTTTTCCTACATCCCATCAGTGTACATCTTGTCACCCTCCTATGAAATGATTACTCTAGACGCCCTTCTGTATCTGAAAATTCAGACTTTTACCTGTTTTGCTGTTTTTACATCAGATGTTTGTTGTAGAGGCAGAACTGAAATCCCACCTACAGGCAAGAGAGAGCTCAGGAACATGCATCTGCACGCGTGCTGTCCCGAACTGCATATTTTCACAAACATGGTTTAAAACATGCTCTGCCGGTCTGCCACATTAATCCAAAGTGCTCTTGGGGTTACCAAAAGAACCGAGCACTCAAAGTTCTGCAAATAATATTTGAAACTCTGGGCGAAATCCCGTGCATGCACAGCAAGCACGTTCTTGCGCATGTGGGATCTTTGCAAGCTTCTCTTGCTCATGCCGGGATTTGACGCAAGTTTCAAGTGTTATTTGCAGAACTTCAGTGTGGTTTCTTTAATGGCTTAAAGAACCTGGATTAATGTGACAGACAGGCGAAGCATGTTTTAAACCATGCTTGTGAAAATATGCAGTTTGGGATCAGCAGCTCATGGCAGATGCGTGTTCCTGAGCTCTCTACTCGACAGAGTGGGATTTCAGCTCATCCCGGACAATAAACATCTGATGTAAAAACAGCAAAACAGGGTAAAAAGTCTGAATTTGAGACATAGAGGGCATTCTAGAGTAATCATTTCATAGGAGGGTAGGCAGATGCTACACAGACGGGATGTAGAAAAAAGGAGAGGTAAAGCTGACAGCTCTATCTCAGTACAGCCTCTCTGAACATTTAAAATGCACCAGCTTATAATATGGAAAATCTGCATAAAATGTAAGTTGTGGAGGTGACATAGGTTTCTTTATGGACTAAAAAAGCAAAAGAGGGAAAAACAGCAGTTTGGATGAAATTTCACTATAAATTGCAATTTCAGATATATAGTACTATCTAATTCAAAACAATTTCAGAAAAGCTGGTAATTTTGGCAGTGTCCGGAAATTACAGGACCTACTGATAGCCCTAAGACAGCCAGCAAACATTTTCAATAAATAAATTTACCATAGCCAAATTACCATGTCCACTTTCTTCGACTCCATTCCATTAATGTTATTTTACATGCATTTTGCTTTGACACTTTTTTGTTGCTATATTCCACCCCAACTCCCCATTTCATTTCATTTGTTTACCAGGGTGATACATGCTCCCAAGGCCCTTTTTCAGGTGCAGCCTGGAGCCCTGTACAAAGCAGCCTTAGTTGATAACACAATTTACAATTACAAATATATGCAATACAATAAATTACATCTTGCAATATCAGGAAATACTTTAAGAGAAGACACTCAACACTGCAGGCTAAAACCATTCACAGTACATTACAAGAATGCTTATAGAGTGGGTGGCTGATGGCATTGTTAGTCAGCAGTTGTTACCACAGTTGCAGCTGCAGACTTTAAGGCCAGCATAGTCTTCCCACCCATGACTCAGAGGAAAAAAAATTTCACTGGAGTAAGGGGTAGATAATTACAACAAAAGTGTGTTTTATCTTTAATAAATGCACAAAGACTCACCACAGAGCATCTAAATTTTCAGAGATTTTGGGGCCGCCAGTACATTACAGTAATGCCTGTGGAGTGGGTGGCTGATGGCATTGTTGGTCAGCCAGTTGCAGCTGCAGTCTTCAGAGTCAACTTCAGGTCTCACACACCCTAACTCTGGAGAAAAAAATTCCTTGGTGTGTGGGGTAGGTAGATGCAACAAAAGTGTGTTTTATCTTCAATAAAAGCCTCCAAACTCACCACAGAGCATCTAAACATCCAGAGCCCCACTGACCCCTGTCTGACACCCACGAAAAGTCAACTTGCAGGACGGCAGTGTACTATACAAGCTCAAATGGGCAGACTGGGTGGGCCGTGAGGCCTTATCTACAACACTGTCTATGTATCTGTATATCTATATGTGTTAATTTTTTTATATATCATATTTTCCCCAGCTGCTGTCCCAGGCTTACTGGTGTGCGTACTTGCTGGTCCACGCCCCATCCCACTGTTACAGCGATCATGGTGCTCCGTGTGGTAGGATTGGGATTTTTAGGTGGTTACTGTGCGTGACTGCCATGCAGTCCCCTCGAGGCGATGGCGCAAAGGACCAAGGTCCAGGTAGAGGCCGTGTGGAGACACGGCTTCCACCAAGCACCCAACAGCACCCTGACCTCCCAACACCGTCCGCTAATCAAATAGTTGGCAACCCTCCCAGGAGAGGAGAGCTGCCATATAGCAGCTCAGTCCAACTCCTCCTCCCCCCGCCAGCCCCGGTGACCTGGTCCCATTCCCAAACCCGGGTTGCCGTCACAGCACAAGGTGTGGCGTCCAGCACCTCAACCTCAGCGCCATCAGGCCATGTATATGTTAATTTATAAGAAAAAAAGTATGCAAAAAAGTTAATTTTGCACCCAATGTGTAAAGCAGGGCACATTAATGAAATTATTTTTATATCTACATGGGCAGATAATTAGGCTTAGGCATTTCAGTACGAATCTGTCTAGCTTGTGGGAGGAGATGATATCTGGAAAATCACATCTCCTAGTTGCATCCTTCCACACGTGACTTCATCCCAGTGGCATTACAAAATGTGAGGATTGATCATTGAGCACCTACAAACAAAGGCGCTGGCTTCCTTCAGCTCGTTCCCAAACAAGACATTTAAACCAAAACTCCCAGCTTACGGAAGGAGAGAAACCACCAGCTGGATTCCTGGGAGAAGTATGGTTGCAGAATCGGCCTCTGTGCTCATCTTGTCAGATCTGCATGTTTTACAGTACATGGGAGCTAGAGGACATTTCTCTGCTCTCCAAGACAGTGGTTCCATTTAGCCTTTTACGCCAGGCTGGAAGCAGAATCCTTATTTACATTTGAATGGGCATCATTCATGCTCATCTGTTGATGCAGATCACTGTATTTTGTTACACAGATGTGACAAATGGAATTACAGCTGCTCTTTATTTGATCTTCAAAAGAGACAAAGATGTGCACAGTTTCTGTCTGCTTCCTTTTTCCACTGTGTCATCTGTTGTTTGGGAAGGATTCTAATTTGCAACAGATACAAAACTATTTGTTGCTGTTGCAGGTCTATAAAAATAAATGAAACCATTAATTACTAAATTTATTGAGCAGCTGTTAATACAAAGAAATAAGGAAAATGGCACATTAGAGTGCGGTTAATTACCAGATCTATTATTGTTTAATGTGGCGTATTGTTTGAAACAATGAATTATTTTATAGCAACAACAAAGGTGAATGATGTGCATGGAGGAATTTTAAAATGATTTTTTTCTTTCCTTAATCTCTAAGGATGAAAGGGCTCACATATCCAACAGCTTATCAAATGCATTTTACAGTGAGTTGTCGTAACACCATCTGGGTTGCAAAGGCCCTAAAATTTGGCACATCTCCGAGTATTGACCACAGTGTGTGTGGGGGCATTACAGTCTGAATTTTCCTGTCTCATGCAGCCAGTGGTTCTGGCTGCTTCACATTTGCAGGGGTTCTGGCCACTTTCCAGCTGCACAACAAATGTTTCCCACAATTAGCTGAACAGAAGCACAGATGGTAGACATGCCGTAATCTAAATATATAGAACAAAAGCAATTCTGCCTTCTGAAAATGATGCAGAATATTTGGAAATCTTAGTGACCCTGACTGCCTGCCTGATGGTCCTGTGGTAATGCGAAGCACTGCTATGCAGATGCCTGAGTTTGGGTGCGAGCTCTGGACACTGTATTGCGAGGCAGGCCAGATTGTAGCAGGTGGTGCTTGGCACTGTGCTGTGATCAGGGAGGGATGGTGCTGGGCTGTGGTGCGCGGCGACCCGCATTGGACAAGGGAGTTGCTCCCTCCACAGGATGTTGCTGCGTTCAGCAGAGGCCACCCGATAGGCTACCTAACGCCAGGAGGAACCTGGGAAGACAACCCATGACTGCTTATATGATGACCTGATCTCCAAGAACCCCTCCTCCCCATGTCCTAGTGCCTGCCCTCACTGGATCCTGGTCTACACTATGGACTGCCTCACAGAGGAGGAGGATGGCTCTCCCGAAGCCCCTGCCATGAAGGGAGAACTCTGATGGACATCAGAGCCTGAATAGAGTATAGATTCATAGACTGGTACAAGTTCAGAAGATGAGATGCCCATTTCTGAACTGTAATGTAAACCTGCATCCCTATACTCGACTTCTAATTTATATATTTTAATTTAGCCTGTTCTGCTGGACCTGTAAAGTAACTACCATTCCCCGTGCTGCAGTTTCTCTCCAACTGTATGTGCACTGATTCAGTGCTAGCACTACAAACTTCCCTTGATTTTTCCTCAATTAAACTTTCACTCTGTACACTGCCTTGAACTGAGTTTGTAAAAAGTTTTACTGGCTTTGTTATTATATTTTTTTAATCCTATTTAAGACTGTACTGGGGTTACATGCTTACTGCTATGGACTTAGAAAATTTGGTGAATTGTAAAATCTGTGTAGCCTCTGTCTTGAGCCTAAAGCTCCTGCCCTTGACTTTCATTCTTAATCATCTTCCTTTGTCCCTGTCCTCCTCTGTCTCTGTTCTGTCCCTCCTGCCATCCCCATCGGTCTGTTCTTTTGTGCCTGTTTTGGATTCCAAGTTAGCCAGCACCTTGCCTCTGTCTGAGACCGCCCCTGACTTGTCTTTCAAGTTGGTGTTCAGCCTCTTTGTGTCTCTCTGTTTAGACACCCCCCATCTGCTCCTATTTAATCTGCTGTCTCCTTCCTTACAGGTGCCACTTTCCCCATGGGCAGCGGTCCACGATCCTGCGTAGCATCTCTCGGTGCAAGGAGCCTGATCCACCCACCCCAAAGAGATAGCTAAGGTACGACACTTGAAAATTGCTACAATTTCTCTGGGCTGCGTGAGCGCTGAACGGATCATCACTTGCAATTTGCTGTTTTCAATTTCAGCGCCTTCTCAGGGTAGCACTATTGGCTCCATGCCTGTGTAGAGCTCCCTGATTGGCTGAGTCTCACTCACCTGAGACAGGAGCACCTGAGACGTGTGGCTTAATGTAAGCCTGTATCCCTGTACTCAGCTTCTAATTTATATATTTTATTTTAGCCTGTTCTGCTCGGCCTGTGTAAAGTAACTACCATTCCCCAGCCAGTTTTCTCCAACTGTATGTGCATTGATTCAGTGCTAGCTCTGCAAACGTCCCCTTGATTTTTAAGTCCCACCCCTGTCCCCCTCCCAGGCCTCCTTTAAATGCACACAGTCTCCACCACACCTATCTGATGTTTCAATTTATTGGTTACTTACTGTCAACCACTACAATTCCTCCCATCCTTTTGCAACTAAGCCTTCTAGCAGCTTTATCTCATTCTGTCTTGCTGAGGCATACCATTTTGGTACTTTAGGTTTGCTTATTGCTGACTAGCATATCTTGCTAAGGCAGTTGATTTAGGTCATTTGATCTCTCTATTACTTAGTCTACTCCAGAGTAGTAGCTATGAAATTTGCTTCAAAGCCTCTCTGCCCCTAGTACTACTCTGTGACAGGTGAACTCTTTTCTTATTAGCCTGACTAGGAGCAGTACTTAGGATTACTGCTTCAGGCTCCACTGCCTGTAGTAGTATTCTGCAGGGATTAAGAAATTCTCCATTGAGAATCCTTCTCTTGCCGCACTTGTGCCCATTGGGTGATAGTCTCATAATGAAGGCATGTTACCTGCTTCTGTGCTTGTTTCTGCTCATCTTACATGTATTGGACCAGACGTGAATCAAAAAATAACTCCTAGAGTGGAGAATGGCTCTCTTTTACATTGTCCAACGGGACTTTTCCTGTCAAGTAGAAGAACTTGTATGTGTTCTAACTTCCCTAGCCCGCTGCTGGACCTGCACCAGCATACAGGAACTCTCCTAGAGCCTGCCCACAGGGCTGCACCACCTTCTGCATACTCCCCCTACTCCCATTGACTCTCTCGGTCAGGGTATTGTGTATGCAGCATCAGTAAAACTGGGAACTAGCCTCAGAACTCCCTGTACTGCCGCCAGACAAATCACGTGAACGAAAGAAACCCAGCCACCCACACTTATCCTAGGACTCTGCAGGAAATCCTTGTTCCTGCTTTTACTATGCTCAGGAAATGTTGAGCTTAATCCAGGCCCTCTGGCACCCATGGAATCCCAGCAGAGCTACAAAGTCTCAAGGGGCTTACTTTCTTGCATGTTAATGGATATAGCCTTTTAAAAAAATCACTTCTGTTCACGCCTGGGTATGTCATGCTGCTCCAGATGTTCTGGTGACTACGAGTCCTGGCTCCGACTGGCGACCAGTAACAATGAGTTAACATCCCTCCAACTCTTTGTTCAGAGCCGGCAGGCAAACCAGAGGTGGTGGGTAGCTATTACATCAGGATAAATTCCCTGCCTCCATAATTGACTCAACCTCTGTCCCAAAAGAATCTGAAAGCTTGTCATTAAAGATTGAAATTGCCACCAGTGTCTCATTATGTATAATAAGATGCTACAGACCCCATCAGCCGGACTACAGTTGTTAAAACATCTCAAACATCCTAGGTTTGGCATCTTCAGAGTGTATCATACTAGGGACTTCAACTTAGACTGGCTCTCCAGTGCATTCACCCACTTAAAATGTTCTGTGATTCCTTGGGTTGTCACAGCTAATAAACAAATCTACTCATCCTAACAAGTTCAACCCTAATAACAGTACTCTTGGATATCATTTTAGTTAACAAACCCCATTTATTCTCCCATGCTGGTGTCTTTTTCTCTGATATTAGCGACCATTGCTTCATCACGTGTGTAAGATCCACTCTTAAATCCACAACTGTACCAAATTCTCCTTTAAAAGGTGCATACGCAACTTTGATCTCCATGGGTATATATCAGACCAAGAGACTCCATGCGATGGCAGGACTTCTATCCAGCCAAGTCCTGACTACGGCTTATGATATTTTCTCAGAAATTGTGCTGGGGGTATCAACAAGTATGCTCCCATGGTAAAAGTTTGTGCCAGAAACAAATCTTGTCAGTGGTTTACAGAAGACATGAAAGATGCTTTATGGAGTAGGGATGTACTCTGGAGAACTGCTAGGAAAACTAATTTAATAAATGACTGGAATTCTTTCGGAGGCGAGGATCCTCTGCACCAAAATGGTCAGTGAAGCCAAAGCTAATTTCTACTCACTCTCAGCTGGAGAGCTCCTCAAGAAATGCCTCCAAATTCTGGAAGACTATCAAAGACATTGAAAGTCACACCACTGTAAATTCCTACCTACCAAATTATTGATTGACAATACTGTCATCTCCAACAGACCGTCTATCCTCAGTGCTCTCAATAATCATTTTGCCACTGCAGGCTAGCCTTTGACTCCTCTCCGAATATCCTCCGCCAACAACTTAGATTGGATACACAGAAAACCCATTCCCAGTCCATCCTTCTCTCTGCAGCCTACCTCCCAGAAGAAGTCGAAGATCTTCTCCTTCAGCTGGACACTAGGAAAAGTGCTGGGCTGACCTTATTGGCCCGTACTTCTTAAAGTCGGCTACCATGTCCTCGCAGTCCCAATTACTCATCTGTTCAACTTATCCTTGTCCCAGGGTGACCTACCACCCATTTGGAAAAATGCACTTGTGGTCCCTTTGTTTAAGTCAGTAGATCCTAGTGACCTCAATAACTACAGGCCAATCTCCCTACTTCCAATCCTGTCAAGCGTGCTGGAGAAAATAGTGCACTCCCAGCTGGAGTACCTGGAATCAGAAAATTGCTCAACCCGTTACAATCCAGTTTTTAGAGCACACAAAACTTCTGCGAGTTTTCTTGGACCTAAGCAAGGCGTCGATACCATTGATCACAGACTGCTTCTGTCAGTCCTCCAGAACATTGGTTTGATTCCCTATACCTTAAATGGTTCTCCAACTACCTCTCAGGATGACTTCAACAAGTAAAGGCAGAGGGGAAGTTTCTCACCAAAACCCTATTGAGGGTGTATACATGAGTTCCTTCTTGGTCCGTTGCTCTTCACCATTTATAGTAACAATGTACATGCCCCCATCAAAGAAGCACAAATACACCTATTTGGATATCTGAGTACTCTATGCTAGTAGTCCCACACTGAAGTGGCATGTAAAGCCCTTCAAAAGGAATTTAATCTGCTGCAACATCATCTTATAAACCAGAAACTGCTCTTAAATGCAAAAAAAAACAAAGCAATGTTCCTCTCGCCCTTCAAAATGCAATAAATCCTGCAATTGCTGGGACACTCCAGATCACTATCATTCTAGGTGAGGCAGTTGGACTACATACCAAAGTTCAAGTACCTGGGGTCTGGTTAGACCATAGATTTACTTTCACAGATCACTTAGAAGAACTGGCAAAGAAACTTAGACAAAGACTTGGTCTGTTCTTTAGGATTAATAATCTCCTCACAAGAGGCCTTAAACTGAAACTGGTTCAAACCACCTTTCTTTCCCTATTGGATTACAGACTTTCTATATAGTCAGGGACCTGCTGGTACCTAGCCAAACTCGATCCACTTTATCACAGAGCCATAAGATTTATCATGGGTCTTCCGTACTCAACCCACCACTGTGCATTGTACACCGGCAGTGGGATGGTCATCCTTGCTTACAGATGGCAAAAAATGCTACGGTTTGGACATAAAAGGCTATCTCAAATAAACTGCCTCAGTATATCTCTGTCTGTTTACCTTTGTGCACTCTGGGAAGTATGCCCTGAGAAGCACCTCATATATCTACCTTTATGTTTACAAAGCAAAATCTCACATTGGCAGAGCAGCCATCAGCTTTGCTCTCTCAACCGTGGAACCAAGCGGTGAAAACTCCGAAATTAACTCACTCCATCAGCCTAGCAGCTTTTAAATCTCTATAGCTACATCATAATAAGAGTCCTGTGCCTGTCTACCTAAATAGTGACTCCTATAAGTCCAACACACTCTAATTACTACTGTTAAAGACTGATCACGTCTATAATCGACTCTTCCCTCTCCCTTTTACCTCCATATCTGTCCCTTCCACATTCCTTTGACCCTGGTTCCAGCTCTAAATTCTCTATACCTTATACTATATATCTTTTATATTAGGTTTTATTTGTGTTCGGTGCACCTAATATGTATATTTCTTTATTTTATGAAAATTGTGTCCTGTCCAAAACTAGCTGTATCTTTTGTTTCAGACATATACTACTGTCAATGCTACCTGCTGATACTTTGTATATACTGTATTATTGTATCTCACTTTATTTGTATTATTACTATTTTCTTGTGTATTTGCATCCCATGTATTGCCTTGTTCCTTGTTAACAAGCCCAGGTCCACCTCGAAAATAGGCTTGCTCAACAGTGATCACCTGGTTAAATAAAGACTTTGATTGATTGATTGATCTGCCACCTGCTATTAGTGGTGGAAGTAAAACTTCTCATTACCCATGTATTCATCAAGTCTTTTTTAAATTGTTCTACTTTTTCACTTTTATAATGTGTGCTGGTGGTGTATTCCAAATAGGAGGAATTTTCTGAGGGTATACTCCTGATGAACATGGCCAGTGGGAAAATAAAGCTTTGGAGGGTGAGAAAACTCTCATAAATCTGGGAAGTTAGGGTTTGCATGCCAGCCCTGGAATTCCACTGTGAGACTGCCTGAGGCCAATGGCATTTCAGGTGTGCAGTGCTCAGCTTTGGAGGCAGCATTTGTATACTCAGTGCCACCCGACAGAATGGCATCTGCATCAGTTGTGAGGGCAGCCATGATGTCCCTGATGGTTGTGGCAGAGGGAAGAATGGGAGCAGGAGAACTAGGCTCTAGCACAGTTTTTCTTCCTTATTTTATCCAAATTTTTTTTGCTATAAATGAGGAGCAAAATTTGCAATTCTGTACATTAAGCATCTTAAAGTTTTAACATAATTAAAAAAAAAAAAGCATGTAGTTACCATACTGAGTAGCGAACTCCTTATGGCCTATGCTAATTGGATGTAAAGCCCATGTTAGGTCATAGTAACCCTATGAGCAAGGCCCTGGAATTTCTGATTCTGCGGTTGCAAATTTTCCATAGAATTTGCATCATCCCATAAGAATATATATAGTTCACGTAAAGTCGTTGTTTTGGGAATTTTCATTCAAATATACTGTTTTCTGTAGTGTCAGGATTTCTTTCCCATCTCGCTTATCATGAAGCCCTCCTCTATGCTCAGCATCTGATGTCATCGATGACATAACATCATATTTAGCCAATGGCATCATCTCTGCGTTCTGCCAGAAATGAATAAATCATGCTAGAAATCAGAAAATGCTGCCACAGAAATCAGAAAATTCTGCCACAGAGCACTAGGGGCCCTGCTTATGAGGCTGCCTTGGCTTTGTCTCACAGAGTTACCATGAGTTTAATTTATGCTTAGCACATAATTAAGCGTAGGTATTATTAAGTCTGCCGCTCAGCATGGCAGCTGGATACTTATTTTGGAATGCTATTTAAAATACAGAACTACAATTTTTTACTTCTACGTCAATATATGTGTCATTTGGGGTACTCTGGCAATGTTTGTGGCTGCAAGGGCAGTTCTCTTTTAAAATTCTGGCCAGTGTTTTGTTACTGGACAGTGAAATAAGGGAACCTTTCTTTTGCTAGCACCAGCTCCGTATTGAAGTGCTGCTGTATGTGCCACAGTTCCTAGCAGGAATCTAATGCATAAACCAGAAGACATGTTTAATTCTCTACCAGTCTGTAATAGGGTAGGGCAGGATCCTTTTCCATGAAGGCAGAGAAAACAAGCTGCTAATATAGTAACCTGAAGGGATATAGATACAAATACATACCTTACCCAGCCCCTCCTTCCATTGCCAGCTCTTCTGTAACCACACATAAATCTCATAACCTTTGCCACAACACATCTCCTGCTCCCTCTTTCTATCATCTGCCCCTGCCCAGTACCATTTACCCTGCCTGCCCCTTCTTTTCTGTTGAGTTCCCATCCCCTTCTTTTGTTTCTTTTTTTTTCATTCAGCCTTTTACCCGCTGGTGACCCTGACTTCTGTCTCCACCTCTTCCCAGCCAGCACCCACTTCTCCCGGACCTACTGGAACTTCCAGCTGCAGACGCAGCATGGACCAGGCAGATGCACAGAATGGTGGTTGCCATTGGGTCCTTATTTTGCTTTTCAGTCTCCCTCCCAAGTGGCATGTGCAGTGCCGTAACAGGTGAGCTCTGCCTCCATAGAGGCGACCATGCGCTGTCTGTCTTGCTATCAATCCTGCATGCACTACCCCTGGACACCTCCAGGAGGCAGACAACAGTGAGATGTGAAGGTGCACCCCCCCCGAGTGAGGAGAACTGTCTTTTGGACACTCAATCCTCCCTCATCGCAGTCGGCCTTCGAATGACCCGTGTCCATTCCTGAACACAGGTTGCCAGCATCACAGGAGGTAATGCCTCAGCCCTACATGCCACTGGGCCAGCTCCCATCCTTCAACCCCATAACTTGCTTTCCATACACATCTCTTGTCCCTCCTCCATTATCTACCACTTCCCAGTACCTACTCCCAGCCTCTATTTCCTGACACCTCCCTGTCCCTCCCTTTGTCCTACAACATGTTCCCCAACTCACCCACACAGATTTACCTACTCTCCATTTCTCTATCACTAGCTCCCTTGGTACCACCCCAACATATTGTAACCCCACATTACCTTCCTTAAGGCCCTTTTTTAGCTTCCTCCCACTGCTGCCGCCTCCTTGGTTTAATCTGCCTACTGCTGCAGGACCAGGATCTTGCGCCACACTGCAAGTCTGGGAGGCAGAGGCGTGAGGCAGGCATACTCACTGTACACATTTGTTTACAGTTTTGCTGAATGCCTGTGCCAAATCATTTACCTTTTGTTAACATTATCATTCTAATATGTACTATTTAAGTTAGTGTAGGCCAGAGTAGTGTCTCTGTTTAAACTTCTATTGTTTAGGGATTGATATGTGTGCAGCCTATTTAGAGATTAGATGAGTCATCTGAAAACAATCTGATTTGTTTGTTATGGGGGCAGCATTTAGAGAGGATGTGTAAATTTTTTTAATGAGGGCAGCAGCTGGAGTGTGTGTGTACAAAATGGAAATTTCTGCTAAACCATTGGGAGGGGAGCCACTAGATGTCCAGAATTACCTGAGCAGGACCTGTATACTGGATTTAGGAGAACTTTGGGACTGGAGAACAGCTGATCAGAGCCTTTTTTGAATAAACTTTATTTCCATTGTTTAGTTTTTATTTTACATAAAATCATCTAGGCAAGTGCCGACTTTAAAATGATTCAGAGCTGGGTTGGGAGGCAGTATAGTGTGGTGGTTTGGAGCATTGAGCTGCAAACCTGGAGAACTGGGTTTGAATCCCACAGCCACCACTTCCATACTGTGTGACCATAAGAAACATAGACTTTGGTGGTAGATAAGGACTGCTTTTGCCCACCTAGTCTGCCCATAAGAGTCACTTAATTTCCTGTGCTTCAAGACACCTGGAAACAAGCCTTGGCTAGTGTCTTTCCTGGCCAAAAATAATAATAATAATAAAAAAAAAAAAAAAGGTAGATGACATGCGTTACAAACAATACAGATTAAGTACAATGGGGACTGAACATTAAGTGTTACAGGAAATAATGCAGAACGAGCAGTGTACATGAGATGCATTGTCAAGGTTACAGAGGATGTTCATTAGAAGCATTTCAATATTCCTGAGCGGTTAGTGTATTCAGCAACTGATTTCTAAAGGAGTCAATAGAGTTGCACTCTCTTACGTGTCAGCCTAAGTCATCTCCAATGTCTGGGAAAACGATAAGAGAAGAGTTTGACCAATGTGGTTCGATGTGTGGGGAGCAGTAGCGTAATGATTTGACACCCTCTATTAACATGTTTATTGTCTATGTATTTGAACATGGACTGCAAATCAGGCTAGCAAACCTAGTAAGGCTTTTTGCTTAATACCATGGTACAGAATAGGGCCCTATAGTGGAGGTTTTGCCAGTTCAGTTTGCTATACAGGTTACAGGATGGGTATAAATTCTGAGTCAAGTGCAAAGCTGACAGGCCCTGTTCAGCAGGCCCCTGACCTCGGACAGTACCCTGTCATTCATAACCCGTAGACCACAATGCCATAGTTGATGGTATTTATTATGAAGCATTGGATTAGGAGTATTTCTTTTAACTTGGGTAGGAGGTTTCTCCTGTGCCTGTAGAAAGCCCGTTCTTGAATTTACTGTCATAACTAGATGGTCCACATGGTCCACAAAAAGCAGTGCACTATTGAGGATTATTTCCCAGTACTTGAACTTTCAAACAACATGAAGTCTTGCTGTATTCTGACAAGATGCAGTTAGCCCTGCACTTGAACTGCCCTGGAGGAAAGAGTTAGCTCTACTGAAGCTATGGAACGTTGTGCTTCGAGCTTGGTTTTCAAACCTCTGTCTCTGGTACTTGCCAGTGCAACCATCAGATTCTTTTACTCCTACTAACAGTGAAGTCGCCCGGAGGTTTTTCCTGTGCCTGCCTCGGTAGAGTTTGAATTAGCGTTTGCTTTTTAAACTGATTTATTATTTTTTGATTTCTGCTTCTGCTTACAGTACAGGTAGTGTGGTAGATAGGTGGTGACTTGTGTTTTATTTAATCTTCTGTGGAAATTGTTTTGTCTTGGTTTCTCATTGGTCGGTCCAGTTAGGAACCACCGTTTTGCTTGTATTTGTTTATTTATACTTTTCTGGGATTTAGTGTGGTGTTACTGTTCGATCGGTTTTCAAAAGAACCTGACTTCACACAGAAACATAAAGTTGATGGCAGATAAGGACCATAGGCCCATCCAGTCTGCCCATTTCTTTTCTACCTTATGAATGTGCCATCGGCCTTTGCTCTTTTTTTTTTTAGTTATTTAACCAGGAGTAGCACATTAAAGCGTAAAGCTTTTTACAGGTGCAACCTGGGAGCACAGGGAAGTTAAGTGACTTGCTCAGGGTCACACAGTATGCAAGAGGAAGCTGTGGGAAGCTTGCTCTGTCAATGGCCTATCTATTCATACTCATCTGTATTGCTCCCTTATGCCTATCTCATGCCTGTTTGAAGCCCTGCACTGTATTCATATCCACCACTTCCTGAGGTAGGCTGTTCCATGCATCCACCACTCTTTCTGTGGAACATAAAACCTTCTCACATTACCCTTAACTGGCCTCCTCTAATCTCATGCTGTGTCTTCTTGTCCTGCTATTTTTCTTATATTGAAACATGTTAGACTCTCTCACCTAGTTAATGCCCTTAAGGTGTTTAGAATGTTTCAATCATATCACCTCTGCCCTCCTTTGCTCTAGGGTATACATACGAGCTCCATTAATCTATCCTCATATGTTTTCTGATGGAGTCCCTGTACCATTTTGGTTGCCTTCTCTGGACTGCCTCAGTTTGGTTAATGTCCTTGTGAAGATGTGGCTTCCAGTACTGCACGCAGTACTCCAAATGGGACTTACTAGTGTTGTGTAAAGAGGGATTATTACCTCCCTCTTATGACTTGTGATACCCCTACTAATAACACCCCAACATCCCGCTAGCCTTACCCTACTGCTTTAGTGATCTGCTTGGATGATTTCAGGTCATCAGTGATGGTGATGCCCAAGTCTCTTCCTGTGACTGCTAGCAACTCCCTCTCAGCTTATTGGTGGCTTCAGGGTTTCTCTTCCCTATGTGCATGATCTTGCACTTCTTTGCATTAAATCCTAGTTGCTACTCTTTGATTATTTTGCTAGTTTATCCAGATTTCTTCTCATTCTGCCCACTCCCATCTGGATCAGCTACTCTGTTGCAGATCTTGGTGTCGTATACAAACAGGCAAACTTTACCATTCAGTCCATCTCCAATGTCACTGATGAAGATATTGAAGAGAACTGGCCCCAGGACTGATCCCTGAGGTACTCCACTTGTGACTTGCATCTCTTCTGACTGTATACTGTTGCTCTGTTTTCTGCCTGCCAACCAGTTTGTCACCCAGTTGACCAACATCTGACCCATCCCAAGCCTATCCAGATTATTAATCTATCTTCTACGTGGAACAGTATCGAAAGCTTTGCTGAAGTCAAGGTAGGTGACATCAACTGCACCCCTTGGTCCACCACCTGGTTGCCCAAAGAAATCCTGAAATTAGTTTGACAGTATCTTCCTGTTGTAAACCCATGTTGTCTTGGATCCTGTGCTCCTATGGATTCCAGGTGTTGCACTATCCTTCCTTAAGGAGTGCCTCCATAATCTTGCCCACTACTGCGGTAAGACTGACTGGTCTGTAGTTCCTGCCTCCTCTCTGCTCACTCTTGTGGAGGCGGGATCACATGAGCCCTTCTCCAGTCTTCTGGGACCTCTCCTGTGCTCAGAGACTCACTTACCAGTTCTGATAATGGCTCTGCTAGTTCCACCCTTAGCTTCTTTAGTACCCTGAGATATATGCCATCAGGTCCCATTGCCTTGTCCACACTGAGCTTATCGAGCTCTTGTAGGACCCTTTCTTTGTGAAGGGACTAGTGCATACCTCCCTCCCCTGTGTCCATGGTGTTGAGCTGTGGGCCCTGCTACCTTCTCTTCAGTAAATACTGAGCTGAAGTATCTATTTAGGATGGATGCTTTTACATGGTCTTTTCTGATTCTTTTGCAAAACCCGTAACATGGTTTGTAACTGATTGGGATTTATTACCTGGCTTAAAAGCTTTCAAGGGTAATTGTTTAGGTTGGCCATGTCTGAGAAACCAAGGGAAAAAAATAGTCCCACTGGGTTTCAGCACTGTACTGAGTGTGGGCAGGCCTTTGCAAGGCTGACCCCCAACTCATCTGTGTTTACTGTCAGGGTTTGACCATCTCAGATTTATCTATCCTCATATGTTTTCTGATGCAGCCCTGTACCATTTTGGTTGCCATGGCTACATTTGTGTCTCAGGGAGACATGCCTGGCTCAGATGTACAAGCCTTTCACTGGATACCCAGGCTAAGGCTATGGATTTCCCTGTAGTGGGTAACTCTCTGTGTGGGGGTACACAGAGGCTTATGAAGAAAAATGGATGGTACAGGACCACCTAAAGGAGTGCACAGGCCAAAGAGAGAGGCAAGCCACTTCTCAGAAGCAGCAGTCTAGGGGCAGGCCTTTCTACCAAGCTCAGGCTTCCTCTTTCTTCCCACAGAGGATTCTTTCAAGGGAAAGGCAGGAGGAGGATGAGCAGGGCTGCATCTTCTTCCAGTCCAAGGCTCCTGCCAAGCAGACACCCTGATATGTCAGCCCAGGTTGACTCCCCATTCCAGTATGAGGCAGACTGTTACTACTTCCAGATGTGGAAGTCTTTTACCTCAGACAAGTGGGTCCTGAAGGTAGTAAGCCAGGGACTGGCCCTCAGCTCAAAAGGTTCCCAAAACTGAAGGTTGGGTCTTTCCACCTGCATCCATCTCAGAAACCCTTGCTCTAGAGGCAGAGGTTTCTTCTCTGCATCCAGAGCTGTAGAGAAAGTTCCTACTCAGCACAGGGCAAGGTCTGTACTCCAGGTACTTCCTTTCCCGAAAAAGACAGGGAGTGGCGACCATCCTAGACCTAAGGTATTTGAACAAACACATCACAAAACCAAAGTTCAAAATGGTGACTCTGGAATAATTCTTCCTCTCTAAGGCCAGGGATTGGCTAGCATCCATGGACCTCAAGAGTGCCTATTTCCATATTCCTATCAGGTGCTCCCACAGAAAGTACCTCAGCTCGAGTTGCCTTCAGGCCATTATCAGTTCAGAACCATGCCCTTCAGCCTAATATCAGCTCCAAAAGTGTTTACCAAGTGCCTTAGTAGTAGTTGCCTTTCTCAAAAGGCAGAGTATTTCCGTCTTCCCATATCTGGACGACTGGCTAGTTGTAGGTCAGTCCTCTGACCAGGTCAAGTCAGCTCTACAAATGACTTGAGACTTGCTCACTTCTCTGGGGTTTCTCCTCAATCTTCCAAAGTCGTTTCTGAGGCAGTACAACTTCTTACTTTCATAGGAATAGAGTTGGATACTATCCAAGCAAAAGCCTTCCTCACAGATCTTGATTTCTCTTTTCGACCTCTGGTCGCCGCCCAGCAAGGTAGTTTCTTTGACTCCTGGGCCACATGGCAGGTTCCACTGCAGTGGTGCAAGGAGCCAGATTTCAGATGAGGGACATTCAGTTCACCTAAGGTCCTTTTGGTCTCAGAAAAAGACTCTCTCACCAAACTGATTCCAGTGACTCAGACTCTGGTCCAAGTTCTCAGTGGTGGCTGGACCAGAACAACTCAGACAAGGTGTTCCATTTCTCTCTCAAGTCCCTCAGTAGTCCTAACTACAGATGCTTTTCTCCTAGGCTGGGAGCCATTTGGGAGCCCTCACGGCTCAGGTTGTTTGGTCTCCAGAAGAGTCTTTTCTACAAATCAATCTGCTGGAACTCAGGACAGTTTCCTGGCCCTTGGTTCTTCGGAATCAGTCGGGGCAAGTTGGTGCAGGTCAGGACAGACACCACCACAGTGTGGTACATCAACAAGCAGGGAGGCACTCGTCCATGGTCTTGTGCACAGAGGCCATGAAACTGTGGTCTCTAGCCTATTCCCTTCAGACTTCCCTGACAGCAATTCCCTCCCAGGAAAGGACAATGTACTGGCAGATGCTCTGAGCAGAATCTCCCAGGGACTTCAGTAAATGGTCCCTGGACCCTCCTATCCTATAGGTCATCTTCACCAGATGGGGCACTCAGAGATGGATCTCTTTGTTGCCCCGGACAATCCTAACTTCCTCTGTTTTGTTGCAGACCTCCAGTCCTAGGGACTGTTCCTCTGGATGCTCTCATTTTGGATTGGAAGGGCAGGTTTCTCTATGCCTTTCCTCCCTTCTGTCTTTTGTTCAGAGTCCTGATCAAATCAGATCTCAACCCTGCTCAGTGATATTGGTGGCTCCAGATTGGGCCAGACAGCCTTGGTATCCTCTGCTACTGTCTCTGGCAGTGTCACGTCCCCTGTCTCTTCCCAAGAAATACAATCTCCTAACCTCCTCTCAGGGAGGATCTGGTACCCCAATCTCCAGTCTCTCAACCTCAAGGCCTGGCTTTTGAAGAGTTAGTATATGCAGGCCTGCATCTTTCTCAGGGAGTTCTGGATATTTGAAGGTTTCAGGAAACTTTCCACTAGAAAACTTCTAATTCCAAATGGAAAGATTCAGCATGTGGTGTTCTCAGAAGGGCATTTTGCCTGATTCTGCAGACATTGCTGCAGCCTTAGATTATCTGCTTCTACTTAATGGTCTAGGCCTTAGGCCTGCAACTCTAAAGGTTCACCTAGCAGCCCGGCTGCATTTCTTTCAGCAGGAAAGTGCTTCTTTGGCATCTATCCTGTTTCAGTAAATTCTTCAAAGGTCTGGTTAATATTAACCCTAGGCTGCTGCTGACAGGATATATTGTCCTAAAATCTATATGTTCCTAAATCTTCTGGCAGCCTAAGGGTTAACTCTTTCCTTCAAGAGCCTACTTGCTTGGGATCTTAACATCTGGTATTGCTCAGCTTATGCAGCCACCCTTGAACCTCTCTGGCTTCGCCAAGCTTAAGTACTTGACTTGGAAAACTGTGTTCCTAGTAGCTATTACTTCTGCCAGGTGGATCAGTGAATTACAGGCCCTGTCGGTTGAACCCGACTTCATCTCCTTCCATAGGGATAAGGTGGTCCTAAGAACCAATAGGAGGTTCTTACCCAAAGTGGTGTCATATTTTAATCTGAACCAGTCTATGTCTCTTCCTGTGTTTTTCACTGACCACTCTTCTTCAGGAAAGAAGGTTATACAGTTTGATGTTAAAAGGCTCTTAGCTACTACATACAGCATGCTAAGGCACACAGACAAGACTGTCTTCAATTGTTTCCACTTATGGTGAAGTGGGGAATGGTAAGCCTGTTACTAAAAGCTCTATTGCAGGTGGATTGTCTCTTGTATACAGTTCTGCAATGACAAATTGGGCAAATACTCCTCCAGGCCTGAGGGCTCATTCACTAGGGGTACAGCTGCCACTCTGGCTGCGGTTAGAGATATACCCTGCTAGAAATCTGTAAAGCAGCCACCTGGAAAACAGTCCATACATTCACCAAGCATTACTCTCTGGACATCCAGGCTAGGAGTGATGCTAGGTTTGTTACAGCAGTACTGCAGAGCTTGTTCCCAAAGTAGGTTCTGCATTTCCTACTCCTTGGGAACTGCTTGGTAGTTCGTATATTGTCAGAATACACATGACTTATGTTGTTTAAAGAACAAATTACTCACCATAGTAATGTTGTTTCTTCTAATGGAGTCTTGCTGTATTCTGACCTCCCTCCCTGCCTCCTCTCAGAACCTAGTTTTTGGGAAGTGGACTGGCAGGTACAGTGTTGCACCTCAGGGGTGTGCCTGTAAACACTTCTTAAGGGTGGGGTAGTTGTTCTGTTGTTGTTGTTGTTCTATTTATATATTATTATATTGTCACTACCTTTTTTCTCGGTTCTCAACTTGAGTCTTTTGGGACCCAAATTGTTGCCTTTGGCTTTTAAGTAAACAATTTCCATGTTTAGTACTAGTTAGTTAGTTTGCTCAAGAATCTGATGGTTACACTGGTAAGTACCAGAGACAGAGATTTGAAAACCGAGCTCAAGCTCAACGTTCTATGCTTCTGCATAGAGTTAACTCTTTTCCTCTCAAGGGCAGTTCAAGTGCTGGGGCTAACTACATATTGTCAGAATACAGCAAATCTCCATTAGAAGAAACAATATTACTATGGTTGGTAATTTTGTTTTACCTGCTCAAGAGTTGCGCTGTGATATAGAAATAGTGAGGCAGGAGTTTGGTTGCTCATATAACGAGTTCCAGATAACGCATATTTAGTCTTCACATTCATGACAAGAAGAGTTTTGGTGAACCAGGTCAGTACAGAGTTGAAGTCTTCCTGTAGCCTCAGCCTTGGGCAGTCCTGGTTCTCGTCTTCTAGGAAAGCAGCATTGTCTGCATATAAGAGTATGTGTAAATCTTTGGAGACAACAAAGAGTTTGTTTAATAATAGGCTGGAAGAGCAGAGGCCCAAGAATGGAGCCCTGAGGGGACCTTCACCATGACTGACCTGCTATCAGGTAGCGCATTCCTGCATTTACTGATTTTGATCTGCCATACCCAGTAATCTTTAAATGAAGAGACAATGTCTACTGGGAGGTCCTGCTAGAACCTTCTGGCAGAGGAAGGCATGGCTAATGAGGTCAGAGGCCTTAGTGAGATTGATGACTATGGAACCAGCCAGTTCGCTTGGTCCAGTGCACTGTGTACTGATTCAGTAAACTCCAGTAGAGCAGTCATAGTAACTCCATAAACTCTACTAGTGCAGCCGTTGTGCCTATTTCCTGATGGTTCCATGCCGCAGCTCCCATCCACAGTGTCTTTCTGGTCACTTTATCTCTTTCAACCACAACTCCTTGCCCACAGACTTTGCATGTTTCCTGCTGCCCCTTTTTTCAGTATACCCAGAGCAGAGTACAGTATTGCTGAGTCAAGGATAATGAGAAAGACGCTTTTTGAGTTCCTGGAGGACATAGATGGAGGCAGGCCTTTCTGTTGTTCTGCTTCCAGTGGTAATTTTTTCCCCAGTTTGTCCACACGTACCTCACTCTTCATAAGCATGTTTTTCTTTTCCTGTTAATCCAGTGGAGTTTCAGTGTCGGCTACTGCAATTCCTAAATGTTGAACCATGCTGATAGTATTTGATTCAGAGGCCACCTCCTCTTTCCTCCCAATCAAAAGTCTCAGTTGGGCAGCATATGTGACAGTTACTCTGAAGGCACCTACCATCCTTAATGATTCTGGGAGGATTTCAATGTTATCTGGGTAGCTGGCCAAGGTGGTGAGCTAAGGGTTTGTGCTATTCACCGTCCGGCTCTGCCACAGTTTTGTATCCTTTGTTGGATGGGAAAAGGGTTGCTGGGTTGGGTGTTCAGTGAGTGGGAAGAAGAGGTGTCTCTGTCTTTGTATTGCAAGTCCGAGTACCCAGAAAATGTTGGAATCAGGTAAGCAGTTCCCATCCATGAATGTCCATCTGTCAGACTTCTCAGTTTGCCATGCACACCTTCTCTTTATAAAATTCTCTGAGGAATGCTGCATGTCTTGCTTTCTTTATGATCACTGTGGAGAGCTTGGTTCCTAACCTAATTCTTAGTAGGATACAGGCCTCCCATTCAAACAGGCAGTTGCATAAAACTAAAACCCTAGGTTGCAGCTGGAAACAAGCCTCCTGGCTCTGCTTGTTTACCTAGTAAAACTATATGTATGTATGTATGAATAAATAAAGCTTTTCACCAGGGAAAGCATTTTTCTTGCTGGCTGTCACCACAGCCTTTTGAACATCAGAGTTCCATTTTGGTTACAAACCCTTCCACATGTTCCATGAGGATACAATGGTTCTTCATTTGTACCCAAAGTTTCTGTTAGAAGTGACATGGAACTTCTGTGATGATCAGTCCTTCATTCTTTCCCTATGGGAAAACTGACTATCCATATATTACACATCTTTATAGTAACTGCTGTCATTAGTATTTTTATTAAGATCTCTTACAGAGCTAGTGTACTGCTCAAACTGTTAGATTTTAAAAGCAGCCAACCATTACCTTTTATATGTGATGTACTTTTTCTTTTCCCTTTGTTTAATCAAAAGATTGTTTACCTGTTGTTAGTAGGTGTGATGTGTGGAACAGCTCTCTTAGCCTGGCAGCTGACATATCTTGCTGTACGTGGAATAGCTCTTAGCCTGGCAGGCATCTCTTGCTCTACTGCCCACTGCATCATCAGCATTGTGACCTCACTGACTGTAACATCAGTGCTACTTAGGAACAGTGAGTAGTGACAGCCAGATCATTCACCTGTGATGTCACAGTTAGTGAGATCATAATGTTGATGTAGTATAGGGCGGCAGAGTTAGGTATGTCAGCTGCCAGGCTAAGTGCTGTTCCACACATCCAGCACAATATTATCACATAGAATACTTTCTGATGAGCAAAAGGAAAGAAAAAATACTCAGAAATAAAAGTTACAGCTACTACTTAAAAATTTGTATTATTTTCCTGTCTGCCTGTGTTTTGGCTCCACTAGCTCTTTTTAACGTTAACACAGAGGGCTGTCTATATTGTGTAGTGGCTGTTTAAAGGATTTTAGAGGACACTCAGTTTTTGTTGTTCACTCAGCTGCAGTTTTAATTGGTTTGCTTTATTTTGTGGCAGGAGACGGTGCTTTTCTGTTGTGGCCCTTTCTCTGGAACATCCTTCCCATTGATGGTCTGTTTGTCTTCTTGGTCTCCACTTTCAAAACAAAACTGAAAACATGACTAATTCGTGTCAAGCATGTGATGGTGACTGATACAGCCTGGCCTTTCTGCACAGTCTGTATTCTAAATTTCATGTTTATTAATTTGGTATATTTATTGAATTTATGATGCTTGATTCAAAAATGTTTTGTTCTGTTTGTGTTTGTTTATGATGTTTTTATTTGTACAGTGCCTTGGTTTTTATGAAGGTGTTTTAAAATCTTTCTTTCATTTTTTCTTTGGTAACGGGTAAAGCCCACTAGGTACAATGCCTGATCTTCTTGAGGTGTGTCTCATCAGGCCACACCTTTGGAACTATAGCCACCAGGCACCAGGACCTCACGGAAACGTTTTGCAATTAGCCCACTGGGGTCACCCACGCAACATCCTCTTCAGTAAACATGGGCAGCCCCTCCTCCTCAGTCCTTTTCCCATCATCGACCATATCTGCCGGACTCCACGGAGACGCTGTCCCTATAGTCAACTGCTAAATCTTGTATTTTCTAACTTTTATTATTTTTCTCACCTTAGTAATTATCACTTTATTTTAAAGTGATTGTTGTTGTGTATGTCAATGATAGACACTGCTAAATTCTTCCATTACTGCGGTTGTAGCAGAAAAATCCACTCAGGTGATCATCACACGCCTGTGTGGCCTATCTCAGAGAGGCCCATGACATTAAAGCTCATAGATCTGCCTGAAGTTTATTCAAGCTACCCGCAACATCATTAAAAAGCCCTCATAACTTTCTCCTTGAGCAACAGTTAGCCAGTATGGAGAGGGAGCTCCAGATGAGGAGCTCCATCACTTCGCCAGCCATTCCTCAGGCTCCCAGTCCTCCAAGGCCTGAGAGAAGTCTTCAGAAAGCCACAAACACTGGGAGAGGGAGCAGAGTAGGATAAATCTCCCTGGTACACTCCCAGTCGCCACCCACTTGGCATCAACTGCTGCAGCATCATTGACCACTTCAGCAGTGATGCTTCCTGCTGCTCAAACCTTAGTACCCATAAGGTTGGCTCAGGCAGTGAGTTCCACTGGACCTCCCATGGCTGATGCAGACCCATCGACGCTGGGCTACCGACTCCTGTCAATGTTGCAAGTCCTGCCGCAGACCTCAGAACCTTCTGCTGTCGGCCGCAGCGAGTCCCTCCAGGCCTACTGTGGCCAGTGATGACCTGTCAGTGTCGGGCTGCAGTCACCCTGTCGATGTCACAAGGTTCTTCTTCAGTGTACACCAATGTCAATGTTCAGACGGTGCTCTCCTCCTTTGCAGAGCTAATAGTGCCTTATACCTCCTCCTCCTCCTACACCAGGCACAATAACAATGGGGCCTCTCAGATCCAGCCCAGCGTCGGCGCCTGCTCCACTGATGTGCCCTACACACTCCAGGGCATTTACATCATTGTTTCCTTCCTTGCGGCCTTCAGAGCCCATCGATGAGAATCAGGAATTGCAATCCTGACCTCCTTTTACAGAAGAAGAAGAAGAGGAGGAAGATATGGATGGAGCCCATTTGACCGGTCTGGCTCACCATTTCCACCAGGAGTGAGGGACTCACCTTGTATACTCTGAGGTCCCTCCTGAAGACCCTTCCTTCATCTCTGTGATGAAGCAACTCCAAACTGCAATAGGATTTGATGCTGTGGAGCAAGACATTACTAGGAGAAACTTGGTAGAGTTTCTAGAGCTACCAGATTCTTCCCTCTTATTGTTCTCCTCTATTGGCTGCACTAGAGGACACCACCCTGGCCACCTGGCACAGACCAAGCTTGATCCCTGCCATGCCCAGAAAGGCAGATGAGCTGTAACAGGCCCCTCTCAGGAAAGCCCTTTTTGTGGGCCAATCTGAGGCTGATTCGATTGTGATAAATGCAGCCCATGATAGGTCTATGGGTGCCTAAACATTTCAGTTCTTTCACCCCGGATAAAAGAGTCGAGAAAATGGGACCTCAAGGGAAAGAGAACCTTTGCCTCTGCCACACTGAGCCTCAGAATAGCAAATTATCATACCTCTATGGTCAAACACCAAAATACCCTCTGGAAAGGCTAAAGCTGCAGCTCGGTCCCTCATAGAGGGTCCCCAGAAGCAGAAATGCTCAAGACCCTCCAGACCGGGCTGACTTGGGTAAACACCTCTTAAGGTCTACCTACAACATGTCAGATGCCTCAGCCAGAGCAGCTGTGGCTGGCATCTGAATGAGATGGCATTCTTGGTTGAGGTGTCAAGGCTTTGCTAGTGATGTCCAGCAATCCATTTGACTGCCCCTTTCAGAGGAAACAAGCTCTTTGTGCCAGATGTGCAGGATATCCTCTCTGACCTGCAAGCCTAGGGACCGACTCTGTCAGTCCATTCCCCTACCACATACAACTGATAAGTAGGCAGAGGGTGCCCTTCGCAGGGCAACGAATAGACTTAGGTCAGGGGCCAGGCAACAGAGCAAAAGTAGAGCAAGTTTGCCAGCTACTACCTCCTCCATATGTGCCCACTGCAGAGCCCCTAGAGGAGGTGTGGCTGCGCCCCAGATCTGTTTCAGCATGACTCTTATTAGACCACCACCCTCCTGTACAGAATCCAGAGGTGGTGTTAGGGGTCACTCTCTCTCTCCACCTGGAACAGTGGAGAGAAAGAGTTACAATAGATGCTTGGGTCCTGCAGTTTATAGAACAGGGCCACACTCTAGAATTTCTGGAATTGCCTCCAGACCTTCCATATTCCTCCAGACCACGTACTCAGTGCTACTTGTACATACACTGCTGTGCAAGAGGACTATAGGACCATTTCCTGGAACAACAGAACAGGGTGTTCTATTCTCATTTCTTCCTAGTCCTAAGAGGCAGTATAGCGTAGTGGTTAAGAGCACTGAGCTGCAAACCTGGAGACCTGAGTTTGAATCCCACAGCCCCACTTGTGTACTGTATAACCCTGAGGAAGTAACTTAACTTCTTGTCCTCCTCAGTCGCACTCTGGAAACAAGCTTCAGCTTAGTGTGGCATTTCCTGGTTAAACAATTTCCCTTTCCTTGTCCCTAAATCAACAGAAACTTAAGGCCCATTCTGGATCTGAGGAGCTAAACATCTATATTCAGTACAAGAAGTTCAGGATGGTCACTCTATAGGGTCTGCTGCCACTCCTGCAAAAGGGACTGGATATGCTCCTGGCCATCTAGGATGCTTACATACATATCAGGTTTGTCTACCCTACAGGAAGTACCTCAGGTTCCTGTTTCAGGGGAATACTGCCAATTCAGGGTATTGCCCTTTGTCTTGTCATCTGCGCCACGGTATTTACCAAATGCTTGGCAGTTGTGACAGCAGCTTTCAGAAGAGGACTGTATGTCTTCCCCTATATAGACAACTGGTTGCTGAAAGCTCAGTCACAAGAGCAACTGTTTCACACTCTAGTGCACACAGACAGCTGTTTAATGCCCTAGGGATCACGGTTAATCTGCACAGGTCAGTCTTGACCGCTTGTCAGCACCTGCAGTACATAGGGGCAGTACTGGACACTGCTAAGGGCGTAGCCTTCCTGCCTCCAGGACAGGGCTGAGTGCCTCATGGTACAGGCCCAGCTGCTTTACAACAGCAGCATTCTCCTCATCCTGTGGGTGCCGTAGAGGCTCCATCTTGGCGCCCATGTTGTTTGTAGTGTATATGCTGCCATTAGGAGTGATTATTAGGTGGTATGGCTTGAGTTTTCACTGCTATGCAGATGATACTCAGCTATACATGTCCTTTGTGCCTGGCCAGGATGATGCTATCTCAGTCTTTAATAGCTGTCTGGCTGAGATCCAGGACTGGAAGAATGTGAGCTGGCTGCGGTTAAACCCAGAAAAACTGAGGTGTTGGTTGTGGACCCAGGTCATCAAGAGGCAGGTGTGTTGGCTGGATCTCCTTCGGGTCTATGGCTTGGAGGTGTCCAGCTAACTACCTCAGACTGGTGCAGAACCTGGGCGTATGTTTGATGACCGCTGACCCTAAAATTGCAGGTGTCGGCGGTTGTCGTAAACTCTCTTTATACCATCTGAGGAATATCGCCAGGTAAAGCGCCTGGTTCCTCCCGATGATCTTCCTACTTGGTCCACACCTGCATTACCTCCATCCACGACTACTGCAGTGCCCTTTACTTTGGGCTACTGGGGGTTGATATCTGCCGCTTGCAGCTGGTGCAGAATGTGGCAGCCAGGCTACTGACTGGTACCTCTAGGACCAGTCATATAACGCCTGTGCCATGAACTGCACTGGCTGCCAGTACAGTAGTGGATCACTTTCAAGGTCGGTTGTTGACCTATAAGGCCCTACGATCAGGGACCCAGTTACCTGCAAGATCTCCTTCTCTCCTACTGTCCCTTCGCCCTCTATGATCCACCAACGAGGGATTGCTAGAGATTTCTAGGGTTCATTTACAAACATCAGGAGCAAGGTCATTTAGTTTTATGGCCTCGACCCTGTGGAATTCCTCACTGTCAAGTACAAGATTGCCTGACTGTCCAAAGTTTTTGTGTCGCCTGAAAACGTGATCTTGTTAGCCTTTGCTTCTGATTTTAAAGTTGCTGCTGTATTTATTATTTTAATTTTATATTATTGTTTATTAATGTGTCTTGATTGTTATTGTACAGATGCCTGGTTTTAGAAAGGTGCCTTTTACAAATAAGCGATTGATTGATTGGTATGTCACATACAACAGGTATGTCACAGCCAGGACATTCCTGAGACTGTTGGGCCTGATGGCAGCAGCCATTTTCACGGTACCCATGGCCAGGCTACTCATGAGGATCCCTCAGTGGACATTGAGAGTCCAGTGGGATCAGTGCACTGACACTCTAGAACAGCAAATTTTAATAACCTTTTCTGTTTGAAAGGTACTTCAGTGGTGGATGGAGCCCAGCAATTTGCTGAAAGAGGTTCCTTCCTCATTCCCTCCCCTCAGTAGATTCTTGCCACAGATGCTTGAGGCTGTGCTGGGGTGCACATTTGGGGCCTCATCAGGCAAGGAACATGGACCCAGAGTGAGACTTCCCTCCACATGAATGTCATAGAGGTGAGAGCCATTCTTTATGCTCTGCAAGCCTTCCAGAACCATGTGTCCCTGGAGCACCTACTGGTGCAGATGGACATCAGTGTAGTACACTACATAAACAAGCAAGGGTGGGCTCATTCTTACCCCTGTGCAGGGAAGCGATGAGGATTTAGTACTGGACTCTAAAACACGGTCTAGAGCTGTTGGTCATCCATGCTCCAGGTGTCCAAAATGTCCTAGCAGACAAGCTCAGCAGGACACAGTCCAGAATGCACTGAGTGAGAGCTGCTGACCTTGCTGGTCAAAGACCTGTTCGACAGGTGGGATTGTCCAGATTTGGAAGTTTTGTGTTCCCATTCAATGCATCTGCTCACTTGTTCCAGGGCCTGGGTTTTCTGGTGAGATGCTTTGTCCCTGTTTTTGGTAAGGAGGTTCCTTTACACCCTCCCCTTTTTCCTCTGATTCAGAAGGTGATAGTCAGGCTCCAGATGGAATGAGCTGCTCTAATTCTCTAATACTCATGGCTTCCCTTCCGGCCTCACCAGATCTGGTTTCCCTTACTGCAACAGCTGACAATAGAACCCCGGTACCCTGCCCCCGTGCAAGGGCTTGCTATCATGGAACAGAAAACCCTGGTCCATCTGGACCTCAAATCCCTCCACCTCCATGATTGGCTCCTGAAGACATAGTCATTACAAAATCTGGAGTGTCCCCACAGGTGGCTGACATCCTGGTGGCTGCCAGAAAACCTTCCACTAGAGTCACTTATTCAGTGGAGTGGAATCAGTGTTTTGTGGGCTGCTTCTGAAGGCATGGATTCCTTCACTTGTCCAGTGAATCAGGTTCTGGTGTATTTACTGTCTTTGTCAGATGTGGGACTACAGTACTCTTCTATCAAAGTGCAGATGACTGCTGTTTCAGCTTTCTGTGTGCCACAATGATGGCGTACGGTGGCTCAGCTAGAGGGTGGCCTATCGTTCTTGAGAGGTGTCTTGCACTGAAACCTCCCATCCGCAATCCAGTCCCAGCCTGGGACCTGAATTTTGTGCTGGAGGTTCTTACTTTGGCTCCTTCTGAGCAAGCCATGACTTCTGACTTCTGCTTCCTTTCTTGGAAACCATTATTTTGAATTGCTATTACTTCTGCTCGAAAGATTTCCAAGCTTCAGACTCTTATATGTGAGCCTCTTTGTTTGATTTTCATAAAGACAGGATGGGTGTCTTTATGAACTGTCCCTAAGTTTCTTATGAGGTAGTGTCTGAGTTTACTTTGAATCAAACTGACCACCTACCATTTTATTTTCCTGAGCATGCCAAGCCTGGGGAAGCATCGCCCATATCTTAGATAATAATAATAATAATTATTTCTATAGCTAATTCCAAAACCAAAGGCTGTACAGATTTATCAGTAAAACATATTAAAGCAGATAAGATAATGGAACTATCCAATTTCAGACTAAATACAATATATTAAAATTATTATGTAAAATCCCCAAAAGCAAGGTGAAACAGATGGGTCTTTAGGGCCGTCTTAAAGCTCTCCACTGTCCGTACTCTCGAATCTGATGAGATAGAGAGTTCCACAGGGTAAGGCGCATACATAGAAACTCGGGACCCAGAAGTTTTCAGCTGTACCCTGGAACCTCTAACAACCTCTTGTCAGGCTGAGCGGAGTGGTCGGCTGGAACAGTAAGTGATTCAGGAGCTCTTGCAGGTAGCAGGTAGATGTACATAGAATACTCAGATATTATGTTCATCATACTGAAGGATTGCAGGCAATCCTCATAGCTTTTGTTTTCTTAGCCCCTGGGAAAGAGGGTGTACAGTTTCTAAATGGTGCCTGCCTAGATGGTTGGCAAACTGTATCACTTTTCTGTTATAGGAAGTATGACAAGGAACTTCCTGGAGTTGTTCATGGCCATTCAGCCAGAGGCATGGCCACTTCTGTTGCCTGTTTCAGGAATGTTTCACTTGCAGAAATTTGTGCTGCTGCAACTTAGTACTGCCCACACTTTCACTAAACACTACAGTCTGTACATCGCCTCTAGAAAAAGGGCAGGCTTCCACAGGTTCCATAGGTGTGACCTGATGACAGCGATATCCTGAACAAGACAGAACAGTTACTTAAGAACTTACCATAACAGTAGATCTTTTTAGAGAATCTCTCATCAGGCAGTGCCATCCCATCCTCCGTCCCCTAGACTCCGAGCTTCTACACTCCTGTCTTTCTCTCTCAGGATGGATTACTTGCTGTTTACAGCATTTCCTGGGAGCTGGAACTTCAGCTTTCCTAGTTCTCTAGAGGAGGTCTCTGTGTATGATCTCTGGCGGGGAACTGAGGAGAGAGAAGGGCGCTGACGTAAGATGTCATCATGGGCAGCCCTAGTGGACTGCTTGCAAAAAGTTTCCATGTGGTCCTGGCACCTGGTGGCTATAGTTCCATAGGTGTTGCCTGATAAAGAGATTTTCTCAAGATCTACTGTTATGGTAAGTTCTTACATATCTGTACTTTTTCATGGATGACCTGGGAGCAGTGAAGAAGTTAAGTGACTTACTCAGGTAACATTGTATGCAAATGGGGTTGTGGGATTCGATTCCAGGACCTGGATGTACCAAGCTCATTCACAACTCATTATTCTCACCTCTAGGCTATACTGCCAGCTTGATGTCTACCATATCTTATGGGGAGGATTTGTCAAGTCGGATTTATTTGCAGAATGATATTTTGACCCCACAGGCTAATACAATATTATGCAATGGCAAGAAAAGAATCTGGCTTCTGATTGGTCAGTTAGCCACCACAGCAGATATCTTTATCTGGCATAACATCCCAGCTGATTGGATTTACATTTGCATCTTATTTTAAGAAACAAAAATATTTTTCCACACTAACAAAACACTCTTTAAAATAATTGTTTTTATTCTGTATATAACAACAAGTCATTGTATAATAGAAATAATGCCCTTCAGGATGGGTGTTCTGCTGAGATAACATCCCTTCTTGGGTGTTGGATGCCCTTGGCCTCTGGCCCTGGCCCAACCAGCTGAGGCAGGATGTTATTCCAGCTTACACCCACCCTGTCGAATTATTGTTCCTTTAGTAATGCATGAAGTCAAACAGCAAGCAGTGATATTCATGTGGATAGTAAGTCTTTAAAGCTTAACACTGAATTTTCTGTCTTTTTTATATCCACCAACCCTTATGTGAATTGTAATGTAGTTTTTCTACTAGAATAACCTGTCATTCTCCTCTCTGTACATGTTGAAATCCCTCAGCCTCCATATTGGGCTTCTCTTGTAGCCCCTGCACCATTTTAGTTGCCCTCCTCTAGACAGCCTCCACCCTATCTTCTTATGAGGTATGGCCTCAAAACTGGACACAGCACTCCCTGATGGGGTCTCTAGCGAAAGCAATACAGTGGCAACACCACCTCCTCCTACTGCATGTACTGTTCCCAGCACAAGGTCATATTGCCGTTGACAAAAAACCACATAGAAACAGACGCCGCAAGCAAAGAGCACTGACCAAAATAGAGTCGGAAAAGCACCAACCACAAGAAAAGAGCCACACCATTAAAAACAATGGGATTTTCTGTTTTAGTCAGGGATTTGCCCTCGAACCGCCTGAACTTAGGAAATTACTAACTCCATGGGGTGTGGATTTGGGGATGGGGCAAAACACCAAATGAGGAAATATTTAACTTAAAAACAAAAACAACAAAAAAAACGGTAAAGCTGCAACATTGGGAGACCTAGGGAACTGAACCACGGTCTCAGGTCTCCCATCCTGCTGTGACGGGTGTCTTAGCCACTCCACCACAGGATCAGCTGGCTAGTCACCTCAGCATGTGGCAACTTGATCCATTCAGGAAGAGTGCAGAGCGACAGGGGTAGCTGTAATTTCCTACTGCTGTTATACCCGTCACTCTAAATCCCAATGCAATCTACACCATGTAATTATTCATGCGTGATTTTTGTTTCTTCTTTTATTTAAAATTTGGGGCGCCCAGGCCAGCAATCCTCCATTCGGAGGTCAGCCACACCGCCTCTACCTGCCGTCCGCCATGCCCAGGCTATCTCCTGATGGGGCCTTACGGGACGCCAGGCAAGCTCCACCTTACCCCCGGTCGGGCCATGGGAGCCGGCCCCCACGGACGCTGAGGCAGTGGGGACGGTGGCAGAGTGGGGACATCATGCCCGAGGGCCAGCTTTTTTTCCCGAAGGCTTGGTTCCCTTGGGGGTGCGGGACATGCAATGACGCCTTGCATCTGCCCCCAGAGAATGGCGCTGAATGCAGCAGTACCCCCAGCCTCCGCTTAGGGTCCTAAAGTGCCGGACACTCTTCCCTCCCTCCCGGAGAAGGACAGCAGTCCTGGGATGCTCAGTCCTTCTTCCCCAGCTGACCCTCCGACTCCTGGGTCCATTCCCAACCCAGGTTGTCTGCATCACTGGCAGAAATCAATCGCTGCACCGCAGGCTGGCGGGTGTTTTTGTTTCAGCATTTTGACCCAGTACCCTGTTCCCTATGCACCCCAGCATCCCACTTGCCTCTACCCACTGCTTTGTCACACTTGCCTCTTTGAGGTCATCGCCTATGATAACCCCAAGGTCTCTCTTTCCTTTGTAGTGACTGACAGTACCCTCATTCTAAACTGTCTAATCTGTAATCTCTCTCTTTCCAGTTTCTGAGCTTTGAGCAAGCCCATCATCTACCACTGTGGCCTGGGCTCCATGCATAGCCGGCCACAGTCACCATTCCAGCCTGTTTGCCTGAAGATCTGAACAAGGTAGACTCCTGCCCTGATTGAAAGGCTCCCATGCCATTGCTCCCCATTGCCACACCCCGGCTGCTTTCAGATGCTAATTGGACATTTCAGCACTGGGGCAACTCTTCATTGAACAGGTACTGACTTCTGTGCTTAGCTGCTGCTCATTGCTAAGTGGACTTGTCCACTTACTTAATTTTCCGCCTCACCGACCTTTACTAAATACACTTAAACTCTGCCCCATCTACCTGTTTCCACCCATTGACTTCTTTGTGTTAGTTTAACCTCCAGCCTTGTAGGGTCCTCTGACTTTTCTCTGAGCCATCGCTATCACTAGCTCTTCAGACTCCATATCTTGCTAACTCTTGCTATAACCTCATTTTTATAATTTACCACTAAAAAGGAGGACACCACTTACACATAGGAAATACCTAAAAGCCTTTGTCAAGTGCCTCAATACTACTGTTGCTACTTCTCTCTGGGAAATATTCACCCCAACCATGGATCTCTACAATCGGGTATCAGTGAAGTCCGACAGCTCTGCTACTCTATCCTTGGCAAGTATAAATGTCTGCAGCCTCCTTCCAAAACTCAGTGCCATCATTGCCTGGATCTCCCATCACAACCCGGACATACTATTGGTTGTTGAGGACGGCTATCCCCAAAGATCCCTGACTCTGCTGTTGCCATTCCTTGTTACACTGTCTTTAGGGATGACTGGCTGACTAAGAAACGTGGAGGCTGCGCCTCTACCTTAAAGACTCACTTGTGGGTCATGTTCTGTCCCTACCTAGCACTGAAAATGACATTCAGATTCTAGCCATTAAGGTACTACTAGGCTAACACAATAAGGCATTGACCATTGTGTCAGCATATATCCCACCTAAGCTAACTAATCAGGGTCTTCCTCCTTCTCGACTGCATCAACTCCTGTGGGCAAAACTCAGAAGTGATTCTGCTTGGTGACTTCAGTGTCAACTGGCTGGCCCCCTGTGCAAGTTCCTGTAAGGATACCTTGGCAGCTGCCAACCTGGCACAAATGGTACAGTCACTCACCAGGATAAACTACTGGCTAGGGACCTCCTCTCTACTGGACTGGGTCCTCACTAATTGACCTGAACACATCACTAAGACTGAAGTACTCCCAGACACCATAAGTGACCATTCTCCAGTCATTTCCTCTGGTCTAACAAATTCAATAAACCCTCACAAAATTCATGCGATCACTTGACTGGTCTCCAGTTGATGATGCTCAGGACATGGACTCAGCCCTAGAATACTTTATCACTACCTTTAACGCAGCATGTGATGTTCATGCTCCATACAAGAAACGAAAGATTAGAGGATCAATAAACTCATGGGTGACTCATGACCTCCTTGAAATGATGAAATCTCGTGACCAACTATGGTACCGCATAAAGCATCTAACACCCTAGGGAATACTCAGCCCACAGATCAGCACAGAATGCTTGCACAAGAGCTATCCACCAGGCGAAAGCCTCCTAGTATAGGAATGCCCTTGCAAACACCTGGAATGATGGGAAGAAGTTCTGGGACAAACTCTCCGAGGTAATTGGAAAACAAAACAGTTTCCCTGCAATGCTCAACACTGATGGAACTATCACCCTGGATAAAGTAACCATTGCTAACACTTTCAACTCAACATTTTGTGACCTAAGTCATGTGTCCTACCTAACTTCTTTGATCCCACCGCAGCAACACATCCCACCATCCCTCAGGCAGCCCAGCTGCCTCCATTTTATTTTAAGGCTGTCACCGAAGGGCTAGCCAGGAAACATCTACTCAAAGTACTCTGGAAGTCTAGGCATAGTGCTGACTCCCTTGATTTGAAACTCATCATCCTCACCTTTGATGAAGTTCTGCCACCCCTTACAAAAATTCTCAACCGCTCTCTTATGCTCTCACAATTTCCCAAGCAAATGGAAGTCTACTGTGGTGACCTTATCCACAAAAGTGGTAGCAGGACTCTCCTCAAGTAACTACAGGCCCATATCCATCCTTCCCCACCTCCAAGGCTTTGGAAAGATCATGTTGAACAACTTGTAGACTACCTGGAAAATATAACCTCCAATGTTCCCAGCAACATGGTTTTGAAAAGATCACAGCACCACCACTGCACTACTAGACTTCACCTCCTTCATCCACTAGGCACTAGACCACAAACTAATTGGCCAGTGCCACCTTTATTGATCTGACTAAGGCATTTAATACAGTTAACCACTCCTACTAACCGGACAACTATCTCATTTTGGCCTTTCATTGGATGTCACTCTCTGGTTCCAAGCTACCTTAGTGACCACTCTCCAGCAGGGTCAGAATTGAAGACACCATCTACGACCCCCCTTCCAATCTGTTGGTTGTACCACAAGGTTCCATCCTTGGCCCCTGCTCTTCAGCATCTTCATGAACGACCTGTCTGCCACTTGCCATGACCGAATTCCTACCTAGGCAGATGATACAGTAATTTACTCTAGCCACTCTGACTCCCATCACCTTCAGCAACAGCTACATAGTTTCTCAGAAGTTGAAACCTGGTTTAGGTCACGAAACTCATCCTAAACTGCTAAAATCCAAATCAATGCTGTTTCATGGCACTCACAACAAACACAAACTCCAACAACTGCTAATTTACAATAGTGGTGGCACTGTGCTGGAACAGGTGGACCAGTTCAGATACCTGGGAGTGACCCTTGACGCCACTCTTTCATACTCCACACATATAAATAACCTAGCTAAAGCTGTGAATACATGCATAGGCCTGCTATATAGGCATAGGCACTGCTCCAACAGATGAAGCATTAAATTTGCCATCCAGAGCTCAGTCACTTCACTAATTGACTATGGCTTCATAGTTTATGGATCAGCTACTGACACGGCCCTCTGATGTATAGCCATAGCCTTAAACAGGGCCTGCTGGCTCCTCACCACAGCCTCTAGACTCACACACACATGTGATCTCTATAAACAGACTAACTGGCTACAACTTCAAGGCAGAACTAAGTATCAGACCTGCTTACTTTCTAAGAAGACAGTGCTAGGCCTCCTACCACCAGGGGTTCAGTCTGTATTTTCACCTCAGTGCCACCTGCCTTACCAGAAGTTCTGAACGCCAGTCTTCACAGTTCCCCGCTGTTGACCACCCAAGTAGGGCAGTGCTACAGTTAGGGCCTCTAACTGGTTCAACACACTCCCAGTGGATATCACCAATACACCAAATCTCGCTCCTTTAGACACAAACCACACAGCACTTGGTGACCAGTGCCTACTATGACTGCTGCACTTCAGTTGCCTGCTCACCCTCCTGGCCTCCATTACTTAAGCACCTCACCACACCCCACTCCCTCCTTATTAACTCCTTCCACTATCCCACGGCCAGCCACCTCTGCCTTCTCCCTGCCCCCCAGATTTCACTCCTCCTCTCTCCATTCCCTCTCACCTCCTTGTCCGTCCCCTCACCTATTACCCCTGCACCTCCTAGCTTCTCTATCTCTCTCTCTCTCCTTCTCCTCCTTGCCCATACTAACTCTTATCTCCTTCTCCCACCCATCCTGTTACTCCCACTTGCATCTCCCATCCCTTCTCCCTCCCTCCATCACCACCTACTCCTCCTTCACCACCTACCTTATCCTTCCAATCCCCCACCCCTCAGTTCTTGCCTGTCCCCTACTACCTTATCCTCTCGCCAACTACCTCTGGCCTTTCATGCACTTGTTAGATCACCTGACAAAGCCTTTTGAAGCTCATGCATTCTGTAATGTTTTACCTGTTACTAATTCTTTTGTCTTATCTTGACAAAGCTACTGGCAGCTCATGTACTGTAATTGTATTAACTGTTATCCACCTGCCTGTTCTTGTCTATTCTTGTCCATTGTCCAAGACGGAACCTTTGGAAAGAGCACTGTTTGCTCAAAGGTGTTATCCGAAATTGTCATAAATAAATAAATAAACAAACTCAGCACCTGGGTTCCTATGTCTTAGGTGCATGATCTTGCCTTTTTTTGCATTAAACCCCAGCTGCCATGCTGTAGCATCAGGGAAAACAATTTTAAAGGACAAGGATCATATCTGATGCACAGATACCTATTTTAAAGGAGAATTGCATTTAAACAGCAGGCCTATATTTTCTGTAGAAGCTGTTTTTCAGAGACTGGTTCACATTACAGTCTTGTTCTATCTTTACTAGTCATTCGTGTTTCTGATTCATATACATGAACATTCAAACTAATCAGCAGAAGAAGGACTTATGATCTGTCAAGTCTGCTTTGTTGTGGTGCCACTGATCCGGAGATTACAGTGGGCCACAGCCCCCTCCCACCAATCCTGACCCTCCCCATCATTCTGCATCACCCTCTCTTGAACCCCAACACCGTCTTTTGATTGTCAACTTCGGCTGGGAGTTCATTCCACCTCACCCACTGTGTAAAGAAGTGTCTCTTGATCCTTCTTGACCGCCCCCAAGCCAGCTTATAACAGTGCTCCTTGTGGTCCTGTTTTCTCTGAGACAGAAAAGTTCCTGATGCCCACCTTGTTTATACCTTTCAGGTACTTGAAGGATTCAGTCCTGTTCTCCCCCTTCTTCTCGAGAGTGAGTACGTGTTGAGGACTCTCAGCCTGTCCTCATATGCCTTGCCCTGCTGTCCCTGAATGATCTTTGTTGCTGTCCTGTAAACTGCCTCAAGCTGATTGATACCCTTGTTCAGGTAGGGGTTCCAGTATTGCATTCTGTACTATAGGTGCAGTTGGACCATGGATCTGTCCAGTGACAATATAGCCTCCTCCCTTCTACTCGTGAACCTCTAGTAATACAATCTTGCATTCTGTTGGCCTTGGCTGTCTGTCTTCCCACGCTGTGTAGCCTGTTTGATGTCATTGGTGATGGCTGTCCACAAGTCATTTTCTCCTCTGATTCAGTTACTTTGCCCCCCACCCACCCACAAAACTGCACTTGGCCCTCAGTTTCTTCCTTCCTATGTGCATGACCTTGTACTTAGCATGGAAACCCAGCCTGCCGATATCTGACCACCTCACCATCTTCACCAGGTCATCCTTTTTGTCTTGCACCCCTTCATCAGTGTCCACCCTCCCACAGAGCGTGGTGTGATCCATAAACAGGCAGATCTTGCTTTTAATGCTGTCCCTGGTGTCGTTGGTGAACATATTGAACAGCACTGGCCCAAGCACTGACCCCTTGGATACCACTAGGAACTTCCTTGTACCAGATAGTCTCCCCATACCCATTTCCTCTGGATCCTACTGCTACGCCAGTTTGCCATCCATCTGGTTAATTTGTTCCCCATCTTCCTGATCCACTTTTGTGGAGCACAGAGTCAAAGGCCTTGATGAAATCCAAATATAGAACATCAACTGCCTGACCCTTTTCCACCACCTTCATTAAATTACTCAGTCAAAGAAGTTGATCAGGTTGGTTTGACAGGACCTTCCTGACATGAAGCCATGCTGTCTTCCATGGCGTCAAGCAACTCAACTAGTCTTTCCATCAGAATGGTCTCCATGAGTTTACACACAATGGAGGTGAGACAGACTGGCCTGTAGTTCCCAGGGTCATCCCAGAGCCCACTCTTGTGCAGTGGTACCACATATGGGATTCTTCACTCTTGCGGTACCACCACCATATCTAAAGAGCTGTTAAACAGATCCGCCAGCAGACCCGCCAGCTGCGCCGTCAGTTCCTCAACACTCTTCGTTGCATTCTGTCCTGGCTTGGTGACTTGTTTACCTTTAGGACATGAACCTTTCCTAGTCTGTCCTTCATTAGCCTGTCCTCAGCTATGTTCCCTCCTCCGCTATGCACTGGTGCATCGTTTCTTTTAGTAAAAATAAATCATAAATATTTTTCAACACCTCTGTGTTCCTTTACTTCCTTCTACCCACCCCTTCTTTTTTAGCTTCACTATGCCTTCCTTCATGTCTCTCTTTTGCTGATATACCTGAAGACGACATTCACTCCTCTTAATCCCCTCTGCAGTTTACATAGCTCGCTCCTAGCCTTGGCCTGCCTAACTATCCTTATTGCCTCCTAGCTTTCTCCAAGTAGACCCACTCATCCACGATCTTCTGGAACTTTCTGTACTTCCAGTATGGGCCCTCTTATCCCTCACTGCCTGGCACAACTCCCTACTGAACCATCTTGGTCTCCTAGCATTGGAGGTCTTCTCCTTGTCTACCACTATGCATTTCCTGATCACTGTCCACTCTTAATCCATACTCATGTCATTTTAAGATTAGCCAAGTGCCCTCAGTGTCTCATCCATCTTAACATAGTCAGCCTTCCTGAAATCTAGCACTTACATCTTCGTGCTTGGTGCCTCCTTCCCCATGTCAACTCTGAACCATACAGTTCATTGGTCATCGCCCCTCAGAACTTCTCCACTGTGATGTTCTGGACATGATCCCCATTAGTTAAGTCCAAGTCCAGGATGGCTCCTCTCATGTTACCACAGTCACCTCTGAACCAGGAAACCATCCTGGACTGCATCCAGAATCAGTTGACTCTTGGCACAGGATGTGGGCGTGACACTCCAGTCCACTTTAGGCAATTGAGTCCCCATTCGCACTACTTCTCCAGAAAGTCGCCTCCTCCAGCTCACTTCTATTCACCTTATTCTGTCCTCTTCTTACCATTCTGTGTTTTTGTTGTTTTTTACCAGTGGCAATGTCCACCCTCACCTCCTTGAACCACTGCGTGTTGTGACCCTTGCTGATCTCCCCAATCAGTTTAAATTTAGGCTCTTGCTGATATATTCCTAAATCCTTTTCTCAAGAAGATTGGTTCCTCTTTGCTAAGATGCAGCCTATCAGGTGAATATAGGGTTTTATCATGCCAAGTCTCCCCAGTTCCCTATGTTACAAATACCTCCCCACACCATTCCCTTGGGGAGCCATTAAACCTCTTCTATCCCTGCTTCTTAGCTGTGATGGCTCAGGCATCAGCAGCATTTCCGAAAAGGCTACTGACCCAGCCTTCCCTTCAAACCTGCCTTACCCTTTGAACCTCTCCTGCACTGTCTGTATGTTGCAACCAGCTAGGTCATTTGTACCTAGGTGGACTACCACATGTAGCTTCCTCCTATCCTGCCTGTGAGTGGACTTTACTCCAGGCCTGTATGCCCACTGCTATTCCCAGGAGGCACACCACTGTCCTTCCTTGCTGCCTACCACCCATCTAGCCCACTTAACCCCTGTGACTCTACAACTACTCTTCCTCCTCCCACTGGAGCTACCCTTCCTGCTTAACCTGTCCTACTGCCCCTTTACTGCTACCTACCCCACTACCTCCCTCCCTCAACCACTGTCTGACTAAGGTCCCACCCCTTCTCATCTGCTTCCCTGCCTCTCCTGCTCCAGTGTCACCCTGTCATTGCAGACCCTCCACTTCAGTCTCCTCTCTACTCCCCAAGGTGCTCCTTCTCCCTGATCTCCTTACCTCACCCTCTGTTCCTCCTGTCCTCTGCAGCCCTCCAAACCCCTCTACTAGCCAGCTTCCTCCCACCATCCATGTCCTACCTAGGTCCCACCCACCCCTGCAGTACTCAGTGGCTGAAGTGATTCCTTACTGGTACCACCATGGGTGCTCTTGCACTTCCTTCCCCGCAGACCCCTCTGTTCCTATCCACAGTCCTCCATTCTATCTTCTAGGCTTCCTATCTCTCTGGGGCAGTGGATCCCAGTACCTCCAGACCCCAAACCCCTTCTCACTCTCTACTCCCTGTTCCTTCCTTATGCTCTGTCCATTTGTCCAGTCTTGCCAGTAATTCTAATTCCTTCCTTAGCATCTGCAACTCATCTATCAAATAACTTGGCCTCCTACACACTGGGCAACACTCTGCTTCCCACATTGCTTACAGGAACAGTGCAGCCTCACATCCCCACAGCACATAACCCTCCCTCTGCCTGCCTCCTGCCTCAGCATTCTTTTCCAACCACACGATCCACTTGCCTTCACAAGCCTTCCCCAGATAGGGAATAGATCTCGACACTTCACCTCCTGCCTCCGCTGTCCTACCTCAATAAGTAGTTACACAGGACACCTACCTGCCTTCATAGTCTTATTCCAGCTAGGGAGTAGTTACACAGTACAACCATCTGCCTTCACAGGCCTACCCCAGATAGGGAAGTAGTTACACAGGGCTACCTACCTGCCTTCGTAGGCCAACCCCAGATAGAAGTAGTTCCACTAGTACAAATACCTGCCTTCCCAGGCCTACCCAAATAGGGAGTAGTTACTCAGGGCACCTATCTGTCTTCATAGGCCTACCCCAGATAGGGAGTAATACACATGACAGCCACCAGTCTATAGGCTTTCAGAACATCCACCTCTAATTGTGTGCTCAGCGGAATGATATCCTGGTGCATAAGAAGAGGTGGCTAACAAAGACCACATACCTGGTCAAGCGCTTAGGAGCTAGCGCAATTGGTTGTCAGCTACTTTATCTACATCATGCCTTTTGAATGTTTGGAATTATTTTGAAGAATAAAATGTGAGTTTTTTTCTGCAATTTCTGCTTGCATGTGAATTATTCAACATCCAGACAGGGGTCATGAGTGCTGAATAAGTTTGGACACAGCCTCTATAGGCTTATCTGTTTAGTGTTTATTTGCCCACCAGTATGAAAGCCCCAACATACTTTGTCCCCGACTGCTTAATCTTTACCCTGTAAGGCAGAGTCCCCTGAGGTCCTGCGATCTGCTGTATGGATGTCACCTCTGTTCATGGCACTTACTCTTTGGGGTCACTCCGCTATGGTGTTGCTAGGCCTGCTGGGATATATAACAAGACTGCAGTCGCCCTTGTGGCTGGCTGCAGTCACGTGAGTCCCCTGCTCAGCTAATGGCACTGGGTTCAGCTGCCTTACTGCCACTTTCAGCATCCCCTTCCCTAGTCCCACACAACTTGTTTTATCACAGCATTGTTCTGCAGTCACCTAAAACAAACTGCCCAAATGGCTGAATGCAAATATAATAAAGGGAAAAATGCTGTTATAACAGCACTTACTGTTGCTACTCTCCCATATGAAAGAAAGGGATGCACTATGGGAGAAGGCAAGAAACATGGGTAACAGGCATGACTACCAGTGTTACAGAGCGGCCAGAAATCGCTGCACTAAACGAATCCATCTCGCCAAAGCCAAATATCATAAAGCACAGCTTGCTGACTCCTGGGAGATGGCAAAAGTTCTGAGATAGCATCAAGAGCATCCTTGGCAAGGAGGATAAGATGCATCCCCAACTGCTTAACATCAGCAACAATCCCATCACAGACCCCTGGCATGGGGGAGGCCTTCAACAAGGCCTTCACTGATCTACAACAGTACTACTACCAGCTTACTTCCACCCTGAGCAGAGCCAGACCAACAACGGACTCTCCGAACACTCTCAACCACCCTTCTACCTTAAAAGGGTGACCGTGAAGGAGGCACTAACTAAGGTTAGAAAGTACTGGGTAAGACAAGACAGGGTAGAAATGGGATTGACATGAAACTGCTATCCCTCACCTTGACTTCCTCATAGTGCCCATCACCAAGCTGTTCAACAAAATCCCTGACTCTTGCTCAATTCCGGAGGTCTGAAGCAGGCCCTAGTCACACCTGTGCACAATGGAGGTGACGCATTCTTTGGTAGCCAACTAAAGGCTCCATCTCAAGGCTGTCGCCACTGTCCAAGCACTGAAAAGATTGTGGCTGGTCAGCTCATTGACTACTTCAACAAATACAATCTGCTCTGCCCTAACCAGCATGGTTTCAGACAAAGCCACAGCACAACCACTGCTCTGCTGGACTTTATGAACCATGCACACAAGGCCTTGATGAAGGCAAACTGGTGGGTGTATCTTCATAGACCTCACCAAAGCTCTTTGACACAGTCAGTCACCACCTGTTACTGACCAAAATGTCTAACTGGGTGTGGCACCTAGTGCACTATGCTGGTTCTAAGAATACCTTACAAGCAGAACTCAGTGTGTCAAAATTGGGCAAATGGTTTCCAGTACAAAAGAGTATCACTGTGGGTGCCCAGGGATCAATCCTGGGGCCCTACTGCCAGCATCTTCCTGAATGACCTCCACACTGCCTGTGACACCAAATTGATACTCTATGCTGACAATGCGGTGCTCCTGGGCAGCAGCACGTCCCTTTACTGATCTGCAACAGAGCTTCAGGCATCTTTCGCTTCTTCGAGATCTGGTTTAGCAGTCATAAGCAACTACTTAACTATAAGAAGCCCACTACCATGTTTATTACCAGCACACACAAACAAATCAAGCAAAACCTCCTCATCATCACTAACTCCCGCAGTGGAGCCTCTGGAACAAGTCCATGCGTTCAAGTATCTGGGGATCACACTGGATGAAACCCCACATTTGCTCAACGTATTGACTCTCTGGTCAAAACAGTCAACATTAAGATTGGTGTCCTTTACAGGCATAGGCAATACCTCTCACCCGAGGTCTTTGCCTTGCAGTACATAGCTCCATATCATCACATATCGACTATGGAATAGTGGTATATGGGGCAATGGATACTGCATTGAAATGGGTCCAGGTGGCACTAAACAAGGCTTATAGGCTAGCCCTTGATGGTGGGCATGATACGAACACCTGTACGCCTGTATGAGCTTACAAATTGGCTATCTCTAAGGAACAGGGTCATACATCAGATGTGCACCCTAGGAAGAAAGTGCTCATGGGGAAAACACCACCATGTGTTGTTAGTTGTTAGTGGCAGCAAACATGCCACAGGCCACCAGGGAGGACAAGAGGGGTCCTGTTCATCCCCTTCTGTCATACCTCAGACGGGCAATGGGCATTTGCTTACCGTGTCTCCCTGTGGATGAATGAATTACTTCAGCACCTCCTCGCCACCACCTGTATAGCCAAATTCAAAACTGACCTCAAACAACACCTAAGTACAATCCCAGATGCTTTTGCAAGTAACCTGATATCTCAATTCTCCGCCAATTTATGATTGACTCAGCACCTGTCTCACCTCACCTCATCCTGGCTGCACTTGGTCACAACATGGCCCCCACAGCGCACTTTCAGATGACCCCCACCTATTGCTATTCAGTTCCTCGACCATCCCTCCCCCATCTGATGACAAGGGTCCTAGGGGCTGAATTATTTTCTGCCTTTACAGCCATGTTCATGCAATACATTGTTCTAACCTATAACCACGATGTCTTTGTGTACATGTCCATACTGGTTGTTGTTTTTATGTTTTCTACTTTGTAAGTTACCTAATTCACAGACGTGAACCTTTGTAAAGAGCTTGTGCTCAAAGGTATTTTCTGAATCAATAAAATTGAAATTGATGCGATTGGCTCCTGAGGTTGAAGACGACTAATGCTTGCATCAGTGTTTTTATATCAGGAAGACTGCAGCCATCCTAGGGGCTGACTACAGTCGTGTGCTTCCCCAGCCCAGCTAATGACTCTGAGTCCGGCTGCCTTACTCCTGCCCTCATCTGGCCTTTCATCCTTCCTCACCCTCCTAGTCCCACACAGCCCACACAACTTGTTTTACCACTGCACTGTCCTGCAGCCACCTAAAAACAAACTGCCCTCAATCAGCTGAATGCAAATCTAATGAAAGGAAAATGACACGCTTACTGATGTGATCCGTCCTGGTCCGCCCACTCCTGGTCCTAGGGTTAAACATTCATTTATTTCATTTTTTCATTTTTTTATTTTCAACCAGAAAGTGAACTGGCACGTTCTTTGTCAGTCACGCCTGACAATAAATAACAATACTAGACAATGCAAACAACATATAAGACTAACTAAAATCAATGAACATTACAGGAGCAAGTGTTAATATTCTTGCAACATTTGTTCAGCAAGATTTTAAGTGCTACAGTGTTTGCAGATTGGCAGACACTGACAGTAAGAACCATTTTAGGACTGTATGATGTAGTTTATCTAATTGCTCAGCTCCTCCATTACTGCTGCAATGCACCTGTGTTCTGCTATGGAACTGTGCTGCTGGAAAAGGATATCAGCTACATCATACAAGTCTAAACTGGTACTCACCACCAGTGTATGAATCAGAAACACCCACTGAGTTTACTGAAAGGCAAGTAAGATTTCTACTGGATATTTTAATAGAACTGGAAAGAGTATTTTAAAACACAGCTTCTATTAACTTACAGTGTCAACGCAGCTTTCCTTTAAAGAACAGAGTGATTTGAAATTTAGTTTGTGTAATTGCGATCTATGGGTGCTAACTGTTTTTTTACTGGTAACAGGAGTCCCTTTTTAGGTGTTAACGGAAATAGTATAATAAGGGAAAACGAAAAGGCTGGGTTCTCAGCTTCGAAAACTACACCAGATCCCTGTATCTTTGCTCACTTCCAACTTGTGCCCAATTATTTTACACTAAATGAACATAATTCAGCAGATGTTGACATTTTAATGTTTTCTGGCATTCACATCTTGGACAGCTGTCTTAGAGCTCGGGAAAAGGCAAACATTTAGATTTAAATGCAGAGCATATGCTTAAGTCGCTAACAAGAACAAAAATGTAGTACCCTTTCAGAGGACTGCAGACTGCTGTCATAGAATTTTTTCAACATTTGCAAAGAGGTAGAAACACTGGAGGCATGTGAAGCTGCTCTACCCACATGTGTCCTGTATCCGCATCCATTTCAGGCTGGGCAGTCTTCACCTCCTTTGTAACCTATTTATTTATTTTATTTATTGAATTGTGTGTTGACCTAGTAGGCCTACTGAGAATAAAATCTCTTGTATCAGGGTGACCCGTAATTAATTCCGTGGAAACATAACAAAGTAGCACACAAAGTCAGATGAGCAGTACCGTCCATACAGTAATTATAACAATGAAACCACAGGATTCCATAGTTATCAACATAGGGTATATACACAATTAAAGCAGCAGTACTACGAAATCAGGAAGTGACCTATCAAAATTCTTGTTTTCTGCTGTAAGCATGCGCAAAGTTCCAGTTTCCATACCTGTAAATGTTTTTTCCAGTCGTCTTTAGTATTTTAGATATTTGCAATTTATTTTAGTAGTAAAATTTTATTCGATTGACAAGCAAAAGAATAGGAGGCTCAACTGAGACAAGCTCATTTCCAGTGAGGTCCTTGATACATACTTACATACATACATTTTGTGTTGTGGCTTACAACAAATATGGCGTTTGACTAATTTCAGCTGCGCTTTTTCTCAGGTCGAATCACATCTTTTGGCAACAGCAGAGGGTGGCAGACATGTAAAACAAAAGCAGAGAATAACTGATAAATTACTCGCTATAGTACAATGCCGAGTAGAGAGAGTACCAGGTACATGATTAGCAGGGCACAGGAATAAACTGTCAAAAAGCGCAGTTTTTTTTTCGAGTACTGCTGCTTTACGTGCAAGCACACAGACCAGTACAGTATACATTTATAAAGTAGCAGATTCAACAGGTACTGTAGGTACGCCCCAAAGAATACAAGTATAGAGACGGCATTCAAGGAAAGTCTTTAGTCCAAAGCCACCAAGCAAGGAACAGTTTCATACCAGGCTGGAAAAGGCATGGTTAGTACATTTGGAGGTAAAATACAGGAGAGGCGCTACAGGAAGAGGAATGTGCAGTGTCCTTGAAAAGACTACAGGAGAGAATTGATGGCAAAATTCTCCAGGTTATGTCTCTCTCAACCACTGTGACATAACTCTAAACCTTTAAATTGCTTTTGAGTTGACAGAATTGTTTTATTACCTTGTACAAGGTACACTGACCCTTACTATTGACCTCTGTGTATTTTTCACTGTTTTTACACTGTTCAATTTGCATTACTATTTGCTGCTGTTTTATCTTGTTTTACACTTTTATTGTACCACTGTTTCTAGACGTTCCCAGCTCAGTGTGCTTTCCAGGTGGAAACTAAATTAATAGAAGCCTAAACCCAGTACATAGTTCCAGAGGCTGACAAGGATCCACCAGGTTCATCCATTACCCAAAACAGGCTTCCACATTAACCAAGCCCACATGTTGCCCAAAAGCAGGCTTTCACGCTCGCGAGGGGCCAAAAGTTGCCAAACAAACAGGCCTTCACATTTACTGGGACCAAAAGTAGCCCAAAAAGGCTTTCACATTAAGCAAGACCAAACATTCCCCAAAGCCTTGACTCAGTATATCTTTCCAGTTGCCAGTTTAAATAAACAAACAAGCAAGCAAGTTTTCACATTCACCAGAGCTAAAAGTTGCTCAAAATCAAGCTATTAAATTTGTGTCATTGTGAAAGCCCACTTTTGTTCCTACTGAAGCCTTGTTAGCTTACTCTACACAATGAATTGTTTGCTACTACCCATGCTGTGTTGGCTTAGGTTTGGGACTTTAGAATGCATGCCTGTGGTTGGGAGAGAGAGCTACGGAAGCTAAAACATTTCACCCCAGACTGGAACACTGGACCCATTCAGTCCAATGCTAAATGTGGTCCTGTTGGAAATAAGGTTAGGGGAGCCGACCTGATGGCGCTGTAGTAGTAGTGCCAGTGACCAGATTCATGCCCAGAGCTTGGCTGTCAAGGTCACTGGGAAGGCTGAGCATTCCAGTGGATGCTCTCCTCATCTGGAGAGTTGGGGAGGGGCATAAACCCTCGGTGCACCCCTTCCTCCGGGGCTGACCACAGGTGGAGGTGCACTTGAGGTCTTAATGTAGAGGCTGGGAACACCAGGCTGAACTCAGCATCCAGCATGTCTAGAGTATGTGTTGAACATGATTCCGATGCCTCCTGGGAGAACCTGCAGGTAAAACCTCTGGCAGTAGCATGAAGACCTAGGGTGCTCCCAAGTCCCTGTGCTTCCTGCTCAAGGGGAAGTACAATCCTAATTTTTTTCCCCAGTTGTTTAACCAGGGTAGCACACTAAGCTGAAAGCTTGTTTACAGAGTACGACCTGGGAGCACCAGGAAGTTAAGTAACTTGCTCAGGGTCACACAGTATGCAAGTGGGGCATGGGATTCAAACCAGGTCTCAGATTTGCAGCTCAGAGCAGTAAATCACTGCACTATACTGCCTCTGCATCTAGCATGAGGTGGGGTAATTCTTGTGGTAGCCCAAGAGAGAGAGATGGGAAGCAATATAACTGCTAGGTAGCTTATGACTAGCTATATGTGTGCCAGGAAGTCAAAGGGGGTATAAATGGATGATTAAGAAGAAAATTAAGTTCAGGCAGATACTATAGTTCCTTTCAGTCATTGCAAACACATATCATGCACAAAGTATTTGAGCAGTAGTGATATCCTTGCCAGTGGAATCTTTGCTACCTTTTTTTTTTTTTTGTCTAGATCGGTACTGGTAGATCTGAATCTCATAAATACAGTCATCTGTATTTTCATATTCTGAGCGTGGTGGTTCACCAGCTTGTTTTAACGCAACATCCAAGTCGTTTGGTTTTGTTTCTTTGAAATTCTTGACAGCATACTTTCAGTTGGCCCGACACATTTCATATCTGTGACAGCAGAGAAGAAAAACTCTTGGCCAGTTAGTGCAAATGCACACCAGCCTTGCTTTTTCAGCCCCCACCTTCCCCCAAAAGAACTTCACCACTGCCTTGACACTTGCAGGCCTGATATACTGTTGTGCAGCTGATGCCCTGTCTATTCATATATGTTTCTGATTAACAGTGAGTGTTTTGCCGAACGCCAGGAACCATAGTCACATCTGTTTGTCTCCCCAGCTCGTCTGAGACTGCTTGGGAGCAGTTTATACCAGAAGGTGGCTTTAACTAGGCCTAATACCCTGACAAGCCTCGATTTGTAAATTCATCCGACGAGGGACAAGTGCCTGTTGTCTTTCTTTAAACATTATCCTATTTGACACTGCTTGCTGCAGTCCCTGTCACCAGCATGTCAAAAGCCAAGTTTTCAGGCAGCATAGTTCTAACAAGTTATATTTATTTCATTTTTATCTTAAAACTAAAACTCCTGGCCTCTCAATTGAGATGCTGGAAAATTATATATAAATGTTGGCTTGGAGCAAGCCACACTGTCCTTTAACACTGTTGGGCTATACACTGAAGGAGTGGAGTGCCGACTTGACTGGCTGCTGCACATACGAGTGGACTCAGACTGGATCTACAAATGTGAACTATTTGGGTGTTAATAGTGCTACAATGTGTGCATATAATTTAGTAATTAAAAAAAAAAAAAAAAAAGAATGAGAGGAGAGACATTGAAGACCAAAAAGCAATTTTAAAATCTTAACCTTGAATAAACCAAATAAAATACAGCATCTCGCTTTCTTTAGGATCCTTCTTTATCCTGGTTTTACAGCTGAGAGGTTGTAAGGGCATGGTCTATGGTATGATTCCAACTGGATCTCCTGTTTGAGTTAGGTATTCTAACCACTAGACTATAGTGCCTTCCTGTTCAGTGGATTAGCTGGGGTATTTAAATTCATCTCTGTTTCATTATTTATTTGCATGCATATTTTATTTAGCAATAATTAGTTTGACTTGTCCCTATGACAGTAGCAGTGCAAACTACATCACCTGGTAACTTCCAAGCTCATGCCTCAAGTACAGATCTGGGGCAATGCTCTCCTGAACAGATACTGCCAAGGAACTCCAGGAAATGCATTTCCATAGTATAACAACTGGAACAATAAATGACGTTTAGCTCTGTAGCAGAGCATCCCAGATTTCTGCCTTGAGGAGCATGGCAAGCACTAAGCATAACAAGATTTCCTCAGCATGGCGGGGGTGACCTGCTGGCTGGGTTTGTGGGCCAGCTGGGTCTTTCAAAAGGGCCATGTTTTTCATGACTGCTTAGAATTGTGTTGGGAGACAGGATTAGTAATTCTTGTTATTAATTTTGAGTTGGAGGGAGAGAGGATACATACTGCATCCCAAAGCGCTTACATAGTACTGCTGCTTTGAAGACAGAATGGACTCGAGGTCCATCATGTCTCCCAAACCTATTAATAAGCAATGATGAATTAGTATGCCATGAAAACATTAACACATTTTTGAATTCCCACCACTCTACTAGGAAGGTACCCTATGATTCACTTGGTCAGCAAAATGTGTCCATGCCTACATTGAAGGCTTGTACACCTAGTGGAAAACAATAATCAGATATGCAAGAGAAGTCTGAAACTAGGGGCAGGAAAGGTGCGGGGGGGGATGCCAGGAGACAGCCAAATGCTGGGTATGCACAGGTGGAAGAACACCAGAGAAAGGTGGCTACTAGGTGGAGGAACAGGAGTGAGCCATACACTCAAGAAACGGTTCCTTCAGAGAGAAGACAGACAGAGAGTGACAAGACATTTGGTCAGAGGTTTGAGATGTGCATTTCAATTATCAAGGTGGGAGGTTGGGGCTTGGGACAGCCACAGGGTAAACTCAGGTGAGGGAGACCTAGCTAGCACTCCTCTGGCCAGGAGAGAGGGAAAGAGGGTGGGACGAGGACCACTAGGGGCTCATTTTCGGTGGTTAGGCAGGGCAATAAGCAGACTGCATAGACTAGTTGGCCTTCTGGTGGTAGTTTTATACGTTTCTGTGACTGAGACAGATCTCAGAATAAAGGAAGCAGTAGTGGCTACAGAAAGCGGTAAGTGCACAGCAGTGGGAGTGAAAGTGGTGCTCAAGTCATGCAAAGGTAGACTTAGAGCTGGGTGTAAACCAATCCTTATAGTGAGATGCCAGGAGAATCATTCTGAGTACAGTCTCCCATTGAGCAGGGAGGAAAAAAGGGAATTTGTTCTGACCCAGTGCATAGAATTTGGGGAGCAGTTATGAATGGATGGCATCTGTATGTCTGAGAAGCCAAGGTGCTGATGTAACCAGACAGCAAGGAATTTGGCAGAAGACACTTCTTCTAATAGGGAGGCACCCAGGGGCAATCTGCCAGTCTGTACTTGGTCTCAGTATAGTATCAGGCTCTAAGTGGCAAACCAGAGCTGTTAATTGCTCGTCCATAGGCTGACACTATACAAACTCCTGCCACTGCTCCCCGGTTCTGACATTAACCGCAGGCAATTGTGGGATGTGCCGCTAGAGGTGCTCCATTCAGAATGCCAGCAGGAGGGATGGCAGGATCAACCAGATAGAACAAAATTACTTCAGAAGCAGGTACCTGAATTTTTTAACAGTGGTCGAAAATGTCTAATGGGGGCAGGGGCAACACTACGTGGCATGGTCGCTTCCTTTAAGATCATGCCTTTCAGCCATGCTGAGAGTCTTTACCAAATGCTTGGCTGTGGCATGGCCATAGGGACATCAGTATCTACCCATACCTGGACAACTGGCTGCTGGCTGGCGCTTTGTAGGAGGCAGTAGAGCCAGAACTTTCAGGACATAAGCCTCTTGGTCAGCCAGGCCAAGCCAGAACTGGTGCCATGCAGATGATCAAATTCATTGGGAGGAACTGGACTCCTGCAGACAAAGCACTGGACTTTACATCCTTTGCTAAGTCATTTCTGGTCTAGTGTTTCCTGCAGCTGTTAGGGTTCATGCAGCATTCACCAGCATAGTCCATTGTGCTTGCTGGTGAACACGCACTCTACAATGGGAGTTGGTCCATCGGTGTTCTCAGTGTCTAAGTCATGTGGACCAGCCAGTCCTGGTTACCCAGTCAATGTGAGATGCCACTAAATGGTGGCTGTGGTCCCAGAAGTTGGAAGAAGGAATCTTGTTTATCCACCTGCAGCCACCTGTCATGGTAATGACAGATGTGTCTGTGGTGGGATGGGAGCTCACCTGGGAGACCACAGAACCCATGGGTTCTGGTCACTCTGGGAGTCCAGTACCACATCACCCTTGCACTGCATCTGGCTCTGACAGGTCTCCTGGAGATCCATGTTATAGGAGAAATGAACAGCCAGTGGATGCTCTCTGCTGAGGAGAGACATTGCACAAATGGTCCCTGTGGGCACCGTCCTGGTAGACATGTTTGCCTAGTTGATGAACAGAAAACTGATGCTGTTCCTTGCCCCCGGACAATGACGCAGCAAGGGATGTATTCCCTCAGCCCTGTATCCCGGCCTCATTATTGTCTTCTCTCCTTCCCTCGGTTCACAAGGCTGTGATCAAGGCCCAGCAGGGCAAGGTGTGCATGATTCTGATTGATCCACACTTACCCAGGCAGTTCTGGTACCGAGATCTCCTCAGCCTCAGCAGCACTCCCCAGTGCAGGTTGCCTCTTCACCCCAACCTGCTGACAAGACAGCAGCAGATGGTCCTGCACCTATACATTCAGTCATTGCACCTCTCTGCCTGGCACCTAAGCAGGTACAGTTACAGGCCTTGGGCCTCTCAGAAGATGTTCTCCGTGTTGTGGAGGCATCCTGATAGGATTCGACTTGCAGAACGACGTGCTCAAGTAAAAGAGTTTCTCACTCTGGTGCCATGGAAGGCTCTTGATACTCTTATGCCCAGTAGTGACGATTCTCAACTACTGTGGGTCCCTGTCACAGTCAGGACTACGAGCTTCAACCCTTAAGGTGTACCTGGCAGCCATCTCTGCATACTGGGTGTGAGCTCGTGTGTCAGTGGCACAGAAGAATGTTGTTGGTGTGTCAAATGCCTAGACCTCCGATGTGTGAACCACCACCTTCATGAGATGTACTGCTGGTACTACTATGCTTATGAGCAAGCCATTTGAGTCTATACACAAATGAGAAATGTCACATCTGTCATGGAAGACCACCTTCTTGGTGGCAGTCACATCTCCCAGGAAGGGTGAGTGAGTGCCAGGTGCCTCAGTGGATTCTCCTTGTCTGGTCTCTACAAGAAAAAAGTCATCCTTGCCCCCACGTGAAATTCTCCTAAAAGGGCTATCCTGTTAAGGAGCACATGGCAGGGATTCTGCAAGGCTCACCAGCTGTTTGTCATCTACATTGAAGCCGCACCTGGCAGACTGACAGCAAAGCTAACGATTACCAGGTGGATCACATCCTGTATTGACCTCTGCTACAGGTTGGCTCGTATGGAGTCATCCGAAGAGCTTATAACTCATTCCACCAGATATACTGCTACCTCAGTGTCTGCTTCCAGAGATATCCCCATTGAGGAGATGTACAAGGTTGCAGCCTGGGCTAAAGCACACATCTTCATCTCTCACTGCAGCATCGATGTGCTGAGTAAGTGTGATACTGCTTTTGGAGCCTCAGTCTTCCAGACTGTGTTCACCAAATAGGGTATGTGCCTCCTAGGAGTCTGCCAGAGTGTGGACAGTGTACTGTATCCATGTTGTTTGAAATGTAGTTACTCACCTATAACTATAGTTCTACTAGGGGTGTATAGTTCACATCCACACAACCCACCCACCCTCCCTGGAAAGTGGCAGCTGGATCCTTCTACAGCATGCTAAGATCTGATGTCAGGGGTGAGCTGAGATATCCCCATGCAGGTGGTGGGAGGGACTTAACTTGAAGAGGTCTGGTGACTCAGTTGTCTCCAGCAAACTGCCAGAGTGTAGATGTGAACTATATACCATTAGTAGAACTACCAACAGGTAAGTAACCTATATTCTAGGAATGTGGCTATGATGTTCTATCCACACTTCTGGCAGTGTCCTTTCCACTTAAGAGCTTGCCGGAAAGTTTTCAAGCTGGCTTCTCCCACCCACCCAGATGGTAACTCCTCGCTCTGCCCCGACATCAGATCTTCCTTTCTACTGAGAAGCAGGTTCCCTCCTTACCGCTTCTACGTTGAGTAGGCCCTCACTCTTAAATCTCTGGATTTACTTCCTAAACTTTAAATTCTTTCGAGTTTGTCTTCAGTTTGATCTTCAATTAGAACACCATGGATAATAAGTCCACTCCTGGGTTGCGCGATGCCCTTGTGGGCAGAAGATGTCCCGAACAGACCTGCACTTCCGTGCATCTACTGCCTGGGGCACGAGCACGCATCCCCAGGCCTGTGACTTTTGTCACTTGTTTCACGCAACTGTTCTAGAGGACCGCCTCACCCGCCTTTAAACTGGACCACCCAGTGTAACAGAACCCATCAGTCAAATCTAAGGATGCCCATTTGGTGGTCTCAGCGGCGTGGGGTCCCCGAACAGCTTCGTGCCTTTGAAGAGGAGATGGCCCAGGCCATGTCCCTCTCCTCTTCAGCTTCTGCCTTTGTGCTGCTTCAGTTAGGGCCTAACTTTTATGGATCCTTCAAAGAATTGTGCCAGTCTCTGCCAACCCTTAATCAGGACCCTCTTGGCACAAGTCCAATCCAAGAAAGAGAGGACTCGCCATCGTTCATGGGTCGGGAGCACCTCAGTCGAGAGTTTCTGATTCCCGCACCTCCGGATCTGACTTCAGTCGAATCCTCAGCCTTGGCTGCAGGCTCCATGGTAACCTCATCAGGACAGTTGGTCGAGATGCTGGTTGAGGTCCTGGCGAGATTTTTCTTGAGATGACCAAGCAGTTGTCTACTGAAGAGGCCTACACTTCCTTGTCCAGGACTCCGTCCTGACTCAGACCATTGGAGGGGTCAGATCAGTCCACTGACCCACTGCCTCTGATCCCAGACCCTGACCTGGAAGATCCTCGGTGTTCAGTGACTCCCTCCGAGACCCGCCACCAGTTCCCCAGCAAGCGAAGGTCTCGGTCTCGGTCTTCCTCCTATGGGTCGAGCAGCTTCCGTCAACATAAGTGCTCCTGCTCTCAGTGCCATGGGAAGCGGGCGCCACTGTACTCTTCTTCCTCATCCTTTGGTGAGGAGAGGCTTTGGGCGCAAACTGCATCCACGCTTATAAGGATCTTATGTGGCAACAGCTGGTGCTTATCGGCATCAAGCCAACTCTGGCTCCAACGCCAGCTATCACCTGGTTGTCGCTAAAGGCTGATGCCTTCTCCATCGACGGAGGGCCAAAACTGTCCCAGCTCGGCCAACCCAGGCATCTCCACCAATCATGGTGGAACCGCCACCAAACAGCTGCTGACTGGGCCCACTCAAGGAGTCTCGCCATAAGGGGCTTCCATCAGCTGTCAGTCACTGTCACCTCTGACCATCCGGGGGTCAGCAGGGACTCGGTGGTTGCCCACCTTTAATGACTCATTAGAGTCCGAGTGTTCCTCTGCACTCCCATCCAGTTGGACGTGGAGTCTGGGGATCTCTCGATGGACGAGGCCCATCTTCCTTCATGGGCCTTCTCCGCCTGATCTCTGAGTTGACAGATATGAAAATGGAACCAGTCCAGAAGCAGGCTGGTTACCCATTGACCGAGATCCTTGACCAGGGAGACACTCCTACATTTTTTTTTTGGTAACAGAGGCCATTCTTAGCCCTGCCCTGGAGCTTTGGCAGTCCCGCCTTTGCCTGGATGGCCCACAAGTACACGGTACCTCACCAGTTCCCTCTCAGGATTCACAGAGCACCCCTTAGCCGAGGGATTGGTGGCAGATTCTGTGTGTAGGCACTCCAGCAACATCGAGGATGTTGACAAGCCGCCCAGCAAGGAGTCCAAGAAGTTGGACCATGCGGCTAAAAAGTCTCACGCTGCCTCTTCGCTTGGTCTCCGCCAGGCTAGGTCGGCCCTCCTATTGCCCACTTCTCCGTGCTCTGCTGGGCACCCTGGATGAGGTGCTTCCTCATCTGTCGGTGGACCTTCAGACCACTGTCAAGCAAGTCCTGGACCAGGGACAGGCCATAGCCAAACAGCTCCAGACAACCATGGACATTGGGGACTCCTGTGCCCACTCCGTGGTGGTCTCAGTGGCCATGCTCTGCAGGGGCTTAGCTGAGGTTCTCAACCTTCATGGCAGACACTCAGCACAAGCTGGCAGATGCCCATTCCTGGGCACCGACTTGTTCGGGCCTGGAGTCGAGGCCACCTCACCCATATCGAGAAGTCCAGCGCACCTTTGACTCCAAGACATCTGCCCAGAAGGACCCTAAGGGTCCAAACAGCAGCAGAAGAGGAAGCCCTTTCAGTCCACCTCCACTCCTGCAGCCAAACCCAGCCAGGCCAGTCCAGCAGGCTCCAGGCCTGGCGACCCTTCAAGTTGGTGGCCTCGGTCATCCACAAGCCTGTAGGAAGAGACTCCAATTGTGCCTCAGCCAGGCCCTCCTCCTCTAAGCCACCCAGTGATGAGATGTGAGGTGCCTCCCTCATGCCAGTCACACCTCCCCTGGGTCCTCCATGGGGGGCCGGCTTTGCCACTTTCTTTCTGCCTGGTCCGCTGTCACCACAGACAGGTGGGTTCTCGAGTGGTGGGTCAGGGTCTGCCTCTGGAATTCGAGCAGTACCCTCTTTGCCGAGCCCCGCCCACAGGAGGATTAGGTTTCGCAGACATGCTGTCAGCTCTCAGAGCCAACAAGCCCAGCTCCTCCCACAAGGAGGTCATGGTTCTTGTCTCGATCTTCTGGAACACCCAGGGTTTGTCTCCAGGTCCTTCCTGGTGCCAAGCGGATGGTGGGCTGGTGCCCTATTCTAGACCTGCATGACCTAAACAAGTTCCTTTGGTCACGCACCTTCAGGATGGTAGCCCTGTCACAGATCATACATCTCTAGAGCAAAACATGTGGTTTTGCTCCCTGGATCTTCAGGACGTGTTCTTCCATGTCCCGATCCATCCATCTCATCTAAGGTTCCTCCACTCCGAGCAGAGTTCCAGGCCATGCTGTTCGGCCTGTCCTCGCCCCCAGGGGTCTTCACCAAGTGCATTGCAGTGGTAGCAGCTACTTCAGGCACTGAGGGGTCCGGGTCTACCCTGCTTGGATGACTGGCTGATCATGGGTCCCTCCAGGCGGAGGTGGCCCTCCACACCCTGCATCTCCCTTGGCCTCCTGGTCAATGAGGCCAAGTTGGAGCTCATGCCTCCAGCAGGTGATCATCTTCATCGGGACTGAGCTCGACTCTTTCAGAGCCAGAGCCCGGCTCCCAACGGACAGGGCAGAGGCTCACTCCTCCTTTACCTGATCATTTTGGATTGGGTGATTGTGCCCTGCCCTGAACTTCCCTGCGCCTTCTGGGCTACATGGCGGCCTGCACCAGTGAGGTCAGGTTAGGCCCACTGAGAATGCGCCCCTGTCAAGAAGCTGGCCAGCCAGTGGTCTGAGCGCAAGGGTCACTTCAACCAGCTGGTCACTGTGACCCAGCAAATGTGGGACGCCACCCAGTGGTGGTTAGTCCCAGCACATCTGCAGGATGGGATCCCGCTTGTCCACCCAGAGCCAATGGTCATCCTTACGACCGATGCCTCATTGATGGATTGGGGTGCCCACCTGGAGGAACACAGAGTCCATGGACTTGGACCCCCAAGGAGTCCCGATGTCACATAAACCTGCTCTAGCTCCAAGTCATTCCACTGGCGCTGACTGCATTCGCCTCCCACATACGGGTCAGGTGGTCCAGGTCCAGACAGACAACACCATGACCATGTACTACCTCAACAGACAGGGCAGGACACACTCCCTGCTGCTATGCAGGAAGCTGTCCATGTGTGGACCTCGTGCAGTCTGGAGGCAGATCTCCTAGTCATCCATGTGGCAGGAGCTCCAGTCAGCTGGACGGACGCTCAACTGGGTGGCAAAGTATCTCATGAGTGGTCTTCCACCCAGAGGTTGTACACAGCCTGTTCTCCCAGTGGGGCATCCCTCAGGTGGACCTGTTCGCCTCAAGGGAGAGCATAAAGCTAAGGTTGTATTGTGCCTGCCCCCTCAGCAGGGAGCGCTGCAGGAGTGCCTTCTCGAGAGCCTTGGACCTCAGGCCTCTTCTATGACTTCCCTCAATCCCTTGATCCAGAAGGTGCTGCTCAAGGCCAGGAGGGACAAGGCACAGGTGATTCTGGTGGCTCCAGATTGGCCACGCCAGTTCTGGTACCCCGATCTCTCAGCCTCAGCAGCAGCCTCCCGAGGCACCTTCCTCATGCCTGACCTGCTTTCCATTGATCAGAGAAGGTTCTCCATCCGGACCTTCAATCCCTGCACCTGACAGCCTGGTTTCTGAGTGGCTAGAGTTTGAGGCATTGGGTCTCTCTGAAGATGTCTTCACCGTTGTGGAGGCATCTCGAAGGAGTTGACCAGGAAGTGCTATGCCTTCAAATGAAAGAGATTCTCCATTTGGTGTCAGGGCAAAGGGTTGGACCCTTTGTCCTGTCCAGTGGCTAGCATCCTTGATTACCTATGGTCCTCTCTGTCGGGCTCTCAGTTAACGACCCTCAAGGTGCACCTGGCAGTCATCTCTGCTTACCAGGCGCAGGCTGGTCAGCAGTTGGTGGTGCAAGAGAAGGTGGTATGGTGCTACTTCAAGGGCCTTGACCACATTTCCCCTCTGGTGCATGAAACACCACCACTGTGGGACTTGTTGCTGGTTTTGCAAAGCTCATGGGCAAGCTATTCAAATCCGATGCACAGGTGTGACATGTCTCACCTGTCATGGAAGACCACTTTCTTGGTGACTGTCACATCAGCCAGAAGGATCAATGAGCTCCAGGCTCTTTCAGTGGAGTCTCCCTTCCACAAGAACAAGGTTGTCCTGCGCCCCAACCCGAAGTTCCTCCTGAAGTTTGTGCCCAAGTTTCACCCTAACCAAGTGATTAATCTCCCAGTGTACTTCACTAGTCGCACTTTGAGGCCATTGGGACCTGTGGCGGCTCACTTATTATAAAGAGCACACGGCTGGAGTTTGGGAGAGGTTCGCCAGCTGTTTGTCACCTATGCTGAAGCTGCACCTGGCAGACCTGCGCCAAGTGGATGATTGGCAGGTGGATTGTTTCCTGCACTGATCTCTGCTATAGGTTGGCGGGTGGGAGCCTCCCGGAGCGCTAAGGGATCATTCCACCTGCCATACCGCTGCGTCAGTGGCTGCTTGCAGGGACATCCCTATCCAGGAAATCTGCAGGCTGCTACCTGGAGGTCAGCACACACCTTCATTTCCCATTACCACACTGACCTTGAGTCATGCCAAGATGCTGGTTTTGGGGCCTCAGTTCTCCAATCTCTGTTCCCTAAGTAGGGGTGTATGCCTTGCCTCCTTTCTCCGGAGAACTGCTAGGAGTCTGCCAGAAGTGTGGATAGAACATCATATCCACGCCCTAGAAAAACAGGTTACTCACCTGTAACAGTAGTTCTAGGAGTGGTATATGATGTTCATCCACATGGACCCACCTGACATCATCTGGCTTTGGTGCACACATATGCTTCCTGCTGGCAAGATTTGGCCGGGTGGGGCCAAGGAAGTTACCACCAAGGGGTGTGGGGAGGAGCCAGCTTGAAGACTTTCCAACAAGTTCTTAAAGGGAAAGGCAAGTGTCAGAAGTGTGGATGAACATCATATACCACTCCTAGAACTACTGTTACAGGTGAGTAACCTGTTTTTCCTAACCCCAGGAATTCTTCAATATGATTAATTATTGCAGTCAGCCTCCTGTGTTGAACTGCCCTGGAGAAAATGGAACATATACAAATGATGGATTATTCATTGGCTCATGCCAGCATTCAAACTGCTGCCCTTACCAACTGCTATGTTCTATAATATTCAGATTAAATTCTCGCCTGAGTAAGACACCTTGAGGATCGCCTCCTCAGCTTGGCTGACTTTAGATTTATTTTCTGAAGGAAAGTAAACCATTTTATTTATAACTTTATTGTTGCCCTTATTTTAAGCTTTATTTAGTTAGTGCTAGTTTCAGTCGCTTTTTCACTCAGTCCGCGGGTTCCTCAGAATCGTTGAGGAACCGTGGATTCTCTCCATTTCTTTTAAATTTTGGTATATTTTACTTGATTTCGGTACCCATTCCATAGGTTGGTTTTTAACAAATTTTCTCTCAGACCGCTATTTATTCTTGTTTGGGAACCGACTGTTTTCCTATGGTGGGTCTGACTGGAACCGACTTTTATTTACTTTATTATTAAACTTCGGTTCTGGAGCTGACTTAAGTTCCCCATTTTGATCCCATAAGTGTGGTGGTTATGTCAGATAGGCGAAAAAGGAACAGGGCCTACTGGTTTCAGAAACTCTCTAAAGTGTGGAGAGGTGTTTGCCAGGCTGACAAACTCGATTTGTGCTTATTTTCCTAGGGTCTTCACACTTTCAAACAGACTGTGACATCTATAAAACTTTCAGTACTAAGACTCTTGACAAGAGAGCTGAAAAAGTTTAAAAGAGGATGTCTGCTCCACAACTCTGTCTGAACCTTCCACTGAGGAACCGAGTCCTTCCTCATCAAAAAAGGACAAAGCCAAAGAATCGTAACCGACTACTTCAGAGAAGGGTGAGTCCTCTAAACCAAAACATTCTGGGAACTGACCATGGATTCAGTTCCAGCAAAGAAAAACATAAAGAAAAACATGTCACCGCACCTCCTGCTGGAAACCAAAGGAGCTCTTGGTAGACAAACCAGCCATGCTGTTGCGAATCAGTTGCACAGGCTCTTAGTATATTGCAAGCCTTGTAAACTGCTGCTGCATGGGCTTAATCTCGGATCCAGCACAGCCGAGTATGGTGAATCCTTGGTCCTGGTATCAGTTCCATTAGTGGTTCCATTATCAGTTCCACTTTTGGGTACATACTCCTAGGAACCCTCTCATGAGGAATATGAAGAGGAAGAGGAGGAAGATAAGGAGGACATAGGGAACCGATTGAACTGGAGGTCTCTCTGGATAAAGGATTCATCCCCTCCCCAGTTTATCGGAAGATTATTCCTCCACTATACTTTTGTGAAACAGATGGCGGAAGCCCTTGACCTCTTTACCCATGAAACTATGGAGGATGAGGAGGAGGCAGAATTTCTCAACATGATGGAGTTAGCACTACTGAAACAGTTACTGCTCCCCATAAATAAGTCTTTGAGGAAGCAAGTTTTAAAATCTTGAAACTCCAAATTCTGTTCTGACCATAGATAAGAAGGCTGATGAGAAGTACCAGCTGGATCTACCAGGGCAGAGTTTCTCTTCTCCCATCCTGACCATGAAGGGCTGGTCCAAGCTGCAGCTTTTGACAGGGCTAGGGTCCCACTGTCATCTCATCCACCAGAGAAAGACTCCAGGAAGATGGACAGCATGACAAAGAAAGGGTATTTGACTGCCTCCTGGCCATTAGGCAGTCCAGTTACATGGCCTATGCTGCCAATACCAGAAAGCACTGTGGAATTCAGTGCTGGCCATAGCTGATAAAGCCCCTCAAGGCCTGACTGCTGACATTGCAGAAACGGCTAGATGCAGGCTGGAGGCCACAGAGTACCAGTTTCATATGGCAGTGGATGCCAGTAACACTGCAGCCAGATAGATGGCACTGACAGTGACACTGAGAAGGTTTGCTTGGCTTTGGGCCACAAACCTTTCAGAGGATACCAAACCAAAGCCATGTACTTCCCATGCAAAAACAATTCTATGTTTGGTGACAAAACAGGGCCTTACATGAAAAAGATGAATGAGAACAAAACAACCTACAAAAAGTAATGCTGCTAAGGAGAAACCTTCCACCTCATAAGACACAAGGAAGGGAGGTAGGGGTAGGTCAGCCTACAGCAGATCATTTTCCAGGCTCAGGCTACCCCGACTATCAGCAGCAGAGGATACTTCAGGGGCAGAAGGGCTCTGGGTGTGGAGATCAGACCTCCCAGACTAAAGCCCCACCAAACAGAAGCCCTGATGTGCTTGCCAAGGGCACCTCCCCACTACCAGTAGGGGGCAGGCTGGCTCACTACTTCCAGGCTTGGGAAAACATTACCGCAGACAAGTGGATCCTGGAGGCATTGAGTAAGGGCCTGACCCTCAGCTTCAAATCATTCCCTAAACTAAGGTCAAGACTTTTCAGATCAGCATCCCCAACAGAGAAGGCACTTAGGAAGCAGAAGTGTCCATCTTTTTGAAGTCAAGGTAGTGGAACCTGTGTCTCTCCTTCAAAGGGGAAAGGTTCTACTCAGGTACTTCCTAACCTTAAAGAAAAATGGGGAGTGGCGACCCATTTTAGATCTCAAAGCTCTGAACAAGCACTTAGCAAAGCCAAGGTTCAAGATGGTAACCTTGGCAATGATCCTTCCCACTCTACAGCAAGGAGACTGGATGGCATCACTGGATCTGAAGATGCTTGTTCCATATTGCCATCAGGAATCCCTCAGAAGTACCTCAGGTTCAGAATACCTTCAGGTCACAGCCCTGCCATTCAGCCTAACCCCGCCATGCCAGGGGCATTCACAAGTGCCTGGCAGTGGTGATTGGCATACCTGAGAAGGCTGGGCAGCTCAGTATTCACCTACCTAGATGACTGGCTAGTTGTGGGTCAGTCATCACAACAGAAAGGACGCTGTCTTGTTCACCCAGAACACCCTAGAGTCCCTGAGGCTCCTGATCAAGGCCCAAAAGCCAGTACTTCAGGCTGTTCAAGTACTAAACTTCATAGGAGCAGAGCTGGATACTCTTGAGAGGGAGGGCTTTCCTCCCACAGGAAAGGGTAGACAACATTCTGCAGATTACAGGATCTGTCTGTCTATCGACACCAAGGCCAGCAAGGCTCTTCTTGCAGTTACTGGGTCACATGGCTGCAGCCACAGGAATGGTGCTAGATTCCAGATGAGGGACATTTCAGTTTCATCTCAGGGCACATTGGTGCCAAAGGAGGATTCACTTTCAATGCTGGTGCCAGTGACAAGGACTCTACTGCAGGCTGTGCAGTGGTGGCAAGACAGGAACAACCTCAGAGAAGGGTCCCATTCCAGAAGGAGTCACCCATGTTGGTCCTCACAAAGATGCTTCCCTCCTAGGGTGGGGCACATCTGGAGGAGCACAGTGCGACACTTGGTCCCCTGCAGAGTCACTCCTGCACATAAACTTGTGGATCTCAGCACACTGTTTCTGGCCCTGCAGCCCTTTGCATCTCTGGTAAGAGGCAAGGTGGTACAAGTCAGAGCAGACAATACCACCACAATGTACTACATTAACAAGCAGGAGGACAAAGTCCAACTTGCTATGTACAGAAGCAATGAAAGTGTGGGGTCTAATTTACTCCCTGCACGTGTCCTTGCTAGCCATTCATCTGCCAGGAAAAGACAAAACCCTGATGTTAGGAGGTTGGAGGCTGTACCTCTGAGGAAGGTGTATAGGTTGTGTATTATAGGTTTAATTACCACTCCAGGTCTTTTGCCCTTCTCATTGGTCACGGCAGTGGAACAGTATTAGGCACTCAGCAGAATCAGCCAAAACCACCATGAGTGGTCACTAAACAGACAGGTGCTGGAAGTGGTATTTCGGAGGTGGGCACCCCAGGAATAGATCTCTTGCCTCACAAGAAGACCACCAGCTGCCCCAATTCTGCTGCAGGCCACTGGCAGGCACAGTGCCATTGGATGCCTTGGTGCTGGATGGGTCAGGGAGGACCCTGTATGTGTTTCCTCCATTTCCTTGCTGCTCAGGGTCATGGTCAAGCTCAGGTCCCAACCAGTCACAGTGAATCTGATAGCTCCAGATTAGGCCAGGCAACCATGGTACTCACTTCTGCTCTCCTGTCAGTGACACAACCTATACACCTTCCTCAGAGGTACAGCCTCCTAACCTCCTCTCAAGGGAGGATCCAGTACTGGACTTCAGGTCCTCAAACCCGGAGCATGGCTTTGAGGACCTAGAGTATGCTGATTTGCACCTCTCTGAGGGTGTCCTTAGGGGTTTAAGGAAACCTTCCACAAGGAAAACCTAGGTCTCCAAGTGGAAGAGGTTTTCCATATGGTGCAACAGTAACAGTGTAGTACCCTCTCAGTCAGGGTTGCCAGTCTTGCTGGACTACCTCACCCACCTGCATTCACTGGGTTTAAAATCCACCACCCTTAAGGTCCACCTGGTATCTGTCTCAGCCTATATCTCGGCTGGTAAGGGTGTCTTTATGGCCTCAACCCCATTTTCAAAAAGTTTTTCAAGGGTTGGCACACTTGCACCTCCCCATGGGACCTCAATATCTGTATTGCCAAGCTGATGGAACCCCCATTCGAGCCCATGGCTCAGCACATCTGAAATTTGTGACTTGGAAAACTGTCTTCCTAGTGGCTATTACCACAGCCAGGAGGATTAGTGAGCTACAAGCCATGTGCATAGAGCTAAACTACATCTCATTTCACAAGGATAAAGTGGTCCTCGGGAACAATAGGAACTTTCTTCCAAAAGTGGTGTCTGACTTCCACTTGAACCAGTCAGTCACTGTGCCAGACTTCTTCACGGCCACTCTAGTTCAGGTGAACACAGATTTCATAGTCTGGACATCAAGAGAGCTTTCAGTTACTATCTTGAGCCCACCAAGCCCCATAGGCAGGACAGTCAGCAGCTGTTCCTGCCGTGCGAGAAAATGGGAAGGAAAAATCAGCTTCTAAAAGGACCATTTCATGCTGGATAGTGTCATGTATCCAGTTCTGCTAAGGTAAAGCTGGTAAAGGCCCCAGTGGGTCTGAGGCCCACTTCACAAGGAGCACAGCTGCAACAATAGCAGCACAGATACATTCCCTGTTGGAAATCTGTAAAGCAGCTACATGGAAAACAGTATACATATTTACAAGGCACTACTGCTTAGACACTCAGTCCAGGAGTGATGCCAGGTTTGGCACTGCAGAGCTTGTTTCCCAAATAGGTTCTGTACCCTCCCCAAAGGTACTGCTTCGTAGTCTGCAATAGTTAATTATATTGAAGAATTCCTGGGGTTAGAAGAGAAAATAACTCACCGTAGTAATCTTGTCTCTTCCAAGGTATTTTCAATATGATTAAATCTCCACCCTACCTCCCCTTCCAGAACTAGTTGGCCTCTGCATAACAGCTGGATTACTATGTTGCCGTGGGTTTACCTCCTAGTTATGTTAACAAACCCTCTTTCTGGAAACCAGATAGTGTTGTTGTTCCTCTCTTTGGTCCTATCTGACTTTCATATATGGCACGAGTTATAGAGGAGTTGGCATTATTTATTTATTATTATTTTAGAATAGCTTAGTTAGGGGTCTTACCCTGCAGGCTGTCATGAATCTCAGGCATTATAGAATGCAGCAGTTGGTAAGGGCAGCAGTTTGAATGGTGCACGAGCCAATGAGTGTTAAATCATTTGCATATGTTCCATTTCTCTCCAGGGCAGTTCAACACAGCAGGTTGACTGCAATAGTTAACCATATTGAAGAATACCTTGGAAGAAACAAGATTACTATGGTGAGTAATTTTTCTTCTTTGCTGCAGTGGCCAGAACAGAATTTAATATTCTTTCAACCTGTACTCAGCTCATTATTCACACTGTGGCAGTTCCACTAGGTGTAGCTCAGTCACCAGACATCTTCTAGCTTCTTCCCACATTGCAGTGTCATCCTCCGGTTCCACCCTTACGACGTCAGATCTTCTTTTCAGCTGAAGGATAAGTCTCCTCCTTCACAGCTTCCACTGCATTTAGAGGTTTCAAGTGCCTTTCTTGGTGACTTTGTTCAGTATCTTTCTTTAGTGTTCAGCGGAAAGTGTGTGCCTTGTCTTCCGATTACAGCTCTGTTGATGATATAATGAAGGAGCACTGAAAGACAGATTTCCAACACTGCGTTCAGTGAAGATAGGAAATGCCTGTTACAAATAGCCATACAATCTAGGAGCTGACAGTGAATTAGAATGGTGCCCATGCTATCAGGCTGTGCATCCTCCTTGTTTGACAGATGCAAGGCACGATTCCGCCAAGGTAGGTTGAGATCAGCACATTCGGTTCAAACACCATGAAGTCTTGCTATATTAGGACCATTGCAGTCATTCCCACACTTGAACTGCCCCGAGAGAAACAGTTAACTCCAGAGTGATCTGGAGTTGTTCAAAGCTCTATCTGGCTAGTTTCAAATGAAACTGTCAGATTCTTTACTCCGCTTCACTGAACAGTAGCTCCGGAGTCAGCTCCTTCAGCTCGGTTCATTTCTCGGTTCAGCGAGTATTTTCAGTTCATTGGAACCGGCAAAAACTATTTATTTTACCGCATTTAGTTAAAAGCTCTATCTGGTAAACCGTAAGTACAGAAATTAAGTCTGTGTGAAATTCATTATCGGTTCGGTTTGAACCGATCGGTTTGATAAAATATATGTGTCAAACTGTTTGGTTGGGCTTTAGAGTGCGGTTCCCAGTTCTTATCGGTTCTAAAAAAACCTAACTTTTATTTGGGTTTTTCAAATACCATGACACGGTTAGGAACCGATAAGGGTGTCTTCCTAGCACTGCCATCTAAAGGCAAGTTTTTGGTTAGGCTGGCATTATGTCTGAGAAACCCAAAAGAAAATCCGGGCCACTGGGTTTCAACACTGTGATGTCTGTGGGAAGCCTTTGCCAAGGCTGCCCACACACCACTTGTGTTTATTGTCTGGGGCTGACCACCTCCTGTCAGACTGCCAGGTGTAAAATTTCCCTGCAGCCACCCTGGAAAAGAGATTGGGCGGCTCAGGGAGCGAGAAGCCAAAAGTCCGCTGACCGGATGGCCAGCCCGGTCCAGTACCCACTGGACCAGAGGGAGTGCCCTCTGACCAGGGCGAGACTTCTCGGCAAAGGAAGGCTGGTTCAGAGGAACCAGTCCCAGCAAAAAGACAAAGAAATCAGCAGGTCTGGAGTACAAAATTGTCTCTCCAACTGCTGCAGAGATGCAAAGCCATTCAGATTGTCCAATCTTTGTCTCAGGATCTGTGAACCCCTGCATCTGGGAAAAGGGTGGCTGTTCAGTCCCAGTGGTTCAGGATTATGGTGTTGAGGATTTTATGAACCACATGAGGGGAGGAGGAATTTGATCAGTATGTTTGTGACTGGGAAGGTCCTGACGTGCCCATTGAACGGACATTTCTCCAGATAGACCTTAGAATCTCCCCTATGCTGTCTGAGTCCCCTCTCTTTTATGTTTTACAAAAGGTTGCAGAAACCCTCCAGCTTCCTTTAGAAGGGGCTGTGGATGAGCAAGAGAGCCTGATTATGTTGAAATGATGGATATTCCAGAGTCTAGGAGGTTGTCTATTCCTTTGCATAAGTCATTTAGGAAGCAAACAACAAAGATTTTAAAAATCCTCATTCTGTCCCTCCTGTAGATAAAAATGGACAGAAGGTATACCTTATCAGGCCCTGATACAGACTTCCTCTCTGAGCAGTGTAGTCATGTAGGTGTGGTGCAAGCTGCAGCCTGTGACAAGGCTAATATTCCCTGGCCTCACATCCTCCTGATAAGGATTCCAGGAAAGATTGATGCCATGGCGAAAAAACAATATATGGCAGCTTCTTTGGGACTCAGGCAGGCTAATTATATGGCTTATGTGGCTAGATATCAGAAATCTAGATGGGACACTATATTGCAGTTAGCGGGCAGGCCCAGGGCCAGCTGGCTAGTGAGTTGGAACAAGTGGCTGCTGATGGCATTGAACCTCTAAAGTTCAATTTCATACTGCTGTTGATGTTAATGATGTTTCCTCTAGGGTCATAGCCACTTCTGTAGCTTTCAGAGTTGGCATGGCTCAGATGCACTAATCTGTCCCAAGATACTCAGTCAAAGGCTATGGATTTCCTGTAACGGAAATTCTCTGTTTAGTGATCAAGCGGAAAATTATATGAAAAAGATGGATGAATACAGAACTACCTACAAAAGTCCCCAAGCTAAGGAGAGGCATGCCACTCCACAAAGGCATGCCCCCAGGGGTAGGGTAGAGCCTTTCCACAGGCCCTTTTACCAATCTGAAGCCTCCTCTGCTTTATCACAGAGGGTTTTTCAGAGGCAGAGGTAGATGGGGCACAGGTAGACAGTCGCCCTCCCTCAGCCTAAAGCTGTTGCCAAGCAGGCACCCTGATGAGGGGTGCCCAGGGCCGATTCTCCTGTACCAGTGGGGGCAGGTTGGCTTATTTCAGCCAGAACTGGCTGTCCCTAACTCGGACAGGTGGGTTCTGGAAGTAGTAAGCCAGGGCCTGGTTCTCAGCTTCAAACAGTTCCCAAGGATGAGAGCCAGGGCAATTTCCACCTGCAAACTCTTCAAAGCCCTTGCTTTGGAAGCAGAGGTTTCTTCCTTCTGGATTGCAAAGCAGTGGAAAGGGTCCCCTTGCCATCAGGGCAAGGACTGTACTCAAGATATTTTCTTACCCAAAAAGACAGGAGAATGGCGGCCCATCTTAGACTTAAGGTACCTGAACAAACATCTATTGAAACCAAAGTTCAAAATGTTAACTCTAGCAATGATTTTGCCTTCCCTGAGGCCAGAGGACTGGTTAGCTTCCTGGACCTCAGGGACCCTATTTCATGTCATGATCAGGCCTTCTCACCGAAAGTACCTCAGGTTCGAACTGCCTCTGGCCACTACCAGTTCAGAGCAATGCCCTTTGGCCTAACCTCGGCTCCAAGGATTCACAAAATGTCTAGCTGTGGTAGTGGCTCATTTAAGAAGGCAAGGGATTGCTGTGTTTCCTCACCTGGACGACTGGCTCATAGTGGGTCAGTCTCCAGATCAGGTAAAATCCACTTGCAAGTCACCCAGCAGCTTCTTACTTCCCTGGGATTCCTGCTGAACTTACCAAAGTCAGTTCTGGAACCTGTTCAGGTTCTAACTTTCATAGGTGCAGAATTGAACACAAAGTTAGCCAGGGCATTTCTCCCTCGGAAAGAGTGGACAGGCTCATTGCCCTGGCATCCTCTTTACCCTGCGGGTCTCTCGACCAGCAAGGCACTTTCTGCAACTCCTAGGGCACAGGCTGCTTCCACAGCTGTCGTGCAGGGAGCAAGATTTCAGATGAGGGACATCCAATTCCACTTGAGGTCCTATTGGTCTCAAAGGAGGGACCCCTTACCAAATTAGTCCCGTGACCAAAACCCTGATCCTGGCCCTTCAGTGGTGGCAGGATCAAAGCAATCTTACTCAAGGGGTTCCCTTTATACCGTTTACACTCCTCACCCTCACCACGGATGCCTCCCTGTTAGGGTGGGGCTCACTAAGCGACCTTTCCACTCAAGGAGTGTGGTCCCCCAGGAATCTCTGCTCCACATCAATCTTTTGGAACTCAGAGCTGTTCTTTTAGCTCTTCAGGCTTTTTCAACTGTTGTCCGACAAAGTAGTTCAAATCAGGACAGACAACACCACAACAATGTGGTACATCAACAAGCAAGGGGCACTCGGTCATCAGCCTTGTGCACGAAGCAATAAAGTTAGTGGTCTCTGGCTTACTCCTAAACACCTCCCTGATCGCAATTCACCTTCCAGGAAAGGACAATGTCCTGGCGGATGCTCTCAGCAGGATTTCCCAAGGCCATCACGAATGGTCTCTGAATCCTCAGGTATTGGGGTCGGTCATTGCCAGATGGGGCACCCTCAGATAGATCTCTTCGCCCCCAGACAACCATCAACTTCCTCTATTTTGTTGCAGGCCTCAGTGCTGGGCTCAGTCCCCTGGGCGCCTTTCTGCTGGATTGGAAAGGAAATTCTATATGTTTCCCCCTTCCCTCTCCTCTTCAGGTATTGGTAAAATCAGAACTCAGCCCTGCAAAGTGGTTCTGATTGCTCCAGACTGGGCCAGACAGCCCTGGTATCCTCTCCTCCTGTCCCTGACAATCCACCCTCCCTGACCTTGCCCAGGACCCACGACTTGCTGACCTGTGCACAGGAGAGTGTAGTACCAGACCTCAAATCCCTCCACCTCAAGGCTTGGTTCTTGAGGAATTAGAATTGCTGATTTGCACCTTTCTCAAGGGGTCCTGGATATTTTAAAGGCTTCAGGAAGCCTTCCACTAGGAACCACTTACAATTCTAAGTGGAAGAGGTTTTCCTTCTGGTGTTCGGAGAAACAAATTGTACCAGAATCTGCTGACTTGGCCACTTTACTGGACTATTTGGCCCATCTAAATTCCTAGGCCTTAGACCAGCTACCTTGAAGTTCATCCTGCAGCTGTTTCTGCCTTTGTTTCCATGAGGGAGGTCTGTTTCTCTTTCCTCTCACCCTGTGTTTTCCAAGTTTTTAAGGGGTTACTTCACTAACCCTCCCTTTGAGAACCAGCCCTGCCTGGGACCTGAATGTTTGCATTGCTCAGTTAATGCAACCTCCCTTTGAGCCCCTTTCTTGGCAGATCTCAAGTATTTAACATGGAAAACTGTTTTCTAGTGGCTATCACTTCTGCCAGACGTATAAGTGAGTTGCAAGCCCTTTCAGTGGAAAAGGATTTTTTTCTTTTCACAGGGTGAGGTAGTCCTCAGGACTAACAGAAAGTTTTACCCAAAGTGGTTTCAGATTTTCATCTGAACCAGTCCATTTCTCTCCCAGTATTTTCACTGAGCATTCTTCCTCGGGTGAAAGGAGACTACACAGCTTGGACGTCAAAGAGCCCTAAGCTACTATGTGGAGCGTACCAAGGGTCTGAGTTCGAATCCCTCCAGCTCTTCCTTACCTATGGAGAGGTTGGCAAAGGGAGACCTGCCACTAAGAGGACAATTGCAAGGTGGATTGTCTCTTGTATCCAATTCTGTTACCAAAAACTAGGTAGGAACCCCTCAGGACTGAGGGCTCACTCCACCAGGGTACAGCTGCATCTCTAGCGGCTGCTAGAGATATTCCCATTTTGGAAATTTGTCAAGCTGCTTCCTGGAAAACAGTTCACACCTTTACCAAGCATTATTCCCTGGACGTCCAGTCCAGGAGGATACTAGTTTTTAGCACAGCTGTGCTTCAGAGCCCACTTCCTAAGTAGGTTCTGACCCTCCTCCATGGAGGTACTGCTGTGTAATCTGCAATAGTCCTAATATAGCAAGACTTCATGGTGTTTGAAGAAAAAATTACTCACCTTAGTAATTGCTTTTCTTCTCATGGAGTCTTGCTATATTAGACAACCCTCCTCCTACCCTCTCAGAACTCCTACTTGGGTATGGGGTTGGCAAATTAGTGCAAGCACTGTGTCATGCCATTTTAGTCTCTCTAGTCCCCCCTTGTTTCCTTTGGGTTAGGGAACTAGGTATTTCTGTTTTTGTTAAGTGGTAGATGGTCCCTCTCTGGACTTGAGTCTTTTGGGGAGAGGGGCCTATTAGTGCTTGTAAGGGTGATCCTAACAATAAATATTGTTATTATTCTGTGATTGTTCTTATTCTACTAATGGTAGGTAGCCATGCCTAGTGTAGACTTTTCCACACAGACTTGCTATGTTAGTTTAGCTCCGTAAAGAACCTGACAGTTTCATTTGAAACTAGCCAGATAGAGCTTTGAACAGCGCCCTGCGCTGTGGAACTCAGATCACTCTGGAGTTAACTGTTTCCTCTCGGGGCAGTTCAAGTGTGGGGAATGACTGCAATGGTCCTAATATAGCAAGACTCCATGAGAAGAAAAGCAATTACTAAGGTGAGTAATTTTTTCTTCCTGCCCTAGGAGCCATGGTGGCTCTTGTTTGGCAGGAGGCATACCGTATTTGTTTGTCCTTACCTGAAATATCTTCCTGATCTGGACAGACTTGAAACAGTTGGCTTGCCATTCAGTCCATGAGAACAATACAGATCCTAGAAGAGCATGGGTTGAATAATGAACCAAAAGAGTTCTCTTAAATCTTCATAATCTGTGGAGCACCTAAGGGCATGCTTTTGGACTGTCTTGACAAAATGTTTCTCTTGCATGGACTGGACAACCGCATCAAGCAGAGTCAGCAGGTTAGGGTGTACAGGTCATGTCACCCCTTAGGTGCTTTCATATTATAGGTTTAATTACCACTATCATAGAGATGGTCTCTTTGGCCAGACTGTACATGATAGTTGTCCAGGTCTTTGCCTTTCTCATTAGGCACCGATCTAGCTCTCAAGGTCAATACACCACTCAAGAGTTGTGGTAGAGCCCCCAAATCCTTTGCTGGGGTCTCCATTAATTCTGTTAGAACAGCTGATACTGACCACCGGCACCAGCCAGATGGGCTGGGAGATGGTACTGTACCAGATTGTGGCCCAGGAAGGGTAGTCGCTGAAGGTGCAAAAGCTTTGAATTAACATTCTGAGATCAGAGCCATTTCCTAGTATTGAGGTACTTCAAAGACAGAGTTCAACAGCGGTCACTGAAAGTCCAGTCCATCAATACTGTAACTGCCACTACATAAATAAGCAAGGCGGCATAAGGGGCATGATGATGATAACAGAAACATACTCACTTCTGCTTTGAGGGGAAGCCAGTCTGGAGTCTCTGTCAGCGATTCTTGTGGCGGGACAGCTCAACTCCATAATGGACTGGCTCAGTTATAATATATTCACCAGGAGAATGGTCTCTAAAGGGATATGAGTTTTGTTATGGATTCTGGAATCTAGAAATAGACCTCTTTGCTTCCCTGTAGTAGTGCTCAGGTGGCAAGATTTTGCAGTCACTATATATGTCCAGCAATGAGGCGACATATGCTGTGACTGCAGATGTCTGTTTACTTATTAGAATTTCTGATAAATACCTTTGACCAATGGCTCTTTTACAAGGTTCCCGTCAGTATACAAAGAATAGAAGTACAGTTTGTGTGAGATTAGCAGGCAAGCAGTTTGAATACAAAATTCAGTACAGGGTATACATGGTCTAAAGCTACAGGTGATATAAATAACAGTTAGAACAACCTAATCAGGACTTCCGGTTCGGTTTGGGACATGGTGGAGGCATAATTCTCGAGCTCCAATATTCCTCCTTAACAAAACTAAAAATCCTTGGATCTACACTTAAGAATCCTGACCATTTCTTTCCTCGAGCAAGCAGAAATGACTACCAAAGCGACGAGACCTAAGGGCGAAATCCATGCGGCACAAACAAAAATGAAACAGCTCACCTAAGGCGAGGAGTTAGAAAGTCAAAAGGCCCGATCAAAAAACCCTTAGGCGGATTCTGAATCATCACAGGAATTGGAAGATGAAGATTTAACTTTATCCTGCAAATATGGAAGAATGCTCAAAAATTATTGCACTTGGTTCAAAAATCGAATCTTCATTGGCGGATCTCAGACAAGACGTCCGAAATATGGGTGTCAACGTTTCTGAAAATACTCTGAAGCTGTCGGAGGTCTCTGAAGCCCAGGATTTGAGTGAGCGCTGATACTATATCTTCTTAAAAGACAGAGAAATACAGGGCGATTAGAAGATATGGAAAATCACGCAGACGAAATAACTTTCGGTTCATGATGTCCCGAGGGAGCAGAAGAAGGGTTTACTACCCTATTGACTTTATTCAACAGCTGCTTCACTCGTTAATGGAGATCCCTGCAGACTTAGACATCACGATGGACAAGGCCCATCGATCTCTCGTTCCAGAGCCTGCCATCGGCGCGACCCAGATCCTGGGTGATTGAATGGCTCTCTGTCAAAGCAAAGAGTGGGTTTCATGAGGCCTGGAGGCTCAAGACCATCAAATATAAAACAGCACCCTATTCTTTGAGCAGAACTTCATGCATTGCAATCTGAGAGGCAGAAAATGAGGGTGATAATAAAAGAGATGCAAGAAAAAAGGAACTTATGTGCCCTGCTCGGATTAAGCTTTACTTCATCAAAGGTCTAAAATCTTTGAAGCTTGCTAGAATTACTCCAAAGTTGCAGGAATGGAACATCACCCTGCCAGACATGGAGATGGCCCAATTAGAGCACAGTGTAGCATCCAGTGCTTGGTCATGACTACAACCACTCCTCTAAGGGCAGCACCCAGGCGATGCCGAATATTCTTTCCCAGGATGTGTCTGGTCTGATCTGTCATGCAGGCAAAGAAGAAAGACACTAAGTACCCTCCCCCAAATGCCATGAGGCACTGAATGGACTTGATGGAACCAGTCTTCACTAAGTATACCTGCTAGTGTAGGATCACTTTGATTTAATGCGCTCAGCACTGAGCTGATTGCAGTGAGTTCGTTTAGTATTACCTCTTGTTTTTGACCCTCGACTTTCTCTGTTCGATCACAGCGAGTGTTTGAATTGCTACTTCCAGTTATCGCTCTAAGCATAGACTCAGTCCTGATCAGCTAAAGGTATATATAAAGTAAAATAATAAATAAAGAGTTGGAGCAGTGAGGGAAGAGGAATTAAGAAGATAATTGGGTTGACTTGTTTCAAATATTTTACTTCAGAATTAGCAGTGTCTTCAGAATGCTTCTAGTAAATTAAAATCGAGGAGAAGGGAGCCGATCTGCTTAGTTCTCATATGTAAACAAGTTTAATTAATTGTGAACTTGAAAATCAGCCCAGTCAAGAAAATATCAGCGGGACTGCATATTAATGAAAGGAGGAGAGCATAGATATGGGACAGAATGGGAATTTTATGCATTTGCCATTATTCTGGGTAGAGCTGACCGCTGGGCAATAATTACATAGCGTAGCTCCCCATTGCAACCAGTTTTAATAAACAGCTTAGACATCTGGCTGGGACTCACTTTGTTTACAGTCCAGGAGAACTGAGCCAAATCTTTGTCTCCCACTTCTCCTATCCGCTTCTCCGGAATATTAGAGTGCCCTTAGCTGGCACTCCTACCTTGGGAGGTTACATTGTAAAAGTCCTCCCCTCCTCCGAGAGGGCCTTTTACCAAGGGCACCACTTTAAAGGGAGTTATTCTGTACATGTTAATGTTTATTGTTCTGTTACATGTTTGTTAGGTATTTTTTAATGTTCATTAGTGTCATGCATGTTGGACTGGATATCATGGAAGTTGGGGCAGATCTGCAGAATAGGATGGGTCACTTTCCTTTGGGAAAATGAGAGGCTGAAAAGATTTTTGTCTAAAATAAGAATGGAAGAAAAATTCCAGATGTATAGAGATACAGTTATGAGATCAGAACATTTTCATACCACATGAAAATGGATGATAGACGAGCCTAACCATTGTCTCTCATAATGTAAATGGATTAAATAATCCGTGAAGAGGAAAAAGGTTCTCTCAGCCCTCAGAAAGCAGTCCCTTTGGCAATATTACTACAGGAAATGCATCTCACCAAAAGGAGCATGCTAAATTGGGAAGGCTTGGTTTCTTACGTGGTAGCCTCCTCATACGGAAGTGGAAAAAGGAGAGGAGCGGCAATATTGATAGCACGGTATGCAGCTGAATGTTTCCTCAACTTATTCAGACCCTGATGGGTGTATGGCTGTGTTAGTGGGTACACTAGGGGACACCCCAGTTAAGCTGGTTTCCTATACATTCCCCAGGCACCGCAGTCCACTGATAAAGGCCTTGCTGCATAAAATTCGGAACTGCAACAGCTATCTTGGTGGTGATGGTGGGGACTTGAATCAATCTCTGGGCGAATAGACTCCTCTAATTTAAAACATCTTAGGATAACACCGGCCAGTAAAAAATAAAGGAATATAGAGACGTGCTTTTGGGTAGATGCCTGCAGGTTACAACACTCAGCAAGGAGAGAATACACACACTTTTCTCCCCTCACGGCACCTATGCAAGGCTAGATCATTTTGCTATCAGCGAACATCAACACAAGATGATGGACTGTATCACATGCCTTCGACTTTGTCAGACCACTCTCAACTTTTGTTGAGGTTGGACTGGGGTCTTGACCGAAACAAACCCTCTGGAAGTTCAATAACTACTTATTAAACCTAAAGGAATTTACAGACCTTGCCAACAAGCGTATCTCACAAATTATACAAGAAAATGATTCTCCATGCTTTCAAGAGCCACCCTATGGGATACTATAAAAGTAGTGTTGAGAGGGTCATTATTAAATTTGCAACTCAGTATAAAAACAACAAAACTCGAGACTAGAGAAACTTCAGCAACAGCTGCAGGATTTACAAACTTCACATGCAGGAGGATTTGGCTGCTTGGCCATTAATACAAATTACCAAACAACAGATCCAAAAACTAATTGATACAAAAACAGAGCAAGCCCTTCAGCACCTTAGCAGAAATATTATGAGGTGGGCCCAAAAAGCAACATGTTTGCCAGCCCATCGGCTGAGGCAACAAACCTCTCAAACCACAGTAACCCAAATAAGAGACCCCAAGACATGCCAGCTAAGGAGACAACCAAAGCGAATTTTAGATGCTTTTAGGGAATACTATTATATCCTTTACACCCGGAACAGTATCAAGCGACTCACAGATATAAACCTATCTCTAGGACCTCAGACTACCAAAACTTACACCGAACTTCATTCTCAATTGGATAAGCCATTCTCATTAGCAGAATTCTCCAGTGCAATGGCCTCATTAAGAACTAGTAAAGCTCCAGGTCCAGATGGATCCACCCAATTTCTTACATTTTTCAAAAAAGACTTGGAGGTTCACTTTTGGTTGTTTGCAGGGCTTCCGGAGGTCTTCCCAATCATGGAATTATGCTATTATTTCTAGTATTCTGAAGCCAAGCTAAGGATAAAACCCAGTGCAAGTCGTATCGCTCTATATTAACATTGAATATAGACTATAAATTATACACTACATTAATAGCAAAACATCTGGAGAGTGTTTTCTACACTAATTAACTATGATCAGATGGGTTTCATTTCTGGCCATGAGCACCAGGACAATAATGGGAGAACCCTGACTCTTCTTCACCACGCCTCTTGGATGGGGTCTCCCTTCTTGCTTCTGAGTCTGGATGCGAGAAGGCCTTTGATCGCGTGCCATGGAATTTTCTAACTCAGATGCTTGAAGCATATGGTTTCTCAGCAGCTTTCATTAAAATTATAAATAAAATCTATTAGGACCGGGGCTTACATTAAAGTAAATGGAGAGGTGTCTGTTCCAATATCTTTATCTCGAGATACTAGACAGGGTGCCTCTCTCTCTCGCCTCCTATTTGCCCTTTATTTGGAACCTTTAGCACCGCACCTGAGACAGAGGGAAGAGACAGAGGCTTATGCATCAAGGGAAACATAAACTCGCCTGTGTACAGGACGATCTCCTGATCTACCTTAATAATCCAGAAGGAGGGCTAATCCCGCTCTGGGACACATTGACAGAATTTGGCAGATTGGCGGGTTATAAAGTGAACACAGTCAAGACTGAAATTAGGAATTTCTTACTCACCTCGGATAATATAAAAGAAGCTTTCCTTCAATTGGACTAGAACCCATCTTAAATACCTAGGAGTCAATACAGCTACAGATCATACCCAGTTATTTAAACTTAACTTTATCCCCATCCTTAAACAATTACAGACATACTTAGAGAGATGGTCACTTATACCATCCCTTAATACAAAGAATTGAAGCAGTCAAAATGGTACTACTTCCTAGGCTTTTACAACTGTCTAAACACTTCCAATGCACATATCAAATTCATATTTCATTCAAATTAACAGGGGTTTCCCACTTTGTGTGGGGTTTGCAAGCGCCTAGAATCTGTCTCTCAGTACTTCAGATCCCGAAAAGAGAGGGGTTTGTCCCTCCCAAACCTGAAGCTATATCACCAAGCAGCCCAACTTCACGGTGTTCTGTTGCTTGGACAAAACTATGTTGCCAAGTGGAAAGCCCTTGATCTCGAACCAGAGGGTCCCATCAACCTCAGCAAACTTCACTCAGGGCAGGAGCACTGCCGAGCCTTGGAGAGGGGAACCACACACAGCACATACACTAGCCAATTAGTATGACCTATTAAATGATAAATCCCTAAGACAGTGGAGACCCTTTTAAACCTTATAGCATATGATCCAACCTTTACACCAGCAAAGTGGGACTCAGGCTTTCGTAGATGGAACAAAATGGCCTTTTCATGGTGTGGCATTTTCTGGGGGCAGTATTGCCTTTTCAGGAGATAGTGGCCCAATATGGAGTACCATGGCAGGATAGATTTAGGTATTTTAAACTAGAAATTATGTACAGTCTCTTAAACTGACTCCTTGGGAGGGTCTCCCCACCACAGATTATGCACTTCATTAAAAGCGGCCCTGGAAAATCGTGCACCTTAGGAGAATTGTCTCATATTTTATGGTGCTCTCCTCCAGCTGAAGGAGACACTCCGCAGTCAATCGGGGAGTATGGACAAAAGATCTAGGCGTGCCAATACCTGATGATTTGTGGTTTGGAACCTAAAGAGAATCCACTGGGGCCTAGCTGCGGTGAGCTGGAAGGAATTCTCTTGGAAGGTGTTTGTTAGATTCTTTCGGACCCCAACAATACAGGAAATACAAAGGGGAAAGACCGCTGCCTGCTGGAGAGCTTTGGTCACTCCCGGCCACGTTAGTTCATGTGTTGTGGGGCTGCCCAATCTGGCCCCTTTCTGCAGGAGCTACAACAGTCAGTTAGCTCTGTCTTTGATCTGGGACTCACCTAACTCCCCACTTTACTTTTTCTGGACCTCCCACCTGGGTACAGAAATCCAGGAACAACAAGACTTCTAAGAATCATGCTACTGACAGCACAGAAAACAATTACAATAATTGGCTCACTAATAAAATAATTTCCATAGACCAGTGGCATGACCTTATGATTTCTGTATACCAGATGGAGAGCCTCACTGCATCTCTCAATAAAAGACAATCCCAGTTTGATCTGCTTTGGAGAAGATGGGTTGTATTCATAACAGTAAAAGACCTGATTTTGTACCGTGAGGGTAGTATGATAGGCAACTGATGTCCCTCTCTGTCCAGGGCGTGCCCCCTACAGCATATGGAGGATGGGTTTTATAATTTGATGAATTATAACTTACAAATAGAAAGTTTCCCACCTAGATTCGTTCAAAGGGAAAGATATTCTGATATTTGACAGATCAACTCTTTCTAAAGTGCGCCATGAAGTTTTCTGTGATCAGTGCTCCTGTACAATATGTAACGTTTCTTATAGAAAATATGGCGCTATATATATTTAATTTATGTTGTCTTTTTATTGACAGTTTTTGTTTGTTGTCTTATTCAATGGAAAAAAATAATAAATAAATAAAGTTTTAAAAAAGAACAACCTAATCAGGCATACATTTAAGAATGATGAGTCACAACAAATAATATTTACATGGGTTAAAGCTGCCAGAAGGGCATTGTCAAAGGAAAGGTAGAGTGGAAAAATGGAGTGCTGCCAGTTGTGCCATGTAGCATAGGAAAGTGGAAGAGAGTGGGTGTAGAGGGGTAACTGGGAGGAGGTAGAAGGAGAGGTGGGTGGGAGGCAAGGATGGGGAACAAGTGCAACATTGGGTGGGGTGAGCAGATTAGAAAAGGGAGAGAGGAAGGGAGTTGAAGGAGGGTAAGAGAGGAAGGTGATGGACCTGGGATAGGGAGAGGGCAGGGGTAGATAGGGGAGGGTGGTGGAAGGGCATATGTGTTACCTTAATTTCCTTCATTTCCTTTTCTCCCAGTGGTTCTCATAAACATCCACCGATCCCACTGTTCGAATTAATTTCAGTGAGTGCCAGAGTGACCAAAGGCCATAGTTCTTAGCACTCCACACTGTCAATGAAATCACAACTGGGTATGTGCACCCTATCAGGGATTATGAAATGGGCATCAGAATTTAGGCATTCTGATTGGTGCATACCTGTGTGATATTCCTTCTTACTACAGGAAAAGTACCAACACTGGCCGGTGGGCATTGATATAGGTGATGCTGCCCACTTAGAACCTTGGCAAAACAAAATGCAGCCATCTTGTTTTGTGCCATAAGTAGTAGTCAATCAAACTGTAACAAATGAAACAAATACCTCTGACCTCCTGTTCAGATTGCCCCAGTCTTGAATATTTCGATTTTTATTAAATCCTTTTGTCTGTGGATGTAGCATGAAATGAACAGCTACTACGCTAGTTCATGTGTTAAAAAAAAAAAAAAAAGTAACAGCGCGATCTGTGTACGGCCCACCCTCCCTCTATCTCTCTTTGAGCCTGCCCTTGAAGTTTTAGTTTTGTCTTTTAATTAAAAAACAAACAGCTGCAATCTTTCTCCACACAGCATGGGGGTGAATATTGCCATGACAACAAGACCTAAACTACAGAAGCCTTTGTTGGACAAAAGTCCTTCAGTGCAAAAAAAACACACAGGACATAAGCGGAGGAACTATTTTATTAAAACTGACATAAACATACATGTTTTTTACTACTTAAAATTGAAATTTATCCTACAAATGCAGTTGCACTACAGATAGCCATTTCATAAGCACAATAAACGCTCCAGTGTGTCGTTAGACACTAACACACAGCTAGGAGGCTGGGCACTTCGACGGTAGCCTCGTGCCTGACTATGTCTCCTAACCGTGTGTTAAAGTGTCTAACGACACCCCTGTCATAACTTATTGCTTACATGGCACATCCAACTTTAGAATGGTGGGCATATGAGAATTCCAAGCAGCAGCAACTCCCCAGTTCAACTGTACAATTTGTGGGGGACAGAGCTTTTCAACCTTCCGTAAGACTTCTCAAGATTTTAGTTGGGGCTGCAATTCTGCATAGCAGGTTGGGTCTATCTGGTTCAGAGAGCACCCCTAAATTAAATATGTGCCTGTTAAGCTGCAGCTTTCAAATTAGCTAACCTGCTTCACAGATTTCCATTCGTGGACTGGGGCCACATCTGCTTTGCTTTAGGGTGTTTCTAATGGTCTCTGATCTATTTTGGAAAAAAAGATGCCACAGGTAATACCTTTTACTTATTTGTGGGAGTAGTGTAGAGCTTCTGGGGTGTTTCCCTCAGCTCCTGCATCAGTACCCCAGCCTTCAGGTTTCTGTTGCTGTTGCACAAAAAACAAAGAGAACCTTCTTGTGTTTTGGGGCATTGCCATTTTCCTTGGCTTTTTCACCTTTAGAGTGACTGCAGGCATTTTCCTCAGGCAGCATTTTCCTTGGAGGGCTGCTGGGAACTCAGACACTCCTCTGATGGTTTCAGGGCTGGTGGTAGGTTTTCTCTTCTGTCGTTTTACTGTTTTTACTTGGTTTTGTGATCAGAGGGCTTTGAGGGTCTTTTTACCTCAGCCACTTCACTTGCGGCTCGCCATTAAACATTGCGGCGATTGGGCACATGCTCTCCTCCTGTTGGCTTTTCACGTGCTTGGTTTCTGCACACCAGAGGGTGCTACTAAGTACGCCTTGTGCAGAGGTGATGCACCGCGTGCCCTCCTGTTACTTTTAATCACATTTGTTGGGTAGTATGCTCGAGCGTGCCTGCGCTAGCATGCTAATATCCGACGAGGACGTCGTGCGCGCGCCTGTTAAGTGTATGCACACTCAGGTGACTAACTAGACCGCGTGGCTCTCCACTGACAAGTTTTCTCTCTGAAGAGAGGAGTGCCAGATTTAGGCGCTCATGATAGGCTCTCCTGCACAGTCAGCTGAAGCCCAGACAAGCTAACAGAAATAATTTATTTTCCATAGTTTGTGATTTGTAATACAGCAGTAATTGGTATTGTCTTTAACCTCACAGGGCTGTTCTATTGGCACCATGGCTTATCGAGACCATTAATTATGAAAAGATATAAGAAGTGCAAAAAGAGTGATGAGGTCCTCCTCCATGGGTTCCTATTGCCCTCATTGTTTTGCCCAGCATAATATTTCTCTAACTGTCCCCTGCCCCCAGCCTGTCTTCTGAGCTGGGGAGGGGGTACCTGATTTTCATTTGGCAATAGCTAAGGTTGATTTGCGAAACTCACTTTTGTTGTTCCTTGATGAGCTTTTGGGCCCCTGTGTCCTGCAGGACATCCCAGCAGCACACCCGACCCTAAACTGGGCTTCTCAGGTCAGGGGGCCCACACAGGCACGTCCAGGTGCGTTGCAGCAAGACAAGGCTACGGAAACAGATATGTAGGCAGACCCTAACCCTGACCACCTAGTGGGTCAGGATGAAATTCAGGTATCTTGGGGAAACTCCTGACATAGAGACATAGAAACTTATGGCAGATAAACACTGCTTGGCCCTCTAGTCTGCCCATTTCCCTACCTAATGGATAAGCTGCAGATCCTAGTTAACCCACAGCCTACTTCCTCCTACCCTCCACTAGAATTGCTTTATGTCTGTTCCATGCATTCTTGAATTCCCCACTGTTTTTGACTCTGACCTCCTCAGGAAGGCTGTTCCATGCATCTACAACCCTCTCTGTGATGAAATACTTCTTCACATTACCTCTGAGCCTTCCCCTCGATCTTCAAATTGTGCCCCTTGTTCTTGCACATCTCTTTTCTGAAATATGCTACCCTCTTGGACTTTGTTGATTCCCTTGAGGTATTTCAAAGTTTCTCTCATGTTCCCCTATCCCTCCTTTCCTTGAGGCTATACATCCTAAGCTCCTTTAGTCTTTCTTAAGTCGTGTTCTGGTGCAGACCCTGCACCATTTTGGTTGCCCTCCTCTGGACAGCCTCCACCCTGTCTGTGTCTTTGTGGAGATGGGGTCTCCAGAACTGTACACAGTACTCCAGATGTGGTCTTACCAACTGTCTGTACAGACCTTCATGAATTACTCTCAGACAATGAGGACATCCCTCTGAGGAGGAGGATGAAGAGTGAGCGGAGCCCAGGTCAAGGATTCTTATTCCTCCCGTTTGACAATTAAGCAATAAGGCACGACAAGTGTGTGTTGTCGTGTATGCGCGTCACTAAGGGTGAGTTTAAGCCGCAGGCGGCAGTGCTTCCCACCAGGGAGTATTGTTGTCTCTAATAATACACACCTTGGTGTGCTTTATTACAATTATACAATGGCTCAATGTTATACAAAATAAAAATTATTTTAAAACGTTTTAGTAGATTTTTAGTGTGACAGTATATCATATAAGAGGTCAACATCTGCCAAATCCATGCAGTGATGTTATTGTGTAATAGTCCAGGAAATTTTCTTGCCATTGTATAATAAGTCTTTGTCCTTTTGATAGCTGAGGCATGTAGGAGGAACAGTCCATGGAGACAGTGGATATTAATCTGATTTTGTCCGCATCTTCCTCTGCTTCAAAGCGTGTTCCCAGTTTTAACCACTGTGACCAAATTTTTAAGCAAGAATGGGCAGGTGTGGATCAGAGAAAATATCTACCAAAATCGAAGACACAGTCTTTTCCTTTTAGAGGAGAAATTTACAGATGGTAAGCCTTGCCACTAGTGGACAAGGCTTTGTATAACTCAGCCAAGCACACCGCTATTCCTGTTGAAGGGTCTCTGGCCTTAGTAGATTCCCATGACAAATGAGTGGATGCCACATATACCTCTAATGGCACAAACCTACACACCTTCTGTGCTTCCTTTATTGCTGCCAGAGCTTTTAAACTTGTGGGTCAGTACCCTGGAATCCCCCAATTCCAGAAGGTGTGCATCTCACAACTGGTTACCATAGCCTCCACTTTTCTTGGTGACTGTACAGTGGAGGAATTGCGCATGTCAGTTTGTTAGACCTACCACGTTGTATCGGTCATGCAGGGTGTATGGGTCAGATATTGGGTCGCTGATCAAGCCTCAAAATGTAAGCTGTTTAACCTTCCCTTTACCTACATGCCTGACTCCTGAAGAGCGTAGCCATTGCCAGGTTTGGTGTTTCCTCTAAGTGGCTTATGTCCTGGTGGCTGCCAGAGGCCTTCCACCAGGGTGACTTATTCCATGAAATGAAAGTGCTTTGCTTTGTGGGCGGCTTCCCATCACCTGGACCCCTTCACTAACCCGGTGAGCCACATTCCAGAGTACTTGCTGTCCTTGTCAGATGCTGGCCTGAGATACTCTTCACTAAAGGTGCACTTGTCCACCGTATCAGCCTTCCATGTGCCTGTTGAGGGTTATGCGGAGCACAGTTGGATGTGGCCTGTACCTTTCTGAGAGGCATCCTGCATTGAAGCCTCCATCCGTAACCGTCCCAGACTGTGACTTGAATTTTGTTTTGGAGAAAATCACGTTGGCTCCTTTTGAGTCTGCTGCAACTTGCAATCTCCATTTTCTTTCATGGAAAGCATTATTTTAGTTACTAATTTGTTTTTATTTCCATTTTACCAGGCAAGTGGCCTGGATCAAAGGATCCATTTTCAGCCATGCCTGGGGGCAAGGGTAACACGAGGAAATTATAAAGCATACAGAACTAGCTAATAAGCACAATGATAAAATCATGCCAAGTAATCATTATGTACATAGAAACATAAAACTGTCAGCAAAAAGGACCTCTTGGCCCATAGTCTGCCCTAAAGTCCCTACTTACTGTGCCACTGTAGACCCGAATTGATCTCCAACCTTACCCCCCCACCACCCTGTTACTAAGGTCCACCTGTGTTTATCCCATGCATGTTTGAAACCTGTTACTGTTTCAGTATCCACCACCTCTGCTGGGAGACTGTTCCAGGCATCCACCACCCTTTCTGTGAAGAAATATTTCTCTCATCCTCAAGTCTCCCCTTCTGGCTTTATATCATGCCCTTGTCCATGAGCATCTCTTTCTGTGCAATATGCTACCCTCCTGTACCTTGATACCCTTGGTATTTGAATGTTTCTGTCAAGTCTCCTTTCTCTCTTTTCCTCCAGTTAGTACATATTTAATTTCCCCGAGTCTTCCTGATAGGGCTTCTGATGCAGGCTAGGTACCAATTTGGTTGCCCTTCTCTGTACTGCCTCCACCCGATCTATTTCCTTCTTCAGATGGGGCTTCCAGAACTAGGCAGATGCTCCAGGTATGGCCTCACCATTGATCCACAATGGGTAACACTTCCTCCCTTTTTCTGCTGGTGATACCCCTCCCATGCACCCCAGCATCCTGCTAGCCTTTCCTACTGCCTTATCACACTGCTTTGCTACCTTCTGGTCATCAGATTGATGACCCCTCAGATCCTTTCCTGTTTTGTTGTTAACACCTCCTCCCCTCAAATGATATGTTGCCCTTGGGTTCTGTGCCCGTGTGCATAATTTTGCACCCACTCGGTGTGTCCACTTTGTAGTAGGATTTTTGTGTCATCCATAAATAAGGCATACCTTTCCTTCCAGCCCTCTGCAGTGTCACTAATAAAGACATTGAAGAGGAATGGTCCATACTGACCCCTGTGGCACCCAGCTGGTTACCTTACCTTCCTCTGGAGTAAACTCCATTTACCAACACCCTCTGAATTCTGTCACTTAGCCAACTCTGTACTCATTTTACTATCTTTGGACCCACACCCATGCTGCCTAGCTTGTTTACCAGTCTTCTGTATGGAACAGTGCGAAGGTCTTACTGAAATCCAAGTAGGCCACAAATTTACTGCTCCTCTCTAAGTCCACCTCCTGGTAACTGTAGTCAAAAACTCTGTCAGGTTTATTTGGGAAGATCTCCCCCTATGAACCCATGATGCTTGGATCCTGCAATCCACTGGTGTTAAGGTGTTCCCCAGTCCTTTCTTTAAGCAGAGTTTCCATAACCTTCACCACCACTCAGGGATGAAAAATCCCTAAGTCCAAGGTCCATGACTTATTGAAAATGCAGGCGGACTTGAGCTGCACAGCCCTGTTCAGTCTGAGGGGACTTGGCGGTGTAGTTCTGTGTTGCACACATCGCTGTGTCTCCCATGCTGCAGGCTCCTCTGAGGCTTAGACTTCCTCCGTCTAACCCCGAGCATGCTCCTTTCATTACACTGTCGAGTCCTCAGAAGCGTGCCAGGGGAGGGACGTTGTACTGGATCGCGGAGAGCTAGGCTACTCTTCAGGAACTTCCGAAAGACATCGGGTGGCTCTGATGTGTTTGGTACGTAGGATGGCCTCCGGGAGTGAGCGTTGTGAGAACAGCCACCAAGGAGCTCCATGAATATCAAGCAGTGATCATGTGGTGGCTGTTCTGTGCATGTGTTAAAGCAATTGTTAGTGTGCCATCACTTCAGAGCTGACTGCAAGAGGATACTGATGTTCGCTGTGTATCACCCATCAACTGAAATTTCTGTCATTTAAGTACCAAACTACTTATTCTTGGATACTCCGTTTGTTAGACTTTGGGCAAAGCAATTATTTGCTATCTTTGGGGTTACTTTGTTTAGGATATCTAAGTTGTCTGGGAAAACGGGAGGGGTGAACAGAACTACTGGACTGGGACTGCAGCATGTCGTGTGGGCGTTAACTAATCCAATCCCTGGCACATCGATCTGAGCATGGGGGTAACTTGCTTAGAGATCCTCAAGGAACATTTGTTCAGTTTCTGAGACCCTGAAGGGGGGAGATTATTTTGACTGTGTTCCTTTCTTTCAGTTGTACTGAGTCAGGAAAGAGTCGAGCAATTAAACAAAAAAAAAAGAAATTTATTTTGATTTGTGCAGCCTGATTTATTACATTCAAGTACCCAAGTAGCTGCAAAGTGGGATTTATTTCTGAGTTTGGCTGAAAACATTAAAGTCAGAGTGAAATAATATCACTGCTGTTTTTCTGCTTTTGAATCCACAGTAGAGCTAAGGGACATTTTCTTTTGGCTGGGAATATATATTTGACGGACCACCAAGGGCAGTTTTATTTGATTTTCCAAGAAGTCACAAAAGTCAAGTGTCCTTTATACTTTCTGGGCTTGAAGCAACTAAGCCTATCTTTTTGTATGATCTTTTACCTCCCTCACACTCAGGCGTTCACCTCTCCCAGGCCACCTAGTGCTTCCATGCCTCGGTTGTCCTCTTCATGTCCTCCACACACACACCACAGCCAACCCGATTTGTCCCTGATGTATCCCATCACCATGGGGGGTCCCCGTCCCGAGGAAGGCACCGGTGGCAGGGACCCCGCACACTATTTTCCGTGGTCTGGGCGCTGCTGTGGTGGAGGATGCTCACAGAGGTTCGGAGAACATGGAGCACGGAGGCCATTTTACCGGCTTTCTGGTTGTGCCTCCTGTGCCGCTACATGTAGTGCCCCCTGGTCTCCATCAGGGGCCACTACTAGAGCGAGGCTTCCCACCACCCAAGGAGAACAGTCCTTCAGACACTCAGTCCTCTCCTTCCCCAGCCAGCCCCGATGACCCGTGTCCATTCCCAAACCGGGTTGCCGGCGTGAGTTCGAGATGTGGTGTCCAGTGCCTCAGCACTCTGCGCCAATGTGCATAATTTTTATTATATGTATGAGTTTGAATTCAGTGAGCAACAAGGGGTCAAGTAGTTTTAATACTCCTAAACAAATGTCTGAAAGCAAGCCTGCATTGTCTGATAGTCACATTTTGATTCAGACAGTCAGTCAGTCTTTATTTTCTAGGCTGAAAGCAAGCCAGTGTGTCAGCTTTGACAGTCACATCATTTTGACTGAGGCAGAAGTCAGAAGTACTACAGTCCATCAAATAATGTCCGGAGCTGAAGCAAGCCTGTGCCTCTCTCATACAGTCAATGTTGTTTGAGATAGAAGTCAGAGTCTTACAACTAAATAAATATTTCAGGGCTGAAACAAGCCTGTGCCAGTGTGTCTGACAGTCAGCTTGTAATTTTCTCTGCATCCGCCTCTCTCTGACCGACACTGCCTCAGCATCCTACTGAATTTTTTTTAAAGTTCGATTTGGTAATAATAGTGCACCGCAGAAAAGTTGCGACTTACTGACTCGTGCTGTGGACTCATGCTTAAAATGTCATGCAAGTCCTGGACTTATGCATCCCCAAAATTTTTCAACCCCTGCCACTGAAGTCAGGGTTACAGGTCAGTAGTTTTCTGCTTCCTCCCTATTCCCATTTTGTGTATTGAGACCACATCTGCCCTTCTCCAGTCCTCTGAACTTCCCCATATCCAGTGATAGATTGAACAGGGCTGTTGGAGGCACAGTCAGTTCCTCCTTTAGTATCCTGGGATGAACCCCATCCAGCCCCAAAGATTTGTCTACTTTTACACACACACACATATATATATATAAATATATACATGTATGATGGGCAGGGAAATAAGGAAAATATCTGAATAAGTAAAGTGTACTGGATACCTCATGAGTGGCATAGAGGAGTCACGTGGTGGTATCCGAGGTCATTCTTCAGGAGTTCAGATATTTTCCATATTCCACCCTGCCCATCTTGTATTCCATTTATACAATAGAGACCACTATTGTTGGGGGTGAATCATTACAAAGTAACCATTTGCGTGAAATAAGATGGGTTCTGCGTGGTCAAGTAATACATGTTAGCAGTGGTATTCAGTCATTCTGTTATTTTGTGCTAACGGTGATGTTTTGTGTGAGTCATTGAATAAATGTCATATAATAACTAGGAGCATTTTCTCCTGTAGAAAAATCTGGTTATAATTCACCATTGTAACGTGAACACAGCAGCTACCGCTCCTTCACGTCTTGGTGCTGGCTGCCATTCCCCAGCTGTACACAGTTGCACGCTCCGAGTCAGTCGCAGTAAATTATCTTTAAAATTCCAAACAACTGACAACATTTTTTTTCATCAGTAGGCTAAAAAAAAAGTGAAACCAAAAAGAAAGTGAGCCATGTTTTTTCAGGCGCCACGGACTGCACTGAAACCTGACTAATCCGCAGCTCCATAGAAATAGCTTTATTTTATAGTTGCTGAGGCAAAAAAACCGCCCCAGTAATTATATAAAGTAAAGGCTGGGTAGGAGGGTGTAAAACTTGAATTTTACACACACTCTCAGGGTGGGATGCCTTAATAAACCCCTCAAGCTTCACTCTTGGGGTTTATATGTAGCATCCCACCCTCTAGAAGGTGTAAAATCTCGCTATAACCCCTACCCAGCCACTATTCTATATTTATTCCATTGCAGTGAGAATACATGATCTTACTTGAGAGGCTCTTGCAGTAGGTACTCACATATAGGACTAAGCTGTCAGGTGTTAGGACCACACGGAAAAATTCTAGCTAGCAGTGTCCGGCGGGGACCACCCCGACATCATGTGACAGACATCAGTGTAACACTATGTAAGGGCAGTCCCCATGCCTTCCAGTTCTTCCTACCGTGAACGCTGCTACTGTCAACACCATCTTTGGATGAGTATAATTCCCAAAAATATAATTATTTTTCGTATTTCTTGCTTTGTGTATATTAAAAATCATTGTATATGTCATCTCCGATGTCGTCAGAATCACATAAGAACAAATGTGACTCCTGTGGAACTCAACTCCCTCACAGGGCGGCCATTCCCTTTGCCTTTTTGCCTGGGCCCAGGCCAAAGGTCAAAGTACTGAAGCAGTGCCATTAGTTTAACAGCGGCCACATGTAAACTTAGGCAGTAGTCCCTGAAGGACCACCTTTTAAAAGAAAAAATGGGCAGTATGGAAAGGAGCTGAAGAAACCCTGGCATTTGTTGTCCTCCCCAAAGGGCCACCACAAAAGAAGGACAAGGAGAAGGGTCCCCAGCGATTCTGCCATCTCCACTGGAGTCACGGCCCTTAAGGTAATATTCCCTCCGAGATCAGCCTTCGATGACTGCTTGGTGGATGCAAGCAGCCAGTAACTCTCCCATCTGGCCCCACCTCTTCTCTGACCAAAGATTTCAAGGCCTAGTGGTACAAGTGGGCTTGTAAGTGGAGTTCCAGATCCGCCAGTTCTCACATGGTTATGGCTGCTAAGCCATCCGCTGCTCCTCCAACAGACCACCCAGTCAGGCCCCCGATAACAGGCCTAGCGAAGAAGGTGACGGACCAGCTGACATCGAATCGCAGCTGATGAAGGAGACTTCTCCGACATCTCACTTACCGCCGATAGAGACTGTACCGCCAGCTTCCAATGCAGGGGATGCGGAGCCAGGAGATCGCCCACCGCCGGGGTTCTGTCACCCTCCGCGGAGCCTCAAATGCCAGAGCCATTGTCAGACCAGATGATTGTCCGTCCAACTCTCTCCGGTGTCACAGTCCCCAAGGTCCTCCGTCGGGCCCAATGCCAGGACCAGCAGGACCACTGCCTCCTACCCCATTGGGGCTTTCTGCACCTAGTAGGGCGTGGTATGGACCTGACAATCTCTCCGTTAGAGGCCAACGCGGACCCTTCCACCCTCCGTCAGGACCATCTGGTGACCCTTTGGGCAGTCAACACTGGGCTGTCTTCTGTAGTACCTGGCGCCAGGATACCCCACCACAGTATCCAACATCAGGATTTCAAATGCTGGGATACCTCCTTTGGGCTTTAATTACCCTACTATGGGTGCCCCAGTTATGGGTTTAATAACCCTCCACCATAGCCACAAATGGACCTTCAGGTGATCCTCAAGTCCTAGTGGGTGGAAGCAAAATCACAGCTCATGTCGGAGCTGGAAGCGTGTCAGCTGCCGACGGCCCTGACACCAAATCCAAGGCCTTCCTCACTGGATCCTTCCCTGCTGTCCAGATCTAAGGGCCTGACACAGGGCAGGACGACCGGAACCCTTATCTGATACTCGGCCCTGGGAATTTTCCAGGCCAGTGGAATGTTCAAGGCCAGTAGACCTTCCACTTCCACCATCAGTTCTCCTAGTGACCAGGAATACTTGGACTCAGATAGTAACATAACCCACTCCAACTCCGACTTGAAACCCCTACACCAGAGGTCCCTAAAGCTAAAGAGTCCCCAAATCCCCTCAGAGGATCCTCATTCTTGCAGCTCTTCAGGAAGATTCAAGCAGCCTATGATTGGCACCGTTGCCCAGGATCCATAAAGACAGAGACTGGCAGCCCACCTTGACTTGGCAGATTCTTCTCCAACTTCATTCTGCCCTGGATAGAGTCACATGAGGATTTGGTAACCACTATCTGGAAGCAGTCTTCTTCACTGGTCCCACTGGCCAGAAAAGTGGACAGGCTTTATCAATCTCCAGACAATAGAGATTTTGTGAGTCTTCACCCCAAAGTGAACTCGAGGTCATCAGTGCAGCCCATGACTGGTCCATGAAACGAAACACCCTCAGTGCCCCGATAAAGATTCCAAAATTCTGGACCAGTACGGAAGAAGATTTATTCTTCCTCCACTCTGGGGATTCGGCGCAATTATGTCACCCACATGGGAGAGTATCAAAAATCTGTCCTAGGTCAGTTAGAGTCCAAAATAGACTCTCTTCAGGACTCCACTGTTAAAGAGGACATGGCAGATCTGGTTAGATCAGCTAGGTCTGCATGTTGTGCATGTTGCGTGCCACCTACGATGCAGTGGATGCTGCAGGTAGGGGCTCAGCAACAGCCATTAGTCTGAGATGTCATGCGTGGCCTCGGTTTCAGGCCTGGCACCTGAAGTCCAGATGGCAATACAGGATGCTCCATTCAGAGGTCAGTCCTTTTTGGCAGAGCGTCAAGGACATAATTACTGACCTTCATGATAACGGCAAGGCCCACATTCCGTAGAGTTCATGTACAAACCTCCACAGAAGCGAAACAGCCTTTTCGGAGACAACAGCGTCGCCAACAGAATCAGAATCAGAATCAGAACCAACATGAGAACAAACGTCGGGCAACCTCGGCTGCTGAAGCACACAGCCACGGCTAAGTCTCACAAAACCTCAGGAGCTGCAGCCCGGCCCTGCCCTGCCCTCGCCTCATGACTTCTTAGCCTCCCACCTTCACTGATCAGCACCCCAGAGGAGCAGGTAGGGAGAAGGTTCTCCCTTCATCTTCCAGAATGGGAGAAAATCACAACAGACTCGTGGATGCTTTCAGCTGGTGGTGAAAGGCCACACAATAGAATTCTTAGGCAGACTTTCTTACAAAACCTCCAGGTCACTCATGCTACCCACCTACCACTTACCCTTGGTAGAGAGATAACATCCCTGCTGCACGATAGCAATAGAGAACCAGATCCTACGAAACATCAAGGGAATGGTTACTTCTTGCACTTCTTCCTGGTTCCCAAGAAGACAGGCGACCTCAGACCAATTCTAGTTCTGAGCTCTCTGAACCTCTTTGTGCAATACAAGAGATTCAGAATGTTGTCTCTTCAGCCTACTTCCTGTCATGCAGAAGGGTCAGTGGCTCTGCACCCTGGATATGCAGGATGTTTACCTGCACATCCCAATCTGTCCACCACACCACAAATTCCTCAATTTTTGCTTCGGGAACATTTTTCAAACACTACCCTTTGGCCTTTCCTTGGCTCCCAGGGTGTTCATGAAATGCCTACTGGTGGTGGCAGCTTTCCTGTAGCAGACCAGGGGTCCAAGGTTTCCATACCTGGACAATTGGCTGTTCTCCATCCCATCCAAGGGGCCCTAGTCTCAGCTATGCATCTTACCCTGGACACTTTCTGACAAGTGGGTATAACTATCAACTTTCCGGCGAGTGGGTATAATGGTCAACTATGCAAATCCCACCTGGACCCTACCCAGCAGCTCCAATTTATTGGGGCAGCTTTGAATACCATCCAGGGCAAGGCTTTCCTGCCACAAGACAGGATAGTGACATTGCAGCACCAGGCATGTCTGGTTGCCTCTCAGAAGAAAATCTCAGCAAGAGCGATTCTTGGCTGCTAGGGCTCATGGCGGCAATCATCCCTTGGTCCCCTTAGCCAGACTACATGAGGATCTCCCAATGTACCCTCAGAGTATAGTGGGACCAGAGATCAGATGATCTGGATCACGAGATCCTAGTCTCAGATCCCATGGCACAGGATCTTTTGTGGTGGCAAAACCAGGTCAACCTCTCCAAGGGGTCACGTTTACTCAGACAACCCCTCCCAAACACTGACAACGGATGCTTCAGGCCTAGGATCAGGAGCACACCTGGGACCACACAGAACACAGGGTCTTTGGTAACATGTCAGACTGTCTCTTCACATCAGCATACTTGAGATGAGAGCTGTGCTGAATGCCCTCAAGGCCTTCCAACATCTCATTCTCCTGGAGTCATCTTATGATTCAGGCAGACATGTGTGTAGTCTGGTACATAAGCAAACAAGGTGGAACCTGCTGTTATCCCTTTGCCGGGAAGCAATGAGAGTGTGGTACTGGGCAACCAACCACAATCTACATTTGACGGCAGTTCATGTGCCAGGCATTCAAAACATCCTGGCAGATGCACTTATCCACCACGCAAGCCAGAGCACATGAGTGGGAGCTGAGACAGTCAATAGTAAATGACATCTTGCAAGGTGGGGAAGACCTCAAATAGATCTGTTCGCCTCCCACTCAGCACTAAAATTACCAACCTTCTGCTCGCTCGCTCCAGGGTGTGGTGTTTTCTGGCGAGGCGTGCTATCTCTTTGCTGGAGGGGAGGTTGGTGTCGCCTTCCCTCCACTCCCATCGATTCAGAGAGTGCTAATAAAGCTTCAGGCAGAAAGAGCACAGATGATGTTCATTGCTCCTTTCTGCTGAGACATATGTTCTCTGTACTGCAACAACTTTCAGTGGAACCTCCTTTCCACTGCCGGTCTCTCAAGATCTCTTGGCACAGGCACAGGGGACCCTGGTTCAGCTAGGTCTCAAGTCCCTCCATCTGCACACATGGCACCTATTGACATAGCTGCTGCTCGTTTGGGGTTTCCTGAGGGTAACACACATTCTGGTGGTGGACAGAAGCCTTCCACCAGAGCCACATATGCCACTAAATGCAAACGGTTTTCCATCTGAGCAGACTCGAAGGGATAGAACCTTTCTCCTGTTCAGTCATGAAGTTCTTAGATTACATGCAGCATCTCTATGACTTGGGTCTCAGTTACTCGACTCTAAAAGTACACTTATCAGCCATTTCTGCCTACCACATTCCTGTGGGACAGAAGACTTTGGCTCAGTTGGAGGTATCCAAAACTATCCTGAAAGGATCCTCCATCTGAAACTACCAATATGGAGCCCTGCTTCTCCTGGGACCTGAATGTCATACTATGAAACTCACTCTGCCACCTTTCGAGCCGGCAGCAAGTTCGGACATCGCTATCTCTCTTGGAAAGTACTTTTCTAGTAGCCATCACTTCAGCTAGAAGGATCTCAGAGCTTCAGGCTCTCATGTGTAAAGTTCCTTACTTGACTTTCCACAGAGACCTGGTGGCTCTGCGGACCAATCTAAGTTCTTACAAGGTGGTATCAGAATCCACCTTGAATCAGTCACTGGACTTGCCAGTGTACTATCTGGAGCACTCCAGTAGGGGTGAAGAACTTCTGCACACTCTGGACATACACAGAATTCTTCGGTACTATATGGATAGGACAAAGTCTGTCCATAAGACTGACCAGTTGTTTGTTTCCTTTGTGCCCCAAAGAGAAGGTGCACCTGTTTCTAAACAGAGTTTGTCCTAATGGTTGGCAAACTGCATTACTTTCTGTTATCAAAGTACAACAAAACCCTTCGAGTCACATCAAAGGACATTGAACCAGAGGCATAACTGCTTCTACTGCTTGTTTCAGGAATGTTTCAGCCGCAGACATTTGCGTGGCTGCAACTTGAGTTCTGTCCATATGTTTACCAAGCATTACAGTCTGGACATTGCTTCTAGGCAAGAGTGGGCTTCAGCCTTGCTGTCCCTACAGGGACTCCTTTCATGAGTACCCTAGAGTGGCAAACTCATTCCTGCCTCCCATGTCTCAGGCTTGTCTCAGGTCACTGCTTGGGACTCAGTCCTATATGTGAGTACTTACTGCAAGAGCCCTCTCAAAGTAAGATAGTACAGTTATGTAAGAACTTACCGTAGAGTAGATCTTCGAGAGGCCTTGCTGCAGGTACTGCTTTCCCAACCCAACCTCCCTTGAATTTCCTTCTGTGGTCTTTCATACTAGACATAATTAGCTCCAGGAGCCCTCCTTTCTCCTGTCACACCTTTTTATTTCTCTTGGCGGAGAACTGGAAGGCAGGCATGGGGACCGGCCGCTATTTAGCATCACGCTGATGTCTGTCACGTATCGCCGGTGCGTCCCCTCGTCGGACACTGCTAGCTAGAATTTTTCTGTGTGGTCCTAACACCTGCAGCTTAGTCCTATATATGAATACCTACTGCAAGAGCGCCTCTCGAAGATCTACTGTTACGGTAAGTTCTTACATAACAGTGCTTTTTATACAGAGTTATTTGCTCACCCCTATTGTGTATATATGTAGATATATATATACCGTTCTTACTTACCTGTTCTGTCCCTCCCTCATGCTCAGGACCTGAAGTAAAATCATAATTTTGCCACCAAAAGTCTAGCACTGATATAAGGTAATGGGCTATAAAGGCCAAAACAAAAAAAGAACTTACAAATTTACTTTAATAATGCCCCATTTCCTTTCACTCCCTGTACTACTGCAACATATATACAAAATGTCCACTAGTATCTGTAAACATTTCATAAAAATCAAGACTTTTTTTATATAATAGCATAAGGAAGATGCCTGCAAACTGTTACCTTTACCTTTGCCCGTAGGATTTCCGAGCTGCAGGCATTCATGCGTGAGCAGACTTATTTGATTTTTCACAAAGAGTGTCTTTTGCATACTGAAGTTTTTGCCAAAGGTGGTGTCCGAGTTTACTTTGAATCAGACCATCCACCTAACGTTTTGTTATCCGGAGCATGCCTGTACATAGGAAGCATTGCTCCATACCTTAGATATACAACAAAACTAAATATAAATATACTGTACATAGAATACTTAGATACTATGTTCATTGCACGGAGAACTGTAGGAAGTCCTCATAGCTCTTTGTTTCTTTCACCATGGAAAAGAGGGCATACCAGTTTCTAAACAGTGTCTGTCAAGTGTTAGCCAACTGTATTGTTTTCTGTTATGGGAAGTATGGTAAGGAACTTCCCGGAGCTGTTAAGAGCTACTGTACCAGAGGCATGGCCACTTCTATTGCCTGTTTTATTTATTTTTTATTTAAAATTTGTTGTTATTTTGGAGCAAAACAAAAGCAATTCATAATATTATACATCACAATCCACCAGTAGAAGCATAGTATATCATCTGACTAATATAATACAGTTTTGTCTATTTTACCATCAGCGTCATAGAATCAATTATATCTGTTTCTGTGTACAGTCTAAGTGTAGTCCCATACTGTATAGTCTAAATAGGAATATCAGCAAAGAGCCCTCCCAGTCCTCCCTCATGGTATGATATCCTGCCTATATTCCATCACCATAATAGCCTTGTATTCCAGAATTCCATAAATCTTTTCATTTTTAGATTATTGCCCGCTGTAAGCTTTTCCATTAAATAAATTTGATGAACTATGTCTTCCCAGTCCTTCTGGGATGGGATGTCTTTAATAGCCATCTTCTAGAAATGGTCTTTTTGCAGCCAACAAACAGATAGCGAATATTGTCTGACCATCCCTGATCTGCTCTGGAAAATGGAGTAAAATGGCACACTTTGGTGTGAGTATCCCCAAACCTGGAATCAGCTCCATTAAAGCCTGTGTCAGCGCATGCTGAAAAGGAGTCAGCAGTGCACAGCTCAAAATATACATGTGTGTAACTAGGGTTTCCCCATTCTGGCCAGCAAACCGTCCATGCAGAGCATCAAATTTACCTGTGATTTGTGGAGTTCTGAAGTATCTGAAAACACTTCCATCCATACTCTATTCAACTATGTGACATTGTAATTTTATGTTGCATAGTATATATGCCTGCCACGCTTCATTTGTGAGCGATATCCCAGCTCCCCTCCCACCTATGCTGGGTGTTCTGTATCGCCTGAGTTGTATTTGGTTGGATAGCCCTGTATGATTTAGAAATAATATTTTCTAGAATTGTGCTTCTCACTGTGGAGATAATTATTTGCACAAATGGATGGGCCTCTCCTACTGTCCATGACTGCCCTAGAGTCTGATGGCAGTATTGTCTTAATTGTAAGTATCTGAAATGATCTTGGTGTCTTAAGCGATATTTCTGTCTTAACTCTTAAAATGAGCAACAGATCCCATGTTCGTACATTTGGTAATAATGTTTAGATCTAATTTATACCATCTCTTAAATGTACAATTTAGCCTGTCTGGTGCAAAGTCAGGGTCCCCTGACGGCCACAACAGGGACGTGGCTGATGAGGTGATTATTGGATTATATATAGTCTTATTCCATACCATGGCGTATGTCGGATATATGTAGATTCCATGCCTTTTCAAGTTGATATATCTTCAAGGTCCCCAAATAGCTTTTTTCTATCATGTTCTGATGTTCCTTCTCAGATCTTTCCAGTGTATGTCTGATGTGAGGTCTAACCATTGTAGAGCATGTGCTATGAGAGCTGCCTGAGAGTATCTTTCTAAGTCTAGAGAGCAAGGCCTCCCTTGCTTTAGGTAGTTGTAGGGTCTTATAGACTTTTCTGTTTTCCTCTTGCCATATGAACTTGGATCAGATTGTTCCCTTTTTGAAATCCTGTTTGCTCGGTTTTAGTGGGAAGTTCTGAAAAGATAAAGTAGTCTGGGTAAAATATTAATTCTAATTGCATCCATTTTTTGCACTGGGGAGGTTAAATGTGACCAGCGTTGGAGGTCATCTCTGATCGTAGTAATCAGGGGTTGTAGTTTACCTCATATACCTGAGTTAGATTCTGAGGCTACTTGATCCCCAAGTATCTAAATTTGGTTCCATTCTTGAACAGGAAGCCTAGAGGATATTTGGGGAGGGATTGTACTTGAACTTCAGCACTTCCATTTTATTTGTGTTCAGTTTATATCCTGCCAGAATCTTTTATTTCAGCTAAAAGTCTGAATAATTTTGTTAGCGAGGACTCTGGTTCAGTCATATAGATCAGAAGGTGTCTGCGTAAAAGGCTGCTTTGTGTTCTGTATCTAATATTGGAATCCTTTAATTTGTGGCTCTTCTTTTATGGCCTGTGCCAGGGTTCTGCATACAGGACAAACAATAATGGGAGAGGAGACACCCCTGGTGAGTTCCCTCTTTAGCTGGAATTGTGTGGAGAAAGTGCCATTAATTTTAACTATGGCTTGCGGGGAGGTGTAGAGCTGTTGTATATTATCATTAAAGCTGATGGGAAGTTAAAAGCCTCAAGTGTATATTTTAGGAATTGCCATGATACCCAATCGAATGCTTTTGGGCATCCATACTAAGTAATAGTAAGGGGATGGTATGCTTGCAGGATTTTTAATATATAACGTGTGCCTTTTACATTGTCTGAGGTTTGCAGCTTCATAATGAAGCCCACTTGGTCAATATTAATTATGTCCGGAGGAGTGTCTCAAGCCTCCTGGCTAATACAACTGCATAGTATTTATAGTCTTGGTTTAGCACAGAAATTGGTCTGTACAAATCACTTGTAGGATCTTTATTTGGTTTTAATGTTGCTGATATATTCGCATATTGCCAGCTAGGGGAGGAGTTGTCTCCTTTTTGTAAAGCTCGGAAAAGATCCTGCAGTGTAGGAGTAATTCCCTTTGGAGCTTTGTAGAATTCCATGTATAGCCATCAGGTCGTGGGCTTTTGCCTGGTTTGGAATTTTTAATGCTATATGCCATCTCCTGGAGGTAAGGGGTTGAGTTAGCCATTGCTGCTGCTCTTCTGATAGTCGGGGCAAATTTAAGATATTAAAAATATATATTTTCTTTTTCCGGTTCTGGATCTTGATCATATAGCTTTGAGTAATAAATCCTAATCCTTTCTAGTATCTGTTGTCTTGTTTAAAGTTTGGCAGTCTCTGAGTGCTTAAGTTTTGATATAGTGACCTGCTGTTGTTGGTGGTGAAGCCTACATGCCAGTGCTTTTGCTGCCTTGGCTCCCCCTCATAGTACTTCTGTTTAAGATAGAGTAGTGCCTGTTCCATTTCTGGGTTAATATATTCTGTATGTGAGCTTTTACTTTATTTATTTGTGAAAGGATAGAATTGTCACCCTCTGCATGGACCCTCTGTAGGAAGTCCAGCTCGTCTTCCAATTCTCTTAACTTTTGTTCTCTCCCCCTCTTCTTATAGGTGGCATAGGAAATGATCTCCTCTTAATGTAGCTTTCAAGGTGTCCCTGGTTATACCAGATGTCACCTCCAGAGATGCGTTTTCCTGAACAATCCTGGGTATCCATTATTTAATCTTTTTTTTTAGGAATTGTGGATCTCTTAATAGTGTATTATTAAATCTCCATTGTGTATTCCTCTGCTATATGCAATTCAATAACAACGGGAGCATGATCTGATAATAGTATGGGTTGAATAGAAATTGTGCTGGCCAGGTCCACATCTTCTGCAGACAATAGAAAGTAGTCTGTGCGAGAGTATGTGTGATGAGCTCCTGAATAAAAAGTATATTGTCTGTTTGTGGGATGTAGATGGCACGCACATCTATTAGACCTTGTTCTTTAACTAAACTCCTCCCATTCTCTGTCTAGTAGTGGCCTTTGGTGGTGATGGTTGTACTACCTTTGCCTCCATCTAATAGCAAATTAAGGTCACCTCAATTAACAATGCTCCGCTTAAACTCTACAATTTTATTAAATAGGGGTTGGTATGTGGAGGCATCTACACCTGGCGGGATATAAATGCTACCTATAGTGAGTGTTTGCCCTCCTAAACTCCCGAATCATCACTAAACGTCCTTTGTCTTGATAGGAATCTCTATCTCGAATACATAGAACATAGAATGTGCATAGAAGTTGTCGGTAGATGGGGACCGCACTAATCCATCAGTTATTCCCTTGGCTTCCTACCCTCTACTTAACTGCCTGCTTGTGTAACCTACAGTGTCTGTCCCATGCCTGCTTGAATTCCCCACTGTCTTGGCTCCCACCACCCGCTCAGGCAGGCTATTCCATGGTTCCATAACACACTCTGTGAAGAAGAATTTCCTTGTATTGCTTCTGAACTTTCCTCCCTAAGTCAAGGTTGTGCCTTCGGTCCACTATAGTCCTTTACCTGAAGAGATTCTGCACATGCACCCTGTTGTTGCCTCTTTAAGGTATTTGAATGTTTCTATCATGTCCCCATGATTCCTGCATTGTTCTAGGGAGTATAATTTAAGGTCATCCAGTCTTGCCTCGTCGATTTCTGATGCAAGCCTTGCACCATCTTTTGTTGCTCTTCTTTGTACTGTCTACAGCCTATCTATGTCCTTCCTGAGGTGTAGCCTCCAGAATTGGACCCAGTACTCCTGGTGAGGCCTGACCAGGGACCAATAACAAGGGCATGATTACTTCATGCCTTCTGCTTGTGATGCCCTCCCTATGCATCCCAGGATACCACTAACCTTTAGTGCTGCTTTTTCACGTTGTCTACTGACCTTGAGGTCATCTGATATGATCATCCCTAGGTCTCGCTCCTGCCTGGTAGCTGCCAACTTTCCCCTCCCACTGAGTACAGTTTTCCTGGGTTACACTTTCCCAGGTGCCTAACCTGCATTTTTGGCAGTGAATTTCAATTGCCAGGTCTTGGACCACTCTTCCAGTTTTCGGAGATCAGCTTCCATGCTTTGCTGTCACTCTGTTGTGCCTGCCCTGTTGCTGATTTTGGTGTCATCTGCAAACAGACACACCTTTCCCTCCAGTTCATTTGCAGTGTCACTGATGAATATGTTAAAGAGGATCGGCCACAGAGCTGAGCTCTGCAGGACCCGCTAGTGACCTTCCCTCCACCGACAGAGTGCTATTTACTGATGTTCTCTGAGTTCTCCCATGTAGCTAGTTTCTGACCCAGTTTGTAACCTCGGGCCCAATTCCATGTTTTCCATTTTTTGACTAGTCTCCTGTGCGGAACGGAGTCAAGCGGTTTGCTGAAGTCCAGGTAAACCACATCCACTGCCCCACCCTGATCCACTGTTTTGGTGACCCAATTGAAGAAATCAACTAGGTTTGTCTGGCAGGACCTCCCTGCCATGAAACCGTGTTGATTTTGTTGAAGCTGACCAGTTTGCTTCAAAAGCTATGATTCTTTCCTTCAGCAGGGACTCCATCAGTTTTCCCACGACTGATGTTAGACTAACCGGATGTTAGTTACCTGGTTGTTCCTTGCTTCCACTCTTGTGGAGTGGTTCTACTGTTGCACTCTTCCAATCCTCTGGCACCTCCCCGCTCCTTAATGATTTGTTGAAGAGCACTGCTAAGGGGCTGCCAGTTCCCTCCTAGTTCTTTCAGTATTTATGAGTGTATCCCATCTGGCCCCATAGCTTTATCTACCTTTAACTTGTCTATCTCTCCAGGACCCTTTCTCTGTGAAGGGACCGTGTCTGTTCCTTCAGTCGGACACTTCTTTATGCCTATTGTTGGTCCGTTACCATCTGCTTCCTGTTTGAAGACTGAGCAGAAGTACTCCTTGAGTGCCTCTGCCTTCTCCCATTTTGCTCTGTGGTTTATCCGTCTTATTTTGTGATTCTAACAATGCCACCTTTGGTCTTCATTTTTCACGTATGTACCTATAGAAGCTTTTGTTATCCTTTTTACTTCCTGAACTATCCTTACCTCTGTTTGAGCCTTTGCATTTCTTATTACTTTCCCTGTCTCTTTTAGTTTCTGTTTATATTCTGTTTGGTTTGCCTCATTCCCTTGACTCCTTGTACTTTCTGAAGGCTATGCACTTTTCTGTCACCATGGTTGCCACCTCCTTGGAAAACCGTACTGGGTTTTTCCTCCTTTTTGTTCTTACTAACCTGACTGGCACACATGATGTGACCATGTTTACTGCATCCTTCAACCTTGTCCAATATTCCTCCATGCTCCTTCTGTCGAGTTACTAAGGTTGTCTCTTAGGCAGGCCTTCATGTTTTTGAAGTCTGCCCTCCTGAAGTCAGGACCTTCAGTTTGGAGTGTGTAGAGTCTTTAGCCCTTTTACCCTGAACCATGCTGTTATAGTCACTGTTGCCCAGACACCTGTAACCCTATCGCTATTTGTGAATATCAAATCTAGAACCATGTTACCCTTGTAGGTGATGTCACTAGTTGACTTAGACCTCGTTCCTGTAGTGTGACTAAGAATTCCCTGTTCTTCTGTGATGCCGCTGTGTGGGTATTCCAGTCTATGTCTGGCAGATTGAAATCCCGCACCAGCACCATGTCTTTGCCTGACATCTAGAGGATGGTTTCCAGGATTTCCTTATCCTGGCTTCCTCCTGATTTGGGGTCTGTAGATTATTCCTACCGAATGGGTTTCTGGCTTCTGGGCCCTATTATAATCCATAGATCCTGTTTCCCTTGTGCCTGCTGCATTTCTGTAGCACTGATGGTATCCTTAACATAAATTGCAAGCCCTCCCTTTTCCCAGTCCTATCTCTCTAAACAAGTTATACCCCAGATAGTCACCTCCCAACCATGATTGTTTGTGAACCATGTTTGCTCATGGCCACACAGTCTAGTCCTGCCTCAGCTATTGTGGCAGTGAGGTCAGTCATCTTGTTAGCCAGACTGCGTGCATTAAGGCATAGTGCTGACCACTCTTGCTGTGTTGTTTTGTTTGTCATGTCTCCCTTGATCTTATTGTTCATCCCTTTGTAGTTTCCCTGTTTATGGTTCCTCCCTTTCCATTGTGATGGTCAATGCCACAGTCAGAAAGGGATTTATGTTCCCAGCTATCTGCTTCTGCTATCCTGGAGTGTGTAGAGTTGGTGCTAGCTGGAGGGAGAAGAGTCAGCAGACTCTATGTGCTTCTCCTGGAGCTAGCATTGTCGCCTCGCTAGTTTAAATGTCCTATGTGGGCGCTCATATTTCTGGCCCAGTGCTCTGACTCCTCTTTACTCAGGTGGAGGCCGTGATTTGAAGAATTCCTTTTCCTAGAAGTTGCCCAGTTTCCAACGAAGTGCTGCCCTTTGTGTGGCACCATGCGTTGAGCTCACTTTCTCTTTCTCTCTCTCTAATTTTCTGCCTTTTCTTCCCTTTTCCCAAACAGGCAGAATCTCAGAGAATGCTATGCTGGATGAAAATGAAACCAGTTTCTCACCGAGCTACATAGTGTGCTCCTTAACCTCCTCGACCAACCGGCTAACAAGGTCATTGGTCCCTTGGTGGACCAGGATGTTTGAGCCCTTTTCTTCCTTTTTAACTATGTTGACTTTGGTCAGTGTCCCTCAAGCTGATATTCCTGGTGACATCTGACCTGCACATCTGCATGTTTGTTTTGCCTCAGTGGGGGTCCACACTGTGAATCATGGAGTCCCCTATGATTACTATTTTTCCTGTTGAGGTTTTATTTATGATGTTGTTTTGCTATCCTGTTGTATTTGGCATTCCTTTGGCCGAGACATCCTCCGTCATTATGGATGGTATGGACACAAGGGTGTGTACCTGTTTGCCGTGTTTAGAGTGCTTTGTTGGTTTGGGAGAGTTTCCGCGCTCTGCCCCTTTTCCTGCAACCAGTTGCCATCCCCAAGGCCTGGTCGGTTATTCTCTGGGGAGAAGTGCTGGTTTGGTGCCAGCGATGTGGAGGTGCAGGCCTAAAAAATATTTCCCTGTAGGTGGTTACGCAGGATGCTGATCTCACCCTTGCCTCCTACAGCTGAACCGAGGTGACATATCTCTGAGCATATGAGACAGCGGCCCTGCCTTCGGGCGATGTGACCATTTGAAGTGTGTCCTGCAGTGTTGGCAGCCAACGATATCCATCATTGGGGACAAAATTGCTACCTTCTCTTTCTACCAGAGGCATAGGTACTTGCTGTTACTGATGTCATCCCGAATTTGATCGGTTTCTGATGCTCCACATGGGACATATGTGTTTTCTGCAGTAAAATATGTGGGTGAAATTTTTAAAGTTGTGATATAATTTTAGCCCATTTAATTGCACTGCTCAGTCCATTTACATTTTGGGATACCATCTTCATTGCTATGTGATGTCATTATTTTATAGTTTTAGGGGAGGGCAGCATGCCATCCTCCCCTACCTGTTCCGTTAAACATAAACCTGATGAAACTCTAGGATAGCTTGGGTGTTATAGCCTCTATTCACTGTATGTTTTATATTGCTTTGTAAGCTCCCAAATATAGACATACAATTCAACCTAACTGTGTAAAAATGTATTTTTCCAGTTGTTTAACAAGGGTGGCACACTAAGCTGAAAGCTTGTTTACAGGTGCGACCTGGGAGCACAGGAGTTGTGACTTGCTCAGGGTCACAGTGTATGCAAGTGGAGGCTGTGGGATTCAAACCCCAGGTCTCCAGATTTGCAGCTCAGAGCCTCAAACCACTGCGCTATACTGCCTCCCAAAATTAAAGAACAGTTATCAACATTGAGGGTGATGTCTTATATAACAGACAGCCCCAGTAATTACATGGATAAGAAAGGGTGGTAGACCTCCATCATCATCGAGGTTTGGCCTCAAACTGATGAAGGAAGCAGTCCCACCGATCATGGGCACTGTCATCCTTGTCAGGAGATGACCCTAGGGGTGGACTCCCCCCCCCATAATCTAGGTGAGGGTACAGGAAGAATTAAAGGCCAAAACAGAAATGTCCCAAATAAAATAAAACACAGGTGTTGATGAGGGATGGAGGTGGGTTGGGTATAGAAGGTGCAGTTGTTTCTGCCAGGCATCACAGACTCCGTGGTCACACCTCATTACCACAGTAGAATTGCTATGGAGGAAAAACAATCAGACTAAAGTCCTATGGATTCTCAAGTCCAATTAGTAGTCCTTCAGTTTGTTGATTGTTTTTCATATACTAATATATTTACATCTGATTAGTCCCACTTAAATAGCATGAAAGAGAAAGTGAAATGCAAAGTTTGCCGCTCGCTCAATGTCCTATATCACTTATAGGCCTCTCTTCAACTCCAGTAGTTCCATAATCCACATCTAGTCCCAAGGAGTAATTATATAAATCCTCATTCTTTTCTGCCCGATATCAGTGGAGCTCCCAGGTAGGTCACCGGGCTTCCCGCCCCACCAGAGAGGTATAGAAAGTGGTGAGACAGAACCCACAGGGAGAAAGTCCCCTCCCATAGAGGCTGCCATGCCCCCATCCTCCAGAGAGCCAGTGAGGCCCCACCCCGATCCAGCCCATAGAAGGAGGCGCCATCTCACCAGCAAGTTTGCCAAAAGAGAACTCTTGCCCATATCAGACAGTCCCCAGGGTCCGGACAGATCTGGAGTCGGGTAAACCACCCCTGGTATTTATCTTTATTGCTTCCATCCCTATGGGGAGGGCAACAAGCTCTAATTTTGGCCTGTGGCCTAAATTGGCATTAACCATTCTCATTACATCAGTTCTGAGTCAGGGGAACACTGTGCCAGCTATTGTGAATGTATAGGCCTGGGCCTTCATGTAAGGGATTGGCGTATCTTGATTGTGTGCCCTATTTAATGGGCGGTATCCAGCCTCGGGCCAGGGTGAGGAGATCTGGCTACTCATCACTCCTCTACCTTTAGCCCTCATAATAAAGATCGCCTGTGAGTGACCTCTGGGAAAACAAACTCAGGGTGGACTGGGGGATTGTCTATGCCCTGGCCCCGTAATAGGGGCAGCGGGCTGCCCACCCAAGCCACTTGGGTGGGCGCCCACTCGAGTCCCCTATTTAACGGGGCCAGGCATAGACAACGCCCCTCCACCTTGAGTTTGTTTTCCCAGAGGTCCAATAAGCCCAGTAGATCTGCTGGCCTCTGTCCAGGATCTCCTGTTGTTTGTCTGGTGCCCTGATTAGGCTTAAATTTCTCTGGACTCCTCAATTATCAGAGCGCCCTCTTCCCCAGAGTCATTACTGGTGGCAGAGTCCCCTCCTGGGGCACTGAGGGGAGAGCGGCTCTAGGGCCCGACAGCTCCCCAGGTGTCCACCCCTGTGAGAGAGAGACACAAATAACTCAACCCAGGAATAAACTTGCCAGCATCTCTGTAAAGGAAATTTCATCCTTTCAGGTATCTTTGGCTGTAAATTGGCTCAGGAGTTGCTTAATGTCCACAAGGGTTTCCAGCTGTGAGCCATGATCTGGAGACTGTGAGGACGCCCATAAGAAGTGCAGTCCAAGAGCGTTGTGGAAGAGAACATACGTGTAGGTAACTCATATCCCTTTTTATAAGGTCCTCCATTGCTTCAGTAGCATTATTGTAGGTCTGCTGGCCATTTGGGAATTGAATCTGCAGCCAAGAAGGGTAGGGAGTATAAAACTCAGTTTGAGTTGTCTCAGAACAGGGAATAAAAGGATATATGCCTTCGCTGCATAGTGGTGGGGACATAATCGTTGTGAAATAAATCCTGATCATGCCATGAAATGTTTTGCCCTGGGTCCAAGCCTTGCATGAATGGCATTTCTTTGGTCTAATAATTACAGAGCATGGTCTTGCTGTGGATTGTGTTGATTTAGGCCCTAAGGCTCTGTGGGCCCTTTCAGTCTCAAACTGGAATTTTGGATCCAGGGACAGCGTGGTATGCAGAGAGAATCTAGAAAATCTAGTATGCCCTTACCTTCGTTATCCTCAGAATATCATATAATCTCAGGTTCTTACGGTGATGGCAATTCTCTACGTCTTCCTGTCGCTCACCCAGGCATGGCATATCTCTACAAGCTGGTTAACATGGCCTGTGTTTGGGTTGAGCTGTCTGTCTGTGCCACGGATGTTTCCTCGAGCTGGGCCTGTTTTGTTTGTAGTGTGGAGACATCCTGGCGTAAAGTTTTGTGTTCTGCCGAAGGATTGAAAATCTGATTTAATATCTTGCAGGTCAGTCAGAATCTGGTCTATCCTGTCGTTCATTGAGGTAAACTTTTACCTTTGGATTTTGTGGCTTTGGTGGTCAATGACTGGGCGCTTGTTGTATAGTAATCGAGGTGCGGAGTCAGACAAATCAAGGTGGACCCATCGTCATCCACGGGTAATCCTTCAAAGCGATTTGTACCCACTTTCACTATGATATTAGCCATAACTTTTCTTTTAGTTTTATCTTTGATTTATGCAGAAGTAGCAGTTGTTGGTCTGTTTATTATGTAACAGTGGGGCGAAGCACGGGATCAGGCTGCCATGTGTAGGGAGACGGCACCGGAAGAACTCCATTGCCTGTTTTAGAGGGGTTTCAGCAGCTGAGATCTGTGCTGCTGCAACTTGGAGTACTGTCCACACTTTGACAAGGCACTACAGTCTAGATATTGCCTCTAGAAGGAGGGCAAATTTTGGCTTAGCAGTGTTACAAGGCCCCCTTTGGCAGACCATTGCCTTCCAGCGTCATGACTGTCGTCCTCTGCAGTATTGCTTGGGACTCGCTCTAAGGTGTAACCTATTTATTTATAAAACATGTTTCACCAGGAGGGCACACTGAACAACAAGTTGCTCATCTCATGGTGCGACCTGGGGGAGGTTACTTAGGGTTGTGAAGGATGATCAGTTACAATAGTATGTGGGTAGTACAAACAATACAACATTGTAAGATTGTGCACCAGTTGGAACACAAGGTATTGTACAATAAACAGTAGTGGAACATTGGGTAAATTACAATACATATCCAAAATCATACGAAAGAACATATGAACGTACAAAACAGTAATAATGCAACAGAACCATTTATAGTGCATGAGTGTACCAGGGCAGGCTCGACAGTGCTCCCAGATCAGGCAAAAGCATTTTGCTGTAGTACACCCTAATTTTCCCTGTAAAACTGGGATGAAATTCCTGTAGATTTTCCTGTATGCACAAATCAATGTAAATGCACAACTGGTGTCATTATGCCAGTCAATAAAATCACTAGGACAAATGTTCAGCCTGTTTTATGTGTTCTTATTTATTTTAACTATAAAAATCACCTACAATGGATCATATAACTCTACAACTATAAGAACTTTATATGTAACAATATAATACCATCTTGAGGTTCTGGGGACATGTTGGAATATATAAAGCTCAGTTCTCAAGGTTCACATGTCTCCAGAACCTCCTGAAGGTATTATAACCTAGTAATAATACAGTCCCTTATACAGTATTGTATTTATAGTATGAAATGCCTTTACTTCAAATTTACCCCATAATCCCAGACTGATACATTTTGTGTTCTGCTCACAATTCATGAAAGGGCATAGGGATGCACAAAATGTGCATGCCCCACCTTGCCCCTGCACCCTGTGGACAGGTGCACCCGTACTGGCATTCACCAATTCCGACCACCTATCCACGGCTCCTCCCTCAATGCACAGGACTCTGCAGGATGGCGGGGAGGAGTTATCCAGGCAGACATCCAATGGGCTGCCCCCTGGGATCCATAGTGGATCTCACACATGGGGTGGCATGGGTCTGGGGCTGTGCATGCCGATAGCATGCACCGGACCAGTCTGGCACCCTCCAGTCCCAGTGCTGCCTCACATAAACTTTCTGGGTGCTCACCCATCCAGCTGCCCCTGCCGCCTCCTGCTGCCCAGCAGTTGGGAGCAGCACAGTGTGCACTGTCCTGGTCCCCAGTGACCAAATACCTGTGTTCATGGGGGCATACTGCCGATTGTGGCAGGGTCTCCTGGTGTATCCTGCACCACCCTCTGCATCCATGTGGCCAGCACTACATGGGTTAGTGAATACACATAGTGCTGGCACACCCGAGACGTCCCATTGCGGAGCTGTCTGCAGACATGGGGATCAGGTGTGGTGGGTCTGCATGTGCCCCTTCATGCATGCCATGCGGGGCACAGGGGATGTGGAGTGCTACTCACCTCAGATATGCATGCATAGCCACTGCACACAATCTTGCATTGGGCCTACAGCTCTGTGTACCTGTAGTGCTCCATTAATAAACACTGTTTCAGTGTATTGTTGTGTTTTTCATTGGCATGGTTAAGCACCCCCCACACACACACACACACACAGCTTTGTGCACTGAACTCTCAGAGGTAAAACAAATATTCCCCTTTTTTTTCATTTATTTTACTAATCAGGCCAGACCAGGGTCTATGGGTCCCTTCTGATCTCACACATATAATTCATAACTCCTGCTTATCTTGATGAAGACACCCCATACCTTTCCCAGGCTCACAATTAAATAGAAACACTGTCTACTTTTTTCAAATAACCTCAACCTCTAGGCTGGTCAGAAGAAGTGCTGCCTGAGTGATCTTTTAAAAACACAACTCTGCTCTGTGCACCAAACAAGCCAAGTAGCACTTAAGTACTCTTTGTGTCCCCATCACCCTTTAAAGCCCACCAACATCAAGTCTCTTGTCTGGCTCGCTTTTGCACTTCATCTGTTTAAAATAGACAAATTTGCAAAACAGAAGGTTTGTTTGCTTGGTGGCTTGGGGCTCTGCTTCCCTCAAGCAACACTTAAGCACTCTTTCTTGCACACACACCCAAAGCATAACACCATCAAGTGGTCAGTCTTTTGTCTGACTCATTTTGCACTAAAATTAGTTTAAAATAGACTAACCTGAGGCTGCCCAAAAGAAGGTTAGTTTACATTCAGTGGCTTAGGCTCCCTGCCAGTCCAGAACAGTGGCATTTGAGATGCAGCTCGGCTGACTCAATGGTGTTGCTGTTTTGAGTGGGGCCACATGGCAGGTGTTTGGATTATGCAGCAGCTCACTGGTTCTTGATCAGAAGATCTGAATTCATCCTCAGAAAGATACACTGCCAACATTACCTTACTACCCCAGAGAAACACAGGCTGCAAATGGACCAACAGAATTGCTTAGTGTAGCAAAGTCAGCAAACTGAGCACCAGTTAGAGGGCTCTGTCTGGATCTTGTCAGCCATGAGATTCATAGTGGGCATTTTCCGTAGTGTTTGTCCATTTCCCTGATATTTTAAAAATAAAAGATTTCCTTCCATTATCCGTTTTTGTAGTAAAATCCCTTAAAATACAGGAATCCCTGTAGATCTGGGAGCACTGGCTCGAGATAGTACACAAGTGCTGTTGAAGTAAAAAGGATGGGGTTAGGTTGTGCACACTGGTGACCCAGAACCTGCTGCAAGAGGTAACCTCAAAGATAGAACTGCTACATAAGAACTTACCGTAACAGTAGATCTTAGAGAGAATCTCTTGCAGCAGTTCATGCCGTCCCACCCCTTCCCCTTGCTTCTGAGTTCCTCCATTCCTGTCCTCTCTTTTCCTAGATGGTAGGCCTTCTACCTTCCACGCTGCTTCTGGCAGGTCTCTCTGGCTCTCCCTCAGTTACCTCAGGAGTGTGTCCTCAGTGGATGGTCTCCGAGGGAACTGAGAAGGGTGTGCAGCCACCCACAGCTATAAAGAGAGGACGTAGATGTGATGAAATCGCCGTGGGTGGCCCCAGTTAGACAGCTAGCAAAAATGTTTCTGTGTGGTCCTAGTGCCTGACGGCTATAGTTCCTAAGGTGTGACCTGCTGCAAGAGATTCTCTCAAGATCTGCTGTTACGTGTAAGTTCTTTTGTAACTGCTCTATTCCTTCCTCCTGCACAGGACTGAAGTAAAATCATAATTTTGCCACCAAAAGCCTAGCGCTGACATAAAGCAATGGGCTATAAAACCCAAACACAAAGAAAAAAAAGAACTTAGAAATTTACTTTAATGATGTCCCATTTCCTTTCCTCCCTACATTCTCAATTCCCTCTACTCTGCTTTTAAGTTTAGGAAAACACATAAAACAGCAATACACCACGGAGACCCAATAAATTTGTGAGTTATTTATTGTGAGGTGCCATAAAACATCCCCAGTACTTGAGGAAAAATTCCTCCTCTTCATTTTAAGTTTACCTCTCATTTCCTCAAAACTAGCCCTTCTGAAATCTAGGACCATAGTTTTGGAGTTGGAGTGTTCCTGCCTAGCTCTGTAGCAATCTGTGCTGCTAGGTGGTCACTAATGCCTGTAGAAGCTCTGTAAAGGAGTGAAGTTCAGGTACGTCTTCTCTCACCACCTCTTCACATCCTGATAGCAGTTGTTTGCAAATGGCACCACAGCTCACAAACAAGAAATGACTGTGTTTCAAGCCTTTAACATTGAATTCATAAATCTATGTATTAATAAAAAAATACCATTGAATTACATGTGATTCACTGAACACAAGTACCTGATGTATGCACTTTGGATGCTGGATCGTAGGTAAATTCAACTGTTCACCAGAAAGTCACTCAGTAAAAGTGAAGCGATATGAAATGGCTAAGAGAGATTTTTAGTGCAGCATTAACTTTTGGGGTATTGTACCTAATGACTCCCTATTCTGATATCCTTGACATAGTCTCTGTTGCTTATTACAAAGACCAAGATTGCACTTTTCCTCATTGGCTCCCTGACCCCCTGGACCAAGAAGCCATGCAGGAATGCAACCAAGAATCCATGATTTTGCTTTTGCATACCCTTGGGCCATTCCAGTCTACATCAAGAAGGCTGAAGTCTCCTGTGAGCACCACATCCCCTGTGCTGCCATACGTCTGAGTTCTCCTACAAGTTCCCTTTCTGCCACCTCTTGTTGATTTGGGGATCTATTAAACACCCCAGCCCTAGTCTCACCTTTGTGCCCCTTCAAGATTTGAGCTGTACCCAAAGCATCTCCATTTCCACCTTCTCACTTGATGTCATGTATTCCTTTTGGTAGTATTTCTTTTGGTTGTATTATTCTGGTGTCCCCCCATTTATTTTTCATTGGTGCCCTTTTTCCCCATCCTTGTATTGGGTGCTACCTGGCTGTACCATTCCTCAGGGGAGTTCAGCAGGTGACTGCCTTCACAACAGATACCAGTGCTGCTACTTACACAGCTGAGTGTTGGGGGGATGAGCAGAGGGTGACAGTGAAAGGCAGAGTTACTGAATGAATACTTTTGTTCAGCATGCCAAAAGAAGAGGAGGGGACATACCTAAACCAAATAATAGAAGCATTCTGGATAGGGGTCGACACTAGTCCATTCACTGAAGAACGGCTCCTGAAAGAACTCCTAAGACTCAAGGTGGACTAAGCAATGGGGCCTGACTGGATTCACCCCAGAATTCTAAAAGAACTAAGGGAGAATTAGTGACACCACTGACTACCCTTTTAACAAATCATGGGAGGATGGGGTGGTACCTGAGGACTGGAGGAAGAGCGGATGTTATTCCCTTCACAAAATGGGAGCAAGGCAGAGGCAGGAAACTACAGACCTGTTAATTTGACCTCACTGGTAGGAAAATGATGGAATCACTTCTGAAAGAAAAAATTGTTGAGTACCTAGAGGCCAGCGGGGCATGGGACCCAAGGCAGCATGGAGTCACGCGGGAAGGTCGTGTCAGATGAATCTAATAGATTTCTTTGACCGGGTGACCAAAGTAGTAGACCAGGGAGGGGCTGTGGACATGGCCTCGTAGACTTTGCAAGGCATTTGACACAGTCCCACACAAAACATTAATAAACAAGTTAGCCAGCCTGGGAGTGGGTCCCAGGGTGGTAGCCTAGTAGAAAATTGGCAGGACAAGAGGGTAATAGTAAACAGAGTCTACTTGGAAGAAAGGGGTTACTAGCAGGGTACCATGGGGTTCAGTACTGGGGACAGTCTTCTTTATGTCTATAAGTGACATTGTAGAGGACCGAAGGAAAAGTGTGCCTCTTTGCAGATGAGACAAAGATCTGCAATGAGGGTGATACAAGGGAGGGTGGAAAGGATGAGAAGGGACTTGGCAAGGTTAGAAGTATGGTAGCTTAGATTCAGTGCAAGAAGTGGGAATAATGCACCTGGGAAACAAAACCAGGGAAGAGTACACAGTGGGGGGCTACTAACAACAACAAAATGGAAAGGCACCTGGGGGTAGTCATATCAGGCGACCTAAAGGTAGGCAGGCAATGAAAGGAGGGCTGGGGGATACTGGGATGCATAGAGAGGCTACCAGTAGAAAAGAGGAAGTTGTCATCCCTCTGTACAAACAGTTGGTGAGACCCCATCTGGAGTGCTGCATGCAGTTCTGGAGACCCCATCTCCGGAAGGACATAGACAGGATGGAGGCAGTCCAAGGAGGGCAACTAAAATATTGCAGGGTCTGCCCCAGAAACCATATGAAGAGAGACTTAAGCAGCTTAACATGTATACCCTTGAGGAAAGGGGGCATGATAGAAACTTTCATGTACCTCAAGTACTCAACAAAGTCCAAGAGGGTAGCATCTTTCAGAAAAGAGATATGCAAAACAAGGGGACACAACTTCAAGATAGAGGTGGGATGGCTCAGGGCAACATGAGGAAGTATTTTTTCACAGAGAAGGTGGTACATGCATGGAACAGCCTTCCTGAGGAGTCATGTGGTCAAAACAGTGGGAATTCAAGAATGCATGGAACAGACATATGGCAATTATCGTGGGGGTAGGGAAGTAGGCTGTTGGTTAACTAGGATCTGCAGCTTATCCAATAGGTTGGGAAATGGGCAGACTGGGTAGGCCAAGCGGTCCTTATCTGCGTCAAAGTCTCTGTTTCTGTGCTTGGAAGCTCACATCTTCCTCCATTCCCTGGGATCCAAGTGCAGCACTCACAGCCTGCCTGACCAGGCCCATGCCAGCACGGCATTCCAGGGCTCAAATGTAAACCCCAGTCTTTCAAACAACAGCGAGATGAGCTGCCAGCACCCCACTAGGCCATCTAATTCCTGTAGTATTTTAGGCACTCCAAAACCTGTAGGCAGAAAAGCAGTTACTGAAGGCTGGTATTCTGTCTCAAAACTGGATTAAAAAAAATGTACTGTGTTTAGTTTGAGGCAGTGTACCATAGTTTGGGATGAAATATCATAATTAGAATTTTTAGAAAGTTAGAACAGTTAGCAACACCAATAAATTTTCAGACCCTGCGATAATGATTTGTTCTGTTCTATGGGTCATTAGGGACATAATTCATAATCTCTGGCTGTATAGTAAAACACACACATATATATATATATATATATATATATACACACACAAATACATAGTGAAATAAATATATCATATAGTTAAATATATGCATCGATAGTGAAATGCATACACAGTGTAGTGAACCACATACAATATCTATTGAAATATATACATCATATAGTGAAATACATATACTGTATACTGAAATGCATGTATCAGATAGTGAGACACATACACTATATAGTGAAATGCTTACATTACATAGTGAAATACGTACACTATCTACTGAAATCTACATACTGAGTACTGAAAATCCACACACACTATATACTGAAACAAATGTACTATGTACTGAAACATATACACTACCTATTGAGATACATACACACAGACTGAAACATCCACATAAACTACCTACTGAAACAAATACTCTATACATTGTAAATACATACACTATGTATTGAAAATATCTGCATATATTATACTGAAACAAATACACTATATATTGAACTGCATACACTACACACTGAAAAAACATACACTGTCTACTGAAACAAATACACTATATATTGAAACATCTGCACTATATTGAAATACATACACTATATATTGAAATAAATACACTGTGCATTGAAAAATCTGCATACACTACATACTGAAACAATACACTATATATCAAAAACACTTACCCTCCCTATTGAAAACTTTTGTATACTCTATATACGAGAAATAACTTACACAGTATATTTAAAAAAAATACATTATACAGTATACTAAACAAATACACACATGGTGAAACATACACTATGTATTGAAATGCATACACTGTAGACTGAAAAATTCACATACTCTGTATACTGACACAAGTAAACTATATAGTGAAATGGACTACATTCTGTAATGACCCCGAATAGCTGGCTTTGCACGCATATCCTGTTGCATTCAGGGGCTGCTGGCTTGATGAGGATGTCTGCTGCAGAGCAGAAGGTAAACAAAACAGGGCTATCTGTTATTCTACTTCTTTATGGGGCTTAACATCTTGTTTTGCTTGCACACCTTTAATCAAATTTCAGAACACTGTGATATGACAAGAAACTTTTAGAACTAATTTAAAATTATGTTGTTTATTCTTTTAATAAGTGCTGTCTTCACTTACTCTTAGACACATTTGTATATGAAGTTAATACTTACGATATTCCTAACATACCACTCTCATACCATATAAACATAGGGGACTGCATGCATTTTCTAAGTTAAAGTTTTGATCAGATTTATGTATGTGTAATTACTGTGTTGGTCCAGCAACTTATCTAAGGCCCGTCCACTACACGCTCAGACCTCGTGATGGGCAGAAACCGTTACAGCCGGGAGCGGTACAGTGTCCACACTGCAGCAGCGACTGATGCGTGACGGTGCACCGCAGTCCACACCTCAGGAACGGGTGACCGTTACCGTGGCACCCAGTCCCACCAATGCAGCTCGCGCTGTGCTATGGGCCCTACAGGGGACCCGTTACGCCATCCACACTCATATGTGGTTTCCAACAAGTTCGCAAAACACCTTCTGTATGCTAGGTGTAAACGCAAACCGTTGCGGTAATGGTTTGGGCACTCTGAAACGTTAGAGAGGCATAGTGTGGACAGGGCCTAAGCTGAATGCTTGGGAAAGGTACTGTAGGAGCTGTAAAAGTGTAAGCCAACTGCTTTCCTAGTTTGTACTCTGCTGAGTTAGTTTTGATTTAGTTTTGTTTTTATTTGAATGTTTTGTTTAATAATGGTTCTTGGTTAAAAAATATATATATATTTTGCAGCAATTGCTCAGGGCCCAGTTCTCGCCAGGAGCTCAGCTGGCATATGCATAATTTCCACTTTCTGTACTGAATAACTTCACCGTGATTCCTCACTGGTGGCACCTATAGCTTCTAACCTCCCATTACATGTCTGTGGAGCATTGCAAGGTGGACAGAGCTTTGCCAGGCACTTGGTCTCCATTAATAAACCTGCCCTGGTCTAGCCACATATTGCATAGTTACGCTGTTTATATGGTATGACTGTGTTATTGAGTTTGTGATTCCAAAACTGTGCTTTATTTCTTTTTCCATTGAGAATTTTTTTTTTTTAGTTATTCGGAAAAAACTTTAAGCACAAGCTCTTTACAAAGGTTCCACGTCATAGTTTGTCGTCCACGTTTGTCTTCTAGGTCATCCACTGACCCCTTGTACACTGACCTGTCCATCCCCATCACCCAAAATCACCAGGACTTGCCTTCTCTGAGATCTCCCATGCCCCCCGATAATGGGGCCAGGAGGTAGAGGCCATTCACAAGGAGACACATATTCAGACAGGAGCAGAGCCTGGTTAGTAATGCAAAGCCTGTGGCAGGTTGGTGGATTATTTTGCCATTGGAGGTTTTCTACCTTTGGTTTATCCCTGGCAGTCAAGCATGCATTGATGCCAATCCAATTAAAGGCAAGTACTGCTTTGCGCCTGCCTGAGCCCTGCCCATTATGCCACTCTGATGCCCTGCCAGCATTCCTCCCTATGCGGCTGTTAAAGGCCGGGTGGTCAGACTCCCCTCCCTGAGAGGAGGCGGTCCCCGAGATGCTCAGTCATCTCTCTCGGGCCAGCTAACCCGCTTGACCCAGGTCCTCCCTCAAAACAGGCCACTTGCATGGCAAGCAGTACAGCTACCACAACCAAGCTAAACCAGCTCACCAGACTGTATTTTTATAAGTAAATAAAAACAGCACTCTGATGAAAGAAGAAATTGTATTTTAGCTACAGTTGTTATTCATATTTAAGACACATCACAATGTTTTGAAATTGGATAAAGGTTTTCCACAGAAAATAACATAAAATAGTACATAAAGATACAGAATAAGATAGTCCATTTTGTTTACTTTCTGCATCTTAAGAGGCATCGGCAGAGGATATTTAGTCCATTAGGGCCCCATTTTTCAGAAGGTTAGCGGAGTACTAAACATCTAAACACTGTGTCATGTGGGAGAACAGCATGGCTGAACAGTTGCCATATATTTAGCAGCCCCGATGCTAACCTGATCATGTACTACTAAAGCCTTGCAAATGAGGGATCCCTCCTGCATACAGAGCACGTTGCTATGTAAAAGATTTTGAAAATGCTTAACAACTGAAATTGCAATACTGTTTACTGCTTCCAAAAATCCTGCCCTCATTTGAGCACACAGTGGTGCATATTGTCACCCTACCCTGGTCACCATTCTGATGCTCCCAAGTAGTATACCAAAATGACCCTTGGCATATAGCGTGTTCTACACCCCAATCACAGTTTAAATGGCTCCAGTTATTATAATAAAATGATCCGTGGTGTCTAGTGTCCCCAGGCATACTAAGCTGGGAACTAACTTCCAGATGCATCCTGGCGGAAGGAGAACTTGTACCAGTGGGGCTTAGGTAGTACAAAAGTTCAAAATGCATAACATACATGGAGCAGAGTGGTACATAATTGCAAATTACATTGGGAATAATACATGCAAGATGTGAGAACTTGAGTGACAAGCAAACAATCGACAATGCCTATACAGTGCAATCAGGAGCCACAAACATATGCTGGTAATCAAATACAGAGCAGTTTAAACACTAGTTGTAAACATGTGTGCATAATACCTAGAGTGGAAGCATAAAGTGCCAAATTACAGCTGTACCTAAATTGGTAACAAGTCATAGGAGAGCAAGAGGAAAATTAGAGCAAGTGCAGGAGGGAGAGGTGAGACCTCTGAAGTGGTTTGAAAGAATCCAGGAGGGAGATTGGTGAATGGCTGGGGCGAGGGAGTTCCAGATTTTAGGGAAGTGGTGGCTGAATATGGCTTTGCCGATGGAGTTATGGAAACTGAAGGACTGCTAGGTTCGAGTATTTCAGCTTCTGATGGTATGGCTGGGGGCACGGAGAGATAGGGTAGGGAAACAAACCAGATTTTCCAACAAAGCTGGCACAGTGTGCATGGTGTCTGTCCCAAAGAAGAAAAGGACAGACATTTATACATAGAACAGTGATGAGTCTAATAAGGATAGTCAAAGTGTAATAGCAGAAATAGTTGAGGAGTGTGTCCAGTCTGGCAAGGATAGTGACTGGGGCTGCGCTATAGACCACATCACCATAGTCAAAGATTGGGAGGCTCATTCTCTCAATAATAGCATGGTGTGCTGGAGGTGGGATACAGTTACAGTTCCTGTTAAGTGCACCAAATTGGGGTTCAGCTTTTGACTATAGCATCCACTTGTTCAGAAAAGTTTAGGTGCAGGTCTAGCTAGATAACAAGATAACTAAAGGTGGTAACAGCCTCCACAGGATCCACCCAGGATGGATAGTAGGAACAGGAGGGAGCCTAGAGAGTCTGTGCCTTGTAGTAAAGGACATGGAGACAGTCTTCTTGGCATTGAGGAAAAGCTGATTTGTGCATGGCCAGGGCTGAATTTGGTTGAAGTCCAGTTGGGGTCTGTGGGCCTGCTGTGAAGCGGACCATGTCATCCGTGTATATGTGAATGGATGCAGACAAGCATACAGAGGAGGGATCATTAAGGAAAATGGAAAAAGCAGAGGACCTAACACAGATCCTTGTGGGACCCAAGTGGATACAGGCAGGGAGGAGAGGGGTCACCAATTTTGACTGCCTGGGACCTACCAATGCGGTAGGAGTGGAACAGCCAATGGCTGAGTTGGAGAGGCCTGCAGCCTGGAGTTTGGCTAATAATTGGGGTGGGAGACAGGGTGGAATGCTTGGCTAGATCGATGAAGATAGCAGAGGTGAATAGGCTGTGATCCATATCATTGTGGATAGATTTGGTGAGCCTGAGCAGGGAGATGGTGGTGGAGTGATTTTGAGAAGCCAGACTTTTATTGGGTGAAGAAGGAAGAGGAGTTCAGAAAGGAGAGAGTTGTGACAAGATAATTTGTTCCTGTATTTTGGAGGAGGGTGAAATGGGTCAGTAGCTGTTAGTAGGCAGATGGGTCTCCACCTTTGCAGGAGTAACAGTGGCAGTCTTCCAGTCAGCAGGGATGGAGGAACAGCAGAAAGAGAGGTTAGGAGGTCAGCCAATGGGGAGGAGACTAGGAAGCAGAGAGAGAGATGGAGGAGCTTGCTATCCAGGCCATCTGGGCTCCTACTCTTGGAAGCATTAAGGGTGGGAAGATTGTCGGTGATGGGAGGATGGAGTTACTGGAGAAAAAAAACAATAGGAGAATGGAAGGAAATGACAATCATGCAGGTTGGCAGGGGTGAGAGGGAGGTGATAAAATGAATTACACCTCTGTGGTGGTGATGGAGAGGTTGAGATAGTGGTGTCACCCACTTTGAGGACAGGCAAAGGAGATTGAGTGGGAGGAGAAGAGATTGTGGCAGCATTGAAGTGATTGGGGTGGGAAATTTTAGATGCCAGGGATCATTTTACTAATTGGGGTTATCTGAATGTGACTTGGGGAACTACTAGATGCCAGGTATCATTTTATTATAATATCAGGGACATCTGAATTGCGATCAGGAGGTGGGGGCTGGGAATGCTCTGTACAATTCCTCCATGCAGTGATGCACAGAGGCATTGTGCGGAGGTGTTAGTTAGCCCATATGGGCCAACAAATGTCCCATTAGCACTTTTCCTGTCCTATGGACTTAGCATGCTGAGAGTTGAAAATGACTCATCTGGTAAAGGTGCTATTCTATTTGGGATATGCTTACTCCTTTGTTCCTCTGAATCTCTGTCCTATTGAGGCTGTGATAGTGCCTAGTCATGTCACAGTGGGCTATCCAATGGGAACCAGTGATCACTGGTACAGTGTGGTTCAACAATACAGTGGGTGCAGAGGCAAGCCACAAAGACAATGGTCCTGGATTTTAGTAGGTTGGATTTTAAAGAAATGGAGACTTCTTCAGAAGCAGCCTAGCAGGGAGGATTGTCAGAGACGGGTACAGGAACAGTGGACAAAATTAAGTAAAGGCAGGGAAGGCAGCCAGCATCTGCATGAAGGAAGTGAGCAAAAGCAGAAGGAAACAAGCATTTGTCAGTGCTGAATGTTTTCTTGCTGGCATTGACATCGGTAGTGCAGGAGTTAGAAAGATGCATAATAAGAATGGCAGTGAAGTATGGAAGTGACGTCAACCCCACACCACCCTGCAGAGACTGACAGGCATTGAGGTGTGCCTTTGGGTCATCTGCCATAACGCTCATGCCATTTCACTCTCCCTACCCTGCAGACTCTGACAAGTGTTGCGTTGTGCCTTGGGGTCATCGGACCTTACGCTCACCCGATTCTATGAGGAAATATGTTGAGATGGGTGCAGTATATGAGAATGGGGTGAACTTTGGGGCCGAAGAGTCCAAGGCACACCTTGATGCATGTCACAAGCTGCAGGGTGGAGTGGAATGGCATGACCACTACAGGCGACAGTCAAGTCCCCAGTACCTGTCAGTCTCTACAGGGTGGGACATTATGGTTAGAAACCTTAATGCCTTAGGCTTTTGTTGGTATTTGCACTCCAAATTTTCAACATGGGCTTTTTGACCCCCACCTCATGAAGCATTTGGGACCTCTACTCATGAACAGTGGCACTGTGATTTTGTTAATGTGTCCTGAACGTTGATTTCCCACAGAAACTGTGGCATTCTGCACCAGATGTGCAGAAACACATTTAGGTAGGATTTGAAAAATGACAGCTCTACTGTTTATAAGGGCGTGTGAAAAAATGGCAATTTGGAAATCTGGAATGAAAATATTAAAAATTCTCGAAGTTACAAGCGTGCATGGAAGCTGTAACACGCTCATAACACAGTCATTTTGTGGAATTTGTTCACTAAATTTTCAGCATAGGCATTTTGGGAGCCCATCTTATGAACAATTGCACTGTTTCATTACTCGGTCCCAAAAGGTGATTCCTGGGCAGTGACTGTGAAATCACCTCTCTGGACCAAATAACAAAATGACAGTGACTGAGTTCATGAAAATTTGGAGCTAAAATTTGCAAAATGGATGAGATATCAACCTAAGTGTTTCCCCAACCATTGATGCCATTATACAGCTTACCAGCATTTTTGAGTTTGCGGTCGGCTTTGAAGAGTGCAGGCGTGTTCCTGCTCCACCAAAGATCACAGTGTTGGACTCCAGAGGTAAGTATGGGGTGAGGGGTGTGTGGGGAGTGGGGTGCACAGGAGTGTGAGTTCAGGTTGGGGAGGGACCCGATGGCGATTGACCATTTTCTTTGTTCTAGGTTATAATAAAAGAAGAACATCATGGACCATTTTCTTTTTTTTTTTTTTTTTTTTTCACAGGTGTAAGGAAAATGTTGGGCATACTGGAGTGGTTTCCATTGTGTCCCATGAGTTTGTGATGTGATGTTAGCCACACTGTGGTGGGCAGGGGCAGGAAAATGCTGATGCAGTTCGGCTTTTGAAAATGGAGCACACTGGGGTGGGCTCCCAGTGTCCCACACAATCTTGGGGGTTAACTGTGCCGACAGGGATTGGGCATCCCAGAAGTTCACTTGCTGGGGATTGTGAGAGGCAGGCGGTGGCCGCCAGCAGTGGTTTATTGAAATGTTACACTAGGCAGGCACACCCTGCAATGACGGGAGCACCCACATTGCAGCGCAAAATTTTTTCAAGTTGGTGGCACGCTTTTACAGTGCTGTCATAGACAGCATGCTATTTCATTAGTGCCACAGAGCCCAGCCAAAAAGCAGTGGCGCCATTGGCCACAACACGCACCGCACCTCCAAAACCTGCTACCATAATATGTTGTCTGAGCTGTGTGTACAAGACAACATAAAAAGGACCATTCTAGGGACATGGATATGTTGTTCAAGCCACACTTATTGGCAGGTTCCTTGCTGCTTTAAATCTTGCGGAAGGTCTTCAAGCTGGCTCCTCCCACCCACCTGGGTGGTAAAACTCTCGCTCCACCCATGACGCCAGATCTTCCTTACCGCTTGGAAGCTCAGGTTCCCTCCTTAGCTCTGCATTTTAGACTGGATCCTAACTCTTGGTTAAATCCAAAACTAGTTTTGAAGTTTTCTAAACTGGTCTTCATCATCCTCGCAGCTGCGATGGACAAATCGATTCGCTTTGGAGGTGCCCTTGCGGGCAGAAATGTCCAGGATGGATCCGCGTCCACGATCGCCTACTGCCTAGGCCTAGATCATGACCTGCAGGCCTGCGAGGTGTGCCGCTCTTTTCGGCCACCGTCCTGGAGGATCGCTGCCTGATTGAAGCTCAGGTGCCCGAAAGCATTACCTGCGGTAAAATCCAAAGAGGCTCATTGGGCGGTGTCTGCGGTCGGCTGGCTCGGCTGAGCAGCTCGAGCATATGATCACTCTCGAGCAGGAGGCAGCCCAGGCCGCATCTTCTCTCCTCCTTGGCGCGGCATTTATCCCACTCTCACTGAGTTCCTCGTACTCGGCTTCGTTCAAGGAGCTTTGTCAGTCCCTTTCCACGAAGGGAGAGGGCCATCGGGACATTCCTCTTGGCCCAAGAAGAAGGAGTCGAAGGAAGTCCCACCGTCGGCGTTAGTGGGGGCGGAGAGGTCTCCTTCCCTGGACAGCCGACCGTCGACTTCGGTCGAAGTTGCGGCTCAGGCCGCTGGCTCACATGTCCCTGTCAGGCCAGCCTGCCGAGACTCCGTTAGCGCGGTTGAGATTTTCCTCGACCCGTCGGACGGGTTGTCGACTGGTAAAGCCGACAACCCACCTTCACCGGTTCCCCGGTGGAGACCGAGGATCTGCCTGCGCCTTCGGGCGGCAGCCCCGCTAAAGTGCCGAGCCGAGGGAAGAGTGGGTGTCCCCGCCCTTCCCAGACCCGCCCTTGGTCACCCCGAGGGTCTCGGTCTCAGACTTCATCTCGGTCAAGCCGTTCCCACCGACATCGGCAGTCTTGGTACGAAGTAGCGGCGACACCGCACCTCCTCGTCCTTCTCGGATGAGGGAAGCCGGCGTCAGTTGTGTCGGCGTTACGAGGGCTTATGTGGCAGCAGTTACTGTTGTCCGGGACTAAATCGACTCGATTCAGCCTCCGGCCATCAAGTGGCTGTCGCCCGAGCGACGAAGCAACCGCCGCCCCAGTCGAGATGCCCATTCCTGGGCGGTTGTTCGGCGAACTCAGCTGCTCCACCGATTGTGGTGGAACCTCCGCCTCCACAACCAAAGTCTGGGGCACCGACCAAGGATTCTCGGTTGGGTCATGGCCTGCCCACAGGTTGTCGGTCACCCTCACCCCGACCGTCCTCGGCAGGTGGAGGGTGACTCAGGGCGAGGCAGCTCTTTGCAGACTCTTGAGTCCGATGACAACTCCTCCCTGTTCTCCAGGCAGGTCAACCTGGAGTCCTCCGGGGCCAGTCATTGGACGATAGCCCACCATCCTTCTTGGATCTGCTTCTACTCATCTCGAGTCCACTGGGATGCAGCTCGAGCCCATGTCCAAGCGGGCCAAGTATCCCCTGCGGAGATACTGGACCAAAGGGATTCCCCACGGAGGCCTTTCCGGTGGCTGAGGCTATTGTCAGCAGCCTTGGAGCTTTGGCAGCGGCCTGCTTCCTGTCCTCGCCTTCAGCCAGGATGGCCAGGAAGTATGCAGTCCTCCCGGCTCTTTGCCGGTTTCTCGGAGCACCCTCTGCCGAGGGTTAGTCACCGACAGCGTCTTCCGGCATTACGGAAACACTCGGGGCGTGGATAAGCCCCGACAAAGAGTCAAAAAGCTGGACTTTGCGGGCGCAAGGCGTCGCTGAGTCCTCCTCGGCCTCCGACAGGCCAGCTCGGCCGTGCTGATGCACCTTCTCCCACGCCCTCATGGGCTCCCTGGATGAGGTTGTCCTCATCTCCCGGCCGACCTGCAGACCACGGTCCGTCAGGTTGGGACTAGGGTAGAGGCGGTGGCAAAGCAGCAGCTTCAGACTGCTCTGGACATAGGTGATTCCTGTGCCAGGTCAGTAGCGCCACGGTGGCCATGTGCCGCAGGGCGTGGCTGAGGATATCCACCGTCACGGCGGACACCCAGCACAAGTTGGCGGATGTCCCTTCTTGGGGACTGACCTCTTCGACCCTGGGGCGGAGGACACCTCCAGCGGATCGAAAGTCCAATGCCACTCTGGACTCGGTCACCTCCGCCCAGAGGGACAAAGGCTGCGTCAACAACAGCATAAGTCCTTTAGTCCTTAGCCCCTGCAACGACGACTGACCCAACAGCACCAGCAACAGGGCCCAGCAGGCTAAGCTGGTGTCCCAAACTGAGCAGGCGGCTTCCTCAACAGGAAGCAAGGAGGTAAAAGCCCAGGAGGTCCCTCGGCGGTTCCTCCTCAAGCCTGCCAGTGACGGGTTGAGGGGTGCCACCCCAGCCTCGTCCTCCCCTGGGTTCCCCCCAGGGGGACAGCTCCGCCACTTCCTTTCTGCCTGGTCCGCTATCACCACGGACCACTGGGTGTGGAGGTGGTAGGAAAGGGCCTGCCTCTGGGTTCGAACAGACCCCACCCTTTCGAGCCTGCCCCTCCGGGGTCCACGGGTCCACAGCCTCGCTATCGGCCCGCCGAGCCGAGATTGCCCTGCTCCTCAAAAGAGGTGATCAGGAAGGTGGCAGATCCTCCTCCAGACCTGGGGTTTGTGTCCAGGTATTTCCTGGTCCCAAACGGATGGGGCTGGTGCCCCATCCTCGACCTGCATGACCTGAACAGGTTCCTAAGGTCTTGGACCTTCAAGATGGTCACTCTGGCTCAGATAATCCCATCCTTGGAACCAAGCATGTGGTTCTGTTCCCTGGACCTCCAGGACACATTCTTTCACGTCCTGATCCGTCCGTCTCATCAGAGATTCCTCCGCTTCAGAACGGAGGGATCCCTTCTGAGTTCAGGCCATGCCCTTGGCCTCTGTCTAGCTCCCAGGGTCTTCACCAAATGCATGGCAGTGGTGACAGCATTCTGCGGTGCCGAAGGGTCCGGTGTACCCTACCTGACGACTGGCTGATTGCAGCCCCTTCAGAGCGGAGGTGGAGCGGTCCAGAGATCTGGCCCTCCAGGTTTGCTCTCAGATTGGCCTCCTCATCAACGAGGCCAAGTCGGAACTCGTGCGAAGCAGGTGATACACTTCATCGGGGCAGAGCTCGACTCTCTTTGAGCCAGAGCTCGGCTCGGCGGACAGAGGCAGTACTTTCCTCCTTTGCCCAATCATTTCTGGTTGGGCAATGCCTCCTCCCCGGGACTTCCTCGCCTCCTGGGCCTCATGGCGGCCTGCACCAGCGTGGTCCGTTGGGCCGTTGGTTCATCGTCCCTTCAGTGGGGACTGGCCAGCCAGTGGTCACAATGCTGTGATCCGTTGTACCAGCCCATGACAGTGACCCAGGAGATGAGGCAGCTCTCAGTGGTGGACCATTCCAGCACATCTGCAGGAGGGCATCCGTTCGTCTGCCCTGAGCCGGCGGTCTCCCTATCGACCGATGCTTCTCTGATGGGTTGGGGTGACCATCTGGGGAGCACAAGCGCCATGACCTCTGGTCCCTTTGGGAGTCCGATGCCATATCAACCTGCTGGAGCTCAGGCGGTCCGCCTGCTCTCACCGCCAGCTCGTTTCTAAGAGGGTCAAGTGGTTCAGGTCCAGATGGACAATACCACGACCATGTACTGCCTAAACCGCCAGGGCGAAGTGCGCTTCATGCTGTTATGCATGGAAGCTCTCCGCATATGGTCCCCTAGTAGCAACCTGGAGGCGGATCTCCTAGCCATTCACGGCAGGAGCCTCCAACACCCTGGCCAATGCCCTAAGCGGATAGGGGCTGCATCTCATGAGTGGTCTCTCCTGCGGAGGTAGTACAAGATCTGTTCTCCCACTGGGGCACGCTTCAGGTGGACCTGTTTGCCCCAGGGAGAATGCGAAGCTGAGACTGTTCCATACCCGCCCTCAGCAGGGCTCACTGCAGGGGATGCCTCTCGAGGCCGTGGACCCCGCCTCTTCTACGCCTTTCCCCATTTCCCTTGATCCACAAGGTGCTTCTCAAGGCAAGGAGGGACAAGGCACAGGTGATTCTGGTAGCCCCAGACTGGCCCCCAGTTCTGGTATCCAGATCTCCTCAGTCTCAGCTCAGGCTCCAGGCGGCTTCCAGCCCGCCCAGACCTGATCTCAGTCAACCAGGGGAAGGTATTCCGACGGACCTTCAATCACTGCACCTGACGCCTGGTTCCTGAGCAGCTAGAGTTCCAGGCCTTGGGTCTTTCCGGCGAGGTCCTCAGCGACCGTTGAGCGTCCCGTGAGTCGACCAGAAATGCTATGCCTTCAAATGGAAGAGATTTTCCATTTGGTGTCAGGGAAGGACTTGGACCCTTCCGCCTGTCCCTTGGCAAGCATTCTGGACACCTGTGGTCCCTTTCTCAGCAAGGGCTTCCGTCGACGACCCTTAAGGTGCACCTGGCAGCCATCTCTGCCTACGGGCGTGGGCTGGGAAGCAGTCGGTGCGCCAGAAGGTGGTCTGTGCTTTTTCAAGGCCTTGATCACATTTCCCTCCGGTGCAGGAACCTCCACCTCCATGGGATCTACTGCTGTTACTGGTCAAGCTCATGGGCAAGCCATTCGAACCAATGCACAGGTGTGATATCTCCCACCTGTCGTGGAAGACCACCTTCTTGGTGGCTATCATGTCAGCCAGAAGGATGGGAGAGCTCCAGGTGCTTTCCATCGAGTCTCCTTTCTGGTCTTCCACAGGGACAAGGTTGTCCTGCGCCCCCACCAAGTTCCTTCCGAAGGTGGTGTGGGAGTTTCACCTTAACCAGGTGTTGACTCTGCCGGTGTTCTACCCCAATCACACCTCGGAGGCCGAATATTGGCTCCATACTTTGGACCCTAGAAGAGCGCTCGCTTATTATAAGGAAGCGGACTGGAAGTTCGGGAGAGGTTCGCCAGCTGTTTGTCACCTACGCTGAAGCCACACCTGGCAGACCTGCAGCCAAGCAGGCGATAAGCAGGTGGGTCACCTCCTGCATAAATCTCTGCTATAGGTTGGCGGGCATGGAGCCTCCCAGAGGATAGAGCTCATTCTACCCGCCATACCGCTGCATCAGTGGCTGCTTCCAGGGATGTCCCTATCCAGGATATCTGCAGGCTGCTACCTGGAAGTCGGCACGTACCTTCATTACCCACTACCACATCGACCTTGAGTCACGCCGGGATGCTGGTTTTGGGGCCTCAGTTCTCCAGTCCTTATTCCCTAAGTAGGGGTATGTCGTTGCCTCCCTCCTCCCAGAGAACTGCTAGGAGTCTGCCAATAAGTGTGGATTGAACAACATATCCATGTCCCTAGAAATACAGGTTACTCACCTGTAACAGGAGTTCTAGGAATGTTATATTACCGTCCACCGACCTGATCTTCGGCTCGACGCACAATCTGGCTTCCAGCGGGCTAGATCTGGCATCATGGGCGAGCCGAGGTTTTACCACCGGGTGGGTGGGAGGAGCCAACTGAAGACCTTCGGCAAGATTTAAGCGGCAAGGAACCTGCCAATAAGTGTGGATGAACAACATATACTATTCCTAGAACTCCTGTTACAGGTGAGTAACCTGTATTTATGGTACTATAGGAAATTGCCATGAAGGTGTCTGAAGCACATCACCCAACTGGTCTGGTTAAGCAATTCCTACTCTGTTTTGAAGAGTGAGATAGACCCACAATGGCACCCACAGCCGAGACCAAGGTGGATGGGCAGATCCTCCAGGATACAGCACCAGGAAAGGGCAAAGAAACCCCAGAGGAGGAGGAGGCTTCTCCTGGTGGGGACTTGGTTGTCCAAGGAGTGAAGTTGGGGAACCTAACTGGAAGGAGAGGGAGGTAAAGTGCATTTCAGAAGGCACTACGGTGGGATGAGAAGGGATCAATAGGATCACAAGGATAATGGCAAGGAGGGAGGAACTGGATGTTATCATCCACCTGGGGATAAATGACCTGGCAGGAGACAAAGTGGAAGTAGCTAGAATCCAAAGGATTTCAGGAAGTTGGGGAGCCTAAAGCAAGCAGAACACTTCAAGGAGGCAGTATAGCTCAGTGGTTTAAGGCTCTGAGCTGCAAACCTGGAGACATGGGTTTGAATCCCACAGCCCCCACTTGCATACTGTGTGATCCTGAGCAAGTCACTTAACTTCCTTGTGCTCCCAGGTCACATCTGTAAACAAGCTTCAGCTTAGTGTGTCTTCTGGTAAAAAATAAAACACTTTGTCTCCTTCTCGGAGGTGCCACCTGTCCATATGCAGGGGAAAGGCTAGGCACTCCACATCCAGTAATTCAACTCCTGGTTGAAGTAATGGTTTGGAAGGAGGTTATGGCTTCATGGGGGACGGGGTCCCACCTGAACAGTTGAAAGCCTGTATAAAGATAATGGCCTGCATCCGTCAGAGAAGGTGACCAGTAAGAAGTATGAATGCTTCAGTGACAAGCATTTAAAATCGCTGGGAGGGAGGAGTCAGGAAGGACAGGTGACTTAGTATCCCCCTCCCAGGGCACAAGGTACTTGTAATCCTAGACACAAATAAATAAAAATAAAACATGCAGGAAAACGAGGTGAAGTCTGGGATATTGAGAGCCTTGCTGCAGAAGCGGCGGCTGAGGCATCCAGCCACCAGCTTGACCTACAGAGGCAACAGGCTCACTCAGCCAATGGGGTCAGTACAGCTGTTCCTGACCTGCAGGAGGCTTCCTATGCCTACCCAGCTGGGCAGAGACCACCCCAGTGCGATTCCATGACAGACATCCAGGCAGGTCAAGCGTGGCCATCATGCTGCTCATTCACGCCCAGCCTTTTCCTTCATTGCCCACTGGAGTCGGATATGCAATGATGTTCAGGCACAACATGCCAACATCTGCCGCACTCCCTCCATGTACACCAGCGTTGATAGTGCCCCTGGTTATCACCAGGGGCTGCTACAACACAGTGAAGTCCCTTCACCCTCCGCGGGGATAGGACAACAGTCTTACGGACACTCGATCCTATTCCTCCACTGCTGACCCCCAATGACCTGGGCTCATTGCTGAATACAAGTCGCCGACATGAGCGTATTGTGGCATCCAGTGCCTCAACCCTCAGTGCCACCGGGCTGACTCTTTTATCGTTTCTTACTTCTCTCATCAAAAATCTTTGATCATCCATATATCACCGATTTGGCGCAGATAAAACTAAAGAGGCTTTCTCCCCATCCTCTTGACACAAATCCATTTTCTTAATCCTTTTCCTCAGTCCATTTAACCTTTACTCTGAACAATTTCACCACTGTGGTGTAATTTCTCTGGCAGCAACAGAATACTGCAGATCTCTCCTGCAAAGCTGCCCACAAATCTTTCTCTCTAGATGGGGAAAGGCACAGTCAGCTATGGGGACAGATGGCTGGCAGCCCCCTCACAGCCCCACAACCCCACCTTCTCCCTAGGGGCTGGAGACCCGCTCCCTGTGGAGGGGCTTCCACCAAATTGAACTTAGAAACCAAAGTTCTTTCCCTTGGGAGCTTTCTGGCAGCTCCCTTTGACAGGAGCCACTGTCAACCAAAATTAACATGTACAAGGGTCCTGTGACACCACACTAGTTGCTGAAAAGGTGCCCAGATTGTCCCCGGTATTTTTCCCCAAGAGTCTTCACTGAAGTTCTACTCTTTAGCAGCCTCTTCCGTCTGATGGCCCAACACAAGATTTAGCATTTTATGTTTGCTTGCATGCATGTGCAAGAAACATAGTGCCTATCCGAGAATTCGTAGGTGTGCCTCCCCCACTTCCAATGCCCTGGTCCGTTTGCAGGTGCGGCTGCGCCCAATGACTGTTAGAGCTGTCTGTGACAGCGTTCAGATGCAGTGGCGTACAGTTCAGAGGAAAATACCACCACAATCAGCGGTGGTAGTGTGAGCAATTTACATACTGCGACAGCAGTGTGCAAATTGCCTACATACATCTTCACTGCATCTGAACTATCATAGACAGTTCATCATCGCCACCCCATTTTCACGTAGCATGCTGGGAGTCCACCCCAGCATGCTCATGCTGCCTCTTCACCCGTGTGCATCAGGTGACCAATGGGGTGCTCAACCTCTGTCGGCTCCACTGCCGCCACCCCCAAAAAATAATTCAGCCGCTGCTGGGAGCCCACCCCAGCATGGCAAAAGTCCCATGTCGCCTTCCTGTAGAAGATGCCATGCTGGGAACCCACCCCAGCGTGGGCAAAAGTTGGTATGGCCAACAGGTGCCCAACTCTGTCAGCTCCAAGGCCACCCCAAAAATAACCTTTCAGCTGCCACGCTGGGAGCCCACCACAGCGTGGCAAAAGTCCTGCATCATCGGAGGGGATCTTGTCATATCTGTACATGCCTCTTTCTGCTTTATTTTTCTTTCCATTTTCTCTCATTATAAGCACTCATGTCATGCAAATACATACTTGTGCGTTTGATAATTTTTTTTTTTGAAATTGTATTTTATCTCCTCTCTGAACCTCGGAGCTCTGCTCCTGTTGGGAGTCGCTAAAGTGTTATCCCTGCTGCTGCCTTACCTGGAACCCGGAGACCCCCATGGAGCGTGGCTATGTCCCCAGGCGGAGTGCAGGTGGGGCCCATACACCCGATCAATCAGCTTTCGCCGGGTCCCTCCAGCGGTCAGGCAGACAGCAGTCATTAGGGCCTATACCCAGCGCTCCTTCCCTCGGCGCTCCAGTGTGTTTTCCCTTGTTCTAAGGTAATGGCTACGCCCAAACATCAAGGTGTCCCGCTGATGTCCTCACTCCCAACCTCTCTGTGCTCAGATAGTTGTTGTGCTCTGGTTTCCACCAGAGGCCAGACAAGTGCAGAGTCTACACCTCATTTCCTCCCCGGGAGAGGAGAGCTGTCCGGACGCTCAATCCTCTCCCTTCCTGCTGACCCCCGACAGCCCGGCTCATTCCCAAACCCAGGTCGCTGGCGGCGCGAGGTGGCGCCCAGCACCCAACCTCAGCGCACCAGGCCGGCTATGTTCGATAATTTTGATGTTATTCTCTTCGTGTAGTTATTTGATGTTATCCTGCCTCTCAATGCTGTTATGTAACTTGTTGTTATACTGCTTACATGACTATTTTAAAGCCTGGTGTACTATAGGTTGTACCACCCACTTGTCGAGCCTATGGCTCCTGTATATTACCTCAACTCTGTATTATGTACTCTATAACCCTCCTGGGTCACACCTGAAAATAGGCACTTGGATGTCTAGAGTGCTTCCCTAGTTAACAAAAGCAAATAAATAAATAAAATAAGTAGATTTAAAAAAAAAAAAAAAAAGGTCCGTTGTTGACTGTCTTGTCCTTCCAACCCATGCCCACCCTCTGTGCACCACCTCCCCACACACCCCATACTTACCTCGGACTCAGCATAGCGATCTATGGTGGACTGGGAACACGTCTGCACTCTTCAAAGCCAACCAGCGAACTGAAGAAATGCGGTAAGCTGCATAATGGCATAAGTGGGTTTTTCAACTTTGGTGCATATCTATTTGGAAATTTTTTCACCAAACTTTCAACATAGGATTCTTGGGGCAACACCTCATGAACTCAGTCACTGTCATTTTGTTATTTGGTCCCGAAAGGTGATTTTGTGGTCACTGCGTGGAACCACCTTTCGGGACCGAAAATGTGAAAATGACAGTTCATGAGGTAGGCCCCCAAAACCCTAAGTTGAAAATTTGGTGAAAAATTTAAATGACTGTTACTAGAGTGCTAGTGTTCCTCACATCACCGTAAGTTCATGAATTTTTATATATTCACCCAGATTTTCAGCATTGCCATTTTACCACACCTCCTTATGAGCAGTATAGCTGTCATTTTCACATCTCGCTCAAAATGTGTTTTGAGCATGTAGCATAATGGTGCAGTCGGTGTCTAAATCAATGTTCGGGACAGATTAAGAAATCACAGTGACACTGTTCATGAGCAGAGGTCTTAAAATGGCTATGTTAAAAATTTGGTGACAAAGTCCATAAAATGACTGTGTTTCGAGCAAGCATTGCAGTTTCCACCACCCTGTAAGTTCATGAATTTGTAATATTTTCAGTCCAGATTTCAACACTGGCATTTTCCACACCTCCTTATGAACAGTACAGCTGTCATTTTCACGCCATGGCCAAAATATGTTTTTGCACTTATGGCGCAGAAATGTGTGGTGCTGTGGGAAATCACTGTTCGGAAAGATTAAGAAAATCACAGTGAGATTGTTCATGAGTGGAGGTCCCAAAATGCCTGTGTTGACAATCTGCTGTAAAAATCCCTAAACTAGTTACATTACGGGTGTGCATTATGCAGTTTCACATGCGCTCGTGACTTCACCAGTTTTTATATTTTCACTGCAGATTTTCAACATTGCCATTTTTACACCTCCTATGAATGGTACAACTGTCATTTTCACATCCTGTTCAAAATGTGTTTTCACACCTGTGGTGCCAAATGGCGTAGTCGCTGTGCAAAATCACCTTTCGGCTAACAAACTGATATTGCCACTGTTCATAAGGTGGGGGTCACAAAAGCCTATGTTGAAAATTTGGACTGAAAATACCACGAACGCCTGAGGCGTTAGGGTTTCCGACCATAACGCCCACCCTGTAGAGACTGACAGGCATCAGGGTGTGACTTGGCATTGTCGCTTGCAATGCTTATACCATTCCACCCACACCCACACCCTGCAGCCAGTGAGAGGCATCGGTGTGCCTTGGACTCTGCAGCCCCAAAGTTCACCCCATTCTCCTATATTGCACCCATCTCTCCATATTTCCTGATGGAATGGGGTGAGCATAAGGCCCAAAGTACCAAGGCACCGTGACACTTGTCGTGTCTGCAGGGTAGGGTGTGGTGAAATGGCATGGTCATTATGCCTGATGACCCAAAGGCACACCCCAATGCCTGTCATTTTCTGCAGGGTGGTGGTGGTGGTGGTGGGTTGGCTTCAGTTAAATAGTTCACTGTCATTCCTATTATGCATCTTTCTCACTCCTACACTACCAATGCCAATGCCAGCAAGCAAACATTTGGCATTGACAAATGCTGTTAGTTATTTTCCAGCCGGTCGCTAATGCTGAAACTTGTTTTCCTAGCACCAGACAGGCTGAGAAATATATGTAGTATATTAGCAGCAGGAATGAGGAATAAATGTTCTCGCTCTACCTGGATTAGGTGTGTGGGGACCACCAGACTACCAAGGAATTATTTTTCATTGTGTCCAGGACTGACAGTGTGTGTGGGGTGCGGTGTTTGGTTTTCTGGAAGGCTGCGTGTGTACAGTTAAAACATAGTTCCCAAAATCATTAACTAGCACTAACCAGGCAGTGTCTTAGCACTTCCAGAAAGCATTTAATATACCTGTACACCTTATATGCGTTAGAGTAACCCCCAGTTGTATGGGCATCTGGTTGCAGTTAGTAATCTTGTGCAAAAAAAAAATAGTGCCACGCTAACAGGTTACCACTGCACAGAAGAATGTTTTTAAAACAGTAGCAGCCATGCTCATCACAGCGCAGTGCTAATCCTGTTACAGTGGTACGTGGGCCCCATTTTCAGATTAGTGTTGTGCACTCCTAAGTGCTGCAGCTGAGATAGCGCAGCCACAGAAGGTGGTGGTAAATGGCACTCACTACAGTGAGGAGAGAGTGAGCAGTAGGGTGTCGGAGGGCTCAGTAATGGGATAAGTCCTCTTCAGTGTCTTTATAAGTGGCATGACAGAAGAACTGGAAGGGAGATGTGCCTTTTGCTGATGACACCACAGTCTGTACTAGTGTTGATAGGTGCAGATGGAGAGAATGAGTATGGACCTTAGAAAACTTAGAGTGGTCTGGGACATGGCAGCTCGGGTTCAAAGTCAAAAGTGCAAAATCAAGCATCTAGGGAATAGAAACCTAGAAGCAGTATAAAATGTAGGGAGGTACTTATGGTCACTAAGGAAACCTTTTATATAGCACTGAGCTCTATATGCAGGAGAGGATTACTCATTTGCATGGCCGTAGTAGTACATATGCACACGCACATGATCAGGTTAGCATCAGGTGATGCTGAATAAGACACCCATCCAACCATGCTGTTCCCACATAGTGTAATGTAGCTCTGCAGCTAACCTTCTGAAAATGGGGTCCTAATTGACTACAAATCCTGGCTGATGCCTCTTAAGATGCAGAAGGTAAACAGGTTATCTTATCTATCTCTTTATGTATTGTTTCATCTTATTTTGCTTGCAAAACCCTTATCCGATTTAAAAATATTGTGATGTGACTAAAACGTTTATAACAAACTAGTTAAAATACATTTTTTTTTTTTTATTTAAATGCTGTCTTTATTTACTTATAAAAACACAGTCTGGTGGGCTGGCCTAGCAGCTTGGTGGTGATTGCACTGCCTCCCATGCCAGTGGCCCAGTTTCGGGGTGGACCTGGGTTGCAAAGGGGTGAGTTGGGGAGATATGATTGAGCATCTTGGGAATGCTCTCCTCTCAATGAGGGGACATCTGACCACCCTGCTCTTCAACATCCACATAGCTGAGGAGGGCTAGCAGGGCAGTGGAAATGCATAAGGGAGGGCTCAGGCAGGCACAAAGCAAGCGTGTGCCTTTATATCAGTTGCATGCTTGGCTGCCCAGGGATGAAACCAAGGTAGAAACCCCCAATGGCAACCAATCTGCACTACTATCCAGGCTCTGCTCCTGTCTGAATATGTGTCTCATCGTCAGTGGCCCTCCCCTCCTGGCCCCAACACAGGGATATGTGTGTGTGTGGGGGCAGGGGGATCTCAGAGCAGGTAAGACCTGGGGATGGTGAGTACTTGGGCTGGAGATGTCAGTGGGCAAAGGGGTCACAGGGTGACTAAGGAGATAAAAATCTATATGGGAAAAAAAAAGAAATAAAGCACAGTTCAGTTTGAGAAGCTCAAACCCTAAAACAGACTGTGAATGCCTCCAGTGAGGCATCACAGTAAAGTTATTTAGTATAGAAACAATGCAAATTATATGCATATGCCAGCTAAACTCCTGATGAGAATTGGGTACTGAGGGTTTGCAGCAAAATATATATTTTTGTTTCTTAACCAATAAACTTTTGTTAAACAAAACATTAAAATAAAACTGAAACTAAATCAAAACATAGTCCATAGAGCACAAACTAGCAAATCTTTTGGCTTACACTGTCACAGCTGAAGTGCTTCCCAAGTGTGGCGTTTTTGTATGGTCCACCACTAAAAGACCCTTACCTTCTCTGTCGTCTGCCAGCCCCTTGGTTGCTGCTGGTGAGGACCCCATTTGGACCGTGTGAATAACTAGTCGGTCGCATAAAATAAAGAATAAGGCAGGTTTATTCAATTCAGTAGGTGTTCTCTTCATGAGGACAAGCCCCACACTGACTAAAACTCTGACTGACAGACCAACATGGCACTGCCAGCGCGGTGCAACAATTCATGCAGTTCTAAGTGCTCTTAAAGGGGTGGCAGCTAAACATTAAGCCCGATGGTAATGTGTGCTTCACATCACCACCGGAACAGTGAATGTGAGCACCACTCGAACAAGCAATAAACTATATGTTTCTAAGAATTTTAAGTAATTAATTTAAGGCAAAAAATATTGTCATGCGTTAGAAGGCATTAGATTTTACAAAACAGAAAATGACTTCGCTGCAGGGAGAGGAGAAAGAACCTGGACTACCCTGGGGACCAGTCAGAGTAGCACCAGAGAGGAGGAAACACAATAGTGCTTGAGACTTGGTCATGCCACAAGCGTTAAAGTGTGGGAAAGGAAAGGAAAGAGAAGGCAGTAGCAGCAGGAGGATGCCCAGAATGCAGGCTCACACTTTAATAACAGTTGCATAAACAGGTGGACTGTTTATTGAAAGAGACATTCCTAAGGGGAAAAAACGTTAGTGCAAGTAAATAGTACCATGGCAACAGTTGCATAAAATGGGTACAAGAACATTTACTGCAAAATAATTAAGCAACATACTACCACCACAGAAAAAGATTCAGTCCCAAAACACACTGAGTCCGGTAACAAAAGTTCAAGACCTGCGTTGACTTTTCCGGTCAGTGGGAATGGAGGCATGCATGGACTGCACCAGTTCCTGACAGGAGGGGTCAGGTCGTTAAAAGCGACCCAGGAGTTCTGCCCACTATTGAATCCACACCACTTTACTCTGTAAGACCAGGATCCATTGACAAACTTCTTTCTTAGGATCTTCTCGATCTGGTACACTGGGGTGTGTGGAAGAGAGTTCTGAGAAGAAGAAGAGAGAAGTCCCAGGCAAATCATGTGGTAAACTGAAATCCGTCTGGAGAGTGTCAGGAGTGGAAGATCTGTAGGAACTGGCTGCAAGTTATCTGGGAATCTCAGCTTCAGAGAGGATGGCAGGCTCAAGGGCAGCTTCATTTGTGGGAGGACTGGGGTCATCTGGAAAGTTGTTATTGAAGTACCCATGCTTAGTCGGTTTAAATGGACTTTGTTGTGTACCAGCTTGCCATCCGACTTGCGTCACAGTCGAACGTGGACGGAGGACTTTTCTACAATGTAGAAGGGACCAGTCCGGGGAAGCAGTTTCTTGGTGACACCTGGAACAAGAACAGGACGGTACAAATAGACAATGTCCCCAACAGAGAATGAAGGCTCATCGCCTTGGCTGCAGACATTTTCTTCATTGCCGATTTTCTCTGGCCCAATGTGGTGATTGCAACTCATCAGGCAAGTTCCAGCTGTTCCAGAAGAGGGATGATGAAGAAGAAGCTGACTTAGGCACCTCGAGCAGCAAGAGATCCTTTCCAATGGAGTGCTTGGGTGGCGTCCATGGACTAAGAAGAAGGAATGTATTCAGTGCTATCGACACAAGGGCTGGCATTGTATGCAGACTGCACAAAGGGAACATACTGGTTCCAGGTGTCGTGAGTCTCATCCAGATACTTGGAGAGTGTGCTGAGAATGGCAGACATCATTCTTTCACTCTTCTGTTGCATTGTGGATGGTAACTTGTGGTATGTGTCTTTTTATGTAGAAGTTTGCAAGTTTCTCGGACAATGGTGGACAGGTAGTTAGTGCCTCTGTCTGAATGTAGGTACGATGGGGTACCGTGATGACAAATGACTGTGTTGAGAAATGCACTGGCCACAGTGGTTGCTTTAATGTCTCTCAGAGGATGAGTTCCAAATATTTTGTCAAGTAGTCTACAAAGACAAGGATGTACTTATTACCAGAGTCAGAGCATGTTGGTAGGGCCAAGAATGTCAGTGCTGACTCTTTGGAACAGTTCAGTGGCTACAGGCATTGGAATGATGTGTGCCTTTGTTGGTTTGGCGGAGGCTTTCTCTGGGAGCAGGGCTGGCAGGATTTTATGAACTGAACAATGTCTCTGTTCATATGTGGCCAGAAGAAGTGAAGCCTTGTCTTTTCCAGAGTTCTGTGAATTTACATATGACCTTCAGAGAGTGGAGAGGCATGAGTGGAGAGAAGAACCTGAGGGATGAGAGAGGCTGGCACAACTAGCTGTACGTGAGTTCTATCCCAGGCGATGACCCTTGCCTTCCTTGGTCCAAATGTGGAAGAGCAACCGTCATTGAGGAAGTATCATGGATAAGGAAAAGTACATCTTGGCGATGTTGCTTTTGTTGTGGTAATGTTCCAGACTCTAAGTAGGTGATGATGTCCATAAATTGAGTGTCAGTTCTTTGTTGCATTTTAACAGTTGCCAGGGACAGATCCGATGCAGAGGAGATGAAAGCTCTTCAGCTGCTTGTAGTAACTGAGGATTTGTGTCTCTCTGAGCAGGCAGTTGGTAGCAGCAAAGCAACTTGAGGTGTTGAAAGAGTGTCCACAGGAAGCATATCCGTGGCATAGAAGGAAGAGCTTGTAAGCAAGATTCTTCATCTGTTGAGGAGGATGCAGAGGGATATCGTCTCTGGCTTACACCATCAGCATTTGAGTGAACTCGACCTGGTCTGTATTGGATTTGAAGGTGTAGGATTGCAGCATGGCGATCCATCGGGCAAACTTGCCTACTGGCTCCTTCATTTCAAATAACCACCTGAGAGCAGAGTGATCGGCGATAGCTGTAAAGGAGGAATAGTGAAGGTAGCAGTCAGATTTCTTCACAGCAAATACCATGGCTAGACATTCTTTCTCTGTGATGCCATAGTTCTGCTCAGCTGAGAAGAGAAGCGTCCAGCATAGGAGACAATTTGGTCTTTTCTTTCTTGAATCTGACAGAGCACAGCGCCCACTGCAAGGAACTAGCATCTGAGTAGAGCTTGAATGGTTGGTCGAACCTCGGGTAGGCCAATACTGGAGAAGAGATTAGGTTTTGTTTTAAGGTGTCAAAGGCCTCTTTACATTCAGAAGTCCAATTATAGTCACATCCCTTTTTGTGAGGGCATACAGTGGAGCTGCAATCTTGGCGTAGTTGCAAATGAACTTTCGGAGTAGCCAGACAAGCCCAGGAAAGCTCGAAGGTCTTTGAGATTATTAGGCTCTGGATAGTCTTTGAGTGCTGAGAGCTTGTCTGGATCTGGAGAGGTGCCTTGAGAACTAACACATGTCCCAGGCAATAAATTTGATGCTGCACAAAACAACACTTTTCTGGGTGAAGCTTGAGATTGGCTTGTCTGAGTCGTTCGAACACTTCTTGAAGATGTTGGAGATGCTCTAGCAAAGTTCTGCTGAAGACAGTCACATCCTCAGGTAGACTAGGCAAGATTTCCAAGACCACCCACGTAGTACAGCTTCCATAACACGTTGAAATGTGGCTGGACAGTTCAAGACCCATAGGCAGATGTTTGAACTGGAAAAGTCCCAAGTGGCAGCGCTATACTGTGTGGGACGAGAAGCTGGATCAATTGAAACTTGGTAGAACCCACTCTGAAGGTCTAGAGTGGTGAAGTAAGCAGGACTGGCTGCACCAAGACTCTCTAATGCATCTTCGGTTGTAGGCAAGGGATGAGCATCCTGCACCTGTAGGCATTGAGTTTTCTGTAGTCTACCACAAAATGATACCCTTTGTCCTTCTTACCACCAGCAAGCAAGGTGCACCCAGAGACTTGTAGACTCTTCGACTATGTCTTGGTCAAGCATGTCTTTGATTATGTCCTCGAGGACTTGTTTCTGGTTGTGCCCCACTTTGTAGGCTCGTTGACGGATTAGTTTGTGGTTGGGCAGTACTTCAATGGTGTGTTGCAGGATATCGCAACATCCAAGCTTTTATCTGAACCAACAAAGACATCCGGGTAATTTCCAGGAATTTCAAAAGTTGTTACTTTTCTGTTTGAGATGCTGGAAGTTTGGAAGAGGATAGTAGCTGACTGAGGGTAACTCTGTTGAAGTGGGAGTGGTCGTGATAGTATTGACAGGAGTAGTGTTGGTGGAACCAGGCTGAGGTTCTTGCATGAGATGAAGCTGGTCCCCTGAAGACAAGCAGACAAACTTTCCGACGTTGGCACCCTTTGAAATGACCACTGGCTTATCTGTGAAGTTGCAGCATTTTTGAAGACTAAGCCATCTTGCACCGCCGATAAGGTATTTTCTGGAAGGAGACCCAACGAATGCAGCGCAGGGGATCTGTGATGATGCCAACAACACCTTGTAGAAGTGGTTCACCTCGAATCTTGGCAATCAAAACCATTTCCGATTGAGGAGGCACGGTGACTGAGTCTATAGCTGCGAGTTGCCTCTGAGGATCTAGCGACAGTTTGCTAGAGGCAAAGTCTAGGATGACTTTGTGAGCTTTCAGAAAGTCCAGGCCTAGAATTATTGTAGGTTGAAGATCAGGCACAATATAAAACTGGCAGTAGCTTGCTGTGAGCCAAAGTGGAGCTTGAGATGGACCATGCCTGTGATAGGTACTGTATCTATACTGGCTGTGATAATGTACTTTATGTCGGCTGGAGAGACATTAGGTATGTGACAAATAGCTTGATTGTTTAAAATACTGCTGTTGATAACTGATATTTCTGCTCCAGTGTCGACTAAGACATGCTAGACCAATCTCCGATGGTTACAGTTACATAGTTTGCTATAAGAGGTGAGCGGATGACAGGTACTGTTGCCCCTGGAGTGAGAGTGTGACAGAGTTCGCAGTTGGAGGAAGAGTTTTGTTTGAATTGTGAGAGTCAGAGGCGGTCAGTTGCTGTGTTCCCTGGTGCTGGGAGTAGTTGCGGTTATCTTGCTGATTGTGCAGTGGTGGGTGCCTGTGGTTCTCTTGATTTCTGTTGTGCTTGGCTTTGACGGAACAGTGGCAGTATGCCCCCTGAATCCACCACCACTGGCAAGTCACTGGTTCTCGTGGAGAGGTGGATGAAGTTCGCTGTCGAATTGGGCGAAGGACATCGACAGAGGTAGTAGAAGAAGCAGTTGAGCTGTGGTGAGAGTATTGATACTTGTAGTGAGCATCTCTATCATTGATTGTTGCTGCTGGACACATGTTGCGAGTGTGGCTGACTGCGACAACTGAGGTGCTTGTACACTGGTAGCCTGGGACATTGCTATGGATTGTTGTGCAAGTCATGCCACTTGGATTGTGTCCATCCAGGTTGCTGGTTTCTGCTGGATTACATAAAGGCGGAGTTGAGGAAGCAGTCCCTGAACAAATATTGTAATTTGTTCTTGCTCAGGTTTCTGTAAGCATCTGCAGCGAGACTCAGTGTCCACTATGAAGGCTTCAAGAGATTCGGTGGGTTGCATTGTATGTTCTCACTGCTGTTGCTCCAATAACCAGGGTGGGTGTGCTTGGAGAAAATGGGCTTTGAAGGTTGTGTACAGTGTGGCAGTATCTCCTTTGACTTGGTCTGAAGTGCGTTGAATCAGGAAATGGCAGACCCTCTCAGAAGCAAGCGCAAGGCATTGGAAATACGCACAGGATCAGTCCAACCATGCAAGGAAATCCAGGCTTGGAATTGCTCCAGCCTGTCGACAGTGTCTTCGTGAGGCAAGGCTGAGAAGGGTACTGGTTGTAGGCTGGTATGGATTGTGGACTGTGGTGAAATGGCTTTAATGTAGGCCAAGTCATCTTGAATAGCTCGCATAGCTGGTGCTCCTTGAGCAGAAATAGAGGACTGGATGTCATGGAGGATTGTTTCAGTTTTGTAGCCCCAGGCCCTTGAGGTGGGTGAAGGTAAGACTCCGGATGCTCCAGCGCCCATATCTGTGTCGGTGTCAGACATTGTGGTTGGAGATGAGCTTCATTTCACTGGTGAAGGTTGTATGGGTGAGAAGGAGTTGCCATCATGCAGGAGACAGGATGTCATGTTGTAGATGAAATGCCAAGCAAAAATTATCTTTGTAGACAAAATTACAATTTTTTTTGTAGCAAAGTTCATCAATGACATCTTAATAAAGTTTCCACTCAATTCTGTGTTGTTTGTTATTTAAATAAAGGGTTTGTAGCAAAATTCAACTTTTCGTTGCAGTGTCCATTCATTTCAATAGGATTCATTAATTTTTAATGGAGTGAGGTCCAATTTGTGCCCTTTCAAGATGGCCCTTGAACTGTGACTTACAGTTCCTGTGCGGTTGACTGCCTGACTGTAGCAAGATGGCCGCCAGCAGGAGGGTCAAGGTTCACTTCCTTTCTTGTTGTTTTGCTCTGCTCAAGATGGAAGATTCTTGCCATGAGGCTGCCTGGCTGCTCTGCAGTGTGTAAAATGGTGATTGCCGCCCTGCTGAGCTTCTTCCCCAACCTGCTTGAGTGAGAGGCAGATGATCGCTCCATGTGGCAGGCAAGCTGGCTGGCTTGCTTGGGTGAGAAGGCAGGAGGGCCAAGTGTGGAGGCTGCGATCCTCATGGTGCTGGCTGGTGGAAGCTGTTTTCTGTCGCTCCAGGGGCGCTACAGCAGGAGTCGAGAGGATTGCTCTGTGAGGGTAGCAGGGCAAGGCGAAGCCGCAGTTGCTGTCGGTGCAGCTACACGGGAGGGCCAGTGCGAGGAGGGTGAGAGGCCAAGCGGCTTGCTGCAGGAAGGCTCCATAGGCTACTGGAGCAAAGGAGAGTGGTGGCAGTTCGTGAGGCTGAGCAGCATGCAGAGCTGTAGAGTGGGCCCTCAGAGGCTACAGTTGGCCACGGACTGGCTGAGAAGTCGCGGGGAACAGTTCGTTCAAGGTAATTAGGCCACTTTTGGGTTGGGAGCTGCAGTCTGTTGTTTTGAGAGGCACTATATTTGCTGGCTGCATCTGGGAGGTCTAGAAGGGAGATTGCTTGGCAAGCAGAGCAGTTTAAAGTGAGCCTTGCCATGAGGTGGGAGGCGGGAGGGGTTTACAGTTTGCAGCTCCGTGGTGCTCAGGCTTGGAAAAAATAACTTGCTGAAAGTTCATTTGTTTAGCTGGCTAGCAATGTTGAATAGTTCCCTTATGACAGTCTTAGAACAGTAGAAGGGCTGCAGGCTGCGGTTCTAACAGGATACAGTTCATGGTTTTCCTTGCAGCCAAGGCTGTGGCATAAGTAACAGACTATTCAGGCACACTTGAGTGGTGACTTGGGGTACCCAGCGGCGCAGACAAGCAAGATGGGGTCTGGACAGAAGAAGGGCGCATTCTCCACCATGTGGCGTTTTTTGTATGGTCCACCACTAAAGACTCCTTACCTTCTCTGTCGTCTGCCACGCCTTGGTTGCTGCTGGTGAGGACCCCATCTGGACCCGTGCAAATAACTAGTCGGACGCGATAAAATAAAGAATAAGGCAGGTTTATTCAGTTCAGTAGGTGTTCTCTTCATGAGGACAAGCCCCACACTGACTAAAACTCTGACTGACAGATCAACATGGCACTGCCAGTGTGCAACAATTAGATACATGCAGTTCTAATGCTTTTAAAGGGTGGCAGCTAAACATTAAGCCCCATGCTTAATGTGTGCTTCACACAAGCATTCAGCTCAGATAAGTTGCAGGACTAACACAGTAATTAATTACACATAAATCTGATCAAAATGTAACTTGGAAAACACATGCAGCCCCTATGTATATCTTACAAATATTCAGCATTAGCTTCCTATATAAATGTGCCTAACAGTAAATGAAGGCAGCACTTTATTTAAAAGAATAAACTACAGCATTTTAAATTAATTCTTAAGGTTTCTTGTCGCATCACAGTGTTCTGAAATTTGATTAAAGGTGTGCAAGCAAAACAAGATATAAAACCCCATAAAGAAGTAGAATAACAGATAGCCTTGTTTTATTTACCTTCTGCTCTGTAGCAGACATCCTCTCATCAAGCCAGCAGCTCCTGAATCCAACAGGATATAGTGCAAAGCCAGGCCATTCGGGGTGTCATTTCAGAATGTAGTTCATTTCAGTATATAGTTTATTTGTTTCAGTATATAGTGTATGTGAATTTTTCAGTCTACAGTGTATGCATTTCAATTCATAGTGTATGTGTTTCACCATGTAGTGTATTTGTTTCAGTATATAATGTGTTTTTTAAATACATTGTGTATATATTCAGTATATAATATATTTCTCTCAGTATATAAGTATGCAACATTTTTCAATAGAGAGGTGTTTTAATATATAGTGTATTTGTTTCAGTATATAGTGTATGCAGATTTTTCAATACACAGTGTATTTATTTCAATATATAGTGTATGTATTTCAATATAAAGTGTAGATGTTTCACTATATAGTGTATTTGTTTCAGTATATAGTTTATGTGCTTTTTCAGTGTGTAGTGTATGCATTTCAATAGATAGTGTATGTATTTCAATATATAGTGTATTTGTTTCAGTATATAGTGTATGCATATTTTTTCTATATATAGTGTATGTGTTGCAATGTATAGAGTATTTGTTTCAGTAGGTAGTTTATGTGGGTGTTTCAGTCTGTAGTGTGTGCATCTCATTAGGTAGTGTTTATGTTTCAGTACATAGTACATTTGTTTCAGTGTATAATGTATGTGGATTTTCAAGTTCGGTATGTAGATTTCAGCAGATGGTGTATGTATTTCACTATATAATGTAAGCATTTCACTATATAGTGTATGTGTTCACTATATGATATATGCATTTCAGTATACAGTATATATATTTCACTATATGATGTATATATTTCAATAGTGTATGTGGTTCACTACATTGTGTATGCATTTCACTATATAATGCATATATTTCACTATATGATATATGTATTTCACTATGTAGTGTATGTGTTTTACTATATAGCCAGAGATTATGAATGATGTCCCTAACGGCTTGCCATACTGTTCCTTACTTTTGTGGAGCTGCCTAAAGAGCCTACAGTCACACACCTAAAGAGGGCATTGTTTGGATCAGGCAAGGCTGTATTTTTATCTGGTGTTTCTGCTGTGGACTTACCAGTAACAGTAGATTGGAGCTTTTGAAAATTGTGATGGAACCTGTAATAAGAGCATAGCAGGTTGGCTTTCATCACCATTTCATTATCTTTTAGCATCACTTTACAAGAACTTACACTTAGTACAAAACACTTCCTGCTTATTTTATTCTGTCCCTCATTCATCAGCAGCAGCAGTAGATGCGATGAGGTGATAGTACAATTCTGTTTCATCTGACTAGATTCTTCTTACGTTTCTTACCATATCACTTACAGTAACAGGCTTAGAGACAGATTTCAAAAAGAGAAAAAAGGTCTTTTTGTTTACCCTGCAAATGTATTTTCTAGCTCAGACAATAATTCTTTTGCAACTTGGTATGTCAAGCCATAGTTTAAAAAATTGCTCTCACCTTGGCTGATGATCAAAGTGTTGCACTTTGCAAAGACAAATGGTTCATTTATGCTGATGGAACAAGGCTGCCTTTCAGACTGTCATTGATTTTAAATTAAAAGTAACTGCTGTGTTCTACATGAAGGGTGACAACAATAACAAAGTGGTCTGTACGTAGAGCTGTTTGTTGCAAGTCCATCGCAAGGTGCTGGGGGGTTGGAATGCCTGAGTACCATAATCTTACTAATCAACAATCTGAATATCTCAATGCAGCGTAACAGATAATCAATGCTTTGTAAAATTACTCAAGTGGAGCTCACTGCTAGACTTGCACATCGGGTCGCCAGGTTTAATTGGCTGGCTTTGTTTATTAATTTTAATCTTTCATCTTACTTTCTTGTGGGTTCTCCCTGATGTGCTCACTGCATAGCCTAGTGTAGAGTCAAGCAAATACAAGCCATTCAGTAGTCTCAAGTTCTCTAGGATTCAAGTTCATTTTGCATAGAGATTCAGTGACAAAGGCAATAACAGGACTAAAAGCATGTGCTCCAGTGGAGGAAGTGTTTGCCTGGGTCCGCTGCCGACCTCAAGTAGATTGCAAACTACAGATCATGAGAATCATTGAGTGTGGCTGACTGCAGTGTATCCCTCTTTGTGCAGATTTTCTAACAAGCTTAGCACGCTCTAGTCCCCTGCCTTTTGGCTAGGGATTTAGGGAAGGTATCACTAGTAGGACTGAGGGACAAAATTAGGGAAGTGAAACAAAACCCTTTACACTCACTTCCAGATACAGTGTGTAAATAGTGATAAAATAGTTCGGTCAGCAAAACTTCACAAATGAACAGAATGGCTCAAAAGACACTGGACACTGCAATATGAGACCAGGGCTTGGACATACGATTATATCCACGATTTATTAACACAATGTTAACACATGCTGAGTAGCATTCTCCACCCAACCCACCAAACGTTTTTGTGCACGCTATGTGCTCTTTCTCAAGGTGACATATCACCAACACCCACATAACCCTTTATAGTGTAATTCCTCAAAGTGACAGTATACAGATACTGTATATCTTCAAATATAAAGCCACCCTCAAACATAAGCCACTCTTGCAAATCAATGTTTGTAATAAAAGCTGCCCTCTCTGTTTAGCCATGGCTTACACTGGGAGAAATACAATCGATGTGCTCCACTACTAGGGGCTATGCAAGTTTAAGTCCATTTCAAAATGTTACTTTTGTTTCTGTTTAACACGCTTCTGTACTGCTCTCATAAGTTCTAACCTTATTTTGTACAATTGAAAAATAAGTAAGTTTAAAGTGTAATAATGACTTGGCATAATTATGCTACCAGAAGTACCAGAAGTGATGGAGCATAGTTTAAGAAAGATTTTTAATTATTTTTAAACATTAAAAAAGAAAACACAGTTTCATTCGTAATCATGCTTAGAATAAGCTAATGTACTTACTACACAAGATTCTCTGTAGCTTCTGATTAATTCAATCTCTGATTGCTACCAAGATCAGAATCGTAACAGCTCAGAGGCTCTTGTATGACAGTTTCACTGCTCGTGGTGTCAGCGTTAGAGCAAACTGCTTCTGAGGATTTCATCACTGCCTACTTTGTGATCAGTTCTTCCCGGACTTTGGCAGTTCCACTCTCCTTTGTGCAACTTATCACATCAGGGTCACAGCTTGTTATAGCACAGTCCTGCTGAGAAAAAAAATTAAAAATAGCTGCAGTGTTAGATGTGTGATTGTGTTGTACTTTCTCAATACCAGTACCCCAACAAATTTTATAATCATGTCTCTAGTGACTGCCTGCCACCAAAGCTTTATCTACTCAGAATCTTGTCCCTGCTGAGTGCTTGTGGGTTACTGGCTGTGGTTCTCTCCTGCTTCTTTGTTGCCATCCATGTATCTTAAAACTCCCTGTAGGCAGCTTTGAAAGGAGCATTCCAGCGAACGTTGGCAGGATGTAAAACCTTAGTGCGGCCACTAGGTATTACCTCAGTTACAATTTGTTTGCAGCCTTTTTCACAGCAGGCAACATGTGACACTGAAAGGCATCCTACACCAAGAGATGATTACTAAAAGCAATGGAACCCCACACTTTTTCAAGCCAGAAAAGTCAGCTCCTCACTCATCCAGCCATTGGGTGGCATAGCCAGTACCACTCCGATACATGCATAGTTTCTTTAGGGATCCTCTTTCCTTTTAGGACAACAAATGGGGCAACATGCATCGCTGCTAAGCACACTGTTACTCACTGTTTTTCATTGCCAGTAGTTAGGAGGTGGACAGACTTACAACCAACAAGATCTGTGGTTTTAGTACCGAGCACGTCTGCTCAAATAGCAGTCTTGTCCACATTGCCGATCATTGTTGGCAAAAGTTGATGGGCTGCTATCTGACAAGCACAGAAGCAGGCAAAACATAGCCCTCTGCTAAAATACTTTGCTCTAAGAGTGTGACCTACAGTTGTGAATTGTCTAATAGCTCCCAGCATACATAAGCGTGTCTACCCATCCCGTGCTGGCAGTAAAGGAAGGGTCCTCAACAAAGGCAGTTGCTTTTAGTGCCTCGGCTTTTCATGTAACATGATAATGTTGCTCTCGCTGTAGAGTAATCCAGCTGGCCAGGTCAGTGTCAACCTTGGGGTACCTTGCCTTCTCCCCAAACCATCTAGTCACTTTCATTTCTTATTGGACCCCATAGATCCCATCAGAGACACCTTCTCCTTGAGTGTGGCCAGCTTTTCCTCCACTCTGTAACCTGTTTTTCATCTATATGGAGGGCTGCTGCAATGGGATATATTTCCCTCTTTCTCAGCTCTCTAGCAGCAGCAAGTTTAAAATCCAGATCAAAGGTTTTGTTTTTGACATTGCTCAGTTCACTTGCACGCTCTCTATTCCTTTCAACTTTCAAAATGCCTCTCTATCACTCCACTACAGCTGATCTCCTTTTAACCTATTAGCTGATTGTAAATTAATATTACAAGCTGCCCTCGAACATAAGCCACCCTGGAACATAAGCCTCAGCTGAAGCAGCGTTAATGGTGATAAAAGCTTGACTTTTAATCAAAGATATACGGGATGCAAAGAAGCAAGCGGATATATAAATGCATGCTAAATTGCTAAGTGCAAGTGAATCTGTGATGCCTATCGTGGGGGGATTACCTTAAGTAGGACTGAGAGAAAAATTAGGGCAGTGAAAAAACCTTTACATTGACTTCCAGATATAATGTGTATTCTTTGCAAAAAAAAAAAAAACTATGCTATGGCACTAGTTAGGGTGCCTAATGCCAAAAAGTCATGAAATGGAGACGTTATGGTTTCAACCCTAACTCCCTCCCCACTCTGCAAGCAGCAGCAGGAAAAAAACATTATGTTTTCACCTCTCTTGCGTCTTACTCGAGATCAGCGTGGGATGTGCCTTGGGTTTTCATCCTAACACTCACCCCATTCCATCAGTAAATAAGCTGAAATGGGTACAGTATATGAGAATGGGGTGAGCATTAGGGTTGACAATCCTTTACATTGACTTCTAGATATAATGAGTATTCTTTGCAAAAACTACATTAAAGGTACCAATTAGGGTAACAATGCCAAAAAGAATCAGGAAGCCGACATTATGGTTTCCAACCTCAGCTCTGTCAATTACTGTCAGCGAGCCCATACTGTATGCACTCATTCACAACTCAGTTGGCGGCCAGCCATGGTGGTGAGAGGAGGTTGTGCTGGTCATGGCTAGGGATTGGGCTGGGGGAGATCGGGTGGTGGGTCACTACCTGACAGGGTGGGGGTGGGGGCATCCACTAGACCACCAGGGATATGATAATGTGGATTTCACGAGCGGGATGGACCACTAGACTACGAGGGACATTATAAAACATAAATAACAGGACAGCGATCGGTATCAGAGTTGGGGTCACTAGACTACCAGGGCAATTTATAAAATAAAAAAGAGCGGGATGGGAATTGTCAGTCGGGGAGGGGAGGCACCAGTAGACTACCAGGCCATTTGTTTAAGTAATGTGTATGGGGATGATGATCAGAGAACTGGGGAGGGACCATTGAAATACCAAGGATGTTATTTTATTATATGGGGACAGCGATTGGAGAGCGGGGAGGGGAGAGACCACTGGACTACCATGGCAGTTTGTCTTTATATGGGGACGGTGATGCAGGAAAAATATGAATGAAAGTGTTTTTTTACTGAAAACCATCAAATAAATACAGAATTAACACAGACCCATACTAGAGGGACTTAACATTTACAGATACTGTTAAGTGATGATCATAAAATACCATACACAACACAAATAACAGATTACACAAACTTTAAAAGATTAAAAAAACATAAACCCTACTCCACTAGGAAACTATTTCACTCTATCTTAAACAACCATACTGATTTCTGGAATTTAAACATTTTATACTTTTCTCTGTACCCTGTGGCAAAATAAAGCCAACTGAAATACTGACACTGAGCCCCATGGAGAATTGACTTTAATCCTCTGCACATGCAGTACTTTAACTGCACCCTGACTCCTTTCACTTTCGATCCCTTTTCAACAATATTGAAACTGTTCTGCACATGTGGTAAGTTATCTCCAGTAGTTAGAGGTGGACAGACTTACAACCAACAAGATCTGTGGTTTTGTGGAGCCGACTCAGAGACCAGAAAAACATGATTTTTAAATGTACATATCTTAAAAACTATAAAACTCCCAAGCATCAACCACCCCATGAAATCCTTCCACACCAACATACACAAGCATACAAAATTGCACATTTTAAAGATCTATAGTTTTTTTTATCTAAAGGGAGCAAAAATGTGGGAAAAAACACCATTGAAATCAATGGGAAAATAGTATTTGTTTCACACTTTAATATCTTTGAAAATACTAAATGAATTTACATGAGACTTTCAGGGATTGTAGATTCTGCCATGAACAACGAATCCTGAAAGTTTCATGTAAAGCTGTAAAGCCATCTTTCTGCAAGCAGGAAACAAAAATCAAGTTTAACATAGAACTCACCAGCCACCCTAACTTTGGGGCACTACCATTTAATAAAGTGGTAAAATGTTGTTGTGTCATGAAATCTGCTAGTTGCCCCAATGCAGTCTTCACCCCACCCCAGATGTATTTGTCTTCTTAGGTATCACAAGGTAAAGGCTAAGCACTCAGAAAAATAAAAAATTCAAACATTCACCCAACATGATGTATCCAGTAATGCTCAGCTTTATTTATATGACAGGGTGATGCACAGTACAAAGCTTAACCACTACACTTGCCTAGAAGCTTTGAAAGGACTCTCTTCATGGGGGCATTCCCTGTTGATGAGAGTCCTTACCAAGCACCAGGGCAAACAGTGGTTAAATTTGTACTGTGCATCACCCGTCATATGAAAAAGCTGAGAATTACTGGATACATCGGCAGTTGGTGAATGTTTGATTTTTATTTTTCTGAGTGCTTAGCCTATTACCTAGGGTTATGTTTGACAGGTGGGCTACTTGTTGGCTTGAGCACCAGCCTCTCTGCTTGTTTGCAGTGGATATTTTCTACATGTTTGAGGTATCAGTATGGCTCAGTCGGTAGCACATCTGTCTCTGGTCCAGAAAGCCATGGGTTCTAGCCCCACACCGGGATTGAGCTCATACCTAAATGTTAGCACTGAGTGCAGTACTGCAGGGTGCTGTACTGTTGGGGTATGCTGTCCTTCAGATGAGATGTTAAACGGAGATCCCTTCTACCCATCTCTGGTGCTTTCCAGGTGGAAGTAAAAGAACCCAAGGCACTTTCTGCAAGAGTAGGGAATTTTTTATTGCACAATAATAAACATAAATAATACATATAAATAATGCAGAACAGTATAAAAGGAAACATAAATCAAAATGGTGGAGGATAAATACAGAATATAAACCTCAAGACTTTGGTACAAATAATATTTAAAATCTTCCTAGAAGGAGGGAAAATAATACAAGGAGAGGGAAGTTAAAACACAAAAATTGTTTTCCATCTATTAGGAATTCTATAGTACTTTAAACAAAAAGCATTGTTAGTTTGTATTCCTCCAATCAGAAGATATCATCTTCTTATACAACCAATATAATGATTTCCACCACTGGGAATACTTATTATGGTTGTTTGTTATTTTCTATTGCTATAATCTCCTGTATCTGAAAGCAAAGCATTTCATTTTACTTGTGATCATTTCTATTTGTTGCAGTGTTAGTTTAGAGCATGTCTGCCATATGCAGTATTTACAACGTATCAATATTAATCTTATTGTACTTTGGTTATGTTTAGACCATTGTACAGGAAGAATACCTAAAAAATAACATCTCGGGTGTCAGGTTCTGAAAGGAGAACCTACCTATTTACTTTGGAGTAATTTCCAAAACTCCTAGATATAAGGACAATCAAAAATAAGTGTTCCATTGCTTCTAAACTATCAGAATATGAAACTCTAGCACAGTGTATTTTGTCATTCCTTTGTGCTTTAAGTTGTTTCTTACATTGAGTTTCCTATGTGAACTTAACCGTAAAATGTCTCTCATTTTGTCAGGTGTTCTGGCATCTGTAAGCATCTGACTGATCTGGTTTTGTTCTATACTGCAGTGGGTCTATTCCAAAGGAGGGAGTTCAAAATGTGTAGATATAACTTGGTTATAGAAATATTTCCTAGTAGTCCTAAGAATTTGTGTCTTTGTGGTTCCCCATTGTTTCAGTTTCCAAAACTGCTGAAAATAATAGGGTAATCCTATAAATTTAGTTTGTTTTAAGAGTGGGGTGGAATTACTCCAATCCTATAAAAACTGGCCTATTTGATCTTTTACCCATAGTGTCCATATAGAGGTTGAATCCGTAAGTAAAGGCTTAATATTAAAATAAAGGAAAACACTGAGAAAAATATGAGGGGTTAATCATATTCAAACCTCCATAAGCTATTTCTAAATAGTTGACCCCTCTTTTATAGGGTTCAGTCGGCTACCCCAGACACACTGAAAAAACCCAACAACTATTTAGTGTAGTATCCAATTGCCTGGGGGGTGACATTACTTAAATGTGGAAACATTGGTAATAGATAAGTTTTAACCACTATAATCTTTTATTTTGCTCATGTGCCATTTATTCCACAGACACACAGGACTTAAACATTTTCATAGTAGTCCTTCCCAGTTATGTACTACAGTATCTCCATGGCCAAATTCTGTTCCTAATACTTTACAGGGTTTGAAGAAATCTTTATTCCCCATTATCTCTGTAACCTCTGGATGGAGCGACCTATGGGTATGCGATGGCCTTTTGTGTAATTTATTGAGGCTCCAGTTTGTGAAGTAAATTCTTGTAATGTTTCCTTGGCAGCTGTTCTGAAAGTTGGTCTGCTAAGATTAAACAGACATCATCCATGTATGCAGCAGTTTTAATTTTCTATCCTCTAGAGACCGAAGGCATGTAATACTGTATTTGTAGACATGTTTACTGTTTGTAGTATAGGATCTAGAGCTATAATATACAATATAGGGCGTAGAGGGCACTCTTGTTGATACTCCATTCAAAATGGAACACTATTTCCCAATCCATCTATTAATATAGGAAACACTATTGCATCTTCATAGCAAAGTTGTATCTACTTAATGAATTCTCTTGGGATCCCATGAGCTTGTAGGTAATTCCAGAGATACACATAGGAATCTTTGTCAAAAGCTTTAGTTTGGTCCATACTTAGGTGAAATCCAGTTAGTTTTTCTTCTTTCTCTATGATTTTACATAATAGTATCAAAATTTCAGTTATTTTCCTATCAGGGATGGAAAACATCTGGGTAGGGTGTAATACAGTGTCCAGAATGTTTGCTAATCTATTCCTGAGGATTTTGTAAAAATCTTAAAATCAGTGTTAACACAGAAGCGTCACGTGAGACTTTGTGACAGATAAGGACCGCTTGGCCCACCTAGTCTGCCCATTCCCTACCTAGAAGATAAGCTGCAGATCCTATTTAACCAACAGCCTATTTCTGCCTACCCCTCACAAAATTGCCTTATGACTGTCCCATGCATTCTTGAATTCTCCACAATTTTAGACCCACAACCTCCTCAGGAAGGCTGTTCCATGCCATCCACCACCCTCTCTATGAAAAAATACTTCCTCCACATTGCCCTGATGAGCCATCCCCTCTATCTTCAAATTGTGTCCCCTTGTTCTTGCACATCTCTTTTTCTGAAAGATGCTACCCTCTTGGACTTTGTTGATTCCACTGAGGTACTTAACGTTTTTCTATCATGTCTCTCCCCCCTTTCCACAAGGTTATACATATTAAGCTCCTTTAGTCTCTCCTCGTATGGCTTCTCTTGCAGACCCTGCACCATTTTAGTTGCCCGCCTCTGAACTGCCTCCATCCTGTCTATGTCCTTGCGGAGATGGGGTCTCCAGAACTGGATGCAGTACTCAGATGGGGTCTCACCAACTGTCTGTACAGGGGATAACAACTTCCTGTTTTTGCTGCTGATGCCTCTCCCTATACATCCCAGTATCCCCAGTCCTCCCTACCGCCTTCTCCACATTGCTTGCCAGCCTTAAGGTCATCTGATATGATTACCCCAGGTCCCTTTCCATTTTGTTGTTGTTACTACCTCCTCCCCCATAGTGTAATCTTCCCTGGGTTTTGTTTCCCAGGTGTATTACTTGCACTTCTTTGCATTGAATCCAAGCTGCCATACTTCTGACCATTCCTCCAACCTTGCCAAGTCCCTCTCATCCTTTCCACGCCTCCTTGTGTATCAACCCTGTTGCAGATCTTGTGTCATCTGCAAAAGGCATACTTTTCCTTCCAGTCCCTCTGCAATGCCACTTATAAATACATTAAAAGGACTGGACCCAATACTGAACCCTGCTATACCCCACTAGTAACCCCTCTTTCTTCAGAGTGGACTCCATTTACAATTACCTTCTGTGTCCTGTTGTTCAGCCAATGTTTTATCCAGGCTACCACCCTGGGACCCACTCCCAGGCTGGTTAATTTGACTACTGATCTTTGTGTGGGACTGTGTCAAATGCCTTGCTAAAAGTCTAGGTAGGCCATGTCCACAGCCCCTCCTGGTCTACTACTTTGGTCACCCAGTCAAAGAAATCAATCAGATTCATCTGACATGACCTTCCGCTGTGAGTCCATGCTGCCTTGGGTCCTGTGACCCACTGGACTCTAGATACTCAACAGTGCTTTCCTTCAGAAGTGATTCCATCACTTTCCTACCACAGAAGTCAAACTGACAGGTCTGTAGTTTCCTGCCTCTCTTGGTCCCTCTTTTGTGAAGGGAATCACATCAGCCTTCTTCCAGCCCTCAGGTACCACACCATCCTCCCATGATATGTTAAAAGGGTAGTCAATGGTGTCACTAGTTCTCTGCTTAATTCTTTAGAATTCTGGGGTGAATTCCATCTGGCCCCATTGCTTTGTCCACCTTCAGTTTTAGGAGTTCTTTCAGAACCCTTTATTCTGTGAAAGGTCTGGGATCAACCCCTCTTCAGAGTGCTTCTGTTAATTAGATTAGGCACCTCCTCCTTCCTCTTTTGTGAATACTGAACAGAAGTATTCATTCAGTAGCCCTGCTTTTCACTGTCACTCTCTGTCCACTCACCATCCATTCTGTTCAGTTTCACTATCCCTCCTTTGTCTCCACGCTCCTGATATACTTATAAAGGTTTTATCCCCTTCTTAACCGAGTTGGCTATCTTTTCCTCAGTTTGTGCCTTTGCTATTCTGACTACCCTCCCAAAAAGTTAAGTAGTGTGTTTGACCTCCGGTTGGGTGGTAGTTCTTTTCCCCAGATTCATGTAAAAGAATTAAAAGGCCTTTATACATACTGTTTGGCAGTTTGGTAGTATCTGAGAAGGAGTTCTATAGTTGAAGCAATTCTGGTAATAAAGCGGGCACTAGGTTTTATAGAATTCTCCAGGAAATCCATCGATCCCTGGAGCTGTGTTATTGTTTAATTTAGATGCTGTGGTACTTAGTTCCTGTGCAGTGGTAGGCTGCATTAAGGACTTTGCTATTTTGGTGTCGTAGATGTAATGGGCAGGTTGCTAGCCAATCTGTTTTCTGTTCTATGTTTAATTCAGGTGTTTTAAACATCTGTGTAATATATTCCTGTATTTCTTGAAGTATTTCTTTTTAGTATGAAGATTCTGACCCATGCTGTTTTTAATGAATTTCATAGATTTCTTTGGCGTCTGTAAGTTGCAGCCGACAAAAGGGTTTGTCTGGAGTTCCATTAGTGCCAAATTTGTGTTCAGTTTCCAAATATTTTATCCTGTTGTATTGGTATTGTTTCATGTTTTCTTTAATTTTAGTTATTTGTTCTGAATAGTCATGTCTTCCTTCATTCTTTAGGAGCTTATAGAGTTTAATACACAATTCTTCATGTTTTGTTGATTTGTTTTACCCTGGACTTTCCCTATTGTTTGAAAATATTCTGTGAAATTATTTTTGCTATCTTCCCACCAATCCGTAGGTGAATCATATAAAAATAAACAGATTGTCTTGCCTTAATTATGAAGGAAGACTTGACTAGTTTCTGGATCTGTTAGTAGGCTTAAGTTTAACCTTCAGTACCCTTTACCAACTGCAGAATCGTGAGGTATTTGCAATAGTCAGAAGAAAACCATGGTCCGATGATGCTGCTGGAAAAACCTTTGCTTTTCTAATGGATATGTTCAAGAAATAATGTGGTTGTCTATTCTAATGGATAGCCTTCCTTTAAAAAGGTGTGTTCTGGTGCTGCTGTAGTAGTTTGAAAGCATCTATTAAACCTGTTTGGTTTAATAAATTATTTAAAAGGTGGTATCGCATGAAGATTTTATCTGTTTTAAACCTCTGTCTGTTGTCAATCTGCTGCAGTTAAAATCGCCTCTGTACAAAATGTTTCTGGAGGTAAACAGATAAGGTTTTATCTGTTGTAGAAGCTCAATACGGTTTGCCTTGGTCTGGAGGATATATATTAATGTCTAAATTCTGTGAATTTCTTTTATGTCCAGTAAAGTGCCCTCCATGGGTGCATGTCCACTAGGTGTATATTTTAACTGTGGGATTATTAATGTAAATACCTAACCCACTACACTTGTCTTCTCCCAAGGACTGATGTGTAGACTCAAAATTCAGGCTGCACTTGCTTTCTGTGTGTCCAGAAATGAATGCAGTCGAGTGTCTTGTAAAATTCAACATCATACATATAATTGTCAAATGAGGCATATGTAGTAAGCCATTTTCTCTTAGACTTGGCACTGTTCACATTTAGTGAGGCTATAGACAATTCAGAGTAGGGCAGAGTCATGAGTTAGGGTAGAGAGGGTTCAGGTGACATTTTTGACCCCAGATCTAGTTCCATAATGCCTTCGTTAGGTTTCCCTTTTCAGGAAACTGTGTTCCTCAGTGTCTGATGTTGTATCCTTTTCAGATGAGTGGATTGAGGCAGTATCCGATTCTTCCTCCATTTCTGTCCCCCAAATTGTAATGTAGTAAATGTGTTAGTGATCTGGATAGTGTCAGAAAAAATAGAGAGGTCTTTTTTTTTTTGGTAGCTTTTCCCTTTCTGTGCAGTCTGAAACGTCCTCTTCTGGAATGGGAGAGGGGCAGCATATCTTGTTGCTCAAGTATTATAATCTCAGGTGGGTGTGACGTACTTGGAGTAGAATGTCACTTCTGTTTCAGTGACTTCTGGGGCTGTAGTAATATTTGTAGGTTCTGGGGGAACAGTCCTATAAGTAGGAGGTACAGGTGGTACCTCTGTTTGCCTTGGGCTTTTCGCCAGGAGTTAGCAACGAATGTGGTGCTCCTGACAATTCTGGCAGCTTTATTAATGAAGTCCTGCTCCTCCATGGTCTGCACTAGCTGTACTGTGTGCAGCTCAGGGACAGTCTGTAAAGTGTGGCCACTTTCTTCACATAGATTGCACTTTGGCTTGCCTGCAGTGAAAACAGGAATGACCTAGTACTCACACTGGGTGCATTTTAGGACTTCGAGTTGTTACTTATGTGTCTGGGCGATCTGCATTTGTAACAAGCCCTCAGTTGTCCTTGATCAAATAAAATCCCTTTGTCCCTGCCAAGTAGAAACAGTTCGGTAAATGCTGAATATCTGTATCATCTTGTTTTAGTTTTATTTAAATTTCTACCCTCAGTTCCAAAATCCCTCATTGTCAATAATCAGGTCTGGTGTTCCTTGAATGTCACAACATTTCTCAAGCCAATACATGATATCTGATAGGTTTACTCCCTCATTCCTAAACAGCACTGTGATAACTTTAAATATTTGTTTAGTAAGGGAATTATTTGGAAGGGTCTAAAGAGGGTTGTTTTTGTGTTGAATATCTGGTCTAAAATTTATCCAGCAGTGCTGGATTCTAAAACTGACACGATTACGTGCTCCAGAGGCGTGGATCAGGGCATAAACATCTGCTGGCAAAAACCTAGAGCCTGTTTAATAAAATTTCCCTCACATAAAATTAATCGAGAGAGGTCCATGCCTTCAAGTATCTAATTCTATTGGCATGCCATCTCTTTGCATTATTAAACAGACTGGCATATGTGGGGGTACTAGTAGATTCTGTATTGGGAACAGAGTTTGTATGTTGCAGTTCCAGTAACGCCCACACTAGCAATTATCGGGGTTACCTGAAGTCCCATCTTCTATTGGGATTGCTTCTGTAAGTGCTTCATAAAATATTTCTGCTGTGTTTTCAAGGGGAATAAAGCGGTGTACCTGTGTCTGTCAGTTGTTCTTCGGTACAGGAAGCGGGACAGCTCCATCAAATAGTGCTTTGCTATGTTATTTGCTGGATTTAAAGCATAGAGGATACTGATGCTCCTGGAACAGCGATCACTGGATCAAGTATCCAGTTCCCTTTGAAGTTTTCATCCAGCTTATGGGTTACGCCATCTCTGGTGACCATTTTGTTCTTGCCTCTGTCTGTGACAATGTTCCTTGTTCAGTGGGGCTGAGGTTCGGATCGCATACTTCTGAGTCCCAGAAAAATGAAAAACTTTATTCTGTTTTTTTTCCTACAGTTGAGGGTGAGTTGTTGAGTTAGCTTAATGTATTTTCTCTTCATCTAGTTGTTTTCGGCTGTAATGTAGTCATTTTCTGCTTCTGAAAGCTGAGCTTGTAGAAGTTGTTTCTTTTCTGTAGTTCCTCCTTCAAATGTTGCTCCATTTGTCTGATTTGATCTTCCTCATCTTTAAGGCACAATTCTTCTAAAACCGGTTGTTCTTGCGCTTTTCTGGCATACTAGCAGCAGTGTCCCTATTATCTCCATTGTTGGTGCACATTGCACTCTCCATTCCTTTCACCTGCCCCTCCATCGCTCCTCCATTGGGTCTGATCCTCCATCTCTCAACAGGAAACAACAGTGCCCCTGTGAAAGAGTAGGGAAGTTTGTTTATTGAAAATCATACAGCATAACAGACAAAACAAAAATCCTTACAGAGTTAGGAAAACATATTTTCAATTCAGATTAATACAGAGAAAAATAAAGAAGCATCAGCAAACTCAAAAAGTTAGCAAGTTAAACATTTCTGCAAAAGACTTTTATCACAATATAGTAATAGCATCAGAACGTCTACCATTCATGCAACTGGAATATCATTATCTGTAACCCAGGTAGGTTTCTCCACCTCTGCAATAAATCTCTGTGTGCATATTTCATGGATTTATGTGCATACACATTTTTTAATTCATTCATGACTTTCTGCAATAATTCTGTATGTGAAATTTGTTTTTGTTTCAGAGTAAAAGGACTTCTACTGTTCCAGATGTACCATTTAAGAACCACAAAAATTAAATTCAGACTACTACGATCCCATTTTTCCCAAATATGTGGGTATATCCCATAGATAAGAATGTCATAAGTAACTGTAGTGAAGCAAGGCTCTTTCCATACTTGTGCTACATATGCTCAAACGTCCCTATGTATGTGCAGGAAAAAAAGAGATGGTGTATTGTTTCATGTTCCTGAATACAACCTGGTCTTGAGCATAGCCTGTCCTCCACCTACTTGTGTTTTTGGTTAGCTTTTATGTTTAGCTTTTTGTGACAGCATAACCAGTGAATATCTTTCAGTTTTGGAGGAAGACGTGGTTCAACTATTAGTTTTTTCAACTGAGCGGTATACTGTACTGGGCATTTTGAAAGGTGACAAGTTCTGTGAAGTGAGTTTCCAAAACCTTGTATATACTTGTTTTTCGCATTAGTTAATACCATGTGACTAGATATTTTCCTTGTTTTTAATTTCACAAATACATCTCATGAATAAGAAATGGACTGTGGGTCAGTTTTATAAGCTTTTGCATCCCTGTTTCCCAGGTAGAAAACCACAATTGTATAGGTAAAAAAGTAGATCTGTCCAGACCTTCCCAGTATGTCAGAGTACAGGTTGCACATTTGTAAAAAGAAACTGACAATATAAAATTAAGACTGGATTTACCATATTAAGACCAACCTGTGCTAGTGATAAATATAATATGTTCCTTTTAGTGGATTCAAGCGACTGCACCACACTGCTTGGAAGAATATGCTCCAACAGTGTTGTTTCCCTAGGTTTAGGTGGAGAAAATGTGACAGAGAAAGATAAATGCTGGTAATAAATCGTTTTTATCAAATATATTCTTTAGCCTTACTCAAGGACCATTGGTTCTATCTCTATACCATTACTTTCCCTTTTCAATTTCTGATCCCAATTATGTAAATCTTGTGCAGCAGCTCCAAATTCCATACCCAAAGTAAATTGGGTCCTGTGATACACATATATCAGTCACTGATAGTTCCCCTGAAGCCTGGGTCCCCAATACATATCCTTACTTTTGTCTATTTAATATAAGCCCCTGGAAATTAGGCGAATGCGTCGCAAATCCTAATAGCTTGTTTCGCTGCCATCAAGCTTGGTGCCATTATATAAATGTCATCCGCATAAGCTATAGCAGAAAATGGGTTTGCTCTGTTAGTATGTTAGTAACAGGAAGTTCTGTATTTAACTTCCTTATTAATGGAACTATGCTAAAACATATAGCACCAGGCTGATTTGATAGCCTTGCCGCACTCCTTTTCTAGGGTGCTATAAGTCCACATTGTCCATTCACTTATGGTGTAACTGCGGCATATTTGTAAAGCTGTTGTAGCCAGGAAACAAATGTTTCATATATTTCTTCAGCAAGAACCATAAGAATATATGATCCACGGAGTCAAAGCTCCTTGCTGATCCAGAGAAAGAATATAACCAACCTCCTTAACCCTGACTTCCTTTCAAAAGCTCTCTAAGGAGAATTAACTGATCAGTTATAGATTGCCCTGGAACAGTACAAGACGTGCCGAGAAATATGGAGAAAGATTAGAATACCCCCACAAATTCTGAAGATAGTTCTGAATGAGTCAGCATGTAGTTATACATTGCTGCCAATTCAGTGGCAATGTCTTTACCTGGGACTTTATACAACTCTGTTGGTAGCCCATCATTCCTGGAGCTTTACCTGTCGTAATGAGGTTATTGCCAATTCTATTTCACAAAGTTCTATAGGTCTGGACAGATTTTGTAAAATATTGGGAGGGCAATCTGGAATGTCAACTGAATCTAAAAAAAAAGAAATCGCCTTCTTGTCTACCTGTCCAGTTTTAAATAACTCCTTTGCATAATTACTGACTTCGGAAAAATATCCTGTGGGTTTTAATACATTATATGACCCTAGTACTGCTTCAAACACCTTCTTGTGTACTCTTTCTTTGCATCTTTTTTTTTTAGCTTTATATTTCTCCCCACCTGGCCTGGTCAGCCCTCGTCCAACCACCATCCATTGCATCCGTTCCTTCACGTCCTCACCACCGTAATCCCCGACTTACCCCCATGGCAGAGAAGCAGGCCCCCCACCTGCCGACGGATCCAGTTCAGGTGTTACCTTGAGAACAGAGCGCAACAGGAATGGCCATCAAGCCTGACCAGCCACAAGGTCGTTTCACGTTTTTCTTTCCTCTGTGGGAGCCCAAGGTGCTGCAGTACTTCGGCAGGCTCATGCGTGCGCCTGTGTGTGGCCCCACAAGCATTTGCCTTACTCCCACCCCTACTGTTGTGGCAGCGTGAGCACTGAGCCCAGCCTCCACCTTGGGTCAGGCATGCACCAACCAAGGATACCCCTCCCTGGAGATGGAGAGCTGTCCGTCGGACGCTCAATCCATCTCCTCCCGGACGACTTGTGGCCTGCGCTCATTTTCAATGTGGGTCGCCAGCATGGTGCGAGGTGGCTTCAACCTCAGCGCCACCAGGTTGGCCATCTTTGCAACTTATTAAGGGACAAATGTTACTAAGCTTGCCATGGGTTCCAAATTCTTGCTGCATTTTCAATGTTTGTATCTGTTTATTATGAAAGGAGGTCATAGATTCTTTAACTTGACTAATTTGGTTTGTAAAATCGTGTGTTGTGGTCTGTGCTAGGGACATCAAATGCTGTAGTTGCTTCCTATGTTTCAGGTATTGTAAATAGTCATTATTCCTAAATGCCTTACCAATGGCTTTTAATAAGAAGGTGAAGTCATGTTTTTGTCAACCCACCAGAGTACGGATTGTCATACATGTCATAAACAGATTTCTAGTGAAAGTAAGATACTGTAAGTGTTGTTTAACGTCTTCCTGTATTAGAAGGAGGAATTTAATTTCCCAGGCCTGGCCTCTGTCAATAAATAGGTTGAGATCTGACTACTAAATGTAATTCTTTATGATCAGAATATGCAGCTGGAGTTATGAAGGCTGTTTGTAGTGGCAGTGCTTTATTAGTGAAGAAAAAATCAATCATTGTGGCAGAGTGTCCCTTTTGAAAAGTAGGATCTATTCTGGATGTTGTTTGGTAATAAACATCTACTAAACCTGCTGTTTGAAGAATAGTTTTTAGGCAGTCGAATCACAATACACCTTTTTTCGTTGTTGTAGCAGGCCATCTATCTTTGATTGAGACCACAATTAAAATCCCTGCCCAGAGTATATTATGGAAGTATGCAAATAAGGTTGGATTTGTTGGAAAAAGTGGACTTTATCCGCTTTCGACTGTGGGGCATAAATATTAATCGAAAATATGTATTCTGGTAAATAAGGTCCGGATTAATACCCTACCAGGTACTAAGTCAATTAATATAAGTACTTTCACAGTAATGTCATTAAAAGTATGGCAACCCCTGAACAAGATTCCAACCCCATAGACCAATATGAAACCCCCAGAAATGCCACCATTTGGTTGCATGAGTTATTTCCTATACATTATGGAGCCGAGTATCCTGTATAAAAATTACACCAACATTGCTATTCGTAAATGTGAAAAAAAGAGAGTTGTTTGTTTATTTTGATCACTATTTACATTAATAGAACAACATGTTAAAGGTGTAAGCATTTAAAGACAGAAAGGGGATCATCATGGAGGTTCACGTTTAGTAGATGCGGTTTCTTTTCCACCTTTCACTGTAGGTTTTTTTGTTTTATTTCTTTATAAGTTTCATAAAAAGCAAAATCTTACAATAGTAAGCACAGAGAGTATACTCATACAGGATGAAATAACATCCTCATACAGGAGACGAAGTGATACCCTGCCAATTGTTACATCAAGGGGAAGTACCCATATCGCAAAAAAATTATTCCAAGGCTTCTAACAGCTCAGAGCTCTTCGGGATACATTTGCATAGAATAATTAAAGTCAATAACCATATTAATCATTGTGACTAAGCGCCTATATGTACCCCATTAAGACACTTTATAGTAAAACACTATAACAAGATATTATCCCGAATCCATTCAACAGATAGTACAGTGTTAAACAGTCAAAACTATGAACATTTCATGCAGGCTGCATCTAAACAAGTTACTGTACAGCACTAAACAGCACATTACAAGATAACCCCAGAAAATGAACCCTCATCACATTCGGTATAACTATAGAGACTACTGAACTGTAAAGTTCTGTAACAGTATAAATGTATACATTTGAACATTTAACCTCACCAAGCCAAAAAGACATCATTGCCCGCCCGCTCAGTGTATACCAAACAGACCCCAGTATAATACAGTGATAGTAACATAGCCCACTAGCAAGTCTGCTAGGATTTCACGTAGAAAAATTAAAGTTTCACCAAATTGGCTGGCGAGTCCGGGCATTCTTTAAGTGTGATAATCAGTTGACTGAAATACGTGAGGGGTCCATCATCAGTAGTAACCTAAGCAATTAAAACACAGTAGGTTAAATTAAGTCAACAGTCTGAGGCAGTTCTATCAGTACTCACAAGCCGACACATGTCAGGGTCCTGCAGGATTTACTCATCCGCCCCTCTTCTTCCTCCGAGGAATCAGCTGCTGTCCCTCCATGTCCGCTTTAATCCTGGTAACTAATTTAGAAGCGTCATTCGGATCATTAAACATGAAATTGTGCCCATTCCATACAATTTTAAGTTTTGCGGGAAGAGAAGCTGATGTTGTATTTTTCAGCCCCAGGAGAGTAGCGCACATGATCAAATGCCTTCCGTCTCTGCCTCATAGAGAAGGAGCGGTCTGGGAGCACCAAGAGTTCTGCTTCTCCATATATCAAATGTCTCTCTGTCTGGCCCTGTGCAAAACACGATCACGGACTCCCACTCCACTACATACCACCAGAAAAGTCCACGGTCCCACATTATCAACAGCAGCCCTTCGTGTTATAATACGATAAGCTTTCTCCAAAGTTAGAATAGGATCTCTCTGATAGTCCCAGGAGTCACTGTAAGTTTTGTTGTGTCCCTTCCTCTGTGTCACTCATCTCAATTTCAGAACCCCTCGGTTCTAGCCACACCTACCTGAGAATTTTTGATTCAATATCAGAAGGGTCATTGGTTTTTGAAAAACCTGAAATCTATTCTGTGTGGGAGTGACATTGATTTTAGGAACTTTAGAAGCTGGCTGACTCCATGGCTGTCTCCTTCTAGTTACCCTCTGTTGTTGCTTAACCTCTACAGCCTCTGGAAGGAGGGGCGGGGAGCATTGCTGTCTTGTCTGCTTGAGCGTGTGTGGCGGTATGCGAGGGATAGTGACTGGCACCTCAGAAAGTGTCTCTCATATGTGCTAATTCACTGTCTTTGTTGAGGAGGGGTGTCGGTGATGTCCATCTCTTTCTTCCACGGTTTCTGTCGTGAAGTCCGAGTTTGTTTTGGGGCCAGGACTGAAACAGGGCATGGAGAGGCAGTAGTACAATGGGCCCTCTGTGCCACCACTATCAAAAGCCTCTGTTCATTGAAATAACCATCGGCTGACTGTCTGTGAGCAGCTTTGGGATGACAAGCAGCATAGGAATGACCTGTGGTCCCACATAAATCACATAACACAGTGTTCCTACAGTGAGTGCTTGTGTGAACTAGACTGTTGCAAAGGGTACATTGTAACTTATCACAGACACTGCTAATATGACCAGGCATCCTGCATTTTATAACCGCGTTTTGGGTTGTCCTGCATAAAACAGGATACTTCTGTCCCTGCCTAAGAAAAAAGAGTTGGGCAAGTGTTTGCAACCCTGTGCCTGTGAATCTCAAAATTATCCTAATATGCCACCACCCAGTCCAAATATCCTCCGTCGAAGATGGCTTCTGGGTGGCCTGTAACTTGCACCTCTGTTTAAGCCAAAAGGTCAGATCCATGATACTAACACCTTCATTCCTAAACAGAACTGTTATGGTCTTGTGTGCTGGACGAAATAAAGGAATGCCTTCAAAGAGTCCACAAGGTGAAGTTTTAACACTGTTATAACTTTCCCAAAACTTTTCAACCTACTTTCAAGTTGAAAGCTGATGTCAAAGTTGTCTCCTGAAACATGAATGAGTGCATATACAGTATTTCTGAGGAGTAAAATGCAAATTTTCTTTTAGCAAAGTCCATGAACTTCCTATCAGGGAAAGTCTCAAGTCCCCTTTATATAGCAGTCTTATAGCATTATATCTTTTGCTGCATAGATAGGAGTCTGAAAGAAGCAAGCATCTGGCCTTGAATTATTCCCATGTTGCTCTTGAGGAGGTATAGGTGGAGGGCCTTCTTGCTGTTCTGTAATAGCAGGTTCACAAAGCGTCCCATTGAGAGTGATAAATCACTCATAGAGTCAACCCTGAGTGCAGCAGTGCGGGAGGGAAGGGGGTTCAGCTGTAGCATTTGAAATTTACAGAATAGGGTTCTGCGTAGGGAAGTTCAGTAGGTAATGCCAAGGGAGAATCAGTAACAGTACTCCCTTCCCCAGCTTCCACATGTTGTTCCATAACTAAATCAGCACTACTGGCAATATTAGCAACATTGCATTCACGTTCGCTTCTGGCAGTAATCTGTTCAGTATAGGCACTGTCATATTTACCCCGGTATTGTTATTGGAGAGAATCCAGAAATCCACTTACTGTACCTGTATCTGCCATCTGAGACCAACCCGCTGCCTGAAGCGACTGCTTGACCTACCAGAGGGTTTCTGTAGTGATAGATCTATCCGCCCATGAGCGTTGTTGCTTATCGGAAGGTTTCATTGCTGTTTTCACTGTCCTACCATCAGAGCGAGTGGCAAATGAGAATACTGTTGCTGTTGATTGTTGACCCGTATTGGTTTGAAAAACCGTGTCATCCGTTAGCCGTTCTGTTATCGCACCACTGGTTTCTTGGAGAAAATAAACAGAGGGCTTGCATTGCTAAGCAGGGCCGAATCGCCTCGGTATCGCTAGCTTTGGCATCTCTAAAGCGTTCGAAAGTTCCCATCCTCTCTGATTAAAGGATTTTCTTCCATTACCAGTAGCGCTTGAATCTCAGCCACAGTCAGAACTTTAGAGGAATGAGAAAGTCTGCTCTCCATTTCAGTCAATTCTGCTGTAGGAATGTCTTGCAAAACATCTTTTTTTTCTTTTTGTACACTTTATTTCTACGCCTCCACGAGGTAACTCTCTCTAGCAACTTCCTTGTCCAGTCTCTACCTCCCGCTGTGAAGCTCACTCCTGTAGCTCCTCTCCCGACCCAGGTGAAACCCCAGACTAATTCCCCACAGGGAAGGGTATCCCTGTCCATGGTGCTCTGTGACAGTGTAAGTGCAATTGGGGAACCACCGGTAGGAGCAAGGAGAGAGTGACCAGCACTGGGAGTGTGGTCTGGGAGGAAGCGCCTTCTCTCCTAGCCCCTTGGGAGGGATGTTTCTATTCGTCCCATGGAGTTCAGGCGTGCAATGGCAGCTGGGCTGGCGTGCCGCCACCTGCCGAACTCTACCCTTGCTATGCTGGCCAGCTGTCGTGCACTATCCTGGCCACCACCACGTGCCACTACGGAGTGGTGCGTCACCAGAGCACTCCCTAGGAAGAGGCTGTCCTGGGGACGCTTGATCTCTTCCTCCTCTGCCGACCCCAGCTCCCGGGCTCTTTCCCAAATCCGGGTTGCTGGCGTGGCGAGGTGTGGCATCCAGCCCTCAACCCTCGGCTCCACCGGGCCACGATTGCAAAACATCTTGAGTTCTGACATTCTTTCCTTGTTCCTGAGGTAAAATCTCCTGAATATCAAGGCTTTCTGTAACAATTCCAACAATTTCAGTCTCATTCTGCCATAGTTGAAGAGAGACCAGCTGTCCAACTGCCCGCATATCCACCTCCATGACCGTCTGACCAGTACTGAGTCTGCCATCCTTGGTCAGTGGTTCCCTTACAGGTCAGTAGTGGACTTTCCCCGGTGTCTTGGCCATTCCTCTTCCCATAAAACCGGTTCATGCAATTGTCCAGGCTGTGTGCGGGTGTTGATGTGTGAAATGGCTGCTACTACAATTGTCACATCACAATCAGTCTAGCATTGCTTGTAAAGTGCTTTATGATACAGTGTATATGAAAAGTGCTATATAAGTGCTGATTCTTCTTCTTAATCTCAACAGATCCTCATTCTTTGATCTTAACCTACAGGCACTAGGATCCTACTGGAACCAGAACTTTAGGAGTCGGTACACACCATCCTGTGGCACTGACATGTGGTGCCATGCCGATTGTATAGACAGAGGTGCCAGCCCCAACCATCTCAGTTCTGTTTTCTCCACAATCATAGAGTTCACTACCTCATCGAGGACCAGGACTTCTTGTTCCAACTACCTTTCTAGTCTACTACTTTGTAGTTTTCATCATAAATGTTTTGTAATGATGCAATTTACAGTTCAGTGTCATTTCTTTGCTAATTATAGTGCAGTTTTACTAAGTGCCAGGAGACTGGCTGGTTATGCTGCAGTACCTGCACACTGCGTGTCATGACCATTATCCTGCATTTCTTCCTTTCACTGGATAATGTCATTGTTATTTTTAACAGTTCCTTGGTGCCATTGCACTTCCTCCAGGCCCCAGAACTCATGTTGCCAATGTTGTAGGTCTGTGTCTAGTCCAGCATTGCACTGTCTGCCAGGCAGAGGCGGGCACAATAAAACAAAGGTCGAGGATGGAACCTTTTAGGTCCATCCTCATACAGAGGAGGACTCGGTTGAGGTCTTGCTTGAGGTCCATCGAGTACAAAGACATTGTTTACAGTTGTCTCCATGTCCATGCCTTAATGTGACATTGATGATGACAGTAGTACTTCATCACTACAGATGGGGCCCACATCAGTACCAAGATGGTACCGACACCGGAGAACCTTTGGCAAATGTCATACCTATCTATTTGGGCTCGCGATATCTATGGAGTTGATGGTGCCAGCGTCAGTGCTGTGATAATGCCAATCCTGTTTGCACTACTTTAGTACATTTTGTACTTTTTTGCTCCAGTTTCACATGGCACTGATGGTTCATCAGTACTGAGTGTAAAATTTTACTTAATATTTATACAATTTTGTACAATTCTCATGTTATGTCACGTGACTTTCATATCACACAAATGCCAAATTTCTCTAAAAGCTTGTGATGAATAAACTCATGCAACGGTACAAACACTGGTTAAATTATGGCACCTTCCTTTTTGACTGTAGTTGGTGCTCCAGATAAGGTGCCTAACAGACTCTTTACTCCTCCTCCTCCTCCTATGTTAAGAAATATTCTTCAGATTTTTTTAAGTAGTACCAGTACTCATCCTAACACTTGAAAATGTGCCACATCCCATAGAGTAGTACTTCATAACACTAATAGTGATTCAGAAGGAACAGCTTTTCCAGATTTAAAGCATTTTTGCATACAAAATGTGTTTTTCTCACCATATTTCAAAACGGTCCTAAATTACTCTTAACTGCCAGCATTATCTGCACAACTGGCTGTGGTGCCATAGATGACAGCTCCCCATTCCCGGGGTACCGCTGTGCAATCGAAATGGCCCTCAGAGCAGTAGTACTCAGTAAGCCATCCTCCAGTGGGTAGTACTGAGTTCATCTCATCTACCTGAAGGGAACCATCTGTTTGTGAAAAGAGGTGGCTGACATAACTAGAAAGCATCACAGTGGACAGACATAATAATTTTTCAGGCTTGTTACTCGTTTAACTCTTAATAAAGCTTTAGAAACAGCGCTTCGATTGGAAGGCGCTAGGTCTTGTTCCATGTACTTCTATGCACTCGAACGAAGCCTAATGGATTCATTACATAGAGGATTATGTATGAGAAGTCATACAACAGGATATTCTTGTATCGAGAGGTTTCACTGTAACCGACACTCGAGAGCACAGCTCAGAAGTGCTTGGTTACCAGGGAAACCTCGAGATACAAGAAGATCCTTATATGGGTATCCATGCCCATTTCGGACAGTGCACTTTGTTTCAGTGAACTGGTGGTTTTGGGGTGGGGTACTTGAGGTTGGTTGTAGGCTCAAATTACTGACACAGTGTGCTGCAGATGTTTCTGCAAGTTCAAGTTTAAAAAAAAAAAAAAAACCCAGCGTAATTGACTGGAAATCGACTATGTGGCAGCATTCCAGTTCTGCTGCAGTAGTGACTTCACTACTGCAGCAGAACAGCATAATGATGTCACTACTGCAGCAGAACAAGCATATTCCAGGCATGGAATTCCATGCATAACAGCATTCCACCATACACTATATAGAGAATAGTGGATGGGCAAGTATACATAAACAGTGTGTTGTGCCACCGGGGGTTCTGATTCCTATGACCTCGAGGCGAAGCTCGAGAGGTCCCGTGGAATCAGAACCTCAAGTGGCATAGCACACTGGTTGGGCATATTGCCCATCCATTATTTTTGAGAGTGTGTGGTGCCCTACGATAATTTAAGTGAGCATTTTAATTTTTTTAGCCCTAAAAGGAATTCTTTCTACTGCGTTTAGTCTGGTATTCAAGTCAGGCTGCTAAGGTTAGTGCTGTGGTTGTTAGGGACCAAAGCGTCCCTACATCTGTAGCGTGCTCTGCCATTGGCTGTTAGTTGCCTTTGGAAGGAGATTCCAGAAAAAAACATGGCAGGCGTATTTCGTTAAGCGAGAGGACCGTGAGTGAAAGGATTCACCTGTTAACGTGGGTAGTTTTAAATATCTGGTTGAGCCTGCAGTTTTTAATAGCTTAAATTATCTGGTCCATCCTGCCTTTTTTAGTCATGCCCTGTTAGCCGTCAGTTCGGGGATGATCATGCCGCTGGCAGCTGCTCGAGTTTGTCTGTGTCTGGTCCACTTTTAAAACGAGCTGGTGGCTGCAGCCTCTAGAGGCTTTCAAATGTTGTTGTAGTACAGTGTGGTGCAATCACATTCCATGACCTTTTCAACTGTGGTACAACAACATTTTGAAAGCCACGGAGTTCCATACACAACAAGCCTTCACCATACACTATTTATAGGGATAGTGTGTGGCCTCCCATACACAACAAGGCAGTTCTTCACCCAAGTGTTTTCTAAGACAGCTGATGACCTCGAGAGTGAAGCTCGAGGGTCCCTCTACTCATCATAGAAACATGAGGGGAAGAGTTGCCAGTTGTTTGGGAGGCCATATGCTATTCTGCATAGTGTGATGGTGCCCCAAAACAGGATCACTTCCATTTTTAATAGTTTTCTTGCTGGAGACCCACATTTCGGTGTTCCAGCCGGTTGGCTAGCTTATGCTCAGGAGTTGCCAACCACCCGTGTCCTATGAACGGCACTGGTGGGGGTGATTGTATTCCACATCCTCACTAACGCAGAACGAAAAGTTGTTCTACGTTAGTGAGACGCTATTACTGAAGCAGAATGACTTGCGGTGTAGGATTTCCATACACAACCGCATTCCACCATACACTATAATCCATTCTTCCATTCAAAATAGCATGGTTAAGAGAATCCTGGTTTCATACATTTTCTGCTGGGTACTTATGGAAGGCTGCCTTTTCCAACATCCAGTAACAGGAAATTCATTGGCCTTGTATGAAATCTGCCAGTTAAAGGGCTAGTGCCAGTTTCGACTCCTGTCGGTCTCCATTTGATGATTCCATTTCTTTGATTAAAATGAACCTTTCACATCAGTGCCCAGTAAGGACCTTTTGTCCTTTCACAGCTCTTCCTGTGTTCAGAGGCAGGCTCACAGCCATCAGTGTCCCTCTCGGTACCTGAGGAGCACAGTGATTTGGCTTTCTGGGAGCCCAAATGGCATGTCCTCTCCGCTATCTATTATGATGCCTTTGGCATTTGGTAACTTCTGCAGGTCCCAGCATTGACGTTCCAGTTTGTAGAAGCGGTGTTAAACTCACAGAAGATAAGCCCAGTTTGTCCCGTCCATTGTATGATAGAACGTTATATCTGAGCCAGTGTTCCCATTAAGGCTGCACATCTGGGGAGCACTACACCCTCTCCAAACATTTTCAGGGTACAAAATCAATTATACGGGTTCATTCTACCATTTGTACAACATTTTTTGTGGGCTACATATACTTCAAACAGAATTATGGGGGTACAGTGTACCTTTCACACAAAAATTTACTTAATTTTATAATTTGTACTTGAATCAAGTACAGATGGGGTAAATGGAACACTGATCTGAGCAACAGAGTAGGTCATATAACGGCATGTTAGAGGCATGGTAGTTTGTTCACTATTCTTATAACCCAGATCACCTCTAAAAAGGACACTTCTTTGCTGCAGATTACCTGAAAACTAGTAAATAAAATGATGTATTGGGTTTTGTTTGGGCACAGTTTGTTTCAAGGGCTTCTGGTGAGCTTACACATACGCACTTCCCAGATGGTATCTGTCAGACTTGGATCACCCTTTTAAGGTGCACTGTTACTATAGTAGTGGACCATCAAGGGGGACAGCTACTGAGGGTTCCTGTTCTCACAGTTGTGCCCCACTTGTAAAAAGGAAGTTGAATGCATTCTGTATCAGAAATGTATAGCCAGGATTTTAGACCCAGTAAGTTGGGCCACTAACCCACATCATCGTGTAAGCTGGAAGTCTAAATGCTACAGCAGTTCGAGCTAATTCTTACCTGAACCTGTTAGCCATTATGAAAGAAAGTATTGGTCAGACCTTGAAGTTCAATCTGCAGTCCTTGAAATTTCAGTATTGATTGGACTAATTTAACCATTGTTTTTGCAGTAAAATATAGAAATGTTTAGCAAATTGTTAATTTAACTAGGGACAGTTAACACATTGCCACACAGAGTGTAGGAACTGTGAACTATATTTGAGAAGAAAACTAAACAAAATGGTAAAATAGAGTTAAAATCGATGTTTCGATCTCAGATTCTTCTTCAGGAATTATTTAAAGAGAAACAGCAACATCAGCAGTTCTTCTCTTGAATAATTCCTGAAGAAGACGTAAGGTTGAAACGCCGATTTTAACTCTATTTCCATTTTCAACGTGGCATTTAATATAACCATTTTGTTTTATTCAGACCACACGCTGACACAGCACCTTGTTTTTGTGTTATGCTGAGGAGGTTTCATGTTGCCCTTGCAAAAGAGGCTAACGAGCCAGCCTCACATAAAGATTGCAACGCTTACTGCAGGTTACTGAACAACCATGTATTTTTTATATAAGGAAAAAAATGTATTTTTTTATTTTATTTCTTTTTGTTGACTGGGTAAGTGCACTAGACAAATACTGCCTATTTTCAGACACGACCCAGAGGAGGGGATACAGATGAGTTCCAACTGACCTTGAACCAGATGAAACTGTTGGTGGTATTTTTTAGTGAATGAGTTTTATATATGTTGCATGTATTTAAAATATCCCAATATGTGTTTAAAATATACTTCAATTTAGCCATATTGTGATTGTTTAAATATGTGGAAATATGTGTACAGATACATATTTTAGAAGTTTGGCGTGAAAAGCATACTGAGCCAAAGCACATTTCCTAGTGCAGCCTGGGAGCACAGGGAGGTGAAGTGACTTACTCGGGTTACATAGTATCCAACTGGTTGTTGTGGGATTCAAACCCTGGTCTGCTGGGTCTTCAGGTTCACAGCTCAGTGTTCTAATCTCTTGGCTGTACTGCCTCCCATGTGATGATGTATATGGGCAATGCACGAACAGTTTATTAGCATGCATGTACCTTTCAAGTCGCTGGATATTTGTAATCGCTCTTCATGTTTGTACTCCCTTCCCCCCTTGATCGCAACTGGAAACCAGCCTTGACTCAGTCTGCCTTTCCCAGTTACCACAATTTTAAATAAATACATTTTTTATTTTGAGACTGTCTTCATATATTGTTTCTATATATGGCTTACATTTTCAACTATTTCACATATTTTCAAAATCCCCCAAATAGCCAGTTTGACTTATACCAGCTATGGATAAATTATGGATGGATAGATAGATGGATACATACATACATATATATATACATCGTGTGTCTAGCGGGGGCGGAAGACCAGCAGTCCATCGAGTTCCTCCCTACCACCGGTGCAGTAGAAATACGGTCACCCCATTTTTTAAAAGTAACTTTTCCAGTATGCCTTAAGGCAGATCTTTGAGCTTCCATTGGTGTCTACCATAGGTGCCTCCCCTTGTTTTATTGCTACTACCATAATGAAAATAAAACATTGCTTTGTACAGAAGCACATTTGCAACTTAAGCAAATCATATGATGAGTATGTCTCGCCAAGATGGCAACGGGACAGACTAGGAGACGCTGTTTTGGTATTTTCTGTCTCTTGTATCCTGTTTTGCTACTGTATGTTCCTGTTCAGTGCTTAGACCCAGTGTAGTGCAGAATGTCCTTTCACTGTAGTCCTTGATTTGTGAACCTGAGGCTTACGGCAGGGTATACCTGGCTAATAAACATCCCTCTCATTCCAAATAAAAATAAATATATTTCTTTTAGCAGAAATACTTGATGCCCTAAGGCGACTTTCGTGGACCATTTGCAAGTACAAAACAAGTGTTGTTTGATTGTTTCTTTAACTTGGACTGCAGTTACTCAAAGTAAATCCAGTTTGGATGTAATGAGATCATGTCTGTGCTATAACTGCACCAAACATGCAGAGTTTAAGAAGAGGCACATTTCAAAGCATCCCCAGCAGAAATGCAACGCTGCACATGGATTAAACCCATCATGTAGAATTAAGCATTGCATCCAGCCTGTTCTATAGGTATGAGCAGTGCTGTGCCAAGTGGGTAGGATTCACGCGTTACTCATCTATGTCTACATGGGTCAGAAGATCAAAAGCAGTTTTTCTTCTGCTGTTAATTTTTTTCAGGAGGGTTGCCTTTTACACTGACTGCAGACAACTGGATTGCTTTGTGTTAATATCCAATGTGAGCAAGTACTGTACTTATAACAACAATCTGGAGAAATCATTTAAAGAGCTCTTGACACCTCCAGGAAAACTTTGCAAATTATAGTGTTTAAAGACAGTGCAGCTTCTGATGAATATATTCTCTTTATCTGATGGGTAAGAGAAATCCTGTCCAGTCACATCCAGATCCAAAACCTATGCAAGGAGGAGACTAATATGAAATGTGTGTGCTTTCTGCGTGTCTCTTCAAACCAGAGAGTAAGGCATCATGGTTATGCATATCTTTGTGCGGGACAGGATAACCAGACTTAAAGATCATGAGCAAATATTTTTTGTCTCTATACATGTTAATGAGCTATAGTATGGTGAAATTAATTTTAAAACTCAGTTGTCATGGTTACGCTTTGAAGTACTGGCTATTTTCTTGCTTTTTCCATAGGTTTTCCACAGTTCGTCAGTGTGAGAGATGCTATCATGTTCATCCTGCTTCTAGCGTGTCCATTAATGTGTAGCTCTGTCTTGTTGTGGTGGTCCTCATTAGCATATCGTGCTGTTCCATGACTACTCCACAGTAGTCTGGCGCAAGGCTAATTGTGCAGATACAGTAGTTAGTCCTGTTGCTTCCCAAATAAATCCTGTCAGCTGGAAATGACAAATCCTGTCTTGATACTGTCAGTGTCTTTGCACTGTCTGATGACTGAAATATATAAAACAGATATATACAAACATACATACGAACATACGAAACTGCCAGCAGATACAGGCCAGTTGGTCAATCAAGTCTGCTTTCGGGTATGTGCGCTGACAGTTCCTTACACTGCAGCTACCTCTCCACCCTACCCTTATTTCCGAATTCATGTATGATGTTACGTAGGAAAAAAAAAACACGCTCAATCTGTACCCAGTTTGCTGCCTATTAGTTCAGAAATGAATTTTCTTTACTGGCTGCGTGTTTGAAGGGTGGGGAGTCAAACTATATGCAGATTAGTACATTGTAAAGAATAACACCTTGTGTGAAACTGTATCGATGTTGGATGGTATGTCGTGAAGTGTCTTACTGTAGGTTAACTTGCAAGAGCAGGGTACATCGGCACGAGACCAACTAAGGGTCAGGTGACTGAGAAGCAGGTACAGTGTGTTTGAGAAGTGACGTGTTAGCGGAGTGATCTTGTCGGTATGTTGCATTATTTTATTTTGCTTGATTATTACAGACAGTGCCTGGGCGTGGATGAGCAATTGAACACCAGGTCTGCCTTTTACCTGCTCTGTTTGCTTTGCCTGCTCCAGGTAGCGAGGCTGCAGCTCTTAAAATTATTTAGCTTAGTCGCAGCTTGGCATGAAGCTGTCTCTCTCTTCACGTGCTCCCATTCATAAAACCTCCAGTGACATAGTACAGTCCTGGCTAGCACTGAAACAGAAACCGGTATATGGAGGTTTCACTTACTCGCTTACTAAACATGGCAGGATGCTGTAATAAATTGAAAGTGACTTTAATTTACATAGAACAGCACACAGTGGAAGACCTTTTTATTTTAGGTAAATTGACAACCTAATTCTGACATACAAAACAGTTGCCCTGATTTTAAGCAAAACAAAAGTTTCTTCTTTCTAAACAGGCTTTTATAGTTGCTTCAGTACAGCCTGAGAATGACAAAACTACAGGCAAATGTTTCACCCTGATGAGACTCCATAGTGCAGTGCAGTGGCTATCTCAGCCAAGAACCAGATCAGCCCCAGAGAAATCAGTCTTTTAGTACACTGGAAGTGCGTAGCAAATAGCCCCACTTCCTAGATGGTTGAAAGCTCTTGCTGTACTTCAGGCCTACAACCCCCTTCAGGTACATGGTTATTACAGCTAAACCACACACCCTTATACCGTTATCACTTAGTCTATATTATTGAAGATATTTGCAGTCATACCTCTCAACTGTCCCTCATTAAGAGGACAGCCCTCATTACCCCTTAAAATTGCTCTGTCCGTCATCCGTCCCTCATGGAAAAGATGCTGCCCACACAGAGAATGTGCTGTAAATTCAGACTTTAAAGCAGAAATTGTTAATATTCTAAAATACTAAATCAAAATCAACTTCATATAAGTAAACAGTGTGGTTTTTACAGTGTTCTAAGCTTGTATCTCCATGCTTGAGGATGTGTCCTTCATTCTGAGGGTCTGTGTCCCTCGTCATCCCTCATTTTGGTGTCAAAAATATCCATGTCCCTCATTTCAGTGACAAAAGGTTGAGAGGTATGTTTGCAGTCTTTCTTCTTTTTCTTTGTGGATTTCATCTGCTCCTCTTCCTTATCTTCCACGTACTTTCGTTGTTTATTGTACCAATCTGTTGCTGTGGGAATGATAATGATGTCACAAGCAGGCAGCAGGAGCAGATGAAGCCTGGTGAACAAAGATCCTGATCATCCAAGAATCAAGTCTTCACCACTGATTCCCACTTGTGGGTTTGGACTGGAGGTAGTAGGACCCTGCAGGAGCAAAACTTTGCCAGGGACTGGCCATGGCTACTGGGCATGGGACCAGTGCACCCACTGATCTTACTTGAGAGGGCTCTTGCATTAGGTAATAACCTTGAGGACTGCACCCCTGGCATCAGAACCACACAGAAACTTTAGCTAGCAGTATCTTCACGAGGACTGCCCACCCGGCGCCAGCGTGACCGATGTCAATGTGACATTACATGATGAGGCCCGTGCATCCACCTTCAGTTCTTTCCTGCCATCGGCCTGAGCACGTCGGACCTGCGGACATCATCATTGCAGTCTGACCGCCCTTTCTTTGGATGAGTATCCATTTTTTCTTTCTTTAGTTTTAAAATCTTAATTTGTGCATGTCTTTCGCCATCTTCCACGGTTGCATAAAAATAAGTGCGGTTCATGTAGGCGCAGCTACTGCACAAAGACTCTCACTCCCTCTGCCTCTTCTTCTTGGGCCTGGAGCACAAGGTTGAGGATTGTGAGGCCTGTTCCAGCTTCAGCCAGGCCACACAGAATCATCACCAGCAGGCACCAGGGCCCATTTATTGAAAAGAAAATGGCCCACGATGGAAAAAACTCCAGAAGCTTAGGCGTGCTTCCTCCTCTCCCTACGGACTCCATAAGCACAAGAAAAGGAAGGATAAAAAGAAGCACCGGGACCAGGATAGGTTCCACCTCTCACCATGGCCACCCTCGGGTGACCAGTGGCCCTCTTCCTCTGGGAAGTCTTCTGCTGCATCCAAGTCTGCCCGCCCTCTCAGGAGCAGCCCTTGTGCCCCGCCACCACTAGTTATAGTGGCCGTGGGTGCCTCGGTACAGTCCAAGGCTTCTGCTGCTCTTAGGCCATTTCTACCACAGGATCTGTGCAGTCTGGGCGGGGTCAATAAGTCACTTGTCGGGTCCTCAGCGCGCCGGCCCAGGCTTTTAATTCAGGCCCTGGGGTCTCCGACATCCACCTGGTCACGGATCCGACAAGTCGGTCGTCGAATCTTCCGACATCCACCCGACTGATCAGCTCATGTCAGGTGCGGTGTGGGCCCCAACGATGTCCAGTTGTCGGATTTTCACAGCCTTCACCAGTTGGGTCTCCCCACCGGGTCACCCCATCCTCTCCCTTGACCTCCTCCACCCTCCCCAGATCAGTGAGGTGTGGAGGATGGAGATCATCCGACAGGTGACACCATTCCTAGTTCACTTCAGGACCTGACATCGTGATCTCCCAAGTAACCCTCTGGGCCCTCCCTACCAGTTCCGTCGGTGGGGACTCCGGCACAGACACCAGGCTTGCTTCCTGCCAGTCCGGGACCCAATCCGGTGTACCCTGGTCCCTCTGAGCCAGGTTTCAGGCCTCTTCAGGGTCCTTCTTTGGGTCCCATGGCACCGCCATTGGGGCACCATCAGGTTGCCCTCCCACGTTCCTCTTGGCTCGTGCTGTCAGGCTGTCAGACACTGGGATATCGCCCACTTACTTTTTCCGGGCTACCCAGCACAGACATACCATACACAGGGTTACCCGATGCGGGGTTCCTTCATGATATCCACCAGTCTACAGCCTCTTCCACCTCCTCCTCAGCCTCAGGCAGACTTCGAGCTATCCTCCAGTCCTGGTGGTCAGAGACCAAGACTCAGCTTGTCGCGGAGCTGGATAGCGCGCGCACCCGAGGATGTTATCGTTCCGTCGGACCCAGGCGCCTGGGTCCCACCTACGCTGGACCCGCATCAGTCAGCGCTGGGCCTGATGAAAGAACCTTCCGCTAGGCTGACGATGGACAAAGTCTGTCTTGGCTCTACGGAGGCCTCTCGTCCCAGTCCGGTCTTCAGAGTCCTCAGATCCGGCTCGATTCAGATTCCTCCTCTTCTGTGGTTTTGGGGTTTGAAACTCCTCCCACAGAGGGCCTAAGCCTAGGCGTCCCTAAATCCCCACCTGAGGACCCTTCTTTCACAGACCTCCTCAAAAAGATTATGGAGGTCTATGAGTGGAAGTCTGATGCACAGGATCCTAAGTTCCAAAGACTAGCTTAGCACCTGGACATCCAGGAGGCAGCACCTGTCCTTACACCTCCATGGTTAGTGCCATATGAAGATCTGGCCTCTACCATTTGGATGATGTCTTCTTACATACCGGCAGTAGCCAAAAAGTTGACAGGATGTATAGAATACCAGAGACTAAAGATCACCTGAGTGTTCACCCCAAGGCAGATTCTGTAGTTACTACAGCAGCTCATGACAGATCCACTAAGCTGAGACACATAAGCACCTCTGGTTCTGATAAAGAGTCGAGAAGCTGGATCAATTTGGGAGGAAATTCTATTCTTCCTCCACTTTGGCAGTGCAGGCCTTAAACTGCTGTACGTGGCACACATGTTGGTCTACCAGAAGTCTCTTTTCCATCAGCTGGAACCTGTCATTGAGGCTATGCCAGACTCTGAGTCCAAAACTATCTTTGTTGACACTATTAGGTCCGCCAAGGTTGCCTGTTGCCATTCACTGAGGGCAACCTATGATGCTGTGGACTCCTCAGCCAGGGCACTACCACAGCAGTTTGCCTCAGGAGGTATTCCTGGCTAAGGGTGTCTGGTTTGGCACCTGACGTTCAGGCAGTCATCCAAGATGCGCCCTTTAGGAGCTACATAGACAGTGTCGGCAGATAAGGGCCTATGGCCCACCCAGTCTGCCCAATGGAGCTTGTAAGTTCAGTTTATGTTTTCCTAGAAGTCTGTTGCCCTCACCCTGACCTCCAGAATTCCTTTTATGTCTATCCCATGCATTCTTAAATCCGTGATTGTTTCAGCCCCCACTTCCTCTGGCAGGGTGTTCCACTTGTCCACCACCTGTTCTGTGAAGAAATTCTTCCTCATGTTTCCTCTGAATCGTCCTCCCTCCAACTTCATCCCATGCCCTCTAGTCCTGGAACATCTTTTCACTTAAAAATAGTGTATTCCTGCACCCTGTTCCTCCCTGTGAGATACTTGTATGTCTCTATCATATCCCCTCTCCCTCATCTCCTCCAAGGAGTACATGTTCAGTTCCCTCAACCTGTCTTCATAGGACTTGTGATGCAATCCATGCACCATCTTTGTTGCCCTCCTCTGAACCTTCTCACCCTGTTTATGTCCTTACGTAGGTATGTTCTCCAGAACTGTACACTGTACTCCAGGTGGGACCTTACTAGTGTCTTGTATAGCGGAATTATGTCCTCCCTTTCCTGCTGGTGATGCCCCTGCCTGTATATCCCAGCATCCTATTTGCTTTACCTGCTGCCTTGTCACACTGTTTCCCTACCTTGAGGTCATCAGAGATGATAACCCTAAGATCCCTTTCCTGCTTGGCATGCTATATCCTCACCCCCAACTGATATATTGTGCCAGGGTTTTGTGCCCCATATGCATTATCTTGCTTCTTTGCATTGAATTTAACTGCCAAACCCCTGACCATTCTTAAAGTTTCTGCAGGTCCTTCTCATTCTGTCTACACCCTCTGGTGTGTCTACTCTGTTACAGAGCTTTGTGTCATCAGCGAACAGTGAAATTCTGCCTTCTAGGTCCTGTGCAATGTCTCTGATGAAGATGTTGAATAGAACGGTCCCAGCACTGATCCCTGTGGTACCCACTTGTCACTCTTCCCTCTGTGGAGTGACAGCCATTTACCACCACCCTCTGTGTCCTGCCACCCAGCCAGTTACCTACCCACCACACTACTGTCCTGCCCATACCCATATTCCCAGTTTGTGTAATAGTCTTCTATGTGGCACAGTGTCAAAGGCCTTGCTGAAGTCCAGATAGGCCATGTCCACTGCCCTCCCTCATCCACCTCCCTAGTCACCCAGTCAAAAAATCAACGAGGTTGGTCTGACATGACCTCCCCTGGTGAAACCATGCTGCCTTGGGTCCTGTAGTTCATTGACAACCAGATGTTCCACCAATCTCTCCTTCAGTAGTGCTTCCATGATCTTCCCTACTACCGAGTTGAGGCTGACTGGTTTGTAGTTCCCTGCTTCCTCTTTGTTCCGCTTTTGTATAAGGGACTACATCTGCTGTCCTCCAGTCTTTGGGTGCCTCCCTGTTTCCAGTGATTGGCTAAACAGGATAGCCAGAGGTTCAGCCACCACCTCTTTAGTTCTTTAAGGACCTGGGGTGCACCCCATCTGGCCCCATTGCTTTATCAACTCTTATTACTTCCAGTTCCTTCAGGACCCTTTCTCGTGTAAAGGGACTTGTGTCCATTTCTGCACCATTCTCACCCTTGTACTCCCTTCGACCCATTACCTCCTCTTCCTCAGTAAAGACTGAGCAGAAATACCTGTTCAATATGTCAGCTTTACTGTTGTCATCCTCCCTGCTCCCCATCCTCCCCTTCAGTTTCACTATCCCTCCCTTTGTCTTTCTTTTTCACTTATGTACCTGTAAAAGGTTTTGTCCCCTCTACCCACTGATTTTGCAATGTGTTCTTCTGTCTGAGCTTTGGCTTCCTTAATGACCTCCCTGCCTCCCTTTGCTTCTCCTGGTACTTCTCCTATCCCTTCTGCCTGTTTCTTTTTGTATTGCCTGAATGCAGTCTTTTCGCTTTCACTTTCTTTGCTACCTCTTTGGAAAACCATAATGGTCTCTCTTCCTTTTCCTTTTGCTAACCTGCTTAATGCATAATTCTGTTGTTCTTGTAATCCCCATTTTAAATACACCCACTGTTTCTCAACCCCTGATTCCTGTCCCATTCCCTTAATGCCTCTTTCAAGTATCTCCCATTTTCCCAAAGTCTGCCCCCTAAAATCCAGGATACGTGTTTTTGTGTGGTTTGGTTCTGCTCTTTCTGCGATTTCAAACCACAATGACTGGTGGTCACTGTTCCCAGGTGCTCCCCACTGTTACCTCCATCACACTGTCCCTGTTTGTGAGCACAGGGTCCAGTATTGCCTTCTGCTGAGTTGGTTCCCTGACCAGTTGCTTGAAGAAGGCACCCTGAAGGAATCCAAGATAAATCTGCTCCTAGTTGATGCTGCTGCTGGGATGCTCCAGTCACGTCTGGAATATTGAAGTCTCCAACCAGTACTACCTCACCCTTGTCTGCCATCCTTTGGATGGCTAGCATCAGCTCCTTATCTGTTTCTTCCTCCTGGGCTGGTGGTCTATAGACCACACCTGCAGCGGATGGCTGTTCCCATTTTCCTTTCCAGCTTAACCCACAGTATCTCTCCCCATTTTGTTCCTCCTGGATCTCTGTGGCCCTTATGTCATTTTTCACACACAGTGCCACTCCTCCTCCTTCCTGCCTGCTCTGTCTCTGAATATGTTGTAGCCAGGTATGGCCATCTCCCAGTCGTGGTTATCATTACACCAGGTTTCAGTGATGGCCACAATGTCCAGGTCTGACTACACCATGATAGCCTCCAGATCTTCCATCTTGTTGCTAAGGCTCCTGGCATTTGCACACATGGCTTTCCATGATTTGACCTCCTAGACTGTTTCACTGTTCTACTTCAGCCCCTTCCTTGGTTGTCCTTTATCCCTGGTTCTCCTTGCTGTCTGCCCTTCTGCTGAATTGTGTCCCTTTCTGCCTATCCACCTCTTGGGCACTAATCTCCATCTTTTGCACACCGCTTTGCAGAGATAGCCACTCCTCTGGTTCACTGGTTCCACTGCTAGCTGTGGGGTGGGCAAGAGGTACCCTCCTTGCTGGCCTGCCAACCCCTTTGCTAGTTTAAATGCTTGTCAATGTAGCATTTAAACTTATCATTGAGTGCTTGGATTCCCTCCAGGATGGATGCAGTCCGTCAGGCTTGAATAAACCTCCATTCCTCCAGGTGGGTCCCCAGTCACCAATGAATCCAAACCCTTCCTCACAGCAATAGTTCTTCAACCATGAGTTAAAGTTCCTGGTACATGCACTCCTATGCTCTCCTTGCCTCTCTGAGTAGTACTTCAGAAAGTGACAGAAGTAGCTACTTGCTTGAGACCCTCCCAATTTCCTAAACTCTTCCTGAACTTCCTTTGGCTCCCCATTTGCCAGGTCATTAGTACCTAGGTGGATAATGACATCCAACTCACCCTCCGCCTTGCCTTCCCAGTGATCCCCAGGATCTTCCTTCCATCCCTCCATGCTGTGGCACCTGGTAGGCACCTCACCTCCCTGTCCTCCCCTCCTGTGTTCCTAGCTGGATCCTCTTATGATGGAGTCCCCCACCAGGATTCGCCTCCTCTTCTGGGGTCCACTGCTTTCCCGCTGAGTCACCTCCTTGGCTAACCTCCACATCCTTTCCTTCCACTTCTCTGGGTACCTCTATTTGGTTGTCCTCGTTTGCCAGTGTGGCATATGAGTTCTTGAGTGGAATAGGATCTGGAATGTGCCTCTGCCTGACCGCTCTAACCCTCCCTGAGCCACTGTCATCCAAGTGCTCCTCGTTCTGGTCATCTTTTGAGGCAGTTGCATTGGACTGGGTGGTCTCTGGATAGGGGTGATGGTACTCCTGACCCAGTTTACTTCCACTCTGAGTCTGGCTACCTCATCCCGCAGTCCAGAGAGATGCATGCAGATAGGGCAGCACCTCAGTGTCCAGAAGGTCTGCCTGAATATGGCTCCCACAGCCACTGCATTGCACCACTCCCACATTATACTGCAGTTCCACTACTTGTCTGCTACTGAAGCTCTCCTAGTTCCCTTTTATTAATTGACTGTCCTAAAATCCTGCCACTGATCCTCAGATAATTTTCTTTAAAAATAAAATAAAAATAAATAAATAAATAAATGAGTCAAGACACTTGTGCTGAGGTGGGCTTCTTCCCCTCATGCCCCTCCTACTTCACACCCTTACTATACCTGTGTTTAGCTCCTGTCAATCAGATTTAACAGGGCATATAGTTAAGAGTTGGGGAAGGGAGGTTGGGGAAGGGAGGGGTGAAAATTTGCAGCAATTAAAGACAGCACAGAATTACACCACCACTATGTTTTAAATTTTCAACAGCCCAAAACAATTATAAGTAAAGACAACAAAGAAAGTACAGTGTCACTAAAGCCCACAATCTAAGTTTAAAGAAAAATAGCAATTACCAGTTACTCTAAAGCACTGACTTGAATATGTTTCCTTCCTTCCCTTCTGGCTTCTTCTGAGAAAATAAAACTCTACTTGCTACCTCAACTCTGACTAAGCCCCACCTCCAGTTATCACGTGGCTGAGGTCAGAGGCCAGACAATTAACACCCTTCACCCAACTACAGGGCAGTCAGACAAGCCAAGATAAAATTTGCAGCAATTAAAGACACCACAGAATTACACCACCACTATGTCTTAATTTCAACAGCCCAAAAACAATTATAAGTAAAGACAACAAAGAAAGTACAGTGTCACTAAAAGCCCACAATCTAAGTTTAAAGAAAAATAGCAATTACCAGTTACTCTAAAGCACTGAATTGAATATGTTTCCTTCCTTCCCCTTCTGGCTTCTCTTCTGTCCTCTTCTGAGGCAGCGCCCAGAGACATTATCACTAGCCTTCAGGACAAGGACAAGGCCTTCACGGTTGGTTCACACTATGTACCACCCTAGATTTAAGGCCAAGCAGCCATTCCGTCACCAGGCGAAGCAGCAGATGAAACAGCAGCAGACAGCCAGATGTCAAGCAAAATGTCAGTCACCTTCAACAGCAGCCGATCCTCCTGCCAAAGCTCAAGGGCCTCGGCACGGCTCTCCCAACCCTCCCTCCATCTCTTGACTCGTGGTTCACCCCCCGTCCCTCTTCACTCAGAGGAGCCAGTGAGCAGAAGGTTCGCCTGTCACTTGCCAGCATGGAAGGCAGTCACCATAGATGCATGTGTCCTTCAGCTGGTGAATCAAGGCCACACACTAGAACTTCTGGAGACACCTCCAAACAGGCCCCAGGGGTGTCCCACTATCCAAGGTGCACATCTCCTCATAAGGGAGGAAATCGAGGCTCTTCTGTGAAATCAAGCCATAGAGCCCATTCCATAAACCAGGTAGGAAAGGGATATTACTCTCACTTCTTCCTGGTTCCAAAGAAGACAGGAGATCTCTGCCCAACTCTGGATCTCAGCTGTCTAAACCATGATTTTGAATGATGACTCTCCCAGGTCTGCTGCCCCTCCTGCACCAGGGACAGTGGCTCTGTGCCCCCAGTTCAGGGCCCTCCCTTTGGACTGTCCTCGGCATCTCGGGTTTTCACCAAATGTCCAGCGGTGGTGGCAGCAGCCTGAGATGCTAGGGCCACTATGTGTTCCCCTACCTCGATGACTGACTTCTGTCAGCCCCATCGAGGGAACAACTGGGACTCTCCTTTCTGCTACCCTGGCCCTCTTTGCACAAGAGGAGATTACCGTCAGCTACCCCAAGTCCCACCTTGCCCCTTCCCAGCATCTCCAGTTCATTGGAGAAGTGCTGGATATTGCCAGGCATGACTTTCCTCCCTCAGGACAGGACAGAAACCTTACAGAGGCAGGTTTGCCTAATAGCCTCCAGCAGGTGGGTTTCGGCCAGGTCGGTTCTCTTGCTTCTTTACCTTATGGCGGCAGCCATCACCACTATTCCTCTGGCCAGACTCCACATACATGTCTCGCAGTGGATGCTCAGGGTACAGTGGGACCAGAGGTTGGAAGACCTAGACCACAAGGTTATGGTTTCCAGTTCGATGCAGCAGGATCTCCTGTGGTAGCAGAATCTCAACAGCCTTACCAAAGAGGTCCCTTTCAGTCCCTCCCCCATACAGTCACTGACTACAGATGCATCAGGGATGTGCTAAGGGGCTCATCTGGAGACCCATAGAACCTAAGGACTGTGATCCCAGTCGGAACTCTCTTATACATAAGCGTGTTGGAGATGAGGCAGTGCTGTATGCCCTCCAAGTCTTCTAGCACTTGCTTTGCCTAGGCCCACTATTAGTCCAGTGACATATGTGTAGTCTGGTACCTCAACAAGCAAGGGGCACTCGCTGCATTACCCCTCTGCAGGGAGGTGATGCTGGTGTGGAATTGGGCAGTTCTGCATCGAATACACCTCTTAGCGGTTCACATTCTGGGCATGCAAAACGTCTAGCAGACAGTCTAGCCACACCAGGTAAAAGCCCACAAATGGGGAGCTCAAGCAAGTGGTGGTCAAACACATTTTGACCTATGGGGACGTCCAGACCTGGATCTGTTAGCTTCCCATACAATGCAAAACTACCCAGGTTTTGCTGCTCGCCTCCTGGGCATGGTGTTTTCTGATGAGACGCACCATCTCTTTACTGGACAGAGAGGTTTTTGTATGCCTTCCTTCCTTTCCATTTCTGCAGAGGGTGCTGCTCAAGCTCCAGGTGGAAGGATCCTACATAATCCTGATCGTCCCGTATTGTCCCCGCCAGATATGGTTTCTGCTTCTTCAGCAGCTTGCAGCGGAGCCTCCAGTTCCCTGCCTCCCTGCCACGATCTCTTGACTCAGTAGAGGGCACGCCGGTCCATCCAGGGCTGAAGTCCTTCACCTTCATGCGTGGCACCTCATGACATAGCTGTTTCATGCTATAGGTTTTCCTCCAGTGTGGCCGGGTCCTTGTAGAAGCCAGAAAACCTTCTATGAGGACTACATATGCCATGGAAATGGAAGTGTTTCTCCATTTGGGCCACCTCGAAGGTTGTGACCCTTTGTCGTTCCACGTTCCTCAGGACATGGAGTATCTGCTACTCTTCACTGAAGGTTCACCTGTCTGCTGTTTCTACCTACCACACCTTAGTGGAGGGCAAAGCTGTGGCTCAGCTGGAGGTTTCAAAACATTCCTGAAAGGGATCCTCCACCTGAATCCCGGTAAGCAGTCCTGCGCCACCTTGGGAATCTCTGTTTTATTTTAGAAAACTGACCTTGCCTTCCATTGAACTGGCTGGTAGTTGTGATATGCCATTTATTGTGAAAGCGCTTTGGTTGCAGTTACTTTGCTCAAGGATTTCTGAGCCTCAGGCCCTGATGTGCAAGGAGTCTTATTTAATTTTTCAAAGAGACCGGGTGGCTCTCGTACAAATCCTCAGTTTTTACTGAAGGTGATTTCTGAGTTCATGTTGAACCAGTCTGTTCAACTTCCAGTATATACCCTGAGTATTCCAATCAGGGAGGCTATTCAGCATACCTTGGTTGTTCACAGAATCTACGTTATTATACTAATCAAACCAAGTCTGTCCAGATAACAGACCAACTTTTTGTTTCTTTTGCACCCAAGAGAGTTTCCAGTTGGCAGTTTCCAAACAGTGTCTGTCCAAGTGGTTGGCAAACTGTATTGTTTTCTGTTACCAGAAGTATGGTAAAACCTCCCAGGAGAGGTTAAGGGCATTCTACCAGGGGTATGGCTGCTTCTACTGCTTGTTTCAAGAATGTGTCAGCCGCTGACATTTGTGCAGCTGACCACGTGGAGCTCTGTTCACACTTTCACCACACATTATAGTCTGGACATTGCCTCTAGGCGAGGGCTGGCTTTGGCCTAGCTGTTCTCCAAGGCCTTTTGTCCTAAACTCTGCCTTTCTGTAGGCCTTTCCTGTGTCCCGTGTTTCAGTTCCTTTTGATTCACACTGTTTGGGACTCTGTCCTCAAGGTTATACCTACTCAAGAGCCCTCCAGTAAGATAGTACAGTTACGTAAGAACTTAGCGGAACAGTAGACCTTCAGAGAGGCTGTTGCAGTAGTCACCTTTTTCCCTCCCTCCTTCCCTCATCTTCTGCTGCTCTTTTCTTTCACCTTATGTTGGCTTCAGGAGCCTCTTTTCCATTCTCCTGTCTCTCCTTGGGAGGTCTCCAGAGGAGAACTGGAAGGCAGCATGGGACACCCACTTTGTAGTGTCACGCTGACGCCAGTCACGTGACGCCGGAGGGTGGTCCCCATCAGACACTGCTAGCTAAAGTTTCTCTGTGGTCCTGATGCCAGGGGGCGAGTCCTCAAGGTGATTACCTACTGCAAGAGCCTCTCTTGAAGATCTGCTGTTACGGTAAGTTCTTACGTAATTCCTTTCTTACACATGCCAGTCAATGACCATTGCCAGCTCCCTCATTAACTTCAGTTCTGTTCTTCCCACCATTGAGTGCACACCGTGGGGAACACAGCACCTCAGTTTGACCTCATCGCCACTGTTTCCTTATTGTGTCACCACTATTTCAACTTCTTTGCAGTGTTGCTTTTGTTTATTATTTTTCCACAATGCCAAAGTCCAATAAAAAGGGTAAAATAACTGCAGAAAGTCTAACAGCCACCTATTATGAGTCGTTGCCCTGTGGGAAACAGATGGCTGTTCCAGATCGACATGACACCCACGCCGCCTGTTTTGGACCAGAGCATAATGTGATTTGTGCAATGCCTGCTTCTCGTGGACCACTGTGCCCTAGAGAACTGCACATTGAAGTGGGGAGGGATTCACCCAATTATCCACTTCCAAGGCAGGCATTACACACATACATCCAAACTCAGGTCATTAGGTCGTTCCCCTTGACCTCTAGCTGGGACCTTGGTTCCATGGAAGTACTGAGTTCTCCTCAGCCTCACCACATTGAGGCATCAGAGACTTCGTTGGTTGGGTCTGATGAACAGTCGACTCCTTCTGGGCATTCAACTGCATACCCTCTACAGTCTGCCTGCCTCTAAGCAGGAGATGTACCCTGTGGCAAGGCCACAGCTTGCACTCAGTCTACACCAGTGGACACCTCAATGTCATCCTCGAGTGTCGCACATGCTGTTGCAACAGTTTGTGGTGATGACAGAGCGGGTGGCATCAGGGATGATGCTGGGCCTCCATGTGACACTTTTGCTGTGCCAGGAGAGGGACTGGCACCAAGACTGTTTTCTGCCCTGTTGCTAGTTGAAGGTTGTTGCCATTCATGTGTCATTAGTGACACTGTGGAGGTGATGGCGTCCGACATGGTGATGGAGGCGACGACAGCCATGCTATCAGTCCTGGACCTTCTCCTGGGTGGGGTGCTGATGATGATGTCATCTCCAACTCTGTTGCCGTTCATGACACCGAGATGGGTGAGGGCCCTGGGGTGATATTGAAGTAGACATCAAGTACATTATTGAGGGCAGTGCTGACCACAGTGACAGGGACAACCCTGTCTCTGAGGCTGTTGCAGATCCTGAGCCTAGTGCCGGAGGTGGCACTGATTCAGGGTCAGATGGCAGCCCAGAGGCGAAATTTTCTGCACAGCCTCTGGACATCACCCAAACTGGTGAGGTCTGGAGTCACCCTGTGGGACCTGTAAGCTCCCTCTCCTCACCTGGGTATTCCCTCCCATGGGCACTGATCGGGTCACTTCTTGGATGTTGGAGGACACCCTTTGGGCAAATCTACTAGCACTTCCCTCATGCGCAGCCCCTGTGCAGTTCTGAGATCAGGAGTCTCGACCCCCTAGCAGGGCCTCTCATTTTCTAGAGAGGTGGCTCATTCCTAGGCCCTGATGGGGCCATTAATATAGGATCAGCACTGGAATTTTGTTGGTGCCTTAGAGAGTTGGCACAGGAAGTCTGACACAGCCTAGTACAACCCTTCTCCCGATTCTAACTGTCCTCTAAGTCAGCACCTCATCTCCCTTGACACCCTGATCAGAGGACAGTGAATCATCTATTTACCTGCCTTCAGCAGCTGAGTATGCCTTGTACCAGATATTCTTGGTGGAGATACTTCAGGCACTTCGACTTATATGTTTTATGCAAGTCGTGATCCAGCAGCCCTGCCACTGGGACTCCCTGGAGTTCCCAGTCTCGATCAGCCATCATTCCTGTATGACCTAGAGCCTTTGGGGAGGCATTCAGGGCAGTGTGGTGTCATCCCTTTTCAATCGGGCATCCCCGGGACCTCGTCTTGTGGTATCACGCAGCCACAGGGTTGCATGTGAGTACTTCACCCCTTCTCGGGCTTGAAGTACTGCAGACCCACTGGGGCCACACAGCCTTGTACATGACCGACCTCCAGAGGCAGATTCTGCTCAGATGGATGCCCTTGGGAGGAAGGCCTTCTTCTTGGCATGTGCCCTAATTTGCATCTCTACATACCAGGCACATATGGCAATCTATAGTCATCGTCTATGGGTGAAGCTAAGCACACTCTAAGGTACACTGCTGTAGAGTGAGACAGTCAGGTGATGTCATTGACCTTTCTGCTTGGAGCCTGAGGTAGCTTGGCACCAGTCAATGGCATCTTACAATGCCAACGACGTGGCCTCTAGGTTAGCAGGAACTGCAAGTCTGCATCTGTCGGATGGCATGGCTTTGCCTCTCCCAACTGGCACCTTTGGCCTGGTAAAGGTGTATAACTGCTCTTTCAGAAGGCTAATTTCTTCTCCCCTAGGGCCAGGTGGGAGTTGTCAGGGGATCCCCTGCTCCTGTGCCACATGATCCCCTTCCTGGCCCTGACCAGTGTCACCAGACCTGTAAGAAGCACCTGCCCTCTAGTGTTCTCCTCCACACAAAGGACTGAGGGTATCTGTTATCCTCAGGGTGAGCCAACTCCTCCTCGGAAAGATGGAAAGGGATTTCTGGTAATGTCATCAGGGCAATGGCAGCCTAAACCTCTGGCTCCATCTACCCCCCAACTCTAATCTACAGACAGCCTAAAATAACAATGGATTCCCTAGCTAAGGTGTCGGCAGACAGCAGCAAAGCCATGTCCACATTGACTCCTGCACAAAAACTGAAGGCTTTCATGCAACCAAAAACACTGTTCGATTCTGCACTACACTAGTGAAGTGGGGTTGAGGCCTACTCCAGAGATTAACTACAGACCAACAATACAAACAAAACCATCAACCTCATCTATTCTATCATGCAAACAGCCAGAACAGTACATAAAATCGATAAGACACTCTCCCACTACATTTCAATATCAACAAAATTGAACAACGTACAAGAATGATAGAGGACAGTTATCAGAGCTGGGCACAACCTCAACAGATGTGACAGGCTCCTTTTGTACCTTATGGTTTAAGAGAGGAACACACTCTAAATTGGACAACCTAGAGGGGCATAGTAGGCGACAAAACCTCTCAATATAGGGAGTCCTGGAAGGAGCAGAAAAAACAGCACAGAACATTATCACCCTTCTTCAAGCACTGCTGAAAAACTTTTTGAACCTCTCCAATGACCACGATCTCCACCAGGACCGAATGCACAGGCGCTGGGCCTGAAACCCGTGGATGCCATTGCTTACCAGATCAGTCTTATTGAAGCTCACCTCCTACACCACTGAGGAAGACATCCTTAAATGAGCCTGGCAGCACAAAGACTTAAGGTATAAGGGTGCTCCAATCTCCATTGATAATGACTATTCAGTCATACCCGTCAGTGGCTCAGCAGGTAGCACACTGAGGCCAGAAGATCGGAAGGTGTTGGGTTCTAGCCCACACTGGGAGCGTGGGATAAATCCAGTACTGACACTGTAGTTCATCAAGATGGGGATGCTGCACTCCTGAGGTGCCGTCTTTCAGATGAGACATTAAACTAAGGTTCCATATGCCTGTTCTGGTGGTGGTTTAGGTGGATGTTAAAGATGCCATGGTACTTCTCGGGAAGAAGGGAATTTCCTGGTGTCCTGGCCAAATTCCCTCATTCATTACAAATACCACCAACAGCTTAAGCTGGTTCTGTAGAGTCAGTTTACATCTGTACAAATATTCCTCCTCCTTGCCCCGGTCGACTACCTGGAAAAGAGCCATGGCTCAGTGTGCCTTTCCCAGTCACAAACTTTCAAAAAATAAAATATACCTCGATGGTGTGGGGAGGTGATTAAACAGTTACTGGTTAAAAATCTGCTAGCCCAACTCCTTTACTTAGCAGAGCTCAGAGTGGAAACCCCAAATGGTACCAAGATGTTTGTCAGTCTCTTAGAAGAAGCCCCTTACCTTGATGAAATTGGAGTGCAGTTTCTGATCCTGGAGAATGACAGGATGGAGTGGAATCTTCTCAGATCTACTTGAGAGGTGATCCATGGAGGATTTAAGAAACACAGGCAGCAGCAGAACTAGGCCAGACCACCTACCCTTGCACATGGACATTTGATCCCTTCTCTGCCCCTTCATGGTTACGGACGATCACAGCACAGGCAGCCCTGACTGAGGGAGAGAGAGAGAGGAACCATGGTAACTGCAGATAGGATGAGCAGACCCAGCCCACGTACTAACTCATATACACTGCGTCATGAGTAGGAGCCCCAAGTCCTCAGCTGCTACTGGACCACACCAGAGTAACAACACAATACAGTATTCTTCTTATTAAATATTATGAAACCTGGGCACTCAATCGAATTAAACATTGATCTGAACTCATACTTATCACTAAAAGTTGGACTGGTTTTCAGATTTACAAGTAACTCTTTCTTAGAATCAACGTGAATGCTGTGCTCTAAACTGTCTATATATTTAAAATGAAAAATGGAACAAGAGGCATCTAATAATTGGACAATTATAGGATAAACTTGGTAGGGATGGGGTGAGAGACATAGGCACGTGGTTGTAGGGAGGAGTAGGTTAAGATGTATGTGTGGCAACAGTGTTTGTGGCTTTGCACAAGTTGAGATATACAGACACCACCTTGCAAACAAACACCACCAGTACAGGTCAGCTGGAGAATGTCTATCGCTAGGGAAGATGTGCTGCTGGTATGCCTTGCAGGGCTCAGATAACAATATAACTCTCTCTGCATGCAGACTTTGCAGGACAATGGCCTGTCCCCAGATGTGATCTGCCCAGTCCAGCTGTGGATGGGCCTGATACAGGTGACAGTCGCCAGACTCACCACCTTTGAAGTAATAACCCACCTTGCACAACCTACTAAAGAGACAGGGATATTTAACCAACCAGAAGGGGCTGTTGGAGCGGGGGAAGCAGGTGGATAACACAGATCCCTCAGGGTGCTTGTGGGCCTGGGGCCTGAGGCTTGCTTGAATCCCTCACCATTGTGGGGGCTTCAGCAGCTGGAGGCTCTCCTGGCCTTCAGGTGCCTCGGGGATGTCAGCAAATGATGTACATTTGCTATGCAGACTCCGTATAACCAGACTGCTACCATAGCAATTGAAGCTTAACTGGGTGGGCACCCAGACATGAAAGGGCTTAACAGCTCAGAAATGGCAGCCAGAGGGGTGGGGCAGTACATGAGTAACTAGTTGCACCAGGTCCTGCCTTAATAGGGGCAGTAGCAGGAGTTAAAGCAGAAGAGAAGGCGGTCAGGAGTGTGGTACCACAAGGATCTGTCCTGGGTCTAGTCCTCTTCAATGTGTTCATCTACAGCAAGGGGACACAAGAGGATGGGGACAATGAAGAGTACCAAAATGTCAGAGAGAGGCAGGGCAGTGGTGAGAAGTGCTGAAGCACAGACACAAGAAAGGCTAGCACAATCAATAAGGAAAGGAGACAAGACATTCTTTAGGTACATCAGTGAGAGGAGGAAGTCCAGAGGGGTATAGTAAGACTCAAAGGGACAGTGAAGAGAGGGTGAAGGGACCTGAGAAGGCCACAATCCTTAACAGGTACTTCTGCTCTGTCTTTACTAGAGAGGGAGCAGGGCAGGGACCAAACTGGAAAACAGATGTGCGGAGGAAGAATTGAGCTTCACAACATTTACAGAATAGAGGGTCATAAAGGAACGTGCAAAACTAAAGGTGGGCAAAGCAATGGGGCCAGATGGAGTACATCCAAGGATCCTAAAGGAACTGAGGATGGAGCTGGCAGTACCTTTGGCAGCCCTGTTCAGCAAATTGCTGAACACGGGTGGTCCACAGGACTGGAGAAGTGCAAATGTGGTCCCTCTTCGCAAGAGTGGTAGCAAGGAGGATGCAGGGAACTACAGGCCAGTCAGCCTCACCTCAATAATGGGGAAGATCATGGAGACTCTAATTAAGAAACCTATTGTGGATCACCTGGTATCCATTGTAATGCAGGATCCAAGACAGCCTGGGTTCACGGCGAAAGGTCCTGTCAAACAAATCTGATAGATTTCTTTGACTGAGTGACCAAGGTGGTGGGGCGTTGCCTACCTTGATTTTGACAAGGCTTTCGACACAGTCCCACATAGAAGGCTGGTAAATAAGCTGGTGATGGGGTGGGACACGGGTGGTGAACTGGGTCAGAAATTGGTTAGTGGACAGAAGGTAGAGGGTGGTGGTAAATGGCACATAGTCAGAAGAAATGGGAGTCACCAGTGGAATGCCACAGGGGTCAGTCCCAGACCAGTCCTCACAGTGTCTTCATAGCAGATGTAGCAGAAGGGCTAGAGGAAAAGTATGCCTGTTTGCAGATGACATCAAGAGCTACAACAGAGTAGATACTCCAGGTGGTATAGAGAGAATGAAAAGAGACCTGGAAAAGCTGGAGAAATGGTCTGCAGTATGGCAGTTAAGGTTTAACAGAAGAAGTGCAAGATCATGCACATGGGAACAGAAACCTTGGGAGAGCTACATGTTGGGGGTGAGTTGTTGATGGTCACCAGAGAAGCGAGGATTTAGGGGTCATTATATCAGATGACCTGAAATCCACCAAACAGACCATAAAACAGTTGGGAGGGCTAGTGGAATGTTAGCGTGTATAGGGAGGTATTACAAGCCGTGGGAGGGAAGTGGTGATGCCACTGTACAAGATGCCGGTTAGGCCTCACCTGGAGTACTGTGTGCAGTTTTGGAGGTTGCACCTGCTTAAGGATATTGACAGTGGAAACAGTGCAGAGGAGGACAACTAAGATGGTGCAGCTCTGCCTCTGACATATGGGGATAAACTTAAGGTCCTCAGTATGTACACATTGGAACAGAGACAGGAGAGTGGGGAGATGATTTAGACTTTCAGATATCTTAAGAGCATAAATAAGGTGGAAGGGGTAGCATCTTTCAGTATAAAAAGTACAGTAGAACTAGAGGGCATGACATGAAATTGGGGGTGTGGCATAAGGGTAACATGAGAAAGTTATTTTTTACAGAGAGGATGGTAGATGCTTGGAGCGCCCTGCCTCAGGACTCGGTGGAAGCACATACAGTGGAGGGATTGAAGGGGCATGGGATAGGCACAAGGGAATCATACATATGAGGGGTCATAGCTGAGTCTGCTGACCTAGTAGAGGCAGTGGGAAGAAATTGGTAAAATTAGCAGACTGGATGGGCCTTGTGGTCCTTTTCTGCCATCAGCTTCTGTGTTTCTGTGACAGTGGTGAGGGAATCCAGGGAGGTTGTGTGTCTTCACAGATGACACTAAGCTTTGTGGGAGGGTGGATATTGCTGAGGGAATCAGGTGTGACCTACAAAGGCTAGAGATGTGGTCTAACATTTGGCAGTTTAAATGTAAGCTAAAAGTGCAAGGTGATGCATCTATGGAAAAGAACTCCAGAAATAAATACTGGGTGGGAGGGGTAAGACTCAGCTCTACACCTGAGGAGGCGGGACCTAGGAATTATCATCAGTGGCACCCTAAAACAGTGAAACCAGTGCCAGAGGGCCTATAGCGAGGCAAACAAGATGCTGGGGTTTTGAGGGGTTACTGACAGAAGAAGGAAAGAGGTCATTCTAATCCTTTACAGGTCCTTGGTGAGCCTCATCTGGAGTACTGCACCCAGTTCTGGAGTCCTTACCTCCAGGCAAGACAGGGACAGGCTGGAGACCCTTCAGCAAAGAGGACTAAGATGATTCGGGGCCAGCAGGTAGGTCTACGAGGAGCACCTCAAGTTACTGAATATGTATTCACTGGAGACCAGAAAGGATGGGGATATGATAGAGACTTTCAAGTTACTAAGGGAATTAACAAGGTAACTTTTTAGGTTAAATACTACTAGCTCGTGATGAAGAGGACATGAGTAGAAACTAACTGGAGGGCGGTTCAAGAGGGACATGAGGAAGTACTGTTTCAAAGAGAGAGTGGTGGAGTCATGGAAAAGTTTGCCAGCCAAGGAAGTGGGTGTAAAAACTGATAGTGGCTTCAAGCACAGTTGGTACTGTAGGAGGGCTATAGCAGAACCAGGGTGGGATGGGGAGATCTAGGAACCTGGAGAGACAGTAGGTCCCAAGGCTACAATGGGAACTCTGGCAGAGTGGATGGACCATTGGTCTTTGTCTGTGTTTCTAAGCACTCCACTCCGGGAGACAGCCCGAGTGCAGGGACCCTACCTGTGCACCCATTTGGGATAGTACATTAACTTGAGGGCCAGTGAATAGTATATATTTCTTTTTTATTTTATTAAAAGTATCGAATTACAATCCTTTGAGTCATAGACTCCTTTACAAAGGCTCCACGTCATGTTAAGACGGGTACTATAAACAGTGTGATACAGAGAATGTGCAGAGGTGGTCAATATACAGTACATTAATACAAACAGTGCAAATAGGTAGGTGCTATACTGTACAATAATACCTACAGTGCAGATAGGTAGGTCACTATACAGTGCAATAATACAAACAGTGCAAATAGGTAGTTTAGCTGGTGCAGTACAACTAATACAGACAGTGTATCAAATATACAGTCGGAAAATATCCATTGCACATAGGGCATAGAACAGCAGTAGGCATGCGATAGAAGTGGGGAGGCGGAGCGTAGAGGCGGGACGTATACTAGAGGGTTTGCCTCTAGGGAGACTTAGAGGCACATCATGATCTGCGGGCTGGGTACAGTTTAAGTAACTAGGCAGGATTCCACCAACTTATTTCCATATCTGGGGAAAGGTGGCCAGGCTATGGATTTTACAAATATGTAAACTGATGTCTGGAACCCTGGCAGGCTGTAGACTCACCTGATTGAGTCTGTTGATCCTGCTCAGTCCTTCTTCCGAGGAAGAATGTGCTAAATGAGCAGCAAAGCACAAGAGGGGTGACAGCTTACGCTGGGGGCGATAGTCCCCTGCTTGACCTGGGACGCTGTGGAGGGGGACAGTAGCTGGAGAAGCCCCTGAGATTATGAAAACTATGGGGACAGATTGTTCTGTGTTTTAATACTTACAGGCCACATCTACATGCTGAGCCAGGGCGGACCTATTTACAACAAGCACACCTCACCAATGTTTGTTCTCTTGATTTATTGATCTTGTGTTTGTTTGTTAACTAATTATTTGTTTTGGGGTACAAATTTATTGTTTCATTGTCTCGATAGACCCCTGGGGACAGCATACAATCAGTAACTTAGAACAACAGAAAAACATAATCTCAGTGTATAAATGGGGACCCTAACGAAAGTATTGCCCTTTAATGTAAATGGTATGAACTACCCTGTTAAGAGAAAGCAATTACTAAAGCTTATAAAAGAGGGTAGGGAGCAATCACATTCCATTAGAGACCCATTTAAGCTCTCCAGAAGCTCTGACATTTGAAAAATATGGCTTCTCCTGAGTGTATCAGACTTCCCTAGAAAGAGGAGGAAATGAGAGGTGCTGACTGATGGCAGACACTCTCCCTTTGAGGAAGGAGAAGAGGTGACCGATTCTGGGGTAGATATCTGATAGTTGCAAGGAAATCCAAGATACTTCAGTCACCCTAGTGAATGTGTATGCTCCCCAGGCTCCCTTTTTAATTTTATTCTAAGCTAATGAGAATGGAAGCTCGAAAAACAAAGGGTCTGCTGACAATGGGGATGTCTGAGCTTAATATTTGGCCAGAATTGGACACCACATTCCAGATCCCAGCCTTGAGCAACTCAACATTGAAAAGAGTAAAGCCCTGATACAACACTTAGGGATTGGAGACATCTGGTACCACAAATATCTCATAACAAGCGACTACGTGTTACTCGCCCAGTTTCAAAATACACCTTCTTTATGTTTCTACAAGAAACCATGAGATTTCAGTCAAGGTGAGTTGGCTTCTTGACCCAATTGGACCACCAGCGATGTTCCTGGAGGTTGACATGCACAAACCATGGAAAGCGACTCACTGGAAGCTAAATACCTCCCTTCTTCAGGAGCGCCAACCTCCTGAGGGAACTGAAGGAAGAACTGAAAACAGTGGTGCAGAAAATGACAATGACAGGGATACTCCACAGATGCTTTAGGATACTGTCAAGACAGTACTCAGGGTTCCCAGCTGTCTGAAAATATAGGGCAGTGGTGATCGGGTCAGAAGGTGCGTTATTTTTCTGATCTCCTGTAGCACTGTACATGTGCATAAGTGTATTTTAAGTAAAATATAAGGTGCTGATATTAAAACTGGGGTAGCAGTGCAGTGAAGGATGTAAATTAAATACAATGTTGGAGGATTTTGTAAAAACAATCAGTAATGGATAAAATAAAGGGTGGTGGCAAAAACATAGGATGGTGGTAAAAATATAGAGTGGTGGTAAAACAATAAAGGGTGGTGGCCCAACATGCTAAAATAATTTCTTTATTTATTTAGTTTTTGTTGACGGGTTAAGTGCACTGGACAAATGTTGACTATTTTTAGGCACGACCTGGGGAGGGACACAGATGAATGCCAACTGACTTTGAACCAGATTAAGCTGTTGGTGGTATTTACAGTGAATGGAGGAATTTGGCCAGGGCACAGAAATTCCTACCGTTCGAGAAGTGCCATGGGATCTTTAACATCCACCTGAACTACCACCAGATAAGACCTCGGTTTAACATCTCATCGAAAGACAGCACCTCCCTCATGCTGCACTGCAGTGTCGGTACTGGGATATTAACCCAAGTGATTGATGAATAGGGAACACTGGTACTGTAAGGTAAATTAATTTCAGTGGTGGTATATAAGAAGCGGGAGCGTAGGAAAACACTAGCAGGGCTCACTGGACTCTGCAGAGACTTGAGAGAATGAACAGAAAGCCATATGGGACCGAAACAGGGATAAGGACATAAAACAAAAAACAAACTCCAAGCCTTGCAGAAAGCGGATACGAGAACGCCTCCTCTTTACTTTCTTTTCCTTAAGCAAAGGTACCATTCAGGGAGGCAGGAGCAGCTAAGTCTCAGCGTATAGGTTAATGTAACATGCCACTAAAGCTGACAACCCTAAAATAAAATACCACCACATGGGCAATCTAGTACCCAAAAACTTTCAGAGACCTTTGTAGAAACATAGACTTTGATGGCAGATAAGGACCGCTTGGCCTGCCCAGTCTGCCCATTCCCTACCTATTGGATAAGCTGAAGATTCAAATTTACCAACAGCCTACTTCCTCCTACCTCCCATTATAATTGCCTTATGTCTGTCCCATGTATTCTTGAAGTCCCCACTGTTTTAGACACCACAGCCTCCTCAGAAAGAGCGCTTCCATGTGTCCACCACTCTCTCGTGAAAAATATTACCTCATGTTGCCCTGAGCCGTCACCCCTCTATCTTTGAATTGTGCCTCCTTGTTCTTGCACATCCCTTTTTCTGAAAGATGCTACCCTCCTGGACTTTGTTGAAACCCTGAGGTACTTGAAAGTTTCTGTCATGTCCCCCGTCCCTCCTTTCCTCAATGGTATACATATTAAACTCTCTCAGTCTCTTTTCATATGGTTTCTGATGCAGACCCTGCACCATTTTAGTTGCCCTCCTCTGGACTGCTCCATCCTGTCTATGTCCTTGCAGAGATGGGGTCTCCTAAACTGCACTTAGTACTCCAGATGGGGTCTCACCAACTATTTGTACAGAGGATAACCACTTACCGTTTTCTATTTGTGATGCCTCTCCTGTGCATCCCAGTATCCCCCAGCTCCTCTTACTGCCTTCTCACATTGCTTGCCCACGTTTAGGTAATTTGATATGACTACCCCAGGTCCCTTTCCATTTTGTTGTTAATACCTCCCCTCCATTGTGTACTCTTCACCTGGGTTTTTGTTTCCCAGGTGCGTTACTACACTGAATCTAAGTTGCCATCGTCTGACCATTCCTCCAACCTTGCCAAATCCCTTCTCATCCTTTCCGTCCTCCTATGTGTATCAACTCTGTTACAGATCTTTGTATCATCTGCAGAGAGGCATACTTTTCCTTCCAGACCCTCTGCAATGTCACCTATAAAGACATTAAAGAGGACTGGACCCAGTACTGAACCCAAGGCACCCACTAGTAATCCCCTTTCTTCAGAGTGAGTTCCATTTACTGTTACCCTCTGTGTCCTGTTGTGCAGCCAATTTGCTACTCAGGCTACCATCCTGGGACCCACTCCCAGGCTGGTTAACTTGATTATTAATCTTTTCTGCGGGACTGTGTCACATGCCTTGCTAAAGTCTAGGTAGGCCATATCCACAGCCCCTCCCTGCTCTATTACTTTGGTCACCAAGTCAAAGAAATCGATTAGACTTGTCTGACATGACCTTCCTGCTGTGAATCCATGCTGCCTTGGGTCCTGTGCCCTGCTGGCCTCTAGGTACTCAACATTTCTTTCTTTCAGAAATGATTCCATCATTTTGCCTACCACGGAGGTCAAACTAACAGGTCTGTAGTTTCCTGCTTCTGCCTTGCTCCCACTTTTGTGAAGGAGAATCACATCCACCCTCCTCCAGTCCTCAGGTATCACCCCATCCTCCCATGATTTGTTAAAAGGTGGTCAGTGGTGCCACTAGGTCCCCATAGTTCTTTTAGGATTCTGGGGTGAATCCGTCAGGCCCCATTGCTTTGTCCACCTTGAGTTTTAGGAGTTCTTTCAGGACCCTTTGTTCTGTAAATGGACTGGTGTCAACCCCCTGCCTAGAGTGCTTCTATTGTTTGGTTTAGGTAACTCCTATTCTTTTCTTTTGTGAATACTGAGCAAAAGTACTCATACATATCTCTGCCTTTTCACTGTCTCCCTCTCCCACCTCCCTCTCCTTTATTAAGCTTCACTATCCCTTCCTTAACCTTTCTTTGCTCCCTAATGCACCTATAAAGATTTTATCCCTTTCTAACTGAGTTGGCTATCTTTTCCTCAGTTTGGGCCTTTGCTATTTTGACTGCCTTCCCCACTTCCTTCTGCTTTAACTGATACAGTTCCGTGTTGTGCTCCTTCTGTGATTCCTTATACACCTTGAATGCTGTCTTTTCTCCCTGACCTTCCTGCCACCTCTTTGAGAACCATAGTGTTTTGTTTTTTTTTACTCAGTTTTGTTTCTTTATTTATTTCACACAAAGGCTTATTGCCTCCATGATGGCAGTCTTGATTTTTCTCCATTGTGATCCCACCTCTCCTTTCTGGCTGTTTGCTAGTGCATTCCTTAGGTATTCACCCATTTTGCCAAAGTCAGCCCTTCTAAAGTCTAGTATCCTCATCTTTGTATGGCTTGTCTCCATGGTTGTGCTTACTGTGAACCTCACTGTGTGGTGGTCGCTTGTTCCTAGATGGCTACCCATTTCTAAATCTGTGATCCTCTTTCCATTTGAGAGTACTAGGTCTAATATTGCTCTCTCCAGTGGGTTCAACACTGGCTGTCTAAGGCATGCCCTGTAGGGCATCGAGAATGATCCTGCTCTTGGACTTCCGGTGGCGTCAGCAGACTAGATGGCAGCATAACTCGCGAGTCCACCGCCAAATAAAATCAATCGCATCCCCTCACAATAATAATGCACTCACCAGCTAAAAGCACCAGATCGAAAGCGGGGACTCACAAGAATACCAGGCAGCCAGCACAAAATTACATTTATTGCTGCAGGAGGTAGAACGGCTGGGGCCTGGAGGAAGACAATGCTATCGTGATGGAGGCGAACCCGAGGAGGATTATTCAACTTGTAGCTTTATACTTCAAACAGCGAAAACGGTTCAAAAATAGATACCACACTATCGAGCTGCGATCGGATTCTTAGCAAAATCGACACAGAACAGACAAACTGGAACTGGGTTTAACTACCGTAACGAGACAATCGAATAGACAAGATCGCCTGATTCTGTATTTACTGGCACGAGAGAGGAGTTGCAGGCCAAACTGGATGACATAGAAGGCGAAATAGAAGGCAAAACTTAAGGATTTACGGAGTTCGGAGGCGCTGAAGAAGGAGTTCAAGACCTAACTGTCTTTGTTAAAAAGCTGCTGCAGAGCTATTAAAACCTCCCCAGAGTTGGACCTCTCAATGGATAGGGCTCATCGTCACTTGTCCCGAGACTTCAACTCCAAACGCGAGGCCTCGTTCGTTTGTGGTGAGGATGACTAACTATACTGCCAAGGAAGAAATCTCAGGAGGCGTGGAAGGCTAAAAGCTGATGCTGGGGCACACAGAATAATAATTGACAACGACTATATGACGGGGTACAGGAGGCGAGGCGGAACATGTGGCCCATCGTGAAGCAGCTGAGGGCTCAAATATGAAAGTGCAAATGCTCTACCCAGCCAGGCTAAGAGTGGAGCGAGACAAGGTATAAAAACTTTTGAAGACTTATATGCTGCCAAGCCTTTCTTGGAGGAAGCAGGTGCGGTTCCAGGCTTAGAGAAAGAGACTGGAGAAAGAACTACAGATTGGCCTGGTCATGGGCGAAGGGGTTACCAAACCATGCCAGGCCCACACCACAAACCTCAGGTCAGATGTCACAGCACTTATCAGACCATATGCATCGAGGATACAGCTGAATGAACTTTCAACACAGGAACTGGATCCAGAGGAGACGACACATAAGGGACTGCTAACGGACTTGGGGTGAGAGGCTATAGAATCCGTTTGGCTTTTCTTAAAAAGGGGTAGGAAGTTAATTAAATGGACCTGAAATGGATAAGGATACTCAGGGGAGCTGCAGAAAAGTTGAAAAACCTCTAAGATTCAAAAGTGGACCTAAATCGGCCGACTCTGAAAAATAATGAGATTAAGGCTAGAGGGGTCTGAGGGGAGCCCTGAATGGGCTGGTCTTGTGGGGGGGGGTGCGACTCCTGCAGGTCCAGCACAACAAAAGTTCCCTGGAGGGTAACTGGACATTAGGGAAAATACGCAGGGGTTTGATAAAGAGATGTGGAACAATTCAAAGGTAAATCTACATATCAGAAATGTGAAATAAACAGGATTTCAATGAGATTTTGAGAATCCTACAGAATGGGTGGGAAGGGGATATCCCTCGGTTCATTATTATTTTCATACGGAGGAGAACAACTAGCCCCTCGGTAACAAGACAAGGGATGGGGAAGGAGGGGAAAGGGACTTTGGGGATTAGGGAGGGAGAGAGGTTCCGATCGTCCCTGGGCTCCTGGTTTTAAAGTTGAAATGCAGATTGAGGATAAAATGGAGATAAAATATTCCCTAGCGAGGTGTTAATCCAGAGAAGGCGGACGACCCCTTTCAAGTGGGAGCTCATTAATAGGAAGGAAGGAGGAGAAGTAGCTCCCATGACTCTAAAAGAGGGCCGGAGGGAAGGTAATAAGACCATGGGTTTAAAGGGAAGATAACCTGCCAACTGGTCCTGTTGATGTTGATTATACCACAGGAAAGGGCCTAAGACCCCAAATAGAAACCCTGGTGGATGGAGCCCAGAACAGCATACAGGGCATAGTGCCATGGAAAGGCACGATCCAGATTGCCTTTACAAAGGCGGTCTGACCTAGGAAGTGAGATATGTTTTAGATCATGTATAGTGCTCCCAGAGAGCCTAACAACTCGGACCAGGAAATTATTAGAGCAGGAAACATGAAAAGGAATTATACACACTTGGGATGACAGGGATTATTAAATTGTGTGGTTTATTAGTTGGTATCTTGTTAATGTAATGTTTTATGCAGTTAAACTGTTCTTAGCCCGAATTAAAAGAGGCAACGGTTCAGAAAATGGTTAGAAATAAACAAGAGGGTAGGGGCGAGAATACCTCCCCAGTTCTTAGTTCAACGTAGAAACTATGAGTGGCACAAAGTTTATGTTAAAGAGGGCAAATGAAGAGACCAGCTGTAAAATGGATGTGGAGGTGACCTGGGAACACAAGGAGGGAGGGCAGTAGTAGAGACAAGACAACCGGATGGTGGGCCTACACCAAAACCTAGTACACCAGAACGGATAAGGGAGTATGATTATGGATAGAATAAAGACTAAAATAGTTTCTTTGAATATAAATGGGATAAAAAATCCTATGAGAAAAGCCTCCAGAAATTTTTAAAGAGACAGGCATGTGATATTCAATTCCTACAGGAGACACACCTTTCCCTGAAGAAACCCTTAAAATCAAAAGCAGAGAATTTCCGACTATATACTATGCCTCATTGCCTGCTGGGAGGAAAGAGGGTGCCATTATGCTCTCGGCTTCTCTTCCATTTGTAGAGGAGGAGGAGGTAATAAAAGACGAGGGGCTAGGTATGTGTTGGTAGTGGGACGTGTTCAAGATCTACAGGTTTCCTTGTTAAATGTGTATGCCCCCGAGACGCATCTGACCTTTTTGCTGATCTATTTAAACTGGTAGCCGAAAGGGCCAAAGGTATATTAGTGGCAGGGAGACTGGAATGTAGTTTTGGAAAGGGCCCTGGACACCACCTCAAGGATACCAGCCCCAAACCAAAAATTTCTGGCCCTTAAAGAGGCTGATGAAAGATATGGGTATATTAGATGTTTGGAGAAAAATACCCTAGGGCAAGAGATTACACATACTATTCCCGAGATATAATATTTTTCGAGACTAGATATGTTTTTCACATACTGGCAGGATATATCATCCTTTGACTCAATCTGGGTAGGTACAGAAACCATATCAGATCATAAACCAGTATATGCCTGGTTGGACCTCCAGCTACCAAAAACCTACGCACTGGAGGCTTAATATAAGTCTCCTTGAGACAGGAAATCAGGGAAGAAATTCAGAAATAATAAGACATACGATTCAGTCAAATGAATCTACCGGGTTACCCTCAAATTCTTTGGGACACGATTAAGACAATGATAAGAGGCAGATTGATCTCAATAGCTATGTACAAAAAAGAAAGGAAAAACAAAGAGAGCTAATTAAACAAAGATTACAAGATTTGGAAAGACAACAGAAAACAAAGTTCAATGTAGATAGGAGGGGAGATCCAGGGGCTCACACAGAGACTTCAAGGGATACAACTCATAGAGACAGAAAAGACACTAATACGTCTCAAACAGAAATATTATGAGGGGCCCAAGGCCACCCGCTCCCTAACATACCGACTCAAACAACATTCAGCTAGGGCAAATGTTACAAAAATCAGGCATCCAGGCATGGGCACCCTCTTGTATAGATGGGAACAAATAACTGAAGGGTTGTCACCTACTACAAAAACTTATATCAACCACAACAGAACACTAGGCGGAAGAGGCAACACACTTCTTAGAATCCCTCGGCTCCGGAACTCTCTGAAACCCACAGACAGGCTTTACAGTCCAGTCTCAGGAGAAATCATGGACACAATAAGGAAATTGAAGGAGGTAAATGCCCGGCCCTGATGGCTTTGGGGGAGTTTTATAAAACATTTCAGGCGGACCTAATACCCATCCTGAATACGGTATATAACCAGGTATGGTTGGAGGAGCCGTGGTTCCCCATCGTGGAATTATACCTCCATCACAGTGATCCCGAAGGAGGGTAAGGACCAGTGAGTGTGGATCGTACAGGCGATCTCCTACTAAATGTAGATTATAAAATCTTTACAGCAATTATAGCGGCGCCTACAGTCTTTCCTGGGAGATCTGGTGGAATCGGACCAAATGGGATTTGTGGAGGTAGACAGGCTCGGAGGGGTGAGAGAACCATTGATATAGTGGATATAATCAACAAAGGAAGGTACCAGCTTGTATAATGAGCTTAGATGCAGAAAAAGCATTCGATAAAGTTGACTGGAATTTTCTTTTCCTGGTACTTAAGGATGGGTTTCCCATCGAAGTTTCAAGAAGCGTTAAGGCCTTATATGCCAACCCACAGGCATATGTAAAGGTTAAGGGCATCTCACAAAGATTTAACTTGGGACGGCACGAGGCAGGGATGCCCACTGTCTCCCTTTTATTCGACCTTATATAGAACCCTCGCCCAGGCAATAAGGAATCGGAAGAAATTAAAGGGGTAATGGTAGGTGGGAAGAACACAAAATATCACTGTCTGCGGATGACGTCCTTCTTTATATAACCAATCCAAATGGGTCTATTCCTAAAATTTGGAACATTATTGATAAATTTAGTCAATACTGGGTTACACCATTAATAAAAATAAAACAGAGGTTTAAAATTCAATTTCTGTCCCTCTGAAGAAATCCTCCAGTCTATGGATACACGATGGAACAGGGAGAATAAAATATCTAGGAATCCAAATTCCCAAAACTTAACGTTACTGTTTGCAGACAATCTTGAACCTATAACGAATCAGATTAAGCAAGACATCAGGAGATGGGAGGTTCTCAATTTGCCCCTGTACTCCAGGTTCAGTCGGTCTCAATGAATATACTCCTAAATACTTGTATATGTTCCAATGCATACCCATAAAAATACACAAGAATATGTTCCAGGTCTGGCAGAAGATCCTCACAAGATTTATATGGAATAACAAAGCCAAGAATCAAACTCTCTGCCATGCAGGCTAATAAAAAGGTGGGGGAGAAATATACCTAACTTGGAAGATTATTTCCTAGCCACCCAGCTAAAATGAGCCTTAATGTGGTCGGCCAGCTCATGCAAGCGAAATGGAAAACAATTGAGATAGCCCTAACGGATGGAATGCCACTAGAAGCTGGTAATGGGGACGGGGTGCCAAGGTGAGCCCGAGACGCCTGAGCCTGTTGGCTGTTAGAAACACACTGAGTTCACTGAAGAGGCTTTGGAACAAGCATAAAGTAGAGGGAGAAATGTGGATGCTTAGATGGTTCGTGGGACACGGGTTTCTCCCATCTAGGCAGGACCTTACCTGCAAAAACTGGGGTAGGCTGGGGCTCTACTCAATAAATCAGTTTCTTAAGGGTGTGTGGTTTTAGAGTTTCCCAAATCAGGAGGAATTTTCCTGAGACAAGCAGACTATTTTAGATATCTCCAAATACGATCCTATACACACCCTTCAAAATACATATAGGGCCTGATCCCACTAACAGGGTTAAAAGACACTATAATGGAGATCTTAAACTCGACAAGAACCAAAGGTTTAATCTCGGTCCTCTATGGAGCCTTGAGAGATAGGAGGAACTCAGACCACACAGATAAAAAGCAGGTGGGAAAAAGAAATGGGGAAAACCTAGAGGGCGAAGTCTGGTCCTCCACACTGGCTATGGCCCTTCGCACCACGTCCTCCCCATATTGGAGGGAGTTTGAGTGGAAGATCGGATGAGGTTTTCTATACCCCAGAAGTACAGAGTAAATGGGATAAGAAATGTCAGGGGCATGCTGGAGGATGTGGAGAACTAAAGCAAACTATCTACATGTGTTTTGGTCCTGCCAAGCTCTTACTAAATACTGGGCGAAATAAGACATAAAATAAAGAAATACTCTCCATAAGGCCAACTTGAGTACAGGGAACCTGATTTTAGGGCTGATCCCGGAAGAAGTTAGGGGTGCAAACAGAATATATATATGGAACATCCTGACTGTAGGCCTCATAAGGCCTTAACAGAAATGGCTCTCCGAACCCACCGACATATCAAGATTGGGAGAAAACTGTGATGAAATTAAAGACATGGAAGAAATAACGTACAAAATAAATTTAAAAACACAGAAATGGGTGGAGAGATGGACCCCATGGTTAATGTCAACAGACAGACAAGACGAGATATAGAGAAGAGGAGAAAGGGCCTAGGGAGAATAGGCCAGGAGAACTATAGAAACAAATGAACTGCAAAGCTCCTGGGTCACCCTACACACAATGTCTTACTTATTTATTGAAGGAGAGGATGTTTTTTGTTTTTTTTTTTAATTTAGGAAAAGAGGAAAACAACACACTGTACATTTAGATAAATGAAGCTGGATAATTAAGTAATTATAAAGTTATTTCACCTCTACATGGTTTATAAGCTGGAAATGGAATTGTGATGGTTTTGTACATGTGCCAAACCTACAATAAACTTGAATATAAAAAAGAGAATGACCCTGCTGCTGATGTGGCTGCAGTAAATGTCTTCCAGTTAACATCTGACATATTCAGGTCCCAACAATATCTCCTTTTTCAGCCATTCTGAGAATGCCTTCTATCATTTCCTTGTCCATTTCCTCCCCTGAGACTGGAGTCCATATACAACCCCTGTGTGGACTGTGGTGCCACTCCCTGTCTTTAAGGTGACCCACAGTGCCTCTTGTCCTCCCCTTTACCTTTTGGTTCTGTTGCTTTGATCCCTTGCCTTATGTAAAGAGCTACTCCACCTCCTCTGTTACCCTCCTGTCCCTACTGTAGATTGTGTACCCTGGTATGTTGACATCCCAGTCATGGTTCTCCACGTACGTGTTTCCGTGATTGCCATAATATCCAAGTGTTCCTCTTCCATCAGGGCTGCTAGCTCAGGAAGCTTGTTTCCCAGATTATAGGCATTGGTACTCATTGCCCTCCATTTAATGTTGGCATTATCCTTTTTCCCCCGTCCCTGCCTTTATTGCCTTTGTCCATTTTTCCATTTACCCCTGTCCTGCCCTCAGTCAAACTCTGACCTCAGTGTTTACCTTACTACTTGCCATGTTTTGTTGGGGGCTTGAAATTTCCTGCTTCCTATCAGCACCTCCCCTTGGCTAGTTTAAAAGCTTGCCAATGAAGCATTTAAACCTATCACTTAGGAGCTTGGTTCCCTTCCTGGACAGATGCAGACCATCGTGCCAGTATAGACCTACATCTCTCCAGGTGGACCCCAGTCCCCAGTGAAGCCAAAACCTGTGCTCTACACCAGTTTTGCAACCATTCATTGAACTGCATGGTGTGCAGTACCCTAGCCTCACCATGCCATAGACAGGCAGCACCTCTGAGAAGATTACCATGCTTGCTACCTGTCTGAGGTCCTCCCCAACTTCACTAACTCATCCTGCACTGCACTGATCTCATGCCCAGCTAGGTCATTTGTCCCAAGGTAGAGCGATGATATCTAGTTCCTCCCCGTGATGCTGCTCCTGCAATTCTGAAGATTCACTTCCTGTCCCTCCAAGCCATGGCACCAGGCAAGCACCTTACCTCCCTCTCCTCCCTTCCCCAGTTCTACCCCCTAACAATTGAGTCCCCTTCCAGAAGCTATTTCCTCCCCTGTGGTGTCCCTTGCCACCCTTTTGTCGGTTTCCTTGTGGAGGTTCCCAGCATCCTTCTTGGTCTCCATTGAGGATGCCATCATAGAAGAACCTTGCTCTGCCAGAATGGCATATGACTTAGGAGAGGTACAGCTAGAGGATGCGTCTCTGTTCTACCACCTCACCCTCCCAGAGCCCACTATGGTCCAACTGCTCCTCATACTTGGCAACCTCTGAGGCAGCGGTCATGGCAGTGGTGCTCTTTGGGTGGGTAAGCTCCTAGTCCTTGCCAGTTCAGCCTGGAGATGGGCAACCTCCTCCCTCAGAGCTGATGGTTGATTTATATTACTACAAGATTGCCACAAGTCATCCTATAACCCCACCTGATGACTGTAACTACTTCCAAAATAACCTTTCTCCAGTGCCTAGCCTCACCCAAACTATGGAAGACTGATGCACGAAGATGACTGCCCTTACCTCTGACTTGGAAATAGCAGGGACCATTAAGAACCTTAAGACAAATATCTGCCCAGGACCAGATGGATACAGGGGAATTTTAATAAGGTCCCTGGCAGTGGAAGTTCCCTTACTTGAGAGTCTTAAATGAGCCCTGCCACCCACCTGGAATTATGCCACCATAATGGTAATAGCAAAGGAGGGAAAGGATCCAACATCCTGTAGTTCATACCATCCCATATCACACCTCAACACAGACTATAAGATCTTACGGCAATACTGGCAAAACACCTTAACCCCTTCTCCCAGATATAATAGGACTTACACAAAACAGGCATGGGCAGACAGGCACCAGATAATGTTTGGTGAACAATTAATGTCATAGGTGCAATTACCCGCCAAAAACACATGGTTGTATAACAAGTCTTGATGCAAAAGCCTCTGATAAAGTAGTTTGGAAGGTTGTTTTTTTTGAGGCTGGCTATCCCTTAACATCCACCCCAGTCCACCTGGATTATTAGTTTGGAGTTCCTATTTCTAGTCCTAGAGCACTTTGGCTTCCCAGAAGAATTTGTTGCTGGGGTTAAAGCGTTATGCTTATAGATATGTAGATACATAGAGAGTGTCGGCAGATAGGGGCCCATGGCCCATCTAGTCTGTCCGCTTGAGTTTGTAACTTCAGTTTATGTTTTCCTAGAACTCTGTTGCCCCTACCCCTGACTTCCAGAATTCCTTTGTGTCTATCCCATGCATTCTTAAATCCGTGATTGATTCAGCCCCACCACTTTCTCTGGCAGGGTGTTCCACTTGTCCACCACTCGTTCTGTGAAGAAATTCTTCCTCACATTTCGTCTAGATAAGTCCTCCCTCCAACTTCATCCCATGCCCTCTAGTCCTGGAACATCTTTTCTCTTAAAATACTGTATTCTTGCACCCTGTTCCTCCCTGTAAGATACTTGTATGTCTCTATCATGTCCCCTCTCCCTCCTCTCCTCCAGGGAGTACATATCAATTACTTCAACCTGTCCTCATAGGACTTGTGATGCAATCCATGTACCATCTTTGTTGCCGTCCTCTGAACCTTCTCTACCCTGTCTATGTCCTTACATAGGTAAGGTCTCAGAACTGTACACTGTACTCCAGGTGGGGCCTCACTAATGTTTTGTACAGTGGTATTATGACCTCCTTTTCCTGCTGGTGATGCCTCTGCCTATGCATCCCAGCATCATATTCTTTACCTGCTGCGTTGTCGCACTGTTTCCCTACCTTGAGGTCATCAGAGATGATAACCCCAAGATCCCTTTCCTGCTTGGTGCATGCTACATCCTGCCCCAAACTGATATATTGTGCCAGGGTTTTGTGCCCCATATGCATTATCTTGCACTTATTTGTATTAAATTTCAACTGCCAAACCCTTGACCATTCTTCAAATTTCTGCAGGTCCTTCTCATTCTGTCTACACCCTCTGGTGTGTCTAGTCTGTTACAGAGCTTTGTGTCATCAGCGAACAGTGAAAGTCTGCCTTCTAGGTCCTCGCACTGTCACTGATGAAGATGTTGAATAGGACCGGTCCCAGCACTGATCCCTGTGGTACCCACTAGTCACTGTTCCCTCTGTGGAGTGACAGCCATTTACCACCACCCTCTGTGTCCTGCCACCCAGCCAGTTACCTACCCACCACACTACTGTCCTGCCACACCCATATTCCTAGTTTGTGCAATAGTCTTCTATGTGGCACAGTGTCAAAGACCTCGCTGAAGTCCAGATATGCCATGTCCACTGCCCTCCCGATCCACCTCCCTAGTCACCCAGTCAAAAAATTAAGCGAGGTTGGTCTGACATGACCTCCCCTGGTGAAACCATGCTGCCTTGAATCCTGCAGACCATTGACAACCAGATGTTCCACCAATCTCTCCTTCAGTAGTGCTTCCATGATCTTCCCCATTACTGAGGTAAGGCTGACTGGTCTGTAGTTCCCCGCTCCTCTTTGTTCCCACTTTTGTATAAGGGAGTACATCTGCTGTCCTTCAGTCTTTGAGTACCTCCCCTGTTTCCAGTGATTGGCTAAACAGGATAGCCAGAGGTTCAGCCACCTCTCTTAGTTCTTTAAGGACCCTGGGATGCACCCCATCTGGCCCATTGCTTTATCAACTCTTATTACTTCCAGTTCCTTCAGGACCCTTTCTGTGTATAAGGACTTGTGTCCATTTCTGCACCCTTCTCACCCCTTATACTCCTTTCAGACCCATTACCCTCCTCTTCCTCAGTAAAGACTGAGCAGAAATACCTGTTCAGTATGTCAGCTTTACTGTTGTCATCCTCCACGTGGCCCCATCCTCCCTTCAGTCTCACTATCCCTCCCTTTGCCTTTCTTTTTCACTTATGTACCTGTAAAGGTTTTGTCCCTCTTCTCCACTGATTTTGCAATGTGCTCTTCTGTCTGAGCATTGGCTTCCTTCAAACAATATGAAGTCTTGCTGTATTCTGACATATGCAGTTAGGTCCTGCCTTTCAACTGCCCGGAGAACAAAGGTTAAACTTTCCATGGCCAGCATGGAATGTTCACCATAAAGCTTGGTTGAAGTCCCTGTCTACTGTTGTTTAAACTCCAACCGTCAGAGTCTTTACTCCACCTCACTGAACAGTCCCTCTGGAGATTTCTCCTTTGCTCAGTTCAAAAAAGTCGGTTAAAGTGTCATTTTCACTCAGTTTCTACCAAATTGCTGCTTTCTGAATCTGTCGGTTTAAGTCTCTGTCTGTGGTACCGTGAGTACTAGATAGGTTTTCTATTTAGTTTCTGTGTGGAACTTGTAAATTGTGGATCGGTTTGGCTGAACCGATCAGTTCAAATAAAAAGTTTGTGAATTTACTTGGGTAACGGTCCGTATCAGTTCTAAAAAAGCAGTTTTTATTACGTTTTTCTCAAGACCCGTATTTACGGTCAGGAACCGATAGGAGTCTTGCCTGGTGGATTGCCGAAAAGGGTAAGTTTTGGATAGAATTGGCTATGTCTGAAAACCCAAGAAAAAAAGCAGGCCCACTGGGTTTCAACACTGCAGTGTGTGTGGGGAAGTCTTTGCTAAGGCTGATCCCCACACCACTTGTGTTTATTGTCTGGGGTTTGACCACCCCGATTCAGACTGCCAAATTTGTAAGAATCTACCCAAAGCTACCCTTGAAAAGAGATTAGGTAGACTGAGGGAAAGGGAGGCCGAGAAGTCCGCTGACCCGGATGTCCAGCCCGGTTCTGTTCCGACCAGACCAGGAGGAGTGCCTCTGACCAGAGCGATACTTCTTCAGGCAAAAGGAGAGCCGATTCTGAGGAGTCAGTTCCAATTAAAAGAAATAGATAAATCGTCCGTTCAGATCCAAAATTCATACTCTGACCGCTGATGAGATAGCCAAGCGATAAGAATAGTGCAGTTGCTTACTTGGTTCCGACTGAACCGGCACCATCTAGTAGGGTTCAGTTCGAGTCGGTTCCGGATTACACTTAGAAAGAATTTTATGAACGGATGAGGAGGAGGACAGTATGAGGATGGCGATGGTGATTATTAAAGTCTGGATGTGCCTATTGACCCGGACATCTCCCCAGACAGACCTTCAGGTGTTTCTCCTCCTAGGCTTTCTGAATCCCTTCCCATTTTATGTTTTACAAAAGTGGCTGAAACCCTCCAGCTTCCTATGGAAGAAGCAGTAGAGGATCAGGAGGAGCCTGATTTTGTTGAGATGATGGACATCCCAGAGTCCAGAAGACTGTCTATTCCCTCCATAAATCTTTTGAGAAACAAATAAAATTCTTAAGACTCTTAACTCCATACCTCCTGTGGACAGGACAGAATGGACAAGAGGTATACTCTTTCAGGCTCATACAGGAGTTCTTTCTCAGCAATGCAGCCATGTTAGGGTAGTGCAGGCTGCTGCCGTGATAAGGCAAATATCCCCTTGGCATCACACCCCCAGATAAGGACTCTAGGAGGATTGATGCCATGGCAGAGAAACAGTACATGGCAGTATCTTTGGGACTCAGGCAGGCTAACTATATGGCCTACACAGCTAGATACTAGAAGTCCAGATGGGACACTGTGCTGGCTCTGGTTAAACAGGCCCCTGACCAGCTTGCCAATGAGCTGGAGCAGGTGGCTGCAGATGGGACTCAGGGCATCCAAAGTGCAATTTCATGCGCTGTGGACTCCAGTGATGTTTCATCAAGAGTCATGGCTACATCTGTGGCTCTTCGAGGATGGCTTGGCTCAGATGTACTAGCCTATCACAGGATACCCAGGCTGGGCCATGGATTTCCCTGTTATTGGTAATTCTTTGTTTGGGAGCAGAGAACTACATGAAAAAGATGGACTAATACAGGACCACTTACAGGAGTGCTCAGGCCAAAGAAAGACAAGCCACTCCTCAAAGGCAGCAGTCCAGGGGCAGGCCTTTCCAAAGGCCTTTTACCAAGCTCAGGCCTCCTCTTCTTATTCTCAGAGGGGTTCTTCAGAGGAGAGGCAGACAGGGGATGAGCAGGCCTGCATCCACCCTCAGCCTAAAGCCCTGCCAAGCAGACACCCTGATGGGTTTGCCGGGCCGATTCTCCAATACCAGTAGGGGCAGGCTGGCTTACTTTGTCCAGGACTGGAAGTCTCTGACATCAGACAAGTGGGTCCTGGAAGTAGTAAGCCGGGACTGATTCTCAGCTTTAAAAATTTCCCAAGATGAGAACCAGATCTTTTCCACCTGCAAATCCGTCAGAGACCCTTGCCTTAGAGGCAGAGGTTTCTTCCTCCTAGATCTCAGAGCCATACAGAGGGTTCCCACCTACACTGGGGCAAAGAATTGTACTCCAGGTACTTCCTAACCCCCAAAAGACAGGGAGAATGGCGGCCCATCCTGGACCTAAGATATCTGAACAAACACCTTTTAAAACCAAAGTTCAAAATGGTGACTCTGGAATAATCCTTCCCTCTCTAAGGCCAGGGACTAGCTAGCCTCCTGGACCTCAAAGATGCCTATTTTCACATTCCCATCAGGTGCTCCCACAGAAAGTACCTCAGGTTCAAGTTGTCCTCAGGCCACTATCAATTCAGAGCAATTCCTTTGGCCTAACATCAGCCCCAAGGGTTTTCACAAAGTGCCTGGCAGTAGTGGTTGCTTTCCTAAGGAGAAAAAGATCTCCATCTTCCCATACTTGGACGACTGGCTCATAGTGGGTCAGTCTCCAGACCAAGTCAAGTCACATTTTGCAAATAACTCAGCAAGTGCTCACTTCCTTAGGATTCCTTCTCAACCTTCCAAAGTCAGTTCTTGAGCCAGTACAGCTCCTCACCTTCATAGGGGCGGAGCTGAATACATTAAGGAAAGAGCCTTCCTTCCCTGGACAGGGCAGGACCCTTATAGAACTGGCTTCTTCATTCACCCTACAGGTATCTCGACCAGCAAGGCATTTCTTCAGCTTCTGGGCCACATGGCTGCTTCCACAGCAGTGGTCCAGGGAGCAAGATTCCAGTGATCGAACCCTGATCCAGGCCTTGCAATGGTGGCAGGATCAGGACAATTTGAGACAAGGAGTTCCTTTTGTCACTCAGTCTCATTCAGTGATACTCACCACAGATGCTTCCCTGCTGGGCTGGGAGCCACCTGGGGATCTTACCACCCAAGGACTGTGGTCTCCTCAGGAATCTCTGCTTCACATCAGTCTGTTGGAACTCGGGCAGTGTTTCTGGCACTGCAAGCTTTTCCAAATCTGTACAGAACAAGGTGGCCCAGGTCAGAACAGACACCACCGCCACCATGTGGTACATCAACAAGCAAGGAGGCACTCGGTCTAGGCCTTGTGCACAGAAGCAATGAAGTTGTGGTCCCTGGCCTATTCCTGCAAACCTCTCTGATAGCAGTTCACCTCCTGGGAAGGACAATGTCCTAGCAGATGCACTCGCAGAATATCCCAGGGCCATCGTAATGGGCCCTAGATCCTCTAGGTTTGAAAGTGATTTTCTCAAGATGGGGCACACCAGAGATAGATCTTTTGTAGCCCCAGACAATCACCAACTTCCTTTCTTTTGTTGCAGACCCCAGTCTTGGGCTCAGTCCCCGGATGCTCTGATTCCGAACTGGGAAGGGACATTTCTGTATGCTTTTCCCCTTCCTCTCCTATTCAAAGTGTTAGTCAAGATAAGGTCACAACCATGCAAAGTGATTCTGATTGCTCCAGACTGGGCCAGACAGCCCTGGTACCCCTGTTGCTGTCCCTAGCAGTTCACCTTCCCGTCTCTTCCCACGAATTACAACCTGTTGACATCCTCTCAGGGAGGATTTGGTACCCAAATCTTCAGTCTCTCAGTCTCAAGGCATGGCTCTTGAAGAGTTAGAGTTTGCAGATCTCGTCTTTCCCAAGGGTTCTGGATATCCTTAAGGCTTCTCAAAGCCTTCCACCAGGAAGACTTACAACTCCAAATGGAAAAGATTCAGCATTTGGTGTTCTAAGAAGACTATTACTCCAGACTCTGCTAGATTGCCTCACAGGTTGGTTCTGGACATATGGTCCATCTTAATGGTCTAGGCCTCAGACCAGCTACACTTAAAGTACACTTGGCAGCTGTTTCTGCTTTCTTGTCAGTAAGCAAGCCTTCCTCTCTATCATCCCATCCTGTATTTGTAAATTTTTCAAGGATTGCTTCACACAAATCCCCCTTTGGGATCCTGCTCCTGCTTGGGACCTTAATGTTTGCATTGCTCAGCTTATGCAACCTCCTTTGAGCCTTTGTCCTCAGCAGAGCTTAAGTACTTGACTTGGAAAACTGTGTTTTGGTAGCCATTACTTCTGCCAGGCATATCGAATTGCAAGCCCTGTCAATGGAATCTAATTGCATCTCTTTCCATAGAGATAAAGTGGTCCTTAGAACTAACAGAAAGTTCTTACCTAAAGTGGTTTCATTTTCCACCTCAACCAGTCTGTATCTCTCCCTGTTTTCTTCACTGACCATTCCTCCTCTGGAGAGGAGGCTACACAGCTTGGATGTTAAAAGAGCCCTTAGCTACTACATAGAGCGTGCCAAGGGTCACAGGTTTGAATCCCTCAGTTGTTCCTTACGTATGGAGAATTTGGTAAGAGCAAGCCTGCCACTAAGAGATCTATTGCCGAGTGGATTGTTTCTTGTATACAATTCTGCTATGAAAAACTGGGTAGAACTCCACCCTCAGGCCTGAGGGCTCATTCCACTAGAGATACAGCTGCTTCCCTGGCTGCTGCCAGGGATATTCTCTCTTAGAAATTTGTCAAGCAGCCACCTGGAAAACAGTCCATACTTTTACCAAGCACTACTGTCTGGATATCCAGGCTAGGAATGATGCTCGGTTTGGCACAGCAGTACTTCAGAGCCTGTTTCCAAAGTAGGTTCTATCCCTCCTCCATGGAGGTACTGCAGTAGTCTGCATATGTCAGAATACAGCAAGACTTCATGTTGTTTGAAGAAAAAATTACTCACCTTAGTAATGTTGTTTCTAATGGAGTCTCATATATTCTGACCTTCCCCGCCTCCCCTCAGAACCTAGATTTTGGGATGTGGGTGGGCAGGAGCAGTGTTGGCACCCTAGGGGTGTCCTTTTTCACCCTGTTTTGGTTTGGGTAAGGGGTTGTGTTTTAGGCGTGTTTTGTTTTTGGGTTTCCTGACGGTGTCTTCCTGTTGAGAGCAAAAACGTTTTATATACATATATTTGCCAGTTGGCTAGTAAGAATTTTTACAGTTTCACACAGAACATCTAGTGAGTCTTTGCTCGAGAAGATCTGACAGTTGCGTTTAAACAGCAGCAGACAGGGGCTTTAACCGAGCTCGTGGTGAACATTCCATGCTGGCCATGGAAAGTTTTAACTGTCTGTTCTCCGGGCAGTTGAAAGGCAGGACCTAACTGCATATGTCAGAATACAGCAAGACTGCATTAGAAGAAAGAACATTACTGAGGTGAGTAATTTTTTCTTACTGTAACTGTTGAGCTTCAGAATATTTTCACCGTTGATTACCAGACCTGCCCACCATCCCCACTTTAGCAGGGTCAGGGCCTCTGGGCAGTTCACCCTGACAGTGCTGGCCATCACCACTTGGTGCCAGGTCATCTCCCAATTGGGTTCCCTAAGGAGTAGCTTTTCCCCAAAATAAGAGGAGGCGTTGGGACCCATTGCTGGATACCACTCCCACCAAAAATTCAAACTGGGGTGAGGATCTCTTTTCAGTGTCTTCATACCAACAAAAAAAGGAAGGAAGGAAGACAACTCCCTTCCTCTCTTTTTCTTTCTTGTCCTTCTCTTTGCCTGGGGTATATCTGCTTCATAGGGTATGTCCCTGTTAATTTGCTAAATGCAACCTGTGCTTTGGGGACTATCCTCTAACTCCATTTGCACTGTCTGTGGAAGAGTGCTGTGCACTGGGATTGGATCAGGTACACGAACTGTTACACAGGGTACATCCTGCTGTTGCGGAGAAGCAGGTCATTTTCTCTGTTTTTTTCCATGCCAGACTGCTTTTGGTTGCTGTGTTCTTTTTCTCTCCTTATGCCAGCTGGCCTGTTAGCCCTACCCTTAGGGGTGCATGGAGAGATGAACACATCTTGACTTCTTTGGTTATTTCAGTCTGACAACTAATTCTACATACACCTGAGTTTTCCCTTTTCTTTCCTGATGGGAGAAAAGGGCATATTAACTGGCTATCCAGTCAATCCTCTATCTGGTGATATGGGGTTGTTTTCCAGGAGTCTGTGTGATTCTTTTTGGTACATTTTGCATTATAATTGTATCCCCTCTTACCTTCCTTGTCAGAACCATATGCTTCAGGTCTGCTGCTTTGCTTTAAGATCATTATCTGTTCCTACCTGGCTTGTGGTGTGAGGCTCTGGTTCCATACCCAACTACCCTTTGTGTCACCTAGTCTGCCCTGTCTCTCTGTCCAGAGGTTGGTAGGCAGGTTTTATTTTGTTGTTTAGTTACATTCCTAAATCCTTTCACTATCCCTTTGGGCTGGAAGATTCTTCTCTCTCTCTTAGCCACCCCACTTCACACACACACTTTATTTCTCTTCTGGTGATCAAATCTGAGGTTAATGAGGGAGCTGGCATTGGTTATTGGCTAGCAGGCAGCACCGCATGTGGCTGTGCAGGTGCCATGCCCAGTAGCCGTGCCTGGCCCTCGGCAAGCTTTACTTCCATGGGATACTGCCACTGTACAGTTCTGGAGACCATACCTACGTAAGGACATAGACAGGGTAGAGAAGGTTCAGAGGAGGGCAACAAAGATGGTGTATGGATTGCATCACAAGTCCTTTGAAGACAGGTTGAAGGAACTGAACATGTACTCCCTGGAGGAGAGGAGGGAGAGGGGATATGATAGAGACATACAAGTATCTCACAGGGTGGAACAGGGTGCAGGAATACACTATTTTTAAGCGAAAAGATGTTCCAGGACTAGAGGGCATGGGATGAAGTTGGAGGAGGATGATTCAGAGGAAACATGAGGAAGAATTTCTTCACAGAACGGGTGGTGGACAAGTGGAACACCCTGCCAGAGGAAGTGGTGGGGCTGAGACAATCACAGGATTTAAGAATGCATGGGATAGACATAAAGAAATTCTGAAGGTCAGGGGTGAGGGGCAACAGACTTCTAGGAAAACATAAACTGAATTTACAAGCTCAAATGGGCAGACTGGGTGGGCCATAGGCCCTTATCTGCCGACACTGTCTATGTATCTATGTATCTATGTATCTATGGATCCTAGTGCCTCTAGTCCAGGTCCATAAGTGGTAATCAGTGGTGAAGATATTCTGGAAGATCAACAGTTGCGGTGAAATGCTAACGTTAATTTTTCTTGTAACTGCTGTTAGCAGTATAGAATGAAGGGCAGGTAAATAGAGAAACTATTTTAAATCGCTCACATAAACCCTCTGTGGTGTGACAGTGGACATGACAACTGAGGAACAGGATCTAGAGGTAACTGCAGAGTACACTGAAACCAGGCAGGTAATATGCTTCCACAATCTAAAAACATACACAGTGTTAGAATGCAACAGGAGGAACAGCTTGCTGCAGACCTAACAAAATGGACTCGGCAACCCTGGGATTTTTAATAGGATCGAGGCCATACAACAAAACTATACTGCCCACGGCTTTTCTTTCTGCAAACCCTTCTTATCATGCCTACCAAAGTATATTTCCAGTACTGGGACAAGTTAATCTCACGCTTTGTATGGTGAGGAAACTTCGGGTGAGATGTACTATCCTTCAACTGCTCAGAGATAAAGGAGGGCTTAATCGTCGAATGTGCATGTATGCCCAAGCATCTCAGTTATGCACCTTGCTGTGTTAGCTGGCACCAGCATTTGGCACCCATTGGAAAACAGTTGAGCAAACTCTTAATGACACATTTGACCTAATCCCATATCTTTTGGGAGCCTCCTACTTGCCTACCCTTACTAAGTTTCCTTCTTTTACTGCTGAGCCTTTTCAACAATGGCTGTACATGCTAGATCACTTCCTCTCCCAGCGGAGTGGCTTTATCTGAGGGCATTGACCAGCGATATGGCTTTTCCACCAAATTGGATAAGAACTTCGAACAGGTGGAGGCAGTATAATATTCAGTTTGTCTACCAACTGTTGGGACCTACGGCATATATCTTTGTCGCTCCAGGCCACCTACAAACTACCAACTATAGAATTTCATAGATTCTTACAGTTAAAATCCTATCTACAATCACATGAAGAACAGTTAAGCAATGTAACACAGCGACCCACCCGTTAGTGGCCCTTATCCTTCCTTATCTCAGGGATCATACCCAGGATTACCTTATTCGTGTACTCTACAAGGCCCTATGGGCATTTCTTTCTGATACTACAGAAAAAATACGATTACACTGGTCACAGGAAATAAAAGTTGAAATTGACCGGAGGCCTGGATAGCTTATTCTCTGCCGGCGCTTAAAATATCAGGGCTACATATTGGAAGGAATATGCTTGGAAAACTAGCACTAGGTTGTTTGAACCCCAGCTATTGTAGCCAAGTATACCAGTCCCTTGGAGAATGCTGGAGAGGCTCGGCTTTCTCCCGATGGACTTTCGAGCACATTATGTGATCATGTAGCTTGCTCACACAGTATTGGTAGGAGGTCCTGCCTGATATAGTCATAATATGACTGCTCTGCCCTTCTCACCCCAGCATTAATTTTAAAAGCCACAGTACCACAAGGGACTAAATTTAATAAGGACAGGTATAAACAGACAGCTGTCCAAATACTGATAGCCAAAGGTAATAACCAGACTTTGGCACACAAAAAACTCCCTACTATGGAAATGTGGCAAACTCTTACACATGAAGTATACTCTTTGGAGCGGCTGTCAGCAGATTGCAGACATGATTGGCCTCCTTGAGCCAAGGTGGTGCAAGTGGGTTTTGTATCAGTTGGACTATTGCCGGGGTTTGCACCATGAAGACTACTGAGAATAACCTTCTATACCTGAAGTAATATTAAACCTTTCTCCTAGTCTGGGTCTTGGACTTAATGAAAACCTTGATGTCGATTTGCCTGGGAGCGAACCCTCTCTCTGTCTCTTCTCTCTCCTACTTTCTGTTTTTACTTAATGTATTCTTTTACTTACCTTAAAGCTCCCTTGTAAGAGCTCAAAAGGAGTCATTAGAAAAGACTAGCTCTGTTCAATTTGATACATGTTGACATTTTGCCTTAAATGTTCTCTCTGTAACAGAATTCCGATATCTATTCTAGACTCCATTAACTTGGAACACGCAGGAGCAGAAGTATCAACTGGAATGCAAACTTTTAATTTTAACATAGTGAACCATAATGGCTACAGGTAATAAGTGAAATATTTTACATATATTTTCTTTTCTGTATTTCCTTACAGCGTCTTAATTACTTTTTGTACTTCTTAGTTTTATAGCTGGTAGAGTTACCTCATGCATGGGAAAAGAGCTAACCTACTGTAACAGATATGCCACACTGTTTTTCTCATAACGCTGTTTTCTGTGGAATTTTGTGAATTCTGCACGTTATATTACTAAAATGTTCAATTAAAAAAAAGACTACAACAGGAGGGTGGTAAGAAGCAGATCAAGGGAGGTGATTCCTCCCATCCCACAAGGCCTTGATTTGGCCATACCTGGAGTAGTACTGTGTCTAGTTCTGCTCTCCACAGTACAGAAAGGGCATGAAACTGGTAGACAGGGTCCAGCACAGAGCCACTAAGCTGATTAGTGATTTAGGGGCTGAGGAGATTGGACATACACCAGTTATTCAGAATAGAAAACAGAGGAACCTGATCATACTGTCCTAAATATGACAAGTGATAGATAAAGGTGGAGTATACACAGGCGTCTAGGCTGGTTAGTGCAAGCAGAACTACTGTGGGAGATGCCTTCAAATGGGGAGTAGGGGCACGATAATGGGAACTATTAGAAAGTATTTCTTCCTGAATTGTTTGTCTTTACTGATTTTCTTTGTCTTTCTGAAGCATATGAAAGAATTGAAATGTCTATTATTTTGTTTATTTGTTTTTGATGAAGAACCATGACCTTTATTCCTGTACCAACTATATGATTTCTTGAACAATTGTGATACTTCTCATTTATTGAGAACTAATAAAATAAAGTTAAAAGAAAATAAAGCATTTCTTCCCTCGAGGATATGTAATCATGTGAACTAGCCTAGCCAGGAAGGTTGTAGAAGCTGGCACTCTTCAGGCTTTTACAGAAGGACTAGGTAGTTCCCTGGAGGAGAAAGGATCAGGTGTTACACTGCAATAGTAGGGGTGGCGTGCTGGCTGATGAGCTTGGATGTGTGTCCATACTCGGTGGATATGGTCACAGACATGCAGCAGAAGGAGCAGACAAGATGAATATTAAGTCCCTTCCATCCCACAATACTATGTAACTAAATGATGAATTGTGTCTAAGTGCAAACATTTTTTCCTGAGACATCAATGGCTCCTCACCAAAAGCGACGAGTCTCAGTTGTTGCAAATAGGAATATATTAAAACTAATTAGCATTCTTATTCATTGTTTGTTAATATGATAGTAACCACTGACCACAAAAATGTTTTCCTTTTTCATGGTGATGTGCGAAATTCTTCTGCATTTGCTTGGAGTCTTCAGTTGTTGCAGGTTCAGTTTTGGTTTAGTAGTGGTCAGTCAAATCAATTTGCCACTTTAACAGCACTGAAAACCTATCTGGGTTCAAGGCTGCCATTACAGCCTAAAATAGTCACATTATAGTTACAGGTTATGAGATTTAATACAAACAAAACGTTTTGAAAAAACTTGGCACAGCTAGATGCTAAATTAGCTTTAGATTTACTGTACTGTAGGAATTGGTAAATATGAAGGTAGCCAGAGCCAAATCATGAATAATATAAAAAAAAAAAAAAAACAGGGCTGCCCAATGTGGCAGCAGGCTGGGTTCAGAAGTGGACCCAGGGTGCTGGCAATTGGACAGACATCTGGAAGCTCATCACAGCCTGAGGGCAGGAGGTGACACCTGCTGCTGAGTCAGAAGCTTGCTCTCCCGGCAGGTGCACACTTCCTGCTTGCTGGCCAACAGTAGCTGTGCATACCATCGTTCGAAAGGGGACATAGAGAAAATGAAGGAAAAAGCGATGGGATGGTCACTGGCACCCTCAAGCTATGCTCCACGTTGATTCCTAACAGCAGCAGTGGGAGGAGGAGATGTGAGCAGCTGACATGGCTGAGAAGGTCATCAGAATGAAGACCCAAAGGAGGCTTAGTAGCAGCTCAGGAGTCAAATAGCTGAAAAAACAAAATTACCTCAGCATAGTTTTGGATGAGATGGAATTATGAGTAACTAAGAACTCTGTTTATGGGGTTTCCAAGGCCTGCCTATTAGATATTACCTTAAGAGAAATTGACAGGATTTGTCCCATAATAAATGCAATCCTGACAGTAAAGCATTAGCAACCAATTGATATCCAACAACGGTATTGTTGTCTCTTTAGATAATTAATCTTAGCCATTTTCCTGTCAGAAGCCCCAGTGTTTGATTTTTATGCAGCGCTGGAAAGATTGCCAGTTTTGAAAATTAAAAGCATTCCTTTTATATTATTCATTGCAGTAACAATTTATGATGCGAGTTCAGATGCTGGCGCTTGTCAACAAACATAATTATGTTTTGATATAAACAAGATTGGTAGCTGGATTATGCAGTTCCATCATCATTGAGAGCATCTTGATTTAGGTTCAGATTGGACGGGCGAGTATTTATGTGTGTTTACCCCCAGTTAATAGTTTTCTTTCATAATTACTTGCAGACAAACAAGTGTACACTTAGGATCCCTGTGCGGCGATGTGAAGCGGAGAAGGAAAGCAGCACCTCTGCCTGGACCATCAGTGACAGGTAAAACTATCTGAAAGCTACCAAGAGCATAATCAGCTTTGTAGGTATTGCAGTATTTACCATAACAAAACTTTGTGACGGATTTCATACAAGAGGATGGGCACATTCGTTGGAAGTACTTTGTGGAACAAGGCAAACAGTTCCATATCAAACAGACTACAGGCGGCTTTTCAAAACTGGCCATTTGGCGCCATGCAGGAAAACCTTGCAGTTTTTTTTAAGAGCACTGAAACAGCAGCAGTGCATGTGGCGGCAATTACTTGATTCGATTTTAGATCACATTTTGCTCTTGTTTTGTACCGCTCTTTTCCCCATTTGGAGTTTCTGTTACAGTTTTTTAGATGTGAAATAACTGATGATGCCCATTATTAAATACTGTGTGGCAGCCACAAAGTTTTCATCAATACTTTCAGCTGCATTTGAACCCATCCCTTTTCTTATGACATACTGTAGATGAACTAGATTACATCAGACACTTCTCCCTGACCTTATGGGACACTGGCAGCATCACAGCTAATTCGAGGCCACAAAATGTGAGGGCTAACATGGTGAACATAACATGAAGTGTGGCACCATATACTGTAAATTTGACCTTGAAACATAAATGAACAGCTGAGGTCAACAGCAGGGTTGCAGTGGTGTAAATAAATAAAAATAAAGGGTGACCAGGGGTTAAATTAACTGTCTGTTAATCACGCCTAGGGTGTAATGTCCACATTGCCCCTATCCGTGATGTGCGCACTATTCATCTATCCCCTTGGGAGTGCCTTGATTGCTATTATTAAAACAGTGTTAAAAAAGTTAATAATACTGTACCATTTGAATGTTTTTCTTATTGAGGGAGATTTTAATAAAGCAGTGAATCTACCATCTGTCCAAAATGATGGCTCTTCCAAGACTCACCATTGATTCTTATTTATGAGTCTGGATCGGAGGCACTAGGACCCCATGGGAGCAAAGCTTTTGCCAGGTGGCTGGCCACTGCTACTGGGCATGGGGCCTGTGCACCCCACGTGGTGCTGCCTGCCAGCCAATAACCATTGCTGGCTCTCTCACTAACCTCTGATCTTACTTGAGGGTATCTCTTGCAGAAGGCCACACCTATGGGACTATAGCCACCAGGCACCAGGACCACATGTAAACTTTTCTAGCTAGCAGTCTACCAGGGGCCATCTACTCCAACGTCACATGGTGAAATCACCCTATCCTATAAGAATGGCGTCCCCGCACCATGCTCAGTTTTTTCCCTGCCGTCGACCAGCGCCATTGGACTTCATGGAGATCCTGCCAGCTTCACTCGACCACCATTTCCTATGTTTTATTTTCTTTTTCTCTCCCTAGTGTAGCATCACTGTTAAAGTACTGTTAAATGTCTTTACCAAATTACGAATATCAGCGGTTTGTTTGGAAGCTAAGAAACATTCACCTTTACAGCAACAGCAATTACAGTTTGTTCCAGTCTATCATAAGCTATATCAATATCTTCTTTATCACCAGCCTGGTGGCGCTGAAGGTTGAGGTGCTGGGCGCCACACCTCACGCTGCGCTGGCGACCTGGGTTCAGGAATGGACTCGGGTGCCATGGGTGGCAGGGGAAGGGTTGAGGACTGAGCACCTATGTGGTGCTGTCCTCCCGGATCAAGGGATGGGATGGCCAGTGAGCCAGAGACCCCCAGTGGAGACCAGGGGTACTGTAGCAAGCTGGGCAGGCACAGAATAGCATGGCCGGCGCAGGGCAGGGTTGCCGTGCGCCAGAAGCATTGGAGTGTGCACAGGAAGGACAGAAAAATGGAAAAACCGGTCCTAGGGGTGAGGCAGCAGCCCAACCCATGCCCACTGCGGGTTCGACCTGGCCGACCTTTCTGGATCCTCCGCCCGGGCCCCACGTCTGCAGCTGGAGTCTACAAAGTTTGAAGCGCCTAAGGTGGGAGGGGTGGCCCCACCTCGGAGGGTTAAGCTGGGGTGCCAGCTGCGAGGCGGGCAGGGGTGAAGAAGGTATGGACGAGGTGGACTTCATGCAGGCAGGACCCAAGTTGGATGCCTGAGAGGGCTCCTGGGACCGCAACCAGAGCGAAAGACAGTTGGGGGGATCTTCTTTATCAGTTTCTGGTAAAACTAACGAGCAGCGAGCAGCGTGTGGTAATTTTTCAACCCATTTCTTCAGGAGGTTAGCATGGTATATCTTGGTAGGATTTTTTCCTAGCAGGGTCTCAATCTCATAGTAAACTGTGCCAGTATGTCTAAGCACTTTACAAGGCTCTTGCCACTTCATTAACAGTTTATTTTCTGTAGTGGGTAACACTAGCAAGACCTTTTCACCTGACTCAAAAACTTTTTCTTTACCCCATCGTCCTAATATGCCATTACTCATTTTGGGCCTCTTCCTGATTACTGTGGGTAATTTCTTTTTTTCTAACTTTCAATCTTTTATTGAGGTCATTTTGTAATATTTACAGGACAGTCAACAAACAAGACATACAAACATTTATCCATATAGGCATCACCAATTATGAACTAGGAAATTAAGTCCATACATTATGGTAATCTCATTTAAATCAATCATAAAGGACATAGACAGCAGGGTGCGAAATTCCTATACTTTAGGTGCCCCAGGGCAGGCACTTTTGCTTCAGGACACCTAAAGCTGTTTAGTGTCTCCCTTTGGGCACCTAAAGTATTTCAGCAGAGTTCCATTTTTTTTCTCCCGAAGAGTTCGGTTTTTTTTCTCCTAGACCTTGCGGTTTTTTTTCCTTGGGGCAGGAGCCAGCAGAATAAGCGCAGGCGCAGAGCTGACATCCCCCGACCTTGCCATCTTGCGTTTTTTTTTTCTCTTCTAACTTTCCTTGGGGCAGGGAGCCAGCAGAGTAAGCGCAGGCCAGAGCTGACATCTGTAGAGCCGATCACGAGTCTGCTTATCTGGATGTCAGCTGACTACTTGTCTGTAACACACATGGAGGAGCGAGTTTAGAGCAGGTTGATGTGCCCCCATTACAGTTGACTGGCACACAGATCAGCCAGTCAAGTCTTCATGTCCCTCAGTCACTGTTGGAGGTGGGCTACAGCAGCATATGCACCAGTAGAGTGCGCTTATGTGGAGTATTCGCCTGCCCCCTCCAGACAGCGTGGCGCTAGGACCGAGCATAGCGTGCCATTCCTTAGACTGCATTCATGGAGACAGGCTGCCTGCCAACCTGAACGATCGCGATCAGCAAAATAAATAACCAAAAGCTCTTTTAAGAGCTACATTTCTCTTTAACCACTCTCCCAGAAAAGCAGGACTGCAAAGGAGGGTGGGGGATTATAACTTGTAAATTGGAGCAGCTGGGGAGGAGAGGGTGTGTCTGTGTGAGACTAACGTGGGTCTCTCTGCAGTCAGGACTAAAGAAATCTGCAGAAAAGAAAGGAAATCTGTGTGGGGGATTAAACTGTAGAAAGAAGGGAATGGAAGGAATTTTAAGTTAGGGAGAGGTACAAAGGAAAGGAGACAATTCAGCAGGATAAAAAACCCGGCAGTAAACAGAAAATAAAAGCAAAGCAAACAAATCTATCTAAATTAATCAGTCTGCTCAACTGCTATGCAATTTCTAATAAAACCAGTGGCAGCAGCAGTCTGTAATATCAGGGGAGGGACACTGAATGCAGGCTTGTGGTGAAGCACTGCAGAGACTAAACTTAAACTCAGACTAGTCTAAATGCACATGCACTATATATCCAGCAAAGTAATTAAAAAGTAATCTGTACTGGGCTGGCCTTTGGATTTGTTATAGAGACAGTACAGAGTCAGACTAGCACTGCCTGCAGTCTCTTTGAAATAAAGGGCTCAGTGTTGCTCAGTCAGCTCACCCAGTCTATAAAAGCTGCATTCATTTACAAACTTCTCTGCACTAACTTAAATGTAAATCTACTGTTCCATATTTTCTACTAGCTAGCTACTGTGTGTGTGGAGGGACTAACTAAAATCTGGACTAAATACTGAAACAACCAGGATCAGTGTGTTATAAAAATAAAATTGCTGAGTGTGGACTAAACTAAATGTAAATCCAGGGACCAGTTATAAAAAAAATCTATTTAGCTACTGTGTGGACTGAGAAAATTTAATTAAAAGTAATTGTTTAATAAAGTTCTAAAAGCTTTTGAACTTGGAACACCTAAAACTAAGGGGTCTACTATTACTCTACTAGCTAATAAAGCTACTTTATGTGGAGCTGACTATCTCAAATCTAAATACTGTTATTAAAAAATATCTCATTGTAGTACGCACTGTCTAAAATCTCTAGCTTTTACAGGCTACACTGTCTGTGGACTGTCTAAAATCTGTATACTGTTATAAAAATAATCAGACAACACACAGTCAGGTTTTCTTAAGTTTATTATAAAAAAAAAAAACACTTTTTCCTTGTTGCATTTATTAATACTGTGTAACACAAATAACAAATTCTTAAAATCGTATTCACAAGTTCAACTCCGAACAGCCAGGCAGACACCATGAGTCTTTTAAATCTGGATTTAAGAGAAGCGTTTTGATGAGACTGCGAGGAGCTGACTCTGATTCACTAACACCAAGTACTAGTACTACTACTACAGGCACAGCTATAACACCACCATCTCCTTGCCCAGACAGTGAAACTGTTATGACCACTAAGTTTCCTCAAGTGCTACTGCTTGTACTGAAAGCCAAGTTAAGGCCCTGAAAGTTAGAAAATTTCAGGAATCCTGGAAAAAGGGCAGGAAGTGGCTTACATATGACACCGATAAATGTGCCATGTTGTGTACATGGTGTCAGAGTTATGATAAAAGCCAAAGCAAAATAATTTCAGAACTGGATGCAGTACTTTTAGAGTACATATTATCTCGGCACATGAAGTGTCCATAGCACACAAAAATGCTGAGAGGGCATACATTGCAAATAAAACAAAAGTTGGAGAAAGACCAATAGAAAATCCATACTATTTATGGAACAAAAGAAATGGATCAAATTTGTAAATTGTTCTGTACTGCATATTACGTTGCTAGGACCGAAAGGCCTTTCAGGGATTTTCCTGGGTTGATAGATTTACAAAGAAGAAATCATGGGGATGATGCTATGAGTCACAGTTACAGTAGTGACAAGCAATGCCGTGTCTTCATTCACTATATTGCCCAAGATATTCAAAGCACTACTGCTAGTCTACTACAAGACAATGACTTCTTTTCTTTTCTTGTTGTTTCCTGCACAGATAAAAGTGTGACTGAGGAGGAGGGCATTTATGTACATGTTTTTGAAAATGGCCTACCTGTAACAAGATTTCTTGCACTGAAACCAGTCAGTGTCCCTAATTCAAAAGCATTTTAAATACTATGATTAATGCTTTAGAGGGTGAAGGTGGTTTAAGGGATGGTGGTTGGAAACATAAGCTGATAAGTGCGGCATCTGATGGTGCTGCTGTAATGTTAGGGAGCACTTCAGGTGTCCTTAGTCGAATAAAACAAGATTGCCAGTGCCCACACCTCATTGACATATATTGCTGTGCACATCGTTTTAGAGCTTGCTGTAAAGGTTCGTTCAGAGACTGCCCATTTACAAGTCATTAGAACAACTTCTGCTGAACATTTTACCACAGATCACCAAAAGTTGGAAAGGCCTACAGGAAACAGGATCCCTTTTAAATATTAATGTGGTCAAACCAGTTAACACTGGTAGCACTAGGTGGCTTGCACACAGAGAGCAGAGCCATTTCTGCCCTTGAAAGGAATTGGGCTGCATTAGTGCCTCACCTCGAACATGTGTCACTGACAAACAAGCAGGATCATGGCCAAAAAGCACTAGGAATACTTAAAGTGCTTAAGACTTTAAAATGTGTTATATACATGAACTTTCTGAAAGTGTTTTTGGTTACTTATCTGCTCTTAGTCTGTGCTTTCAGCAAGAGGATGCCACTGTTGAAAAGTTCACAGCAGAGTAGAAAGCACAATTCAAAAACTAAATGGTCTCTTGAATCAAGAAACTCTTCACATAACACTTACATCTGTAAATGAGAACCTAACTGAGTACAACAGTGTTGACTTAACTAATGAAACTAGCAGGCACAGATCAGGTTCTCCTTCAGACATTGTAAAGCCACAATTTCAGAGATAAAAAATTCTTCAGAAAGCATTAGCAGCATTGAATCTCGATTTCAGTCCTTCACGACCAATAAAGTGCTACTAGCTGCAAGAGCTTTACATTTTCAGTCCTGGCCAACATCCACAGAGGCACTTGAAACATATGGAGATCAAGCAATTCAAACAATTGTTAATCACTATAAGTGGTCCTAGAGTCTCATGGAGTTGATGTTACCTTGGTACTGCTGGAGTGGCTAGACTTAAAAAGCATGTACTCCACTTGCTGTCTGTTGAAAGTTGTAAGTCTCTGAAATTGTGGCAGAAAGTGATTCTTGCGGATGTGCAGGATCAACAATTTCGAAATGTGCTGGCGTTGTCAGAATCATTCTCCTGATTCCTGTGCACACTGCTGCTGCAGAGCAAGGCTTCTCTCTGGTGGGAAGAATAAAAATGACTGGAGGGGTTGGATTACGCCCAGACACCCTACCGACCTAATGTCTATATCTCTGAATGGACCCCAGCTTAGTGACTATAACCCTGAAGGCGCCATATCACTGTGGTGGAAAAATGGCAAAGAGGCCCACTACCAAAGCTTATGCTCCGAACACTGTCACTGTATGCTGCTTCTGCCAGCCCTAGTGGTGGTGATGAAAGAAAGTGCTTGGTCCAGTGAAGATGGCGTCTAAAATTATGTAAACTAAGAGGCGGCATGTAAATAGTTTGTTGGGCATGTACATTTCTTCTTACATGCCCAAGTGGGCATGTACTTTTTCACAATTTCATACCCTGATAGACCGTATATGTGCATTTCACCATTTATAACCTGTTGGGTGGGAGTAAATTAATAATAGTAAAGCGGGAAGTAGCATATGGGTCAAGTGCCGGGGATGGTCATGGCCCTTGCTAAACTCTCCAGTAAAGGCGACCTGGTACAAGTCAGGCCATCTCGGAGAAATATAGAGGACCCATCTCCTCCAGATGAGTTCAAAGGATTCAATATTTTTGTTTAAGTTGGCTGTCAGTTGTTCCAACTTATAAACCTGAATCAACATTTCATCCCACTAAGACAGTCTGAGGGGTTAGGTCACAGCCAGTTCTTAGTAATTAATTTCTTTGCTGTTAGGAGGCAGATAATTAATATTTTTTTTTGTAGCTGGGTCTCTACAGATAACTGAAAAATCCAAAAGAAAAAGCATCCACAGTTAGGCCGTCTAGTCCCATGAAAATTTGGGATAGGGCATCCGAAAGAATACGTAAGAAGGGCTGTAGTTCTGGGCATTGCCAGAAAATGTGGCCGTGTGTTGCCGGGTTTCCCCACATCCCCTCCAGCATCTGGAGCTTCTCTGCTGTGGGCAATTTCAACATATTTTGCCAGCTTCTTTCTCAGGGCACACACATAAGCTGTAATAGATTTTTCTGAGTGGGGTTATCTTCTCATGTTTCTTTTATTACATCTAGTGGCTCCTCTAGGTTGTCTACCATAGAGCATTTCAAGCGGTGAAAAATCTATTCTAGGGACATGGGTATGTTGTTCATCCACACTTCTTGGCATGTTCCTTTACCCTTTAATTCTTGCTAGAAGGTTTTAAAGTTGGCTCCTCCCACCGACCGGGTGGTATAATCTCAGTTCCCCCATGTGCCAGATCTTCCTTTCCGCTGGAAGATTCAGGTTGCCTCCTCTCTGCTTCTGTATTTTGTAGACCCTGGCCGTTTCCTTCACACTCTCTGAAGATTAAGCTCGTTTGAGCTAGCGATTGCAATTTTGCTATTCGATCGTGGAAGATGAATCTTCCCCGGTTTCCGTCAGTGCCGTGTGACCAGAAAATGTCATGCACAGACCCACATACCGTGTGTGTTTGGTGTCTGGGTGTCGGCCATGACACTCAGGCCTGTGAGATTTGTCTGGCGTTTCACCTGAACATTCTCGATGAATGTCTCGCATGCGTCTCAAGCTGGGCAGGCCCAGAAAATGGAATCCTCCAGTGAAATAGAAGGATGCTCGTTGGGCAGTCTCTGCGGCTGCAGGGTCCGCTGACCAGTTAGAGTAAGTGCAGGTCTTCAAGGAAGAGGCAGCATGGGCTGCAGAGCTCTCCTCTCGGCCGATTTTTGTTCCACTCAATCTGGGCTCTACATTCTTGGGCTCCTTTTGGGAGATGTGTCAGTCTCTCCCACTAAAGGTGAGAGACCTTCAGGTGCGAATGTCTCCTGGTCCCATAAAAAGATAAGGAATCGAGAGATTCTTCGTCTCAGCGAAGATGTTCTTGGGATCGAGCAAACTCTTGTCCCAGGGATCTCCAGTCTCGACTTTGGTCGAGACTGCTGCTTACCACGGCTCTAGACTCTGCTGACTGGTCAGCGGTCAAGTCTTGATCAACAGCGCGCGGGAGATCTCTCTCGACCAGGTTAATCTGTTGTCGCCCGATGAGGCCGACAGCTGTCTTACTAGGACTCCGTCCTGTCTCTTCCCAATGAGGAGACCCAGCCAGTTGGTAATCCCATCGAGGAAACGGTCCCTGATCCAGAAAAATCGCGGCTCCCCAGTGTCTCCCAAAGCGGCCCAGTCAGCCAGTCCGATGGAGGTCGAGGTCTCAGACTCCCTCGACCAATAGGCTGAGAAGGCGCATAAGCACACGCAAAGAAAAGCGGCGCCGACACTCATCTTACGTCCTCCTCGGATGAGCAGCAGCTTCGATGGAAACTCCACTCGACACTACGAACCTTATGTGCAACAGCTGATATTGTCTGGCCAGAAACTAGCTTCAATTTCCACACTGGCTGTCACTTGGCTTTCACCTTCTATGCTGAAGCTGGCTCCATCAGCACCGATTATCTTGTTTCCTCCACCAGCGGAGCTGGCAAAACCTACCCCAGTTCGGCAAAAATCAACCTCTCCATCCCATGGGAGGTGCTCCTTGAAGGAAGCTCAGAATGTTCTGAACCTTCCTGCAAGTTATTGGTCACCCTCACGCCTGACCGCCAGGCATGTTCAAGGGGACCTTAGTGGCTGCCATTTATCTGGATACTTAGGATTCTGACTACTCTAACCTTCACTCTCATCCATTAGGCGATGAGTCAGTGGGTAATCTGTCAGTGGAGGAAGGTCCTAGTCCTTCCTAGGATTCTCTGCCTCATCTCGAATCACGGAGATGCCCTTGGAACTCCGTCCTGAAACGGGCAGAGTACCCCTTATGGATTTACTGGAAAAGAGATACCCTGACGGAAACCTTCCCAGTGACCAAGGCCATTGTTGGTCCGACTTTAAGCTTTGGCAGCACCCTGCCTCCTGTCCAGCGCCATGAGCCCAGATGACCCAGAAGTATGTGGTGCCCATTGGGTCCCTCTTAGGGTTCACAGAACACCCTTCTGCGGAGGGTTTGGTAATCACTTCTGTGTTCAGGTGCACAGGAAGCTCAACAGAGCGGATAGACCTCCAGACAAAGAGTCCAAAATTGGACCACTCTGCCAGGAAGGTCTATGCCACCTCTTCCCTAGGCCTCCTTCAGGCAAACTTGGTCATCATCATGGCGCATTTTCTCATGCCCTGCTTGGCCCTTGGATGAGGTTCTCGCACCTCTCGCAGACCTTCAGACTACAGTCAAACAGGTCCAGGACCAGGATCGGACCATTGCCAAGCAACATCTCAGATGGCTCTGGACCTTGGGGACTCATGTGCCCGTTCGGTGGCAACCGCCAGGTGCCATGCGCCACAGGGTCTGGCTGAGATTATCCATCTTCATGGCGGATACCAGCACAAACTCACTGATGTTCCTTTCCTGGGCACAGATCTCTTTAGCCCAGTGTGGATGGTCACCTTTCAGTGAATGGAGCAGTCTAATGCCACCTTGGACTCAGCTACTTCTGCTCAGAAAGGCGCCCTGGCTCCAGGAAGAAGCAGCAGAAGAAGAAGCCATTTTGGCACCCTGTACCTGTGGCCAAGCAGCCCTCCTTCCAGGGTGGGCAGCAACAGCAGAGCACAGGCTTGGCACCCTCTGCCTAAGTCCAGGCCTCCAGTGGCCCATAAACAGGGAGGTCAGGGTTCAGGAAATTTCCAATCTGGACTCTCTTCCTCCAAGCCTACCCAGTGACGGGATAGGGACTGCCACCTATTCCCATCACGCCAGCTCTGGATCCTCCCGTTGGGGGCGGCTCCCTACGTTCTTTCCGCCTGGTCACTGTTACCATGGACAGGTGGGTTCTAGAAGTGGTCGGCTGGAGTCTGCCTCTGGAATTCAAGCAGTACCCTCCCAGCCGAGCCCGCACCCCACAGGAGGAAAGGGTATCAGTCCACACTCAGTCAGCTCTGAGAGCGACATAGCCCAACTCCTCCTCAAGGAGGCAGTGGCCTGAGTGACAGATCCCCAGTCAACCCAGGGTTCATGTCCAGTTACTTCTTGATCCCGAGTGGACGGGGCTGGTGCCCCATTCTAGATCTGTCACAACCTGAACCAGTTTCTCAGGCCACGCACCTTCAGGATGGTAACTGTCGCAGATCATACCATCCCTGGTGCAGAACATGTGGTTCTGCTCACTGGATCTCCAGGACATGTTTTTCACATCCCAATCCGTCCGTCTCGCCAGCAGTTCCTCCGCTTCAGAGTAGAAGGAATCCTGCACGAGTTCCGAGCCATTCCATTCGCCAGTCATCTGCCCCACGGGTCTTCACCAAATGCATTAGTGGTGGCAGCTCCACCTCAGGCATTGAGGGGTCAGGTTTATCCCTACCTCAATGATTGACTCTTAGTGGGTTCCACCCAACAAGAGGTGCAGAGATCAAGGATCTGGCCTCCAAACCTGATCTCAGTTTGGCCTACTGATCAACGAGGCCAAGTCAGAGCTTGTGCCTTCGCAGGTGATGTGCTTCATTGGGGCAGAGCTCAACTCCTGCCAAGCCAGAGCCAGCTCCCAGCAGACAGGTTGGAGGTTCTCTCCTCCTTTACCCAGTCACTTCTGGTTGGGCACTTCGCCCTGCCCAGGACTTTCTGCACCTTCTGGGGTACATGGCGGCTTGCACCACTGTGGTCCGATGGGCCCGGTGGCATATCGCCCTTCAATGGAGCTGGCTGCCCAGTGGACTCGGCGCCAAGGTCATTTGGACCAGTCAATCACTCTGACCCAGAATATGTGGGATGCTCTCAGTGGTGGACAATCCCGGATCATCTGTGGGAAGGGATCCATTTGTCTGCCCAGCCAAGGGTTGTCCTCATGACTGATGCCTCTCTCATGGGCTGGGAGCCCATGGAAGAACAACAGGGCCCACAGGTTCTGGACCCCGAGAATCCGATACCATATCAACCTGCTGGAGCTCAGAGCAGTCAGACTGGCACTGTCAGGTTTTGCTCAGCAGCTCCACGGTCAAGTGGTTCCAAGTCCAGATGGACAATACCACAACCATGTACTACCCAGCAATCAGGGCGTACGCACTCCCGGCTGCTGTGCAGGGAAGCGCTCACATCTGGACACAGTGAGCCAACTGGAGGCAGATCTTCTAGCCATCCATGTGGCGGGAGCCTCAAACCAACTGGCAGATGCTCTCAGCTGCATAGGCGAGACATTCCATGAGTGGTCTCTCCATCTAGAGGTAGCTTACAGCCTGTTCTCCCACTGGGAAAACTGCTGATGGACCTGTTGCCTCCAGGAAAACACCAAGCTGAGGCTGTTTCATGCCGCCCCTCAGCAGGGCTCGCTGCAGGGATGCCTTCTCGAGGCTGTGGACCCCAGGCCTCTTCTTCCTTCCCTCCATTTCCCTTGATTCACAGGGTGCATCTCAAGGTGAGGAGGGACAACACAAGTGATTCTAGTAGCCCCAGACTGGCCCTGCCAGTTCTGGTGTCCAGATCTCCTCAGCCTCAGCAACAGGCCCCGAGGTGTCTTCCAGCACGCCTGGACCTGATACCACTCCAACAGGGAAGGCACCCCATCGGACCTTCAATCCTGCACCTGACAGCCTGGTTCCTGGCGGCTAGAGTTTCAGGCTCTGGGTCTTTCAAGGAGGTACTCACAGTAGTGGAAGCATCCAGAAGGTACGACCAGGAAGTGCTATGCCTTCAAATGGAAAGGTTTTGCATTTGGTGTCAGAGCAAGGCCGGACCCTTTGTCCTGTCCTGTGGCTAGCATTTTAGACTACCTTTGGTCTCTGTCAAAGGGGTCTTCGATCTTTGACCCTTAAGGTGCACTGGCAGCCATCTCTGCTTACTGGGTGTGGGCTGGTCAGTAGGCGGCACAGGAGAAGGTGGTCTGCGCTTTTACAAAGGCCTCAATCACATGTCTCGTCCAATGCGTAAACCTCCACCTTTGTGGGAGTTACTGCTGGTTTGGCTAAACTTATGGGCAAGCCATTCGAACGATGCACAAGTGTGAGATTTCACTTGTCATGGAAAACCGCCTTCCTGGTGGCTGTCATGTCAGCCAGAAGGACTGGGGAGCTCCAGGTGCTTTGTTGAGTCTTCTTACCTGATCTTCCACAGGGACAGGGTTGTCCTGCACCCCACCTGAAATTCCTCCTGAAGGTGGTGTCAGAGTTTCACCTGAATCAGGTATTGACTCTTCCTGTGTTCTACCCGAACTACACCTCGGGTGTCAGTACAGGCTCCATACCCTGGGCCTGAGATGTGCTCTCTCTACTACAAGGGAGAGATGGCAGAAATTTGGGGGAAAGGTTAGCCAGCTGTTTGTCACCTACGGCAAACCGCACCTGGCAGACCTGCAGCAAAGCGGACGTTGGCAGATGGATTACATCGTGCATTGATCTCTGCTATTGGTTGGTGGGTGAGGAGCCTCCCGTGAAGGACTAAGGGCTCATTCACCGGCCATACTGCTGTGTCAGTAGCTGCTTCTAGGGACATCCCTATCCAGGAAATCTGTCTGGCTGCTACCTGAAGACAGCAAACACCTTCATCACCCACTACCACATTGACCTTGGGTCACACCAGCATACTAGTTTTGGGGCCTCAGTCCTCCAGTCTGTTCCTAAATAGAGGTGTGCACTTGCCTCCCTCCTCCCAGAACTGCTTGAGTCTGCCAAGAAGTGTGGATGAAATATCCACGTCCCTAGAAAACAGGTTACTCACCTGTAACAGTAGTTCTAGGAGTGGTATATGTTGTTCATCCACACTGACCCACCTGACCTCCCGACTTGACACACAACCTGGTTTCCAGCGGGCTTAGATCTGACATCATGGGGCAGAGCCAAGGATTATGTCATCCAGGTGGGTGAGAGGAGCCATCTTTAAGACCTTCTGGCAAGAATTAAAGGGGAAAGGGACATGCCAAGAAGTGTGATGAATAAATATACCACTCCTAGAACTACTGTTACAGGTGAGTAACCTGATCTTATCTGTGTCAGTCTTCACCATTCATCACAGATGGGTTATCTGGCTGGCGGTCAGGACCCGCGGGAGCTTTTTTTTTAAGGTAGGCGGGCCGACACACCATCGGCGCGCCCCTCGGGACGACGTACTGCGTGGCGCTGCGAGGTTGGCCGATAGGCTGTGTCTACTCCGCCTTGCCTGCAGTTCTTCGCCTCCCGGCCGCGAGGTCGCCTCGTGGGAAGCTTGAAGATTGTAGGCCTGATTTCAACCTATTCCTTGACATTAAGTCTGTCAGTTTCCTGCCGGTTCTATTTTCTGCCTCTACTCGGCGGTGCACAGTAAGATCTTTCCTTATTTTTGAATTTTGTGGCGTCGAGTCTGTTTTGGTGTTTTTCTGGAGGTCATGTATCGAGTCGGAGGCAAGAGGCTTCCGAATGGGTCGGCCCCCATGCAGCAGTGCCCATGCGGCTGAAAATTCTCTGTCACCCGACCAGCACGACCAGTGTCTTGGCCCTTCACAACATGGACTCGTGCAATGCCTGCTTCTCCATGGACGCTGGGTCCTCGAGACAGCCAGCAGCGTTGAAAGTGGGGCGAGCTCCACCGACTTTCGGGGTAGGGTTTGACACTCGTCCGGACCAAGCCCGTGCTCTCGCGGCCTTTCCTCCGGGTCCCCTCCGGTTCTCTCTGAGACCCGAGGAGGAGAGCCTCTCGGCTACTGTAGCCTAGCCATTACCGAGGCTCCTTCCGCAGCGCGGGAGGCCCACCCGCTCCCCTCCCGGGAGTGGGCGGGGCGCCGCCATGGCAGTCGCCCTCGGGGGTGAAGGCGCCCCAGTGTCGCTCCCGCTGCTCGGAAGGCCCGGGTCACGCGGCCCTCGGCGCGTCGGTCGGCACCGACACTGTTCGTGGTGCCGTGAGACCACTCCAACGTCGTCCCGCCGCCATGTCTTGCCTCGGCGCCAAGGTTGAGCAGCAGGCGCCGTGTCCTCGAGCTCGGCACCGTGGGGCATTTGGATCCATCTGTCAGTACCGTCTACGCTTCCGTCCGCTTTTCGGCCTGCTCGCGGCACGGGGACCGGGCAGTGCGTGTTGGCACTGGGTCCACCTTCTGGGCCAGCGGCGATGCTGCCACAGTCAAGCAGCGCCGGAGAACCCGGTGGTGTCGATGTCGGCGCGAGGTGCCACCAGGATGTCGGCGCTGTCCCTGTCCTTGGTGCGCTCCGGTGCCAGTGGACTGGATGGTACCGCGACTGGTCCTGGCATTGGACCTCTGGCTCGGGCTGGGGCGTGCCTCCCTCGGATCCCACTCGCAGGGTTGCAGGGGTACTGGCACCGACTCTGGCACAGCAGTGGCATCCTGGCCTGGTGGTAGGGATAGTTCTGCCCACCCTCCTACGGTTTGGCTCAGAGCCTCGGACTCTACCTCTTCGGAGATGGAGTCGAGGCTCTGAGTTAGACGCTGCAGTCGCACCCCTCGGGGTTGGCTGCGGACGTGGGCAACACGGTGGTCTCATCGACGGTCGGGCCAAGCCCCTTCTGAGGAAAGGTCGGTGGCTCCGAGACTAGGGTCAGTGGTGCTGACCAGCAGGCAGTGGTGCATGCCACCATAGCTCTGCAGCCTGGTCTTGGGGTTCCCGATCCCTCAGTTGTGGTACCCCTCCGGTGGTGTGCCTTGATTGCCTGACTTTGGGGCCCATCAGGCACCTGCAGGAGGCACTGCTCCTGGGTATCCCGCCGGGGGCTGCCCAGAGATGCCAACTACCTAGGCTGGCTTTCTCGAGGAGGAGGAGGACTCTTCCCGGACTCTGAGGGTCGAGGGTGTGGGGTCGGCGTGTCGGCCCTTTTCTGGGGTCCCACCTGGGCCCCTGGGAACCGTAGTGCAGATTTTCACTCTTCCCCTCGGTTTCTTTGAGAGAGTCCGTTCTTTTAAGGTGGGGACCGTCCTTCTGGACCTTCTACGGCCCGGTTGCCTCATTGGGGATTCTTCGGGCGCGCCAGGCAGTACCAATGTGGTTGTGCAGCTGTCGGCTGTGGGGTCTTCAGGCACCTTCTTCTCGGGTGCCCTCGGTCCGCTCCTAGCCCAGGCGGAGGTCAGCCGACATCTCTTCTCGGCTCTGCCCCGTCCCTCTGCCACACTGTCCCTGCGCTCCCAGGCATCCTCGGTCCTAGCGGCCCTCTCACCTGGGAGCAGTTCAGAGCGGTGGCTGCCGGTTCCCTGCTTACGTTAGGGCAATGGACAGCCAGGTTTTCAACCTTCTTCCGTGCAGCCACCCACTGAACACATGGTGACATCCAGCTCCTCATCCCCTCTTCAGGGGAGAGGAACCTTCTGTCCACATCTCTCGCTGCCGATCTCTCAGAGTAGCAGCAATTCCTCGTGAGGATGTTGGAGGATTTGCACCTTTCACCTTCCATTGTCAGCAATCCTGAGCGCTGGTGCACACCTTTCTAGATTTTGGCAAGGCCACCCTTGTGGTGCCACCTGGCCAGCTCCCTTTCGGAAGTGTCGTTGCATTTCTGGCGAGACCCTTCTCCGGAGTTCCTGCCCCAAGGGATCTCAGCCAGAGGTATTCACTCTGAGTCTCAGGTTCCATGCCTCATGCCTCATCCACAGTCTGGTTTGCGCACTTGGATACTCCTGATGGGCTTCACACCCTTCCCGTGACGGCCCCAGATCAAGACCCCTCAGATTTTGATTTCTGGGGAGGAGGACCTCTACTCGGCGCAGTTACTCCTCTCTATTTCTGCTCATCAGGCCCACTATGCAGCCTACAACAGGTTCTTGTGGTCCAGGCTAGGTCAGCTCCTAGCCTCATTGCCTGACTCTCGGAGCAAACCAGACAAGCCATCGCACTCTCTGCGTAGCCTTGAGCTAGCAAGGCACCATCACGAGGGCATCTTATGGCATCGTGAGGTAGCTACCAGGGTCGTAGGGACAGCGATCTGCACTAGGCGATTGGCATGGCTACGTCTTTCCGGTTGTCACCCTTGGCCCAGGCGTGAGGGTGATTAGCTCCGCCCACCAGGGAACCTACCTTTTCTCCCGCAGAGTGAGGCGGCGCTTGTCGGGCAACTTTCCTCCCCTCCCGAGGAACTCCATCTCTCTTTCCCACTCTCGGGCCTCTCCAGGCCCTGAAGGTTCCCTAGTGTGTCACCCACTGAGGGCTAAGGGACTTGTCCCTTGGGATGTAAAAACCATCCCACCGAGAGGCTTGAGTACTCACCATCTGTGATGAATGGTGAAGATTGACACAGATAAGATATGAAAATTCACGTACCTACCATAATTATGATCTTTCTGTGTATCTTCACCATTCATCCAACCCCCCACCATCCCCTGGAGCCTCAGTCTCTGGGTCCCCTCCCTCTCTAGACCCCCTTCCCTCCTTAGAGGGGTAAAGTAAGGAACACAGGGAGTATTTTCCAAGGAGAGTGGACAGCTCGAGCAGCACTCCTTCTACTACTTTGTCTCCACCCCTGTGGGTGGGAGTTAGTAGTTGCCCTCCTTCTCTCCTCCTCCTGGTTTCCATCTAGCTATTTCTCCTAAAAAACAAAAAAACCTTTTCACCAAACATCTTTTCTTGAGAGAGTACTGAATCCCTGTACCCTGTCCTTCCAGAATAGCCGACTCTGCTTTCTGAGTATTTGCCAGTTATTCCATGCCTTGAATTCTGGCAGACAGCTTTATCTCCTTACAGTTCCTATACAATCTGGAGACAGACAAGGGTCTCGGATATCTTAATACCTCTTCCCTCTCTCCTAAATTCTTTCCCCACCCTACCCTTCCTTCCTCCACTTCCAGAGATTGGGCCCTCCCAATCCCTTAGTCTAACCTCTTCTTTGCTGTCCTCTCAGTCGTTATTTCTCCTTTTAGTTCAGACATCCTTTCCTTTTTCTGTCCCTTGGACTCTCTTGTCCACCCTCCATCCTTTCCTCTCCCTCTCGGCGACAAGACTGGCAGGCATTGGTCGACACAACCCTAACGGCCAACCAGCGGCGCCACGCGGATCGTCGGCCTTGGTAGCGGCCCGATAGGTGTGTCGGTTCCACCTACCTTTAAAAAAAAAAAAAGCTCCGCGGGATCTGACCTCCGGCCAGATAACCCATCTGTGATGAATGGTGAAGATACACAGAAAGATCATAATTACGGTAGGTACGTAATTTTCATTTTTGATGCCTGTGACACTTCTCTGTAAGCAAAAAGCAGGTAAGGTAAGTGTTGATCCCAGTCTTTCCTTCCCTTTTACTAACCTTTTAACATGCAGTTTAGGGTTTGATTAAAGCGCCAACAAGACTGTCTGTCTGAGGGGTAATAAGGGAGGTTCTTATAGCGCTGATACCTAGCAGTCGGTACAGCTCCTTCAGCAATGCAGCACCAAAATTACTACTCTGATCAGTAATAATCTCTATAGGTATACCCACCCTGCTGAAATGTTTAGGTTCTGCTGCCACTTTTGGGGCTATGACGATGCAGCATAGGAACAGCCTCTGGGTATTGAGTAGCATAATCCGCACTACCAAAATGAATCGATTACCCTTTTACTTTTGTCTAAGGGGCCAACCACATCCATTGCAATTCTCTCAAAGGCACATCTGTCAAGGGTAGGGGCACCTTGTCTTCTTTAGTCACTCAGACTACTTTCTGACACTCGGCACAGGAACTGCAATAGGCAGAAACATCTTCATGAATTCCAGGCCAGTAAAATCTGCACAGCAATCTGGCAATGTGCGCTCCCTCCCCAAGTGATGAGCCATAGGACTATCATGTGCTATCTGTAACAACTCAGATCTATACTTTTGTGGTATAACCAATTGTTCTGTCTGTTCCTGTGTCTGAGGTTTAACCCAAACTCTGTGCAGTAGCACATTACATTTTAAACATTGGTTCACAGTGTTTTGGTTTTGCCCCAGCTGCTTAAAATAACCCTGGAGAAACATCTTTGGCTTGTTCTGAAACAAAATCACAATCAGTTATCAGTTTAGTTTTAGCATTTTCATATATTAACCCTTTATGTCCATCAGTCTTTTGTTGTCACTGTTTCCTCAGGCATCTTTTTCTTTCCTGGATTTCGGATCTTGGAACTGTGCTCAAATAAGTCCGAATCAAAGTCACTGAAAGGAAGAGAGTCCCCACCATCTGAGATTTTCTTTGCCTGTGCTCTTCTCATCACAGCTGCTGAAACTGCAGGCTTTGCTGCCTCTGTGATTAGCTCAGCAAATCCTGAAAAGTCGTTTCCAATACTCACTGGTACTGGGAACATAGGTACTGCTGTACCCTGCTTTCATTTGATGCCACACCCTGTTAATATTCAGAGTCACTTGGGTGCTGGGATAGTATCGAGTGTCCCCATGGATGAAAATGACACCAATACCTGGTTCTCCCAGCACTTCAGCACGTACTGGGATCCATCTGCTTCCGAATCAATAAGTCCCTTCAGTCTTATCTCCACCTGACATTTGTTAAGTACTTTTCCCCATTTGCTTAGGACAAATCTGCTCCACTGTCACCTTCCTTATTTTTATGGCGGTTTCTTTTTATGGCCTGGCTTGTTAAAGTTATAGCTAAGTCTCTGGGTGCAGATTTGTTACCCCCACCAGAGTTCTTACCAGAGTTGGAGTTAAATCGGGGAAAAGAGGGTCATACCAGTGCTTGGCTGTTACCTCACTGCTGTGGCTTCTGTCTGGCCATCTGATAGTCCTCAGCCAAAGACATGGCCTTTTCCCCACTTTCTGGTCAGTGTTCTTTTTACCCAAAGTTGCACGTTTGTAGGCAGGATGTTGATGAACATTGCAAGTGTGTTGATGACCTGTGGGACTGTTTTGCCCTCTGGTTGGAGGCATTTAATAGGAGTCCTCCGAGTCTGGTGAAGGCTTATCGAGTATTGTTGACTGAGTGGTACTTCAGGGATTGGAATCTCTGCCTGTAGGTTTCTCCTGACATGTCATATCTTTTCAGGATTTCTCTTTTCACAAGGTCATCGTTTACTGACTGTACAGTGTTCCATATTGCTGTAGGCAAGTTGGGCTTACCTGTCAGATAAGGTACCAGCCTGATTGCCCATTGCTGCTTTGGCCATTGGCAGACTGTGGCAACCCTTTCAGAAGTTGTCAGGTATGATTCATTGTCATCCGAGGGACACAGCTTTGTAAGTTTAATGTCTTTTAAGATGTTTTTGCCTTACTGCTCTGCTGGATCTGTGCCAGATCCTTCAGCTTTGATAGCTTACAAGGCATCCAGCCATAGCTGCTCCTGTCACTGCATCTCTTCTCTGTTTCTCCATCTCTTTTTTCATTTATTTTGCCAGAAAAAACTCCATTGAGCAAACTCATTTTGCAAAAGGTCCTGGGTCTTTCTTGTATAGCCCACTATTTGAAAAAAGGCAGTCAGGCTTTCAGTTCTGTCACTGCCTGTTCTTCTTTCCGTAACTTGTGCTGGCTGTACAATCTCAGCTTGGACTTCTGCCTCTGCTAGTTTGGTTGCCATTCTTCTGGTAATCACTCCGGGCTTGCTGCTGCAGAATCCATACCTTTCTTCTGTGCTTCTCTGTACCAAGTCTAGTACCCACACACAACTCCTGGCAAACTTGTCATTAGCGTAAATCCCACTTAGGCTGACACGATGTGTCTGTCAGGCATAGGTCAGGAAGCATAGGAAAATCAGGAGCAGTTACAAAATTTACAAGTAGCTTATTATTATTATCAATAACAGTAAAATAAAAATTGTTCAGTATAACTATTTACAAAGGCAGTACAAACAGAAAACAAAAGTCCTTCATCTGAGGGTTTCTTTCCAATGTCCAAGAAGTCTCTCCCCAACAAAAGATTGCTGCTCTTTTTATAATAAATCTTTGTCTGATAGTGAACTTCTTTATCTTCAGCTTGTTAAGGAAACATCCTGTTTCTCAAAAGATGTGTCAGAGTTCTTGTCAGTTTCTTTGCAGAGCAGACTTGCAAATAGAACAGTGTCCCAAGCTGGCCTTCTGCAGACAGCTCTGCAAAAGAGCTTGCAAACAAGCATGAGAGGAGCTTAACCGCATCTCAGGTTGACCCCTCAAATTCCAAATAGCCTTTTGCAATCATTTCAACAGTATAACTATATACATTTCAAACCAAGGGATCCCAGTTTCACATAAATATTTGCATATATTTTATAACCCCAGATATGCAAGGGAAGAAAAGACAGAAACAGCAAGTGAAGGTAGAGAATAGTGAGAGGTGGAGAATCGCGAGACCGTCAAGTGATCAGTTCCTAGGTCTCACGAGAACATTTGGTTTCACAACCAGACAGATGAGAGACAGAAAGAAGAGGCTTTAACAGATCCTTGCGTTTAACTCTTTTTGCATAACAAATTTGGACAGGGCCTTATTCAACCCTTTCACAACCAGGCCTGTGAGATCTGCTGCAGCTTCAACCAGGCTATCAGGCACCGCTGCCAGAAGACCCAGGAAATGTTCCTGCTTCAACAGAAGGTTGCCCGCATGGAGATGGAGCTACAGATCAGGAGTTCCTCAGCTTCCCCAACCCCATCCTCGGGTTTGCACTCTGCCATGGCCCGGAATATATTAGGCGGGAAGCATAAACACCAGGACAAGCATCGCGCCAAGGACTGGTCCATCACCGACTCACAGTCACCAGTTTGCGCTGCAGCAGGGCTGTCTTCCTCTTTGGGGTGGCCCCATCTGCCTCACCACACCTCTCCCCACAGGGCTACCATTGGCAGCTCCCCAGCCAATCTCACCTTGGCGGTTGTTGGTTCCTCGGGCTTGGGTGCCCCACCGGCGTCTCAGCCCCTGCTGTTCTGGCACATGTTCTCCATGGACCACCAGTCAGGAGGCTCTGCCAGCTTGACCGACTGCCACAGGCTTGGCATTCTCATGGGTTCAGGCTTCTCCCCAGTGCCATCCTCAGTCATTTTTTGGCCACTGTCTCAGCCTCAGGGCTCCTGCTTTCTTCAGCATTGCCCTGAGCCATTCTGTCATCCATCTCACCCTCCCCAACAACAACAACCCAGGCAGGGAGATGACCGAAGGCCTTGGCCTGCTGACCACCCTCCCCAGCTCCACCTCCAGTGCTGGACTCAGTTCTCCCTCAGCCGACACAGACATGTGTCCCCACACCAATCATGGTGGATTTCAGGCCATGCTTCTTTCTTTGTAGGATTTCATGCAAGTTAGGCTTTCTCCCCCACAATGGCCAATGTCGCGGGGATCCTATACTGCCTGTCCCCATGACCCTCTTCCTGCGGAGCCATGGCATGCATCTCATGATCAAGTAACTTCAACCCCTCAGGACCCAGGGGACAAGGATGAGACCACCTGGATCTCCTTCTCCCGTTGATGAGGATGAAGGGATGCTGGAGATGAAGGAGGCATTACCCCTCCCAGTCCACTTCCACCATGTTGTTTGATGGCAAGGAGACACCAAAGTATATACTGCAGTCCACCTCCCAGATGAACCTTCTTTTGTCTCTGTTCTGAGACAATTGCAGGCTGTCTTGAGGTTTGACACCGAGGAGCAGGACCCATCCAGCATCATCTGTCCACTACCTTGACTTGCTGGATGCCCCTCCTCTTGTCATTCCTCCTTTGATGGAGCCTATTGAGGATACCACCATGGCTGCCTGGCATCAGCCCAGCTTGGTCTCTGCCATGCCTAGGAAGGCGGACAAGTTATACCAGGCTCCTGCTGGGAAGCCTTTCTTAGCAGAACAACCCCAGTTGGATTCTGTGGTCATTAATGCTGCCCATGAATGTACCAAGAGTCTCAAACACCTTAGTTCCTTTCTCTGACAGAGTCCCAGAGGTTGGACCTTATTGGCAAGTGGACTTTTGCCTCTACCACCCTGCCCATACGGGTCCTTAACTATATCGCCCATATGGTCCAGTATCAGAACCAGCTCTGGGCTCAAGCCAAAGAGGCAGCCAACTCCTCGCAGAGGACCCCTGAGACAGCAGTTGCTTCCAGAATGTTCAATCATGGGCACACGTCCAGCAAGCACCTTCTATGTTTTGCCTACAATGCTGTTGATGCTTGGCCGGGCAGCCAATGCAGACTGTTTGCGAATACACTCCTGGCTGTGGGTGTTAGGCTCTGCCCAGGATGTGCAACAATCCATCTTGAATACCCCCTTTAGATGGTATAAACTGTTGGGGCAGATGTGCAGGATATACTTTCTAACCTGCAGGCTTTCGGCCACACATTGTGGTCACTCCACTCTATGTACCACACCCAGCCAGAACTGGGCAGCGGGTGCCTTTCATCAGGCCACCCATAGAACCAAGCCCAGCACGTAAGCCTCAGGTAAACACAGAGCAGCCACAGCCCTGCCTACCCCTACCTCTACCATGGAAAAGCTTCCAGGGAGGCAGTGTGGCCCCACCTGCAGCTTCTACTTCAGCATGACTCCTTGCTCAACACCCCCCTCCCCGGCAGGATAGGAGGTGGTCATAGGGCATCATTTCTCTCTGCACTGGGGCAGGTGGAGGAGATCACCAGAGATGCCAGGGTCTTGCAGCTCATAGAATACAGACACACTTTAGAGCTCCTGGAGTGACCTCGGAAAACCTCTAGTTCAGTCCTCTTATCCTCCCAGATACATTCCAGTGGTCTGGGAGGAGATTTATGTTGTTGCCTAAAGGGCCATAGAGCCCATCCCGAGGCTCAGCAGGACAGGGGTTCTACTCCCATTTCTTTCTGGTCTCCAAATGCACCAGGGATCTCAGGCCCATCCTGGACCTTCGAGAGCTAAACTTTATTTAGTACAAGAAATTCCAGAGGTAACCCTTCAGGGACTGCTTCCACTTCTGTATCAAGGGGATTAGATATGTTCCCTTGACATGCAGAATGCATACCTGCATATCAAGGTGTGCGCTTCCCACAGGCAGTACCTCAGGTTCCAATTCCAGGGAACACACTTCCAGTTCCAGGCCCTGCCCTTGGGCTTATCTTGACCCCTCAGGTGTTCACTAATGCTTAGCAGTAGTGGCAGCAGCCCTCAGGTGGGAGGGACTTTACGTCTTTCCCTACCTGGATGACTGGCTCCTCAAAGCTCAGTCCAAGGAGCTCCTGCTGCAGACTCTGGACTGTACCTTCCGACTGTTCCAGAACCTGGGAATCATGACCAACCTACCCAAGTCAGTCCTGCCCCTCTGTCAGCACCTTCAGTACATGGGGGCGGTTGTGGATACAGCTAAGGGTATGGTCATCTTGCCCCAGGACAGGGTGGACTGCCCAATGACCCAGGCCTGCCTGCTCAACAACAGCGGATATGTTTCAGTCATATCCTTCCTCCGGCTCTTGGGCCTGATGCTGTGACAGTTATCACAGTGCCTCTAGCCAGACTGTACATGAGGATCTTTGAGTGGACATTGAGAGTCCAGTGGGATCAGCGCACCGATGACTTGGAACAGCAGGTCCTAGTCTCATCTCCAGTCAAAAGGTTCTGCTTTGGTGGGTGGAACCCAGCAACTTCTTGAAAGGGTTCCATTCCTTCTCCTTTCCCTTCAGCACATTCTCACCACAGATGCTTGAATTAGGTATGGGGCCCACCAAACACAGGAATGTGGTCCAGGATGGAGACTTCTCCACATCGACATCCTGGAGATGTGGGCAGTCCTGTATGCCCTGCAGGCCTTCCAGTCTCTGCTGTCCCTGGGCCTTTTACTAGGCCAGACTGGCAACATCAGCATAGTCCGCTATATCAGCAAATGGGGGCAGTCACTCGTGCCCCTCTTCTGGGAAGTTATGAAAGTCTGGTACTGGACTCCTAGAACACAGTCTAGAAATACCGGCCGTCCATGTTACAGCCATCCAGAATGTCCTAGCAGGCAGGCAGAGTCAGTCACAGTCCAGGATGCATGAGTGGGAGCTGCTAACCTCTGTCATAGAAGACCTGTTCAACAGATGGGGTCATTCATAGTTGGACCTTTTTGCGTCCCACTCAGTGCAAAACTGCGCTTTCTACGCTCATTCCAGGGTCTGGGTTTTCTGGCGAGATGCATTTTCCTTCTCTTGGAAAGGGAAGTTTTTTATGCCTTTCCTCCATCCCTTTCCTTTGCTTCAGAGGGTTCTGATCAAGCTCCAGATGGAAGGGCTACTATGAGCCTCATTGCCGCCTTCTGGCCTTGTCAGATCTGGTTCCCTCTACTGCAGAAGTTGACACTGGAACCTCCAGTGCCCCTGCCTCTGTGCACTGGCTTGCTCTCCCAGGAGCATGTCACCTAGCCCATCAGACCTTGGATCCCTACATCTTCATGCCTGCTGGCTCCTGAAGACATAGCCAGGGCTAGATTTGGGGTGTCCCCTGGGGTGGCGGACATCCTGGTGGTGGCTAGGAAGCCCTCCAACAGGGCCTCTTATTTCATGAAGTGGAAACACTTTGCTCTGTGGACTGCTTCCTGTCAACTGGACCCTTTCTTTTGTCCATTGAATCAGATTCTGGAGTACTTGCTATCCCTCTCAAACTCTGGTCTGAAGTATTCCTCTGTTAAAGTACATCTCTCTGCCATTTCAACCTTTCATGTGCCTGTTGACAGCCATAAGATCCTGTTCATTTCTAAGAGGCATTCTTCACTTGAAGTCTCCCATCTGCAATCCAGTCCTGCCTTGGGACTTAAATTTTGTGTTAGAAACTTACTTTGGCTCCTTTTGAGCCAGTCGCGACATGCAAACTGTGCTGTCATGGAAAGTGCCATTTCTAGTTGCTGTTACTTATGCTCGAAAGATTTCCAAGCTTCAAGTGCTCATGTGTGAGATGCTTATTTGGTTTTCCACAAAGACAGGGTGTCTTTGCTGATGAATCCTAAGTTCCTTCCTAAGGTGGTATCTAAGTTTACATTAAATTAGTCCATCCACCTGCCTGTTTATCTCCCAGAGCATGCCATTCCAGAGGAAGCATTGCTTCACATTTTAGATGTGCATAAGAATTCTGCATTACTGTACTTATCATACGAAGGAAAGCAGGAAGTCATTGCAGCTTTTGTTTCTTTCACTCCTAGGACAGAGAGTGTTCCTGTTTCTGTTTCAGGAATGTTTCAACTGCAGAGCTCTGCGCTACTGTCACTTGAGAGTACTGTCCACACCTCTACCAAGCACTATATAGTCTGTGTATTGCCTCTAGGCATAGGGCCAGTTTCGGCCTTGCTGTGCTTCAGGGCCTATTTTATTAAGCCATGTTTACACAGCCACAGCACTGTGGTGTTTGCACAGCTCTGTTACTGCTCTGATCGCTGGAGCTGGCTCAGTTGGCATTTACATAGCCACCCTGGTGCTAGCAGGTTGCAGCGGAGGTGGCTGTGCATCTGAGAACCGGGTGGTCCACCACTGAAGCCACCAGTGCAGGAGCATGGGAGAGCAGGCTTTGATGAGCTGCAGATTCACACAGCAGTATAATCTGCTTGCTCTCATACAGCTTACCCACTTCTGAGTCGTAGCAAAACAGGTTCTGAAGCACCTCTAGGATGCCCCTGTAAGGGGTCCACACTGCCGACTTTGTAGCAGCATCAGCCTGTGTGCACAGGTTGATGCGCTGTAAATCGGCAGTGTAAACTATGCCTTTAGGATCTTGGTTTCCAGCCACTGAGACTGCTTCTTGGCTGTCAGAACTGCTTGGGACTCGTTCCATAGGTGTGGCCTGCTGCAAGAGATACCCTCGAGTAAGATAGTACATTTCGTAAGAACTTACAATAACAGTAGACCTTGAGAGGATCTCTTGCAGCGAAGCCATACCTCCGATCTTCATCCCCCTATGCCTGTGGGCCTCTCTGCGTCTGTCTCTCCTTCTCCTTAGCAGAGCCTTCTGCCTTTCTGTTTTTATACATTGGCAAGAACCATTGTTCCTTGGTTCCGCAGCGGAGATCGATTGCTTATGTTCCCCAGGCCAGGAGAAGTGAGGAGTGTGCAGGGGCCCTCTGGTCGACTGCTAGCTAGAAAAGTTTCCATGTGGTCCTGGCGCCTGGCAGCTCTAGTTCCATAGGTGTGGCTCTGCAAGAGATCCTCAAAAGATCTACTGTTACGGTAAGTTCTTACGTAACTGTACTTTCTCTTTTCCCTGATGCGAATGCACAAAGAAAAGAATCAATGCACCATGGCAATAAGGCTCCACATGACAGTTTAAAAGTGATTAATGTAAGGGTCTCCAAATGCAGACAACCAATGAAGTTGCAGCATTTCCAAGACCTTTTCTATAATGAATGATATGAAACATTTTAAACCTGAACTACTGCTTTCACGGTTATCAGAATAAGGACAGCTTAAGAACAAGCGAGGTAGGTGTGGGGTGCATTTATTTTCCATAGAAGAACATGAAGGTCTGTGCTTTACAGTCTCCCTTGAACCATGCTCATACGCACTCTGAAAATATAGTTAGAAGCATTACATTATCACTGAAGCCTTTTCAGGAATGATCTGACAAGCAAAAAAAAATTAACCCATTTACTATTAGTCTGTGTTTTTTTTTCCTGCATACATTTGGTAATTCCTGAAGAAGGCTATGTGGTCAGTCATTTCTATCTTCATTTTCTAGTCTCACCTTTCATTCACAATATCCCTTGTCTGTCATTTGCAGTTCACGTATAGACACTCCATATGCTTCTCACTTAGTTGGGAAGACAGGCAACCACTTCATCAGAGAACTGCCTTGAAGAATGTTTTCATGAATAATGTGTTTATAGGATTAAACCTCTACCATGTGTAACATTTACAAGAAACACCTAGTTATCGTTGCCTACAGCATTTTGCTACATGAAATCGCAACAGTGATTTATCATTTTGTGAAGTAACCATATGCTTTATACAGACTGACCAGCCAAGCCAAATCACATAGTTACAGTAGTTGCAACAGATTTGCTGCACTGCCTGCTCTTGCTGCTGATACTGTTAAGATATACAGGCTAACCCTGCAAAACAGACTTTCAAGAAGCATCACTTTTGCATATTATTTCTGTACCTTTTAAAACAGCATCTTGGCTTTTGATTTTTTTCAATTCCAACCGTAAAATAAAACAAAATACAGATATGCTTCAACTAGAAATCCTCAGTTAAATATTCTGTGCTCACCACTATATTCCTAAGCTTCCAGTGGCTTAAAGACACAGCTTGTCACAGTTTATTTTGTATCGCTTTGAGCTATTTTGTAAATGCATATTATTGCAAAATTGAGCCATGGACAATAGTCAAGTACACAAAGTTTGTTTAACTTACTGACATTTTCTGTAGCCTCACAGTTTTGACCCGTCAAATGGAGAACAGAGAACTGTATTCCAATTTGAGGTCATCACTTAATGTGTTATGTAATAAGTTCCAAAAACGCCTAGCTCAGGAAATACCATTCCAGTATCAATAAATACTTTCATTTGGAACTACACAAAACACATGGTCATTAACAAAGGGAAAAGTATGGCATTGATATTGGAATGGTATTTCCTAGGCTGACTTTTAGTACTTATTACACAACAATTAAGTGCTGACCTCAAATTGGAATACTGTTTTCAAACAACATGAAGTCTTGCTGTATTCTGACAATATGTGAGTTAGCCCCAGCACTTGAACTGTCCGGAGAGGAAAGTGTTAACTCTATGCAGAAGCATAGAATGTTGAGCTCGAGCTCGGATTTCAAACCTCTGTCTCTCTGGTACTTACCAGTGTAACGTCAGATTCTTTCTCCGCCTAACAGTGAAGTCGCTCTGGAGATTTCTCCTCTGCTCAGTTCGGTAGAGTTTGAATCAGTGTTCAGTTTGCTAATGATTTATTATTTTTCGGATTTTCAGCCTCTGTCTATGGTACAGGTAGTGTAGTGGATAGGTAGTGACTTGTATTTTATTTAATTCAGTAGAAATTGTTTTTGTCTCGGTTTCTCATCGGTTGGGCGGTTAGGAACCGACCATTTCTATTGATTTAATTTTTCTGGGATTTAGTGTGGTGTACCAGTGCTGCTCAGTTTCAAAGAACTAGACTTTTCGGTTCTTTTACAGAACACGTAACACGGTTTGTAACCAATCAGTTGGTTATTGCCTGGCTGAAAGCTTTAAGGGTAATTGTTGAGGTTGGCCATGTCTGAGAAACCCCCAAAAACAGTCCCACTGGGTTTCAACAGTGTACTGAGTGTGGGAGGCCTTTGCTAAGGCTGACCCCACCTCATCTGTGTTCACTGTCTGAGGTTTGACCATCTCAAAATAGACTGCCACATTTGTAAGAATTTTCCTAAAGCCACTCTGGAAAAAGATTGAGTAGGCTGAAGGAAAGGAGGCCGAGAGTCCATAGATCTGGATGGCCAGCCCAGTTGGTTCGCGGCCGAACCTGAGGAGAGTGCCTACTGACCTGGGCGATACCACTCCTCGGGCAAAGGAGGATTGACTCGAGGATCGGTTTTGTCGAAATGAAAGCAGTAAGTCAGCAGGTTCGGATCCAGCACCACATACTCCCAACTGCTGAGCGAGATAGTCAAAGCGATCAGCATAGTTCAGTCGCCGTGCTCCGTCCGAACTGGTACTGTCGGTTAGGCGATCAGTTCAGTCAGATCTGACTCCATTGGATTACAATCAGATGCTTTTGTGAGGAGTGGGAAGGAGACAAAGAGTATCCCAAAGATGAGGACGAAGATAATGGCTTTGAAGGTCTGGATGTGCCCAAGACAGACCCTCCAGTGTCTCCCTCCCAGGCTTTCTGAGTCCCTTTCACACTTCTTATTTTACAAGATGATGGCTGAAACCTTCTAGCTCCCAATGGTTGAAGCTGCTGAGGAGGAGGAGGAGGAAGAGCCTGATTTTGTTGAGGCGATGGACATCCCAGAGTCCAAGATTTTCTATCCTCTTCACAAATCCTTGGGAAACAGACAAAAACATTTTACAGACTCTAACTCCCTACCTCCTGTTGATAAGAGATGGACAGGAGGTACAGGCTATCAGGCTCAGGTACAGAGTTTTATACAATCATTGCAGCCATGTTGGAGTAGTGCAGGCTGCAGCCTGTGACAGGGCTAACATTCCTTTGGCTTCCACACCCCCAGACAAAGACTCCAGGAAGGTCGATGCCATGGCTAAAAGCAGTATTTGGCATCTTCTTTGGGGCTCAGGCAGGCTAACTTGGCCAACACAGCCAGGTACCAGAAGTCCAGGTGGGATACAGTTCTGGAACTGGCTAAACAGACCTTCCCTCAGCTAGCCAAAGAGCTGGAGGAGATGGCTGCTGATGGAATCGAGGCATCAAGGTACAATTCCATGCTGCTGTGGACTCCAATGATGTGGCATCAAGAGTCATGGCTACATCTGTGTCTCTCAGGAGACATGCTTGGCTCAGATGTACTAGCCTTTGCAGGATGCTAAGGCTATGGGTTTCCCTGTAGTGGGTAACTCTCTGTTTGGGGAGCAGACAGAGGCTTACATGAAGAAAATGGATGAGTACAGGACCACCTACAGGAGTGCACAGGCCAAAGAGAGGCAAGCCACTCCTCAGAAGCAGCAGTCTAAGGGCGTACCTTTCCACAGGCCTTTCTACCAAGCTCAGGCTTCTGTTCCTTTCCCACAGAGGGGTTCTTTTGAGGGAGAAGCAGGAGGGGATGAGCAGGGCTGCATCCTCTTCCCAGTCCAAGGCTCCTGCCAAGCAGACACCGTGATGTGTCAGCCGGTCGACTCCTCCATTCCAGTGGGAGGCAGACTGGCTTACTACTTCCAGGCCTGGAAGTCTGTTATTTCAGACAAGTGGGTCCTGGAAGTAGTAAGCTAGGAGCTATCCCTCAGCTTCAAAGGTTTCCAGAACTAAGGGCCAGGTCCTTTCTACCTGCATCCATCTCAGAGACCCTTGCTCTAGGGCAGAGGTTTCTTCTCTCTGGCTCTCAGAGCCGAGAGTAGTTCCTACTCAGCACAGGGGCAAAGGCCTGAAACCAGGTACTTCCTTACCCAAAAAGACAGGGAGTGGTGACCCATCCTAGACCTAAAGTATTTGAACAAACACATCACAAAACCAAAATTCAAAATGGTGACTCTGGAATGATTCTTCCCTCTTTAAGGCCAGGGATTAGCTAGCATCCCTGGACCTCAAAGTGCCTATTTCCATATTCTTATCAGGTGCTCCCACAGAAAGTACCTCAGGTTGAGTTGCCTCAGGTCATAATCAGTTCAGAGCCATGCCCTTCAGCCTAAAATCAGCTCCAAGGGTGTTGACAAAGTGCCTTGCAGTACTGGTTGCCTTTCTTAGAAGGCAGAGTATTTCCATCTTCCCATATCTGGACAACTGGCTAATTGTAGGTCAGTCCTCCGACCAGGTCAAGTCAGCTCTGCAGATCACTCAAGGCGTGCTCAGTTCTCTGGGGTTTCTTCTCACTCTCCCAAAGTCTGTTCTCGAACCAGTACAACTTCTTGCTTTCATAGGAATAGAGTTGGATACTATCCAAGCAAAGGCCTTCCTCCCTCTGGCAAGGGTAAAGGCCCTCACAGATCTTGCTTCATCTTTTGACCTCTGGTCTCTCGTCCATCAAGGCAGTTTCTTCAACTACTGGGCCACATGGCAGCTTCCACTGCAGTGGCGCAGGAGCCAGATTTCAAATGAGGACATTCAGTTCCACCTAAGGTCCTTTTGGTCTCAGAAAGAGACTCTCTCACAAAATTTATTCCAGTGACTCAGACTCTGGTCCAAGCTCTCCAGTGTTGGCTGGACCAGGACAACCTCTGACAGGGTGTTCCATTTCTCTCTCAAGTCCCTCAGTAGTCCTAACTACAGATGCTCCTCTCCTTTTGCTGGAAAGGGACCGGGGGTAGTCATATCAGATGACCTAAGGTGGGCCAGCAATGTGAGAAGGCAGTAAGGAGGGCTGGGGAAACTGAGATGCATAGGAGAGGCATCACCAGTAGAAAACAGGAAGTTGTTGGCCCTTTGTACAGACAGTTGGTAAGACCACATCTGGAGTACTGTGTACAGTTCTGGAGACCCCATCTCTGCAAAGACATAGCCAGGGTGGAGGCTGTCCAGAGGTGGGCAACAAAATGATGCAGGGTCTGCATCACAAGACATATGAAGAAAGACTAAAGGAACTAAAGATGTATAAGCGTCGAGGAAAGGAGGAAGAGGGGGACATGATAGAAACTTTCAAATACCTCAAAGGAATCAACAAAGTCCAAGAGGGTAGCATCTTTCAGAAAAAGAGATGTGCAAAAACAAAGGGAGCACAATTTGAAGATGGAGTGGCTCAGAGGTAATGTAAAAGTATTTCTTCACAGGGAGGTTGTGGATACATGGAACAGCCTTCCTGAGGAGGTCATAGAGTCAAAAACAGTGGGGAATTCAAGAATGCATGGGACAGACATAAGGTAATTCTAGTGGGGGTGGGAGGAAGTAGGTTGTTGATTAACTAGGATCTGCAGCATATCCATTAGGTAGGGAAATGGGCAGACTAGGTGGACCAGCGGTCCTTATCTGCTGTCAAATTCTATGTTTCCTAGGCTGGGAGCCCATTTGGGAGCCCTCACGGCTCGGAGGGTCTGGACCCCTCAAGAGCCTCTCCTTCATATCAATCTCCTAGAACTCAGGGCAGTTTTCCTGGCCCTTCAGGTCTTCTCGAATCGGCCAGTGGCAAGGTGGTGCAGGTCAGGGCAGACTGAAACATCACCACAATGTTGTACATCAACAAGCAGGGAGGCACTCGGTCCCGGCCTTGTGCACAGAGGCCATGATGAGTGTGGTCTCTAGCCTATTCCCTTCAGACTTCCTGATAACAATTCATCTCCCATGAAAGGACAATGTACTGGCAGATGCTGTTAGCAGAATCTCCCAGGGACATCACGAATGGTCCCTGCACCTCCACATCCTACAAGTCGTCTTCACCAGATGGGGCATTCCAGAGATAGATCTCTTTGCAGCCCCGGACAATCACAAACTTCCTATGTTTTGCTGCAGACCTCCAGTCCTGGGGACTGTTCCTCTGGATGCTCTCATTATAGACTGGAATGGCAGGTTTCAATATGCCTTCCCTCTGTTGTTCAGAGTCTGATCAAAATCAGATCTCAACCCTGCACAGTGATTCTGGTGGCTCCAGATTGGGCCAGACAGCCTTGGTATCCCCTGCTGCTATATCTAGCAGTGTCACTCCCCGTCTCTCCCAAAGTACAATCTCTAACCTCCTCTCGAGAAGTTTGGTACCCCAATCTCAGTCTCTCAACTTCAATGCCTGGCTCTTGAAGAGTCAGAATATGCAGGCCTGCATCTTTCTCGAGGAGTTCTGGATATCTTGAAGGTTTCTAGAAATCCTCCACTAGAAAACTTATAATTCAAAATGGAAAAGATTCAGCATTTGGTGTTCTCAGAAAGGCATTAAGCCTGATTCTGCAAATATTGCTACAGCCTTGGACTATCTGGTTCACCTTAATAGTCTGGGTCTTAGGCTTGCAACTCTGAAGGTTCACCTAGCAGCTGTCTCTGCATTCCTTTCAGCAGAGAAGGGCTCTTCCTGACATCTCATCTTGTTTTTATTAAGTTCTTCAAGGGTCTGGTTCATATCAACCTCCCTTTCGAGAGCCTACTCTGGCTTGGGATCTTAATGTCTGCATTGCTCAGCTTATGCAGCTACCCTTGAACCTCTGGCTTTGGCTGAGCTTAGTATTTGACCTGGAAAACTGTGTTCCTGGTAGCTATTTCTTCTGCCTGGCAGATTAGTAAATTACAGGCCCTGTCTGTTGAGCCTGACTTCATTTCCTTCCATAAGGTGGTCCTAAGAACCAACAGGAGGTTCTTACCCAAAGTGGTGTCATATTTTCATCTGAACCAGTCCATGTCTCTTCCTGTGTTTTGCACTGACCATTCTTCTTCAGGGAAAGAAGGTTACACAGTTTGGATGTAAAAAGGACTCTTAGCTACTATATAGAGCATACTAAGGCACACAGGCCTTAATTGCTCTTCAATTGTTCTCACTTATGGTGAAGTGGGAAAAGGTAAGCCTGCTACTAAAAGGACTATTGCCAGGTGGATTGTCTCTTGTATACAATTGTGCTATGACAAATTGGGCAAACACCCCTCCAGGCCTGAGGGCTCACGCGACTAGGGGTACAGCTGCCACTCTGGCTGCTGCCAGAGGTATATCTTTGCTAGAAATCTGTAAAGCAGCCACCTGGAAAACAGTCCATACATTTACCAAGCATTACTCTTTGGACACCCAGGCTAGGAGTGATTCTAGGTTTGGCACAGCAGTACTGCAGAGCCTGTTCCCAAAGTAGGTTCTACACTCCCTCCTCCTGGGGAACTGCTTGGTAGTCTGCATATTGTCAGTATACAGCAAGACTTCACGTTGTTTGAAGAAAAATTACTCACCATAGTAATGTTGCTTCTTCTAATTGAGTCTTGCTGTATTCTGACCTCCCTCCTCTCTCAGAACCTAGTTTGTGGGAAGTGGGCTGGCAGGTACAGTGTTGCACCACTGGGGTGTACCTTTACCCTTCCTCTTTAGGGTGGGATGGTTGTTTTATTGTTGTTATTGTTATGTGTGTGTATATATTTATATATATATATATATATATATATATATTTAGTCACTACCTTTTTCTTGGGTTCTCGACTTGAGTCTTTTTAGGCCCAAAGTGTTGCCTTTGGCTTTTAGTAAACCATTTCCACTTTGTGTACTAGTTAGTTAGTTGCTCGTAATAATCTGCGGTTACACTGGTAGGTACCAGAGACAGAGGTTTGAAAACCAAGCTCGAGCTCAATGTTCTATGCTTTTGCACAGAGTTAACTCTTTCGTCTCCAGGGCAGTTCAAGTGCTGGGCTAACTGCATATTGTCAGAATACAGCAAGACTCCATTAGAAGAAACAACATTACTATGGTGAGTAATTTTTTTCTGTCCTCCATTTGGATTGTCTAAATGTTTTAGCTCTGAGGTATGGTGCACTCCCCTCACCCCATTCTTGGAGGTTCTGCTTTTCCTTAGCGTCACAGTTTTATTGTATCTGCCAAAAAAAGGTTTGTTGACTGAAACATTGGCATGTAACTTTGGAGATAAAGTATATTTTAGGAAGTTATGATGGAGTTTGGGCACTTAATTATGAAGGATTCCTGTATTGCTATGAAACCTGGGACTTAAATTATATCGTCTACGTATGCATGTGTGTATGTACAATATGCCTGTATGTATGTGTGCTAGCAATAATGTGTAACAGAGCATCTGGGTATGTACTGCTATATATACACCAAGTGCTTGTTGGGAGGCAAGAGGTGCAGTAGAGTGCTTTCAACCATCCAAGGTGTTTTTACATTTCAGGATACCCAGACACCCATATGTTATTACACTTGCAGAAGAACATGTAGGATTTATTTTATATTTGGAACACAAGGCAGAGTCGGAATACTGTAAGATATTGTGTGTTTTCCCCATCATGTGATCGTAGCCACTAGACTTTGCCTATTGCCTCACAACAACACATCCAAGGTATGATGATATCTCATGGTGTACCACGCCCTGTCTTGTACTATTCCTTAAAGGAGAACTGTGCTGAACCTGTAAATCATTTTTCACTTTAGAAACTGATTTTCAAAGACTAGTTCCATTTCTGTTACTGTTCCATCTCTACAGGCATTTTACCTATCCAGGTGGGTGGGTGTTGAGTGCCATTTGAAACTTTATGATGTAGTTTATGTCCGTGCTCCTCTTTTCCATTACTGGTACAATGAATCCATATTCTAAAATAAAATTCTGAGGTTGAGAGGGACATAAATTACATCCAGCAAAATTGGAACCAGTATTTAAAAACAGCTTCAAATGGGAAAATGCAGTTTTTTTTTTCTGTAATATGTAAGTAATAAGATACAACAGAGTGTTGGTAGTACTTAGAAACCCATTCTCAAAGACATAAATAAGGCACACGCTGCAGGCCAGTGCCTTTAGCCACTGGAAATGCATTTATGTCAGTACTACCTACACCCTGGAGTGTGTTACAGCATTAATAAATGTGTCAATAGGGAAATTTTATTTTAGAACAAATATGAACTAGTCTCACCACAGGATAGTTGCCACTAGGGGTGATAAAGTAATGGTCTGCTTTGTGAGAAAAAGCTAAGAGACTGTTTTGTGTAACTGTACTTTTCATCAGTTTTGCTCTCCTTTTCTGCCCTACCTCCACCCCACCTCATTATATATACACACACACGTAAAAAGAACATGGAGTTAAGAGTATTTTTGCAGAGGTTGCCATTTGGATTCTGTCTTTGATGAGAAGATGAGCGTGCAACTGGATGAGCATAATTTTAATGCACTAAGGCTGGATTGTTTAAAATATATCGGCTAATAGTTTTTGTGAGAAAGTTGGGGCTGATTGAAATTAGGCAGTGAGTGAGCAGAGGCTGAGCTGGTTCTGATAGTGAAGGAGGAAATGAGAGAACAAGTGTGAAGAAGCAAGTTTCTGTCTTTGATCAGCTGATGGAGTGAGAAGATTTGACCGCTAAATGAGTACTTGCACAGTGACGATAATAAAATTCAATATGAGTTGGATTTTTTGTAAAACACAAGATATCAGGCAGATAGTTTTTGTCCAGAGAATTACAGTGATCAAGCTTATGGAGGTTGTGAGCAACCAAGTAGAAGGCCAGTGAGACTGAGTAGCGCGGAGGGAGGAGAAAGTGAGTAAGCAAGCAAATGATTGAGGGGTGGTGGGCTGGCTGTTAGGCTGGTAAAGTGTAAGCAGGGCTGTGCTAAATTAAAAAAAACTGCAAATAAAAGAAAGTAGTCATGAAACAACATTGAAGGAACTGGATAAAACTTCTGTTAGTGGTAAGTGAGAATTTGATCTTATCTGTGTCAGTCTTCACCATTCATCACTACTGGGTTAGCTCACGGAGCTAGGACACATGAAGACTTTTTTTTTTAATAGGAGGTCGGCGTCGGGCTGGCGCCGCCCTTCGAGACCAGCGTTCTACGTGGCGCTTGAGGTTGGCAGTTATACATTGTTGACTCGCCCCAGCCCAGTTCTTTCTCCCGCCGTCAGTGAGGATCCTGCATGTGAGAAAGAAAATCGTGGCCTAAGTCTGTGGTGTGTATATTGCCTCGGTTCTGACTGTCTGCTCGACGTTCGCTTCTTGACTCGGTAAGATCTTTCCTTTTTATTAAAAGTGGCGTCAGTACTGTCTCTTGTTTAATTTTTCATCCGGTCATGTCTCGTCAGGGGCAGAAAGGCGTCGAGCGGGCGGTCCCCCATGCATCGGTGGCCCTGTGGCCGCCTTTACTCCATACGGACCAGCATGACCATTGCCTCTCCTGCCTCGGCCCCGGACATGAAATGGATAACTACGATATCTGCTTCTCCATGGACGCCCGTGTCCTTGAGATTCGCATGGAAAATCGGATGTCCGCCTGCCGACTTTTGGAGGGAGCCAGTTACCGCGATGCGTCAAGCCAAGGTCAGGACTCTGCCTTCCTGCAGGTCCCTCCCAGTCCTATACGGGCCTGCAGAGGAGGGAACCCCACCTCATCTAGCCTTGCCACAGCGGGGTTTCTTCCACAGTGCTGGAGGCCCAGGCTGGCCCTCTTGGGGGTCAGTCGGGAGGCACCGTCCTGGCAGTCGCTACCTGGTAGTGAAGGCTCCCTCTGTGTTGCGTTCTGGGTCCCTCAGGACTGGACCAGCACCGTCCTCCGCCCGTCCCTGGTGTGTCTTTTGGTCTCGGTACCATTTGCGGCGCCGTCACAGTTGGTGGCGACGCTGCAGTCGGCGTCGGGCCTGTCCTCGGCACCGTCATCGTCCCTGATTCTGCTCGCAGTGTCGGGACTTCTGGCAGCATCGTGGTTGGTGGTTCGAGTTTTCTGGGCCTGGTTCTAGTCTTGGTGGCGCTGGTGACAGTGAGATGGGAGCCAGCGCCGTCTCCTGCCAGTGTCGCCTGTGGCTCCGGTGCTGGAAGTCGGCCTTGTGATCGGCGTCAATCCCTGGCCCAGTGAGGGTTGTGTGCAGCGCTGGGCTCTGCGCGGGTCTGCCTTGGTGTCGCTCACAGTGCTGGCGCGGTGCCTCTTCAGATTCATCTCTCGGCGCCGCCGGAGACTGGTGTGGAGCGGGCGTAGGGGTCACGCCTGGCTCTGGCGCCCGAGGAGGGTGTCGTTGCGGTGCGTACCGTACTGTCCTCTGCTGCTGTTGGGGATTTGAGTCTCAGGGTGCCTGATCTCGAGGCGGATTCTGGGTCTGATCTGGACTGGCTTCGGTTCCTCGGGGTCTTCAGGTTCTTTGTCTCCAGCACCTCGACCCTCTCCCCCTCCTGAAGTTCAACTTTCACCAGTAGACCTCAGGGTGGGGGTCTGACCAGCCAGCAGTGGTCCCGGTGGCCACCGCTGGGCAGCCTGAGATCTCTGGAGAGGATGCTGCTTCAGATGGGGTCCCCCTCCTGACATGTTTGGATAGTCCAAGTTTGGAGCAGCTCAGGGCACGCCAGGAGGGGAGAGGCGGTTCCCTGGGTGGTCTCCTCTCGCCTACTTGGGGATGCCTGCTGCCTCAGTTAATGGTGAAGAGGATGAGGTCCCTCTCTGACTCCGAAGGGTTGAGAGGTAGCAGGGTAGCGCAGCGAGCTCTTTCAGGGTTCAGTCGGGTCCTGGAAGGAGCCGTGAGTGCAAACCCTTGCCTTTCCCTTACGGGTCAGGGGCTGTCCTTCTGGACTCACGGTCCCGGTCACCTCAGGGGGATTTCTTCCTTGGGGCACAGCTCCGACCATTCGATCGGGTTGAGCGGCAGTTAGTTGCAGCGGCTTTGGATTCCCCCTCCTGAAGGGTTTCCTGTTGGCCTCCCTGCCCGACAGAGACCGTTCTCCTTTGCCAGGAGCCTGCCCTCCAAGCCTCTCTCTCCACCCCGGTAGTCACAGGTATTCTGGGCCCTCTGGGTCCTCTTACTTGGGAGCAAGTCAGAGGATCGGCTGCATTCTTTCCCACCTACCTCCGTGCCCTGGACCAGCAGGTGTTCCACCATGCCCCTGTGCAGCCGACCCCTGAACTGGGGCTCATCTTCTTTCGTCTCTCTCAACCAAGGAAGGAACCATCAGTCCACATATCCCCTACGTCTGATCTGTCATCAGGCGCTTCCTGAGTGAGGATGTTGGCACGAGCTCCATCTGACCCCGTACCTATAAAGCAATCCCGAGCATGTGGCGCGCATCTTTTAAGGCGAGTTCAGTGCAGCCCACTTGGTGGCTTCCGCCTGGCGATTCCTTTTCAGGAAGCATCTCACCGGCTCTGGCTTCATCCCTTCTCCACTGTTCGAGCCCCAAGGGACTTAAGCCGGCGTATTGCACTGCCCTGGGGTCTCCAGGTTCTCTGCCTCACCCCCTTTGGGATTGACCTCCCTGGATACTCCTTCAGGGCCTCGCGCCTCCTACCGTGACCCGACCTCCGATTCGGACTCTGCGGACTTGATTTCTGGGGAGGCAGAGTATTTTACTGGAGCGGATCTCCCTTTCAATTGCTGCACATCAGGCCCACTTTGCAGCCTATGACAGGTTCTTGTGGTCCAGGCTAGGACAGCTCCTAGCTTCAATGCCTGATTCAGAGGAAACCTGGCAAGCCATCGCCCTCTGCTGCGGGGCCTGGAGCTAGCAGGGCACCAAGCAAGGGCATCTTATGATGCCAGTGAGGTAGCTTCAGGGTGGTAGGGACAGCGATCTGCCTTCGGCAGGCGGCATAGCTTCACCTATCCGGCTGTCACCCCTGGCCGGCGTAGGGTGATTTACTCTGCCACGGAGAACCCATCTCTTCTCCTGCCGAGATGAGAGGGGCAACTTTAGGCGCCTTTCTTCCCAGTGGGGGATCCCGTCTCACCCGGACCAGTCTCAGGCCTCCCCAGGCCTGTAATAGTTCTCCCCTTCAGTGTTTCACCCACTGGAGGCTAAGGGACCTGGTCCTTAGGGTGTGTATGAGGACCCTTCTTTTTTCGGGGCTCGGTACTCACCCAATAGTGATGAATGGTGAAGATTGACACAGATAAGATAAGAAAATTATGTACCTACCATAATTATTGATCTTTCTGTGTATCTTCTCCATTCATCACTAAATCCCACCCTCCTTCCCCGGGGCCTCAGTCTCTGGACTCTCTCCCCTTCCCTGTGTCTTTTCCTCCATCTCCTCTCCTGATATGTAGAGCGGGAGGGGTTGTGAGGACACACGAGGGTAATCCTCTGTCTTTCTGAGTTTGAAAAGAACTCCATTCTTTTCCCCTCAGAGGGTTGTGGACTGTGAGAGGTCATTCCCCTCACCTTATATTTTCAGAGTTTTTCTTTAGTAACCTCAATTTGAGGCCACCCTGTATTTTTCTTTTTGAAACCTCTAGTTGGTTTAGGAAAAAAAAAAAAAACAATTGTGAGAGAGAGAGGAGGAAAGGGTTGGGACACAGCCTCAGCCTGCTCTTCTCCACGTGGTTTCCAATCCGCTGCAGATTTTTCTGTTGTACCCAGCTTCTTTTTCCAGGTCTAGACCTTATGCCTAAACGTGGAGGCAGTATAACGAGTGGTGTTAAGTCTCTGAGCTGCAAATCTGGTGACTTTCAGCAGACCAAACCTGGGTTTGAATCCCACAGCTTCCACTTTTATACTGTGTGACCCTGAGCAAGTCCTTAACTCCTGTGCTCCAGGTCACGCCTGTATATAAAAAAAAAAATATATACATGGGGAACTCCGTTCTTAAGTTGTGTTACTCATCCTCCCCCTTTCTCCCTCACTTCTTTTCCTTGCTTCTCTTTTCCTCCTTCTCCTTCCAGAGATTGGGGCCTCTTCTTCTCCCCAATTTCCTTTCTAAAGTTTCCTCCTCTGTCGTCTCCGTCGTTTATTTCTCCTTTTAGTTCATTCTTCTTTTTCCTTTTATCTATGCCTTAGGCTCTCTTGCCTCATCCCTCCCTCCCTCCCTTCCATACACTCTCCAGCGTGTCAGAACTGGGGCTGGGGCAGAGCGACAACTGACTAACTGCCAACCCTCGAGCTCCACGTGAGAATGCTGAGTCCCTAGGGCTGCCAGCCCGACGAGACTCCTCCTCCTATAAAAAATCTCCCTTTGGGGTCCTAAGCCCGGTGAGCTAACCCAATAGTGATGAATGATGAAGATACAAGAAAGATCAATAATTACGGTAGATCGTAATTTTCATTTTTTGTCTGTATTGGCAAAAAAAAAAAAAAAAGACCACAATTTAAACCTTAAATTCCTGTTGAGCACATGGATATTTTGTATTAGAAGCAGTCTGACACGGTATCTTTTATTTACCATTGGTAGTACTGACATAAACGTATGGGTGCCAGCCTCATCAGCCAATCAGGATCAAAGATTTTTCCCTACACATTTTATAACCTGAAATGACATTCTAATCACTGAAATAGTTCTTGCCAAATATACAGGATGCATAAAAAAACAAAAGCTTTTACAAGTAAGGAATACTTTACAGAGCAGAGCTGCTTTTGATTTTCCAAGGGGAAATAGAAGCAGTGAAATTGAGGGATGAGCTCTCTCTGCTGCCTAGAGAAACCAGCTGCCTCATGTCCTGGTCTGGACTTCCAAGGAGACATTTACTCTAGGAGGGAAGCTGAACTTACAGCTTGCCCTTTCCATGCCATTGCCGGGCGCTCTAACAATTATTAACGCTCTAATAGTTTGTTTCCTTCTGGGCTATAAGAAGGACCTCCAGTCTGCAGTTATTATATACCCTTAGCCTTTGTGACAGACTTGCAGTTCATGTTTGCAGCAGCCCTCAGTCGTTATGGATCTCAGCACTGTAGCTCTGAAGCACCGTATTTGCACAACAACATCAAACACATTCAGATGGTGTCTCAGCATCCACAACATTCATTTTATCTTGAAAAGTATTTCATTAATATTTCTATAAACTCGTTGAAGGCAACAGCTGCCTACAGGCAAAACTCTTTATAAAAAAAATGCTCCAGGCTTCAGTCTGGCCAGCAGTTATCAGTTAAACATTTATTAATTGTGACAAGAACACCCAATTTATTTCAGTGCTACAGCCTCGTTACTGCTCTTTCACCTTTGTATTTTGTATTGAAAAAATAAAATGAATATTGATAGAGCCTGCTATTGATTTCTAAATTTATGGCCTCTTCCTAGCCTTGAGTCAAAGTGGTACTCCACTCAGATTGCCTCTAGAAGTAATACATGGTGATAGATAGCTTTACTTTTATCTGTAATAAACCATTTAGGCAAAAACAGTTTCACTTACATAATGATTGCATGATTTTGCTATTTTTTTAAATAGTGTGACCTGAATATTTTCCTGCACATTGTGCAATGTCCGTCTTTGGGATGAAAATGCTTAGGCTGCTATTTTTCCAACCTTACCCATTTAGTTGGAGGTAGAGGTGAAAGATCTCCATGTAAATTGGAAAGTGGGTAGCACATCTAAAGATAAATGATTTGGGCCATGTGATGCCTGCTCGTTTATTCATGTTTCAGCACTAAACTCGAAGCCCAGTTTTGAGCTGTGTTAGCTGAAGTTCTTTTTCTGTTCAGTGTCTGTAAGATTTACGTTTGAGCTTTTCATTGCTTTTTGTAGGTGGCTTACCATAGCTCCCTGGTTTTACAAGCAGATTGGCAGTGCTGACCCTGCTCATCGTTGCTGCCCTGCATTTCAGCTGTCCTGGCCGAAGCCCTGCCTCTAATCCAGGCGTCAGGGTTATGTATGTATTTATTCTCCTTACCAGGAAATTTGGGCTAGAACAATGTCTGGTGGATACATGAAAGTTACATACTGTATAACAGGCACATGTTATAGTAAAACTACAGTACAGTGAAACATCAAATAATACAAGTTCTAATAATTAAGACATGGGTTTCCTTATTTCCCCCAAAAAAAAAAAATGTAATTTTGGTTTCATTAGTGGTCCGGTAGGTACAGAGGTCATCAACTTTACTTCAGTTTTCTCCAGAGCTGGGTCTGATCCGAGGACCATAGATCTAATCCGACATGACACCAGACCAGTGAGTGGATCACTCTGTCCTCGTAAGAACTCTTTAACAACTTGCTTCCATGAGGAGGCCTAAGCGGGCAAAGCAGTGCTCACTATATATGCTCTACAGTTTAGCTTTAACAATTCTTTTTTGTGCAGCAAGGAGCTCTGCAAGGAGACTTTCTTTCCTTATCAGAGTTTATTGCTAGTTAACCTTTGATAGCTGAGCAGATTGTCCAGTGATCACCACAGTATTGTTGTGCCATGGTTTTTAATAGGTATTCCACCACATGCCCCTGTGCCTTCCATTGTGATATGATGCAGAATCGTAGAGTGTCCAATTGTAATACAAATTACGATGCTTATTAATAGAAAACATATATGAAAACATGGACTCCACAATTAGTGCTGACAGGATGATTAGCTTCTAATTTTGAATAAACTTTAGGTCTTTTTAAAAGTATGTTATTTGGTTTATAGGTACTGTAACCGTCCCATAACCTCATCTAGCTAGCTCCTTAGTGAAACTTCTATAAATGAAGCTTGAAAATTGCATTTTCATATTGGCAGTGTATACCGTACTCTATAGTTTAGGATCCAGTATAATACACTGAGTGATAAATACAGTACCTGCATATTTGTAATCACTTTGCAGGTCCCATGCCCACACTAGCACAACTGAGATAAGATGGGACTGGAGACCCATGTTTAACTCTGACCACGGACACTTTCTATGTGACCATAACAAGCCACTTACCTTCCTTGTTCCTTGCCCCTCACCTTTTCTTTCTCTTTATCTCCCCCACCAAACCTGTCTGTGTTTGCCATAACCTCCATTTACCTTCCTTAATTTCATATCTTACCTGCACGCATCAATGACTGTTGTAACTATTAAATACTTGTAACATGCTTTAGGGTACAGTGTGTATGAAAGACACTGTAAAACCAAATTCATTTCCTTGCTAGCAGCAACAGGTTACTCCTCTATATTGAGAGTAAGTTGGCATACTTTGGTAATGTTTTTTTTTTCTTAAGTGAACCAGACCATCTTTGGTGAAACAGGCCAATGAGTGTATTGAATGCAGACAGAACTCTCTTCACTTCCCCTGAAAGTGGTGACTAGTCTCAGGTGAGGGAAGGAAGGTATTGGTAGGGAGTATGAAGAAGGCTGCTCTGCCTTTGTCTGTACTGTTCAGTGCTTTGTTAATGAATGGAGGTTAACAGCATCCAGTACTCTTGATTACTTGCCTTTCAGAAGTACAGTACAAGTATCCATCAGGGAGACAAATACCAGGGATGAAACTGCTACTTCTGGTTATTTAATTAAGCAAATATACCTGTATAAATAGATCTATACTGTATCTATATCTCTGTAGCTCGGTGACTGTGCAGAGGCAGTACACAGAAAGTGCATGAGACATTAACTGTGTTCTGAACAGGGAAAAATGCAGTCACTGTTAAACTGAAGCAGCATGTTTCACCTCCCCTTCCACCGGCTGTTTATCCAACATCAATACAACCACTTTAGGAGCCAAATTACTAAACAAGCTGCCAATTAGGCTTGCAGTCAGCTGGATAGATTAGTGGCTAAGAGGGCCGATACAAGATTTTCATCTCTTGAGCCAATTACGCAAGTGAATTACCATCCAGCCTGCACCTTGGAAGATTTCGGTGGAAAGAGTGACTCTGTTGTGACAGCCATAAGTGAGATGCAGGGTAGGGGGTAAGGGTTAGCAGGCCATGGATTGCAAAAATTGCCCAGCACAAGCGCCTTCTAAAAGGGATTTAAAGGATTTACTGCTGCCAGGAGTGATGTAAAAGGAAATAATAGCTATGAACAATGCTATCATGCCATCTTTCCACTTGCAGCTCGGAGCCCTGTAACAGAACAAAGGAAGGACTCCTGGTGGGATTAAACCAACTTCTAGGTTTTCCATAGATTAGAATTGTGTGTTAACAAAAAGCATGTCTTCTACAGCAAAAACAAGAAGAATGCCCTTTGTACTATACTACTTTTGCAAAAGATCATATGTTGCTAATTGTCTTTGGCAACAGCCATGGACATTCTGTTTTCTCACCCTTCAATCAAACCATGTATTTTTGTTGTTGTTTGTTTTTGGTTAGTCGAGATCTGTCATCATCGGAGAGATGCTAACAGCCATGTGACTATGAGCATGTGGAAAGGAAGATGGAGTCAGTGTCTGCCTTTCAGGAACTGAAGACTTGTGTAGGTTCGAGTCTCTATATTTGCAGCTGATGCTACTGGAACCTGAATGTGTCTGCCTTCATTAAGTCTAGCAGCAAAGGGCTGATCATCCTACATCATAGCAAAACAATCATGCTGTTTTAAATAGAGCGGGCACCATATTAGATTGTCCCCCCACCAAGCTTGTAAAACAGTAGCAGAACTCTGATATGGTTTGAAATTAAATTCTGTCACTCCTGTGGCTTTGTGATCTCAGACACATAAGATGTCCTGTTGATAACTGTATTCAAAATATTTTGAAGCTTTCTGTCACGTGATGGTCCTCTGAAACACTCAAAGCTGTAATTTACTTAAGGATTTAGGTCTCTTGAAGCTTAGGCTTGGCCTGTACAAGACCAAAGCCTGGTTTCAGAGGGCTGAAGGTACGTACATGTGGCATTATGTACATCAGCCCAAAGAGGCGTGACCTTCAATATAATGTGAGCAAAATGTTTGTAAACAAATTCAACACACCTACTAGGATCATTGTGTGGACAGTCTGGAGATAAGGACTACCCCAGGCACAGGTCCTGTTTACCACTGGACCTCCAAAGAGTTCAGTATTTGACTGCATTCGCCTATGGGCTTCCTCTCTCTGGAACAAACTCCTCCATCTCCTCCCATCCTTTAACCCTTCAAATGCCTGCTGAAACTTCAACACCTCCAACAGCTTGTTCCTACTACCCTTCTTCCGGTTATCCTTGAAGTCTTGATTTTAACCCACACAAGTTTTTGGTCTTTATTCCAAGCACTGCTAAAGTTCACTGCTCTTTGTTTAATTGTGGTGCATACAAATTCTCTTTATTCTATTCTTGTAACACTTTGCTCATCTGTCTATTCAGATGTTGTTTTGCTACTGTCTGGTGCTGGTTTGCTCCATCTCCCCTTCCCAGGTGGCACCTAGAAGTGAGCCTCAGCTCACTGTGCCTTTCCCGTTACCAAATTTTAAATAATTAAATACATTTTACAGTAGGGTTTTGTTTTGTTTTTGAGGAGTGGTTGGTTTTCTGCAGTTTTGTTTCACTACTGGGTAATAGCACACCTGCAGGTCCAAAGATCCCCACTGGCCCACTTACTGTCCTCTACCTGAGCTGTCATTGTCTGGGAGGGTGGTTGGCAGCTCCTCCTGGAGAGCCAGCATAGCAGTGCTCCTCAGCCACTAGGGGTGTATCTGTTCTGCCTGCTACAGTCTCTCCAGCTTAGTATCTTTTTCCTGCAGTGCTCTATCCTCCCACCAGACCAAGCCAAGGGAAAGGCCTGTTCTGCACTATTTTTGATAAAATGATTCTGGGCATGGGAAAGGTGAAGAGTTGGGTGGATGGCACCAGTCTGATACATATAGGAAGATTATGCAGCAAAGTGGGGTTGAGAGCTTCTACTGTTTGTGCTGGTTCAGGTTGCCTTTACTCTTTTCTTGTTCAGTCTAAAATATCTTGGGTCATCTCATAAAGGCTGTCCACAGAGGCAAATTATAAGCACAAGATGAACTCCACTGCAAAGTCAATAATCTTCAAGCAAATCAGCACTTTTATTTTTATTTCCAGCCACACTAAGGCTCGGGCAACAGTTTTGTAGCTGCGCCACTCCGTCATGCTCAAAAATGCAGTGTTTTTGTTTTATTTGCACAATCATTTACTTTCTCTTTAAGATATTTCTTTCCAGTGGCAAAATAATATTTTGCTCTTATTCTTTCTTTATTTTTTCAAGTGCCACTCCTTCGTGGCTCCTAATATTCTCCTGCTTCTCTTTTCTTAGGCCTTCATGTGTATTGCTCAGCTCTCCTTGTGCTGAAGCACATGTAGTGGTAGAGCTTTTAATCTGCCTTGCGTCTTAAACAATGCTGGTGTGGTTCAGCCATCTTCCTCATATAGGCAGAAGCGGGTTGAGAGCTTCTACTTGAGTTTGATAATGGAGGGCTCAAGAAAATTATTTTTATTTTGCAGAATGAGCAACCTGTAAAACAAAACCAGTCTTCCAGTAGTTACTGAATCACTGAGTGATCCTGTACACATCCCTTTACCTTTCTATGCTGTAGTCCTCGCAGCTGCTGTCCTGGCTACATCTGATGAGATCTAGGGGTATTTTCTAGTTATGTATGTATTTATTTATTTTTTTGCTGTGTTGTGTGTGTGTGTATATAGATATTTATGACTATGCACTTTCATGTAGTAGTGACCCCATACTGTAAATGTGTCTGTGTGTGGGGGTGTTACCCACAGAATGCAGCTCAGTGATCACTCACAACACACTGCCTCTTCTCACCAAAAACATTTTTTGTTTGTACAATGGGACATACTCAGTTTAAGAAGGAAGGTTGTGCAGACTAAGAATCCACTCGAAAATAGAGGATGGACTAAGACTTCAATGCTTAACTCATCTTCTGGTAACCAGACAGCTAATGAAGTCCCACCTGTGATGACTGCCGATATCGTGCCTTAAAGGGGGCAAACACCACTTATAGCCCAAACCTCCCCTACCACATCCAAGGACTCGATTTGCGGTTTAAGCTAATATTGGAATTGTAAGAACCATCTTTAGATAGTATTTGATTAACTTTATAATGCTCCTCTGCAGCTTCTGGTACAAAGGTTGCCTGTGACCATCTCGTGAGCTTGCATGCCTCCTCGCTCGCTTTATGCTAATATGCCCTGCTGACTCCGCTGTTGGTCAGTAGGACATACTACTGTAAAGAAAGTGAGGGATGCACGCGTGGCTGCTGCGAGATGACCATGGGGCTTCTTCTGCAACAAAAGCTGTGGAGGAGCAGTTGAAGTTAAAAAAAATACTTTATAAAGCTGTTCTAAAAATGTCAATATCAGTTTAAAAATGCAAATCAGGGCCTTGGGATGTGGCAGTGGAGGTTTGGGCTGTAAGTGGTGACCTTCCAGTAATCCGTTTCACCACTGATTCTCACTTATGGGTTTGGCACTTGAGGCACTAGGACCTCACAGGAGCAAATTCTTTTGCATGAGGGAGCTAACATCTAGTACTGATGAGGCTTGTGCACCTTATGTGATGCCATGTGCACCAGCTATTAATTATCGACAACTCCTCTTGCACCTTAGTTCTGTTCTTCCTACTGTAGACTGTACACCATGGTGAGAGACAGCGCTCAGTTTCTCATCACTGTTTTTCTACCTGCATCACTGCCTAACGTTTTCACGGTGACTTTCTACTTTATTATTTTTCAGTTTCTGGGGTGCCAAAGTCTGAGAAGAAGGGATAAGAAGAGGAAGAGTCTGGCTTCCTCCCATCATGTGTCTTTGCCCATATGGGAAACAGATGGCTATGTGGAGCACCATCAGTTCTGTATGGCCTGCCTTGGTCCTCAGCACAGCATGGATAAGTGTGATGCAGTGGGTTGCCTGACCCCTACCTTCAGTGCAGGTGACACACCTGTGCAGTCAAGATAAGGTCACTGGACTTTTCCTGGGCCTTTCCTGGTACTTCCAGTTCCATGGAAGTACAGGATCTCGACTTCACCCTGCTGAGATGCATGGCCCTGGTGGAATGCGTCTGGTTGATAACCAACTGTGAACCCCATAGTCTATCTGCCTTAAGCAGTTGACATCATATAATAAAAATAATTCAGCACTCCAATACTCCAGAAGAATTCAGAGAGAGAGATTTTATTGCCAAAAGTGCAATACTTACAGAAATGTAAGCAAAAAGTGTTAGTGCAAATTAAACAAAAATTCTGCTCCACTGCCTCAAACCAGCCTCAGCACTTTGGGGCTATGCCACCCTTCATCAGGAGGCGTGCACTAACACTTTTTCTTACATTTCTGTAAGTATTGCACTTTTTGGCACAAAATATTTCTCTGAATTTTCTGGAGTATTGGAGTGCTGGATTCTTTTTATTATATGAAGTCTTTTGCTTTTTCAGCACCCGCTGATTTAGCTGGAGTGCAACTTTGCATCTTTGACTGTACTAAGCAGTTGACATCCCTGATGTTGAGGCCAAAGCTGTACGCTAGGTCTGTCTTGGTGTGAACTTGGAATCACTGCCTGGTACTGCCCATTCTGTTCTCAGCATTCACAGTAAGGGTGAGTGGGTGGTGCGGCCACAACACTAGAGCCCTCCAGCACCAGTGCTGTGCTTTCCTCCGATGTTGCTTGTGGCACTAAGGAGAAGACGGTGCCTCCTCTGGTAATGGATGCACCCCAGCCATGGAGTTGGTCTGGGCCCGGCACTAGGCACGAAGCTGGTGACAGTGTCATCCCTGCGGTTGTCCCAGGAGACACTGCCTGGGCTGATGTCAAGCCTGGCAATGAGGGTGAACTTGTCTCCAAGCCAGCCATTGACCCTGAGCCCGTACCAGAGGTGGCACTAGCTTGAAGACTCATAGTCTGTGTTATCTCTGGAGTCACTGCCTGACATCGTCACTGGTGGGGACCAGGGCCACCCTATGGGGACTATACAGCTGCACACTCCCACCTGAGGGAATCTCACCCTTGGGCACAGACCGGTCACTCTTGTGATGTTGAACGACCCTGTACTGGTGGTCCTTCCATGCCCTCCCTCTGGCGAGGCCCACTGTGCTACCACATCCCAGGTAGAGGCCCTCAAGATCCTGAATCACATCTTCCTCCTGGGCCTCTCCAGCTGTTACAGAGGTTGACCACATTCGCAGGCCCTGAGGGGTTACTTACATGAGAGAGTTTGTTGGTGTCCTAGATACCTTCCATACGGACTCTGACAGGGCCAGTTCCAGTCCTTCTCCCCAGCACCATCAACCTCTGGGGTCAGCACCTCCTCTATGATATGTCCTCTGCCAAGGACAACAAGTCTTCCATCTGCTTGTCCTTAGCCACTGAGTACACTTGGTACTAGCCACTCCTGATGGACATGCTGGAGTTGCTTGACACGGGGTCCTGTACAGCCCTCTATCCCACAACTCTGCCTTTGGGACACCTCAGCTGCTCTGTGATGGCACCCTGTTTTCCTTCCTGGTGCAGAGCCTTCGAGGAGGTGTCTGGGGTAGTATAGGGGCACCCCTTCCATTGTCCTCCAGCATGAAGGACCTCCTCCTCCAGTATTATGCATCCACGGGTCTGCAGGTGCAGTACTTCACCTTTTCAGGGCTGGAGGTGTTGCAAACCCCATCAGGGCCAAGACTCTCCACATGTGACTCCAGGCGGGTTCTGCTCAGACAGATACCTTTGGGAGGAAGCTTTTACCTCAGCATGCCTCTTTATGTACATTGCCACACATCAGGCAGCCTTCAGTCAGCATATGTGGTTGCAGTTTGGTCCGCTTCTGGCTGCAGTGCCTCAATGCGAGATAGTCAGGCAAGCCGTTTGTCTTTCTGCTGAATGCCAGAAGGTAGCAGAGCACCAGTCAAGGGCATTGTATGATGCTAATAAGGTGGCCTCCAGACTTGCACAAACTGCAATCTGCCTAAGGTGGATGGTGTGGTTCACCTCTCCAGAGTGGCCCCTTTGGTCCAGCATAAGGTGCTGAACTTGCAGTTCCAGGGGCTGATTTCTTCTCCTGTAGGGCCGGGTGAGAGCTCTCAGGGTGCCATTTGCTCCTGTACAAAAGCCTCTGCCTGGCCCTGACCAGTCTCAGGTCCTGCCGTTGCTCAAGCCCCTACCCTCAGGTGTTCTCTCCTATGCAGAGGGCTGAGGGAACTAAATACACTTAGAGTGAGCCAGCTCCTCCTCAGAAAGAAGGGAAGCTTGGTGCTCTGACCCATAAGTGGGAATCAGTGGTGAATATTGATTCCTGGAAGATATGAAAATAACATACTAATCATAACTGTTGATCTTCCAGAATATCTTCATCAAAGATTAACATGCCCCAGCCACCATCCCTGCTCAAACATGCCATCCTCACTCCGCTGGTGCTGGCAGCACCATGAGCACACTAGCTGGACATCTCCCCAGTCGCTCTGGTGTCTTCTTTTTCTTGTTAAAAAAAGAGAGAGATGGGCATTCTTTGGATGCCCACTGTCTCTCTTCCCCTCCCCCAAAAAAACTGTGGTGACTGTCCTTTAGTGTGTCCTCACCAAACAAAACAGTAATACAAAAAGCAGGAGGGTTGTTGTGGAAGGCTGCTCCTTCCTCTCCTTTTGCTTTCTTGTCCTTCTCCTGCCCAGGGTATATCCCTCTGTGGGTATATCCCAGTTGGTTATGGTGCATCATGTGCCCGGGCACTATACAGTCTGTCTCTACTGGGCAGCTGTTCTACATGTGGGGTGGTGCTGTGCACCTTTGGATCAAATACTCTAGCTTTCACACAGGGTACATCCCTATTGTTGCAGGAGAAGCAGGTAACGTTGTAATTCTTTGTTCTGACAGTGTCAAGATTGTTTGGTTGGTATGCCCTTTTCTTCCTCGTGTATCTGGGCCTGTAGCCCACTACCTCTAAGGGTGCCTGGGAGATGAACACATCTCGACTCCCTTGGACTGTCCAGTCCTACGACTTCAGATGAACCTAGGTTCCCCTTTTCTTCCTGATGTAAGAAGAGGGACAAAGTTAATTCACAAGTGCAGTCAGTTCCCTATCTGGTAGCGTGGGTTGACTCTTTTTTCCAGGAGTCTGTATGTCCTTCTCCTTTTTTTTTAATTTTTATTTTTTGTTTTTTGACACATTCACAATGAAGAATTGTTTAGAAGAATTCACCTCTGATTGAGGGAAGGGTCAACAACCTGCAGTCACAGTTATCAGCTCAGAGGAGTGTATTTTAGCACAGTTATCAGGGAGAAGGCAATATAGCCTAGGGTTAGAGTAACTAGCTATGAATGAGCTTGGTACATCCAGCAGACAGCCCTGGGTTTGGTTCCCACAACCTCCATTTGCATACTGTGTGACTCTGAGAAAATCACTTAACCTCCCCAATGCTCCTGGTCACCCCTGAAAACAGGCACCTGTGCCTAGTGGGCCTTACTCAGTTACCAAAGAATAAAATAAAATAAAAATAAACTTCTTTACTCAAAGAGTGGTAAAAACGTGGAATTCACTGCCAACAGGAGTAGTCATAGTCTTCATCAGTTCAAAGTAAAGCTAGATGCATTTATGAGTAAGAGGGAATCTTTGGTTAAGAGTGCTGAGAGAGGACAGCTGGTCTCAAAAATTTCAGATTTCTATCCAGCTGTAAACACCTATGAAACATAGAAACATTGAATTTGACGGCAGATAAGGACCCGCGTGGCCCACCCAGTCTGCCCATTTCCCTACCTAATGGATAAGTTGCAGATCCTAGTTAACCAGCAGCCTACTTCTTTCTACCCCACCCCTAGAATTGCTCTTATGACTGTCCCATGCATGCTTGAATTCAACCACTGTTTTTGACTCCACAACCTCCTCCGGAAGGCCGCTTCTATGCATCCACAACCCTCTCTGTGAAATAATACTTCCTTACATTACCTCTGAGCTGCCCCCCATCTTCAAATGGTGCCCCTTGTTCTTGCACACTCTTTTTTTGAAAGATGCTACCCTTTGACTTTGTTGATTCCCTTGAGGTACCTGAAAGTTTCTATCATGTCCCTCCTCTCCCTCCTTTCCTCGAGGCTATACATATTAAGCTCCTTTAGACTCTCTTCATATGTCTTCCGGTGCAGACCCTGCGCCATTTTAGTTGCCCTCCTCTGGACAGCTTCCATTCTGTCTATGTCCTTGCGGAGATTGGGTCTCCAGAACTGCACACAGTACTCCAGATGGGGTCTTACCAGCTGTCTGTACAGAGGGATAACAACTTCCTGTTTTCTACTGGTGATGCCTCTCCCTATGCATTTGAGTATCCCCAGCCCTCTGTACTGCCCTCTCACATTGCTTGTCCACCTTTAAGTCATCTGATATGATTACCCCCAGGTCCCTTTCCATTTTTGTTGTTGTTAGTATCTCACCCCCGTTGTGTACCCTTCCCTGGGTTTTGTTTCCCAGGTGCATTACCTGCACTTCTTAGCATTGGATCTAAGCTGCCATACATTTGACCATTCCTCTAACCTTGCCAAGTCCCTTCTCATCCTTTCCACCCCACCTTGTGCATCAACTCTGTTGCAGATCTTTGTGTCATCTGCAAAGAGACATACTTTTCCTTCCAGTCCCTCTGCAATGTCGCTATAAAGACATTGAAGAGGACCCATCCTATTACTGAACCCGTGGTACCCTACTAGTAACCCCCTTTCTTCAGAGTGGACTCCATTTACTATTGCCCTCTGTGTCCTATTCTCCAGCCAATTTTTACCCAGGCTATCATCTTGGGACCCACCCCAGGCTGGCTAACTTGTATATTAATCTTTGTGTGGACTGTGTCAAATGCCTTGCTAAAGTCTAGTTAGGCCATGTCCACAGCCCCTCCTGATCTACTACTTTGGTCACCCAGTCAAAGAAATCTATTAGATCTGGCCTGGCATGACCTTCCCGCTGTGAATCCATGCTGCCTTGGGTCCTGTGCCCCTCTGGCCTCTAGGTACTCGGCAATTCTTTCCTTCAGAAGTGATTCCATCATTTTCCCTATCACTGAGGTTAAACTAACAGGTCTGTAGTTTCCTGCTTCTGCCCTGCTCCCATTTTTGTGAAGGGAATCACATCTGCCCTCCTTCAGGTTCGGGTTACCACCCCATCCTCTCATGATTTGTTAAAGAGGGTAGTCAGTGGTGTCACTAGTTCTACCCTTAGTTCTTTTAGAATTCTGGATGAATCCCATCAGGCCTCATTTCTTTGTCCACCTTCAGTTTTAAGAGTTCTTTCAGAACCCTTTCTTCTATAAATGGGCTGGTATCAACTTCTCTGTCCAGAGTGTTTCTATTGTTTGTTTTAGGTACCTCCCTCTTCATTTGTAAATATTGAGCAAAATATTTGTTTAGTATCTCTGCCTTTTCACAGTCACCTCTGCCCACCCCTCCCTTTATTAAGCTTCACTATCCCTCCCTTGGTCTTCCTTCGCTCCCTGATGTACCTAAAACAGTTTTATCCCCTTCTTAACTGAGTTGGCTATCTTTTCTCGGTTTGGGCCTTTGCTGTTCTGACTGCCTTCCCAGCTTCCTTTTGCTTTAACTGATACAGTTCTCTGTCCTGCTCCTTCTGTGATTCCTTGTACTTTCTGAATGCTTTCTTTTCTCTTGAACCTTCACTGCCACCTCCTTTGAGAATTATAGTGGTTTCTTACATCGTTTGTTTATTTGCTTCACACAAAGGCTTGTTACCTCTGTGATGGCAGTTTTTATTATTCCCCATTGTTCTTCACCTCTCCTTCCTGCCCATTTGCTAGTGCATTCCTTAGGCACTCACCCATTTGGCAAAGTCAACCCTCCTGAAGTCCAGTACTTTTGCCTTTGTATGGCTTGACTCTATTGCTGTGTTTATTGTGAACCATACTGTTCGATGGTCGCTAGTTCCCAGATGGCTACCCACTTCTACATCTGTGATCCTCTCTCCATCTCCATTTGAGAGAACCAGGTCTAAGACTGCTCCCTCGAGTGGGTTCCAATACTAGTTGTCTAAGGCATGCCCCTGTAGGGCATCTAGAACAGAATCTATGAACCCTAATCATTTCTGTAGCAAATTTGTGATGTCAACGGAGAAAATTGGGACATCACTTGTAGACAAGTAGCTAGAGCAGATGAAGACTAAGTAATAGAGGCTGTGTAGTCATGAAACTGCCATAAGTAATATAAGAAGCAGATAAATAGAATAAATATAAGCTCAAAAGTGTCTACATAGCTGGCCCAATGACGCTGAGGGTTAAGGTGTTAGATGCCTCACCTTCCATCACGCTGGCGACCCGGATTCGGGAACGAGCCTGGGAAGTCGGGGTCGGCAGGGGCAGGCAGGGATGAAATGTCCATGAGACAGTTCTCTTTCCCAGGGGGAGGAAGGATAGCGTCAGCTTCCTGTGCGACCCTGGCAGTGGTCAGCCAGGCAGTACGCCGACGTAACTAAAGTCTAGAAGGGTGGAGCTCAGCGGACGCTGGTCATCATTGCACGACTGAGCTCCATGCGGGGAGGTAAAAGCCAGAAAAGCCTCTCACACCGCCGGAGATGACGGCCCCGTGGATCATGCCCACATCCCAATCACTGGCCCTGACGCACTCAGGATCTCGCCCATGCGGCCGCCTGACGACAAACAGGTAGGTACATCATACTTAGGATCCAGCCACTGAAGGAGGCGGAATCAGCCCCGGAGATGGTACTGGGGGTCAGACCTGCCTGCAAGTCGTTCGGGAGGAGGAGATCAGGAGATGCGCGGGAGTTCAGGCTGGGAGTAGGGCTGACTTCGAGTGGGCACTCCTGAAGGATGCCCGGGGAGTGTCTAAATACTGTTTTTTGTAGTCATCCTCGTGTGCCACAGGCTCTTTAATGTTACATTTGTGCATCCTTTAATGTTTCCTCTTACCACAGCTATAAGGCAGCTACAGTGTTTTTTATTTATTTATTTATACAGTTTTTGGCCCGAAAGGCACACTAAGCTGACGCTTGTTTCCAGGTGCATCCTGGGAGCACAGGAAGTTAAATGACTTGCTCATGGTCACACAGTATGCAAGTGGTAGCTGTGGGATTCAAACACAGGTCTCAGGTTTGCAGCTCAGTGCTCTTAATCACTATGCTATACTGTCTCCCTGTCATACTTCACTGTCACCCACCATTTCCAGGTAGTAATAACTTCTACAGCACATACTTTGAAATGCAATGTATCTTACTGCATGACATGATAGAAGTAACAGGAAAACCTGAAGAACTGCTACTGTGTTGGCCCCATAGCTTACGTAGTATTCACTGGTCCATAAACTATTTTTTTGAAAAGAAGAGTAGTCCGAGTGTGTCATTGAGCCATCATGTGTCACAACAGGAATTAACATACAGTACACAACACCACAATATTTTTAATAGTAGCTAAATAATATTTTGCATTTAGTAAATTGTAGGGCAGTAAGAGAAATGTTAGTGTTAAAACTAACGGTATTGAGCCGCCCGGTGGCACTTGACAGTTGAGGCGCTGGATGTCACACCTACGCCATGCTAGCAACCTGGGTTCAGGAATGAGCCCGGGCACCGGGGTCAGTAGGAGAGAGAGGATCGAGCATCCAGTGGACTGCTCTCCCTCTCCCGGAGGGCGAAATCATACATTACTCAGACTGCAGCGGCCCCCGTGGAGACCGGAGGCACCAAAATACTGAGGGCTAGAACAGGGGTTGCAGAGCAGCCACCAGCGTGCCTGGCGCCATTGCACACTTGGGCTCTGCTGGTGGGGGCGGGAGGGCAAAAAGAAAAACTCCCACCGACAGGCTAAGGCGGGTACAGGAGCTACGGCCCCACACCCAATGCCAGGCCTTCCGGAGGTGCTCTCAGGTCCTCCCACAAGCCAGTGTCGTCCTCCAATACTATAGAAAGGGCTCCGGAGGAGTGGTGGTCCTTCCGGAGGACTCCAGACCGGGGGTAGGAGTGTGGCATTGGAAGAGGCGGGGGTCTGATGACCGACAGAGCACTGACGGGCTTCAGGTGGCTGGGCAGAGCTGGAGCTGAGCGACCTCGCTGGAGAGAGGTCGGGGAGGTGAGAAGTAGAATTGGAAAAAAAAAACTTAACAGTATTGGCCTCTGCTGCAGGCCTAATTCAGTGCCTACTCTGTTCTCTCAAATGTAGCATTCCAGTGGTCATGCAGAGTGCATCAGGTGAGCTGCAGCAGATTGCAAGGACATAAATGAGGAATTGATGTCAAGGCAGATGCTGGGCCTAGAAAGGAGGAGCTGATGGCAATGCAAAGGGCATCATAGACATGAAGAGGAGTCGGGCCAAAGCAAAGGGGCATCATGAACATGCAGATGAGTTGGGGGCAGAGTAAAATGGCATTACCATAAGGATAGGGCAAAGGAAACTAATGGCTGTGCAAGTGAGTTGAGGTAAGGCAAACGAGCAGCGTGGACTTGCAGATGGTGATTTTAAGGCAAAGCAAAGAGGCATCATAAACATCACGAAAGTGACTTAGGGCAGAGAAAAGTGAGACTGATGAAGAGGAATTGAGGCAAAGGAACATCATGAACGTTAAGTTGGGGGAGTGTAGGCTGAGCAGAGGAACATTGTAGACTTGCAGAAGAGCAGAGGCAAAGAGGAGGAACATCATTGACCCAGATGAGGAATTTGGGCAAAGCAAAGAAATGTCTCGGTCCTGCAGATGAAAAGTGAGGGACAGAGCAAAGGAATGTCATGGACCTGTATAGTAGCTGAGTCTTGGGGAAAAGAGAGGGTATCGTGAATAAACAGATGAGGACTTTGGGGGGTAACAGAGGGACAGCATGACCAGGATGATGATGAGGAGGAGGAGTGTATGGATGCATGGAATAGCCTACCCAGGGAGGTAGTGAGAGCAAACACGGGGGCAATTCAAGAAAGGATAGACATAAGGGTACACTTGAGGGGAAAAGAGGCCAAGCCAAGGACTATGTAGGGTCATGTGCTGCTGATACAGGTAGGGAACGGGCAGACTCAATGGGCCTAGCATCTGCCGTGGGCAAGTTCTGTGTTTCTGTGAGTTAGGGTGGTGCAAAGTTACATCAGGCATCCAGTCCGAAACACCATGCTTTATCCCAAGTGGTTCACTAAATTAAATAAGTCTGGAGGGCCCGATGGTGCTGAGGTTGAGGCGCTAGACGAGACACCTTGCTCCACACTGGTGACCCGGGTTCAGGAACGAGCACAGGCCGTTGGGGGTTGGCTGGTGAGGGAAGGATTGAGCATCCAGAGACTGCTCTCCTTTCTCTGGGAGGATCTGGAGCATCTGTTGCGTACATCAGCCCCCGGCGGAAATCGGGGCACTACAGGAGCAGGGATACATATGGGGAGAAGTGCGTATGACGCCGCACATCATGCCTTGACGCCATTGTACGTCCGCACTTCTCAAGGGGAAAATACAGGAGGAAAAATTGCAGACAACTGAGGCAGCTTGAGCGCCGCACTTCAGCAACCAGGGGCCTTTGTGGAATCGCACTGTGGTATTGGTTCCCGGTCCGCCCGGAGGGAACATCGGTGGGTCACCCTGGCGGGTGAGCGCTTTGCCAGCCGGTACATGAGTGAGCCTGCTGGCTGATTGGGGATGAAGGTGGCAGCTGGATGTAGGCAGGTCAGGCTGCGGAGTATAAAGAATGATATGATAAAAAATAAATAAGTCTGGTGCATCCTATTTTTTGGACCCATTTTAGAAATGTCTTTTTCTTTATTACATTTTTTTTTTTTTTTTAACAATCACATTTTATCATACTGAAGTGCTGCACACTACAGTACAAGCAAAGAGCGGGCATATTTTATGATCAGCAAAAACATATTTCTTTTAAGTTACAGAAAGACACATAACAATATGTATGCCTCCCTCCTCCCCAACAGCCATGAGATTTATATGCTAGGTCCTCTGCTGGCCTTAGGGACCTTTCAGTATCAGTGAAATTTTGTGTATTGGAACACCAAGCTTCCTTTACTGTTACTCCCTTTGGCTGAGTTTTGAAACAGCAAGGTCTGTACATGGCATTAGAGGGTAACAGTGCCTGATGCTGACAATCCCTTATGGAATGAATGTTCTGTGTATGCTATGCGAAGGGTGCAGAGCCCTTTAAGAATAGGGCCCTTAGTGTTTTAAAATCAACCTGAGCAGTCGTCGTCAGTTTGCCTTGTGACAACAAACCGCCAGAAACCACAGGAGCAGTTAGAAAGCTTTAAAATGGAACAAGACAATTTGTATTTGATATCAAGTGCATCTGTGGTTTTAGCCTTGGGTTTACAAAGCTCTGAACTTGGAGACCCGGTATGTATGACTGCCACTTCCTATATGACCTTGAGCTAGTCGATCATCCTCACTCTGTTTAACCTTCTTTATTTCTCTCTCTCTGCCTTGCCATATTCATTTCCTCCTTCGAGCTATAATTTTTTTCCAACCTTGTGCTTATGCCTCCAAATAGTGGGTGGCCCCCATCTGACCAACCCCCAGCACTGTCATCTGCCATCTCCATGTACTGTAGTTACCCCAGCCTCTTTGTCCCTCTGTAGCTTGTGCCCCATGGCAGATTCCCCAGGAGTGCAACTTCCCCAAAAGGGACAGGATCTGGTTCAGAGGTGGGCGCTTAGTCAATAGTATTGGGCATGTAGAGGATCGGCCTCATCCTGCCTTCTGTTGGGTTTTTCCACCGCTTTTCTCCCATGGGGCTTGCCCACAAGCCAGTGACATGACATGCATTCAGGTAGTGGTGCACAAGTCAATTCCAACATCTGGTGACAGACCCCATGACCTCGCGGCAGCTCTCTGTAGTAGGCACACCAGCCTCAGCTGGGTGCCAGTAAAACAGTGGGTGATGGAATCCTTCTCCCTGGAAGAAGGCTGTCCTATGGAATGCTCCTTGCTCCTTTCCCAGCCAGCCCCCCTACACCCTGGTCTGATATCAAACCCAGGTTATCAGAGTACTGAGCCAAGCCTACCGCTAAGCTACCTGGTTGGCTCCTCCTCAATCTCTAAGGTTGCCAAATGGCTGCTGCATACTTGTTCGTGACTTGAAAAGCACTTTGGAATACAATGTGTATGAAATGTGCTTCTAAAACCAATTCCTTTCTTTCGTTTTCCTCCCTTTAGTACATGGCTGGGAAAGGGTGGGGAGAGGGTCAGACATAAAGTTTACTGCATTCCTTTCCTGATGCCTCAGTTGACGTGAGCCTGTTTTAACATGCAATTAAAATAACTTCGTGAAAGACAGTCATTAAAAAAAAGCGTTGTTGAATATTAAATAAAAAATTGAAATCTGGGGTGTTTCAAGTGCTTGTACCTCAAAATGATTAAACAGATGTTCAGCCTCCAGCAGTTCTAGACCTCTGCACTGCTTTTGGCTTACAGATGGAATGAAATTTCATTGCTAACAGTGGCTGGAAAGACAAGGGTATGGTGCTGAATGCTACTTTTTTTTTTTTAAAGGGACATGCATATACCCTTTCATGTCTGCCAAAGTGAAATCATTTGTTACGTTTTGGTTGCTTGTGCCGCACTTTAGTGCTAGTGCAGGTAACATTTTCCTCTGCATCATTGCTCATTCCTTTTCTGTAGGTTCACAAACAAATTGTTCTGATAACATTTGTGGTCTGCATCACAAAGTTAATTATGCCCATGTAGTAGATGTAAAAGATTGGAAAAGTGGAGTACTATTAGATGGCTGTATGTCAAAATCAGTTTTGCTGTTGCCTTTTATTTCCAATAACCTGAATAATACCATTTGTGTGTTAGTCACCCCAGATGTAAAGAAAAAGAAATTTTGTGTAGTAGTTTAAGCATGAGACAACTTCATATCTGTCAGTATTACCTCCAAATGCACTTGTTGGTTAGTTAACAGGGTTTCACTTTTACGGCTGACTGTCTGGTTATACAGTATGTGCAGTTGCACATCATTTATGGTTATGAGTGCAGTCTTCTTGAGTTCTTTTGGTGAGAGAACTGCAAAGTGAAGCTGAGCAAGTTCTGGTACACAGGGATCTGAGATGGTACTCTTGTCACCATTATAGATCGAGCGCCCTCTACCAGTCGGAGCAATCCTTTGACCTCTGTGTGAGACACACTCATTTCTGTAACATGTCTCTCTCACACAGGTGCCCTGAATTGGGCATGTTCAGGGGCAGTTTTTAAAATTGTTTGTTTAAATATTGTTGCTCGATGTCGATCGATTATTATACCTGATGGGACTCGATAAATGTAAGAGTGGTTTCACTTATATCCTTCACATGTTAGAATTGCTCACCTGCGATTCACAGCTCTGACTCCCAAAGAATGTGCATGAGGCCACTTACATGCATATGAATGCTGTCTGGGAAGATACAAGTACGCAGCAAGACATGATAGGGTTTGAAGTTATGCCATGCCACAACGACATGCCCTAAGAGCATGTTGAGGCATGATGTCTTCTTCCCTAGGCGCAGCAGTTGTGGAACAGCTACAGCATCCTGTTGTGTCTTACTGCATTTGTAAAATGGGTAACTAGGTGAATAAAAAGTAAAACAAAAAAAAAGAGGTACAGTTTTGAACAATTAAAAAAAATCTAAATATGTTTCAATTTAATGTAAAATAGTTCATCCACCACTGGGAGCCACTAGGGAGCTGGCAGGTTTACTGATTCATATCAGTTTTATTCAGAATGAATACCATTGAGCAGAGCTTAGTTTATAATGGAGTCTTGTTGAAGCAGGCTTAGACGAAAGATGTACATGTCTCTGACATAGGTACAAGGTGCAAAGTACAAAGGCATTGCATCGTTAACAGAGACACTGTATAGTTCACAGTGCAGAAATAAAAACCTAGCGCAGGTAAGATGTAAACACAATGACATTTGGTTGCAGTTATCTACAACAGTGTGCTAGTTGTTTGCAAGGAAACGTGACTGCAGTTTAAAAACAAAGCAAGGAAACATGGAACCAACTTGCTCATTCATCAGCCATCAGTTTTACAATGATAAAGCCATGCTCATATGCCAGTGTTTTGAGTGTCATTGTTAATCATAATGGCTTGCAACGAATAGGGTGTAATCAGGGTGTTCATCCGCACGTCAGCTTTCTCTGTGAGCAAACAAGTAGTTACATTGTCTAGATTTTGACTGAATTTTGTATGATTAGGATCACCATTACTGTAGATGCCCTGATCATATTATTTGTTACAGGACCCAGGAGATCGAACATTCCAATTTACTGCTGCTTAAATCCTGAACATTATAAGGTTCTTAGTGCATTGTGCACCGTGCTCAGGTGGGCAGTGCTTGTTTTTTGCTGTTGGTAGTGGTCTCATCATGCATGGCTATGGCCAATCAGATTGGTGCATTCCGCTCCCATTTTGTAAACATGGTTCCACCTATATAGATTGCCAGCAGTGCACCTGGTCATTAGGGTGCCACGCCCTGATGTCACCGTCCCTCTTTGCAGGGAGCTGTCCCTCCCCCCACCCCCAGGCCTCCCTTTCTAAATATTCTAACCTCGGGGGCGGACCTCTGGGAGAGGGTGGTGAATTTAACAATGTGGCGCCTAATGATGGGCACACTGCCACCTGTGCATAGATGGCCAGAAGGGTATAAACATACGTAAGAAATAGCATAACTGTACATATAAATATATTTTAAATCACGTTAAAACTTCTGCTTAAAAGAAGGAACTTGAATTTAATATCTAACGGTTTTATTTTGAAGAAAACAGAAGTCTCTATTAGAATGAGAGAGCCTCTTAAAGAGAAACAGTCAGCACTGTGAGCCCCACGCCCAAATGTGGTGCTGGCTCCAGTTTACGCTTGAATGAGAGTCCCTCTTATTGTTATATGGACTGTTTAGAAATAAACAGTCTTGATTGACTAAAAATGATGTGATTTATAATACTATAGCTGTATAAGCACAACCCATTGTATAGTTTATCTTGTAAAGGAGGCCATAACTACTCAGATTAATAACATTTTATGTAGTATTTTTCATATACATATCTTGAACCATTTTACAGAGAAAAGTATCAATTAATATTATTTGATTTTAACCCAGGAATCCATCACTTGATGTGTACACTTAGCATCTAACTCCATAGAGACTGATGCCCTGGAGATAGAACCTATTCTAATTATGGAATTTAGAATCTTGATTCAAACACTGCAGCCATGCTACATTCTGGCTGTTGGTCAGATTTGTTTCTCCCCGAAGAGAGCAGTCACCCCAAGTCAGCACCGGTATTGCTGGCTCAGCAGCCAATTATTTATTTTAAAAAGTGTTTGTTAAAGTTAGTTTTCTCAATACTTGCATTAGTTAGGATTTATTTTTGTTCTTGTCTCTGGTTCCTGATTAATTCCCAGGAACCGGAGACTACCCTAACTGGCTGTCATTTTTCCTTTTGCTACTATTTTAAACTCAACCACTTTCCTGTTTGTTTTAGATTGGTTTTATTTTTTCTGGATTTACAGTTACAGGAAGCGGATTGCTTTCGGTTTCCATTCCTGCCTGTGCCCTTTCACTTAATTAAGCAGTTCCTGTTTTGGGAACTGCAGTTTGACCTTTGGCATAGTTTTTTCTAAGTGCAAGAGACATTTTTTTACCATTGGTCTCTTGTGCTACAGTAGTTATTTGGGATATGTTTATTTTTAACCAGGATCTCTAATTTGATATGCCTGAGACAGCTGGGGGACCAGCAGGCTTACAAAACTGTAAAAATTGTTTCCAGCTCCTAAAACCTTAAAGAGAAGGGTTAAAAGATAGAACATATCTACCTGAAAGGAGGTAAAGGGATACTATGTACAAGTGGAGGAAAGTGGCCCCATGGAATCAGAGGTGACCTGTCGCAAGATTTGGCTCTTCCAGTGCATAATGAAGGCTAGTCATCTTTTTCCTCATTTGTCAGACAAATGGTCGATACTCTCAACATCCCCCACAAGAAACTGACGAGGATGAAGAAGATGCTGAATTTACAGATATGTTGGGGTAGCACCTGTAAGGAGGCTGCTGGTCCCATATATAAATTAGTTCAGAAGTTCATACCAGAAAATCATGACTGCACCTTCAGCTGCAGCCAGAGATAGAAACATTGAAAGAGACTATCAGGTGGACAGACAGGTAGAATAACTGTATGGCCACCCTGATCATCAAGGTATAGTTCAGGCTGCTGCTGTGAGAGAGCAAAAATTCTCCTGTCTGCACAGCTCCCAGAAAAACTGGATGCAATGGCCAGAAAGGTTTACACCTCAACTTCCATGCTCATCAGGCAGACAGCTTATTCAGCGCATAGCGCAGTACCAGAAGGCACTGTGGAACACAATTCTGACACTTGCTGATAAAGCAGATGGTGAGCTGGCACTGGACTTGGTTGTAACAGCAAGATCAGCCTTAGATGCCACTGTATACAGAATAATACATTGGATGGCATATGTAACAAGAATTTTACTCACACACAAGGTGTTGGAAGCTACATAAACCCGAGAGCTAAGTTCAGGGTTTATCTAAACATCAACACGAGGGTGTGTCTAAAATTCGAAGCTCACACACCACCATGTTTTGTTTTATATAATTGCTGGTCGAGTTTTTTTCACCAGCAATTATATAAAATATGGAGAGGCAGTGACAAAGGGAGGAGCAGTACCTATAAAGGTAGAGTATACGGGCAGACTGGATGGGCCTAGTGGTCCTTATCTGCCATCAAGTTACTGTGTTACCTGAAGCAGAGTCGATGGTTCCCTGAGGTAGCAATTTGGCAACAGTGGTGGGGGCTCTGGATAGCCCATTTGTTGTTTTCTATAGTGAATGTCCTTCAGTCCCACATGGTTCAACTGCGAAGAGCTGCTACAACCACATACCCTAGGAGCATATTGAGTCATGATATCTTCTTACACAGAAACAGAGAACATAGAAACATAGACTTTGACGGCAGATAAGGACCGCTTGGCCCACTCAGTCAGCCCATTTCCCTACTTATTGGATAAGCTGCAGATCCTAGTTTTACCAGCAGCCTATTTCCTCTTACCCTCCCACTAGAATTGCCTTATGTCTGTCCCATGCATTCTTAAATTCCCCATTGTTTTTGACCCACGACCTCTCAGGAAGGCTTGTTCCATGCATCCACCACCCTCTCTGTGAAAAAATAGTTCCTCACGTTGCCCCGAGTCATTTCCCCATCTTCAGATTGTGCCCCTTGTTCTTGCACATCTCTTTCTCTGAAAGATGGTACCCTCTTGGACTTTGTTGATTACCTTGAGGTACTTGAACATTTCTATCATTCCCCCCTTTCCTTGAGGTGTATATAAAGCTCCTTCAGTCTCTCTCTCTCTTCATATGGCTTCTGGTGCAGACACTGCACCATTTCAGTTCCCCTCCTCTGTACTGCCTCATCCTGTCTATTTCTTGCGGAGATGGAGTCTCCAGAACTGCATGCAGTACTCCAGGTGGGGTCCCACCAACTGTCTGTACAGAGAGATAACTTCCTGTTTTCACCAGTGATGCCTCTCCCATGCATCCCAGTATCCCCCAGCCCTCCTTACTGCCTTCTCGCATTGCTTGCCTACCTTTAGGTTGTCTGATATGACTACCTCAGGTCCTTCCATTTTGTTGTCTTTAACACTCAATTGTGTACTCTTCCTTGGTGTTTTGTGTCCCAGGGCATTACTTTGCCTGAATTGAAGCTGCCATATTTTTTTTTTTATTATTTTAGCTTTCTCTGGTCCCCATTGCCCCCTCCACCAACTGGTGATGAGAACACATAGCATTTTTTACAGATTTTCTTCCGTGACCCCCCCACTCGGGCCCGGCACACAGCCGTGTAGGTGTGTGGAAGCATGCCGTACCCGTGGCACCAACTCAGCCCTTCCACCTCCTCATTCTTTGCTGCCCTCTCCGCCTACAAAACCCACCAGACCTTCACCCGTAGGAGTGGAACTATGGGGGGGGTGCTAACCACCCTCACCACCCTCAGGAAAGGGAGAGCTGCCACGCCAGCATTCTCAGTCCTGCTCTCCCCCGCCAGCACCCCGATGACCTGAGGTCATTCCCGAACCTGAGTCGCTGGTGTAGTGTGGGAAGGCACCCAGCGCCTCAGTCCTCTGCGCCACTAGGCTGACAGCTAGCTGCTATAATTTTCACCATTCCTCCATCTTGCCAAGTCCCTTCTCATCCTTTCCACCCTCCCCGTGTATCAACCCTGTTGCACATCTTTGGTCTGCTGCAAAGAGGCATACCTTCCTTCCAGTCCCTCTGCAGTGTCACCTATAAAGACATTAGAGAGACGGTCCCAGTACTGTGCCCGCTGACCTCCAGGTACTCAACAGTTCTTTCTTTCAGAAGTGATTCCTTCATTTTCCTGCAACTGAGGTCAAACTAACAGGTCTATAGTTTCCTGCCTTTGTCTGCTCCTCACGTTTTGAAGGAATCACATCCACCCTCCTCCAGTCCTCTCTGGTATCACGCAATCCTCCCATGATTTGTTAAAAGGGTTGTCAGTGGTGCCACTAGTTCTCCCTTAGTTCTATTAGAATTCTGGACTGAATCCCATCAGGCCCCATTGCTTTGTCCACCTTCAGTTTTAGGGTTCTTTCAGGACCCTTTGTTCTGTGAATGGACTGGTATGGACCCCCCTGATCGCTGGCCTCGACTCCCGTCAGGCACTGACGCCAAGCCTGGCCTGGGAGTCGCTGCACGAAAGTCTGTTCCGTTGTCAGTCCAGGGTCCTTCGTCTTCTCAAACTCCCCCGGACTCTGCCCCTCTTCCCCGCTGGGGTTGAGGGATACCAGGATGCTGCCATCGAGGTGCTCCCCTTCGGCCAGAGCCTCAAACGCCAGACTTGACAGTTAACCTGCCATCACCCCGCATACCAGTGCCTGACGCACAGAGCTGCTCCACCGCCAGAGCCTGCAGGGCCCATCTTTCCGGACCCTCCCGTGGGACCTTCCAGACCGACACCAAACCCGTCCAGTCCTCTGGCTGGGCCAACACCGTCCTTCAGCTCCTTAGGAGCCACTGGCACTTGGGATACCCAACACTGCAATATCCACGCCGCGGTATCCAACACCTCAGTACCCGATGCCACACTACCCGCGCTGCATTCCCCATTGCCTCATTGCCTGACTCCAGGCCTCCCGCCATCAGGTTATGGGTGCCCTTTTACGGGTTCCCCAGTTACCCATATCCAAGTCCCCTTCCTCCACAACCTCAAGTGGACCTTAAGGAGGTTTTAGCTTCCTGGTGGGCTGAGGCTAAGTCCCAGCTCACTAAGAGTCAGAAAATCATAAGCTGATGCGGACCCTGCGCCCAATCCTGTTCGTGACAAGTGACTCCTCCACCTCTAACAGGCATGAAGCAGAACCTTCTGACTCGTCCTAGGGAGGACACACACCCTTGGGGTAACCCCAGAATGGTCGATCCCCACCTAATAAGGAGGACTCTTCTTCTTTTGGAGTCTTCAGACACTGACTCAGACTCTGAACCCTCCGACCCAGGAGACGGGCCCCACACTCCAGAGACCCCAATGCCCAAGGATTCCCCAAGTCCCTCTAGAGAACTCCTTCATTCCTGGAGTTGCTAAACTAATCCAAGCTGCTTATAAATGGCAATCAGTGAAGCCAGATCCACAACGGAAGAAACTGACCGCTCACCTGGATCTTCCTGAAACTTCTCCTACACTGATTCCTCCTGGATTGAGCCTCATGAGGATCTTGTTTCCACGATTTGGAAGCAACCTTCCTCATTAGCCCTCTTCCTCGCAAGGCAGATAGGCTTTACCAGTTTCCCGAGGGCAAAGACTTTCTTAGCCTTCACCTTTAAGGCAGATTTGGTTGTCATTAGTGCTGCCCATGACAGAACTGCCAACCCTAAGCACCTCAGCTCGTCTCCCCTGACAAAGAATCCAGACTTCTGGACCAATATGGCAAGAAGAGTTTTGCATCTTCTACCCTGGGTTTGAGAGCCCTTAATTATGTGTGACATATGGGGGACTACCAGAAGTCTTATTCAGAGTCAGGTGGAATCAAAACTGGACTCTCTCAGATTCCCAGACGAAGCAGGAACTGGGAGATCTGGTCCATCTCGCTCGTTCAGCCTGTAGGCACATGCTGCATGCCACTTACTATGTGGTGGACACTGCATGTGAAGCTCAACTTTCTCTGTAGGTTTACGTTGTCATGCCTGGCTTTGTGTTTCAGGTTTGGCCCCTGAGGTACAGGCGGTTATACACAACGCCCCTTTCTGGGGCTCAGTTTTGTTCGAGGGTGATGTTAAAGACATCATCACTGAATTACAAGAGAAGGGTTCGCATTAAAGGCTATCCAGACCATGAACAAATCCTCTCCGACTAGAGTATCTTTTTTCGGCACCAAAACCACCGACAACAGAAGCAGACACAGGCTAAGCGGTCCCAATAAGCGCCGAGCCATGTCAGCGGCCAAATCTCCCAAAATAAGTTTCGTAGAACTGCGGAGCCCCAGCCGCCATTCTGCCCTCGGCCTCCTGATTCCCTGTCTTTCCTCCTCCTCCTCCTCTGGTACCTCCAGAGGAACCGGTAGGGGAAGATTTTCCTCCCATCTGCCAGGTTGTGAGAGAAGAACTACCGATACATGGGTTCTACAGTTGGTGTCAATGGGACACTCAATAGAGTTTACCCAAAACCAGCACTCAGACCACCTCCTCCGTCATCGTGCTCCTCTTCAGATACCATTGGTACTCAGGAGATCAGCTCCCTTCTGAGAAAGGCAGCGATAGAAGCTGTCCCTCCCCTACCTGGGGACGGGTTACTATTCACACTTCTTCCTAGTACCAAAGAAAACAAGTGACCTGAGACCCATCCTGGATCTCAGTTCTCTAAACCAGTTTGTGGAGTACAAAGATTCTGAATGCTCTCTGCAGAGTCTTCTTCCCCTGCTTCAGTTGGGACTGTGGCTATGTGCCCTGGATATGCAGGATGCCTACCTGCATATCCCCATATGCCCTTCCACCGCAATACTTCCGCTTTTGTTTCCAGGGGCACACTACCAGTTCAGGACCCTCCCATTTGGCCTTTCCTTGGCCCCAAGTATTCACCAAATGCCTGGCGGTAGTGGCAGCCTTCCTCGCGACTCAGGAGTTCAAGTTTCCTCACGGACGAGCCTGGTCCGGCCCAGGAGGACCCCAACCATCCCTTTCCCTTACCCTGGAGGTCTTTCCAGCCTGGGTATCATGGTCAACCAAGCCAAGTCACACGTGGTCCTTTGTCAACGGCTGCAGTTCATTGGGGCAGTGTTGGACACGACCCTGGGCAGGGCCTTTCTGCCCCAGACAGAATTGAGACACTCCTAATCCAAGCTTGCCTTCTGTCCTGCCTCAGGCGGTCAGGGCCCAGAAGGTCCTTCGACTTCTTGGACTCATGGCGGCAGCCATCCCAACTGTCCTCTGGTGCGACTCCATATGAGAGTCTCGCAGTGGACTCTCCATTCTCAATGGGACCAATCCCAGGATGCTCATGAGGTCTTAGTGTCAGACCCGATGATCAGGGACTTGCAGTGGTGGGCGGTTCAGGAGAACCTCAGTCTGGGGGTCCCTTTCTGCACCAATCATCCCACCGAGACTCTGACCATGGATGCGTCAGGTGCAGGTTGGGAAGCCCGCCTAGAGTCTCTAGAAACTCAGGAACCTGGTCTCACTTGGAGAAGAGGTTACACATCAACATTCTCGAAATGAGAGCTGTTCTGTATGCCTCTCTTCTTCCCTTAATTCTTCCCTGTCACCTTCTGATCCAGTCAGACAACATGTGTGTAGTCTGGTTTCTAACAATCATGGAGGAACTCGTTCCTATCCCTTGTGCCAGGAAGCAGTGAGAGTCTGGTATTGGGCATCTCAGAACAACATGCATCTGATGGCAGGTCCACATGCCAGGCATGCAGAACACCCTGGCAGATACTCTCAGTCACTCGTCAACCAAGTCTCACAAGTGGGAACTCAAACAAGAGTTCATAAGCGTATCTTTGAGCAGTGGGGGACTCCTCAGGTGGACCTATTCGCCTCCCCGGCGATGCCAAGCTTCCCACCTTCTGCTCGCTCGCTTGCTCCAGGGCAAGACTTTTGGCAGGACGTGCTGTCTGTGTGCTGGAAGGGCAGATTTGTCTATGCCTTCCCCATTCCTTTGATTCCGAGGGTTCTGAACAAACTTCAGGCAGAAGGACGAATGATTCTCATTGCTCCCTTCTGGCCGAGGCAAGTTTGGCTCTCTTCTGCATCAGTTTCTCAGAGGAGCCTCTTTCACTACCTCTGTCGCAGGAATTGCTGACCCAGGATCAGGGACCCTGGTCCATCCAGGACTCAAATCGCTCCGCCTTCATGCTTGTCTCCTGCAGACATAGCCACAGCTCACTTCGGTATTTCACCTCTAGTGGCGGACATTTTGGTGGGGGCCAGAAAGCCTTCCACCAGATCTACCTACACCATGAAGTGGAGCGATTTTCCATTTGGGCAGGTTCCAAGGATCTGGAACCTTTTTCATGCCCTGTAGCCAAAATCCTGGATTACCTGAGGCACTTCTATGATCTGGGCCTTAGTTATTATTCTTTGAAGGTTCATATTTGCCTACCACATTCCTTTGGGGACAAGATGGTTGCTCAATTGGAGGTCTCCAAGACTTTCCTTAAAGGGTTCTTCACTTAAGACCCCCGATCCATAATTCTGCTCCCCATGGGATCTGAATTTCATGTTGGAGAAGCTCATGCTGCCTCCCTTTGAACCAGCAGCGGGTCGATCTAAAATTTCTCTTCTGGAAGACACTTTCTTGTGGTCGTCACTTCAGCTTGGAAGATCTCCGAGCTTCAAGCCCTGATGTGTAAGATCTCTTACTTGATTTTCCACAGGAAGCGAGTGGCCATGCATACAAACCCTAAGTTTTTCCAAAACCGGTGGCTGAATCCACACTGAATCAATCCATTGAGCTCCTGGTCTCTTTTCCGAGCACTCAAATCACGGATAGTACCTTCTGCATACACTGGATGTTCATAGGATTCTGAGATACTACACTAACAGAACAAAGGATCTCAGAAAAATGGATCTGCTTTTCATTTCCTTTGCGCACAAGAGAGAGGGCAGTGCTAATTTCAAACAGTGCCTCTGTAAGTGATTAGCAAATTGCATTACTTTCTGTTATGACAAATACAAGACGACTCTTCCAGGTCAAGTCAGGCGCCACTCCACAAGAGGAGTTGCTGCCTCTGCTGCTTGTTTCAGAAATGTGTCAGCTGCAGAAATCTGTGCAGCCGCCACTTGGACTTCTGTTCATACCTTCACGAAACATTACAGTTTGGACGTGGCCTCTCAACATAGAGCGGGCTTGGTTGACTGTCTAGCAGGGACTTCTGGCTTGAATCCCTATTTAGCCTTTCCAATTTACTGCGGATGAGATGTTTCCTCCTCCTTTCTCAGCGCTGTCTCAGACTGCTTGGGACTCTCTACTGTTTGTGAATACCTACTGCAGGAGCCCTCTCGAGTAAGATAGAACAGTTCGTAAGACTTTACCATAACAGTAGATCTTCGAGAGAGGCTCTTGCAGTAGTCATTACTCTTCCTTCCTCCTCCGTCCCCTGAGTTTCTTCTCTTCTTCTTAGGGGGCATATCCTCTTCTCCTGTCATGCCCTTTCAGTCTATGGCAAGAAAGAACTGGAAGGCGGGCATGGGGACCCACCTTTATACTGATGTAGACTGGCGCCGTCAGTTGATGTGGGGTGGTCCCCGACAGAGACTTAGCTAGAGATTTTGAAGTCCTGACGCCTGGCGGCTTAGTCCTATTTATTAATACCTACTGCAAGAGCCTCTCAAGATCTATTGTTACAGTAAGTTCTTATGTAACTGTTCTTTGCCTCTGTGATGGCAGCTTTGATGTTTTCCCATTGTTTCTCCTCCCCACCTTCTTGCCCATTTGCTAGTGCTTTTCTGAGGCAGTCCCTCATTTTGCCAAAGTCAGTCTTCCTAAAGTCCAGTACCCTCACCTCCGTGTGACTTGACTCTATGGCTGTGTTTATCGTGAACCACACTGTTTGGTGATCGCTTGTTCTCAGAAGGCTACCCACTTCTAAATCCGAGATCCTCTCTCCATCCCCATTTGAGAGTACCAGGTCTAAGACTGCTCCTCCCGAGTGGGTTCCAACACTAGCTGTCTGAAGCATGCCTCCTGTAGGGCATCGAGAATTACCCTGCTCTTGGATGTTCTTACCCTGGGAGTGCAGTTGTGGAACAGCTACAACACCCTGTTGTGTCTTACTGCATTTGTAAACTGGGTAACTAGGTGAATAGAAAGTAAATGCAAAAAAAATTATACAGTTTTTGAACAATCAAAAAAAATCTAAATGTTTCAATTTAACGTGAAATAGTTAATCCACCACTGCGAGTCACTAGGGAGCTGGCAGGTTTACTGATTCATATAAGTTTTATTCAGGATGAATACCATCGAGCAGAGTTCGCTTATAATGGATGCTTGTTGAAGCAGGCTTAGATGAAAGATGTACATCTCTCTGACGTAGGTACAAGGTACAAAGTACAAAGGCGGGAGCCGAGCAGGTAACAGTAGCGGAGCCGTGGTGGTGAGTGAAGGCAGATGGAAGAGAGCATCAGGCGGAGCAGAAAGGTCCCAGATGGACCTCTGCTGCCCTTCACTACACCACCATCAAAATTCCTCCAGCCTCCTCCTCACGGTACTTCACCCCGGTCAGGGCAGTGTATTCCTCTTGGCCATGAAATATTGGCTGTAAAACTTTTGGTGGCACATTTGAAAAATAAGAAACATTACTTATCCAACTTTTTAGGAGTTGTGAATCTTAAGTCTACCCACTACAGTTTCCTTTAATACTTCCCAAGAGCCTATACCCATATACCCTTATAAGTACCAGCCTGAAAGAGGCTACTGTAAGGGCAAGGACAGAAGGTGCTAGTGCACTGCTGTAGGACCAGCACCCAAGCCCCAGCCAAAGCAAGACACCTGACAAGTTTGCCAGCTTGCCCAACCATTGCCAATGGAGGAAGAAAGGCCCTCGACTTCCAGGAATGGGAAACATTACCACAGACAAGTGGGTTCTAGAGGTAGTAGGGCAGGAATTTCCCTGCAGTTCCAAAGATTCCCAAACTGCAGAAACACAAAAGCTTTCTAGCTTACTCTCCCATAGAAAGAATTCTTCTGGAACTGAAAGTAAAAAAAAAAAAAAAAAATGTTTGCTACCAAAAGCTGTAGAAAAGGTACCTACCTCTTAGTGGGACAAGGGTCTATTCACAAGGTACTTTGACTACAAGACAAAATGGAGAGTGGTGACCCATTTTAGGTCTCGGCATCTGAACAAGCATATAAAAAGAAATTGAGAACAGCGATACCATGTTTACAGTCGGGTCACTGGTTGGGATCACTGGATCCGAGAGACTCTTATTTTTCATATCCCAATCAGGCCATCACACAGGAAATATCTCCTGTTCAAGCTAAGGAACTGCCAATATCAGTTCACAGCTCGTCGGCCTCACCTCACCACCAAGGGTATTCACAGAGTGCTTGGCTGTGGTGGCAGCACACCTGAGAAGGCAAGGTGTTTTTTTTTTTTTCCCTGCCTGGATGACTGGCTACTCTCAGAGAAAACGAACAAGAAACAGGGTGCTCAGTTCAGACTGTAAAAGCACCTTGGAGAATCTGGAATTCGGATAAATCTGTACCTCCTACAGGCATGATTGCTAATCCGCTTACCAGTTTAAATAAAAATAAAATGAAATGATATGATAAATCTGCAAAGTTTCAGGTAGAACATGTTCAAGCATTAGACTTGATGGGAGCAGAGCTAAACTCCCAGCAAGAGAAAGCCTTCCTCCCAAAGGCCAGAGGGGCAGCTTTAATCGCTACAGCAGAGTCCTTCACAGCAGGCTAACCAAGATCTGCAAGGGATTTCTTGCAAGTACTGGTATGCATGGCTACATCCACAGCTGTGGTTCCATTGGCCAGGTTCCAATGGAGAGTTCTCTGGCACCACTTAACTCATTCCTTACCTGGGCAGCCATTTTGTTTTGGGGTAAACAGTGGATAGTTCAGACTTCATGCAAAGCTGTTGGAAGTAATGAGTTTTTAAGAGAAAATGGCCCCAGGATGGGACCCACTCAAAACTAGTGCCAGTGACAAAAGCACTTGTAAAGTCACTAAAAAGCAACCGAGAGAAGGCATTTCCTTCCTTCAGCAATCATCATCAAGTATTCTTACTACAGATGCTTCACTCCTGGTGTGTGCCCACCTACAGGACCTGACAGTAAGTGGCACATGGAGCCCATAGTAGTCCCTGGAGAATATAACCTTCCTGAACTCAGGGCAGTGCTGCTAGTAAAGCAATTGTTCTTCTCCCAGTTGCAAGGTCAGTCTGTCCTAATCAGAACAGACACCACCACAACAATGTATAGTACAGTCAGCATTAGTCTTTGAAATTAGCTCATTGATACTGAGTTGTTCGGTTTAATAAACCCATTTTCAATTACCTTCTCTGTGATTTAATCATTAATATTAGAAACAGAGAAAACTGGTTAACAACTGATGAAGCTTTACTTATTTATCATACAACCTGTATTAAAAACACCAACCAACTGAAAATCAGCTTGTACTCTTACCTAGCTAACAGCCTTTTTCAATTAAAGTTTAATGCTGACTGTACTGCAGTACGTAAGCGAGCAGGGAGGGACGAGATCCTCACAACTGTGTACAGAAATAATGAGGATCTAGGACCTGGCATACTCCTTCGAGCCAGCATCTCTGTGGTATACCTGCTAGGCAAAGACAGTATCCTAGAATATCCTGGCAGTCTCCTTGGGCAGAATCAGCCAGGAGGTTATGAATAGGCCTTGAACCAGCAGGTTCCGGACACAGTTTTCAGAAGGAGAGCACTCCCAAAAAGGATCTGTTTACCCTCTTGGGAGAACAGTCATCTCCCACAGTTTTGTTGTAGACCACCAGCCAAAGGACACTCCAAGAGGAAGCCCTGGTCTTGGATTGGACAGGGAGGTCCCTGTATGCCTTCCACCATTTCCACAAACACAGAAAGTCCTCCTGAAGCTCAAGAGGGAACCTGCAACAATGATCCTAATAGCCCCAGACTGGACCAGACAGACATAATACCCAGTGCTCCTGGTCCTGTTCAGCAAGACTCCCAATTAGCCTACCATTAAGTCACAATCTGTTGACTTTATCCTAAGGCAGGATAATATTCCCAAACCTCAGAACATTATGCCTGAGGGCATGGTTCTTGAAGAGTTAGGATACTCTGGATTAAATCTTAGTTGAAGTCCTGAAGATACAGTACTTAGACGTTATAGGAGACCAACAACCAGGAAAACATATTCCTTTAAGTGGAAGAGAGTTTCTTACTGGCATGCCCCCAGAAGAATAATCCCAGTAGAGACACAGGCACGGTTGCCTGTAGTCTGGAATGCCTGGTACACTTAGTCTGTAGGCCTGAGTCCTTTAATCCTAAAGGTGCATCTAGCAGCAGTGTCAGCCTATATACCAGCAGGCAAGAGAAAAGATATTAGATGCAACTAGACTGGCGGTTTCCAACACCATATATATCAGAGTGAGTTCTTTTCTTGTATGGCACTGGGTCGGACTGAAATATTATGTACAGTAGTTAAGTTCTGTTCTAGTAGTAAAGGATATTCATAACTCAGTAGTGGCAAGACCCCATATATATATAATATGTAGTTTTGGCAAATATAAGTACATCAAGGATAGTATTCTAAGTATTGGAGGTACATAGGAGTAACATTAGCCGTGTCAGTGGCTCAGTGGGTAGCACACTACTTCTCTGATGCTGGAGATCAGAGGGCTGTGGGTTCAGTTCCCACATCTGGCACTTGGGTTAATATCCCAGTACTGGACACGGTAGTGCAGCATGAGAGGTGCTGCACTTCTGAGGTGCCGCTTTTCGATGAGACGTTAAACCGAGGTCCCATCTGCCTGGGTTGGTGGTAGTTCAGGTGGATGTTAAAGATCCCATGGCACTTATTGAAAAGAGTAGGAATTTCCCAGTATCCTGGCAATTTACCTCTTTCACTAAAAATACCACCAACAGCTTAATCTGATTCAAGGTCAGTTGTCATTCATCTGTATCCCCTTCCACGGGTCGTGCCTGAAAATAGGCAGGATTTGTCTAGTGCACTTACCGGTCAACAAAAACTAAATAAATAAATAATTTCTGTAAATGGCAAATATTCTTAAAAATTTAAAAATAACAGCTATCATAAGTGGTGGTGGCATATATGAATTGTAATATTAGAATCTTCTGGTGTTTTAAGGCAATGTTGCTGTCACTAAGGATAAAAAAAAATTATGCTTCTTGAATTTATTGTACTGTAGGATCACTGTGGGCCCTGTGAGGCGGAGGTATAGGCCACGAAACATTAGCTTGTTTGAGCAAGCGGTGGATCTATGGTATTCCATGATAAATAACCATTTATGTTGAGCCAATGGGAGTCTGAGTCTCACTCAACCCCTTAACTTAGTATTGCATAATAGTGTCTAGAGGGAGGACCCTCTGACTACAGATCACACTGTGGCCAGTTTATAGGCCAGGGAGCAGCCAGGATACTGACCCTTCACAGACAACTTGTCTATTTTGAGAAGTAAACACTAGCTGTTGTGGGTCCTGTGGCACCCCAACTTGTGGTCTAAAATGTATTGATTTAATGACTGCTATAACAATAACTCAGTTTTATTTCGGAGTGGCATGAACATACCTTGTCACCAATATTTCAATTTGAGAATACATATGAGGCCTAACACCTTGAGCAGATTATCATCCTTTTTATTTGTTAAAGACTATAACCCCTGTGCGTAGAGAAATACACACACACACTCACAAATTCAGCCATCTGAAGAAACCAGGAATCTGGTCATATACAGTGTACCATCTTTTCACTATCCAGAGTGTGTGATCACAAACCTATTCCCATACACCACCTTCACCTCCAGCTCCACAATAGTCCCATTTGCTTATTCTGAAGAGCAAACTAATTTAGTACTATCTCAAATTAACCTAGAAGAGCACTGAACTGAGACTACAAACACCAGAACATTAACAACAAGCATTTGTCAATGCCAGATGTTTGCTTGCTGGCATTGGCATTGGTAGTGTAGAAATTACAGAGCTGCATAATAGGAATGGCAGCAAAGTATTGAACTGAAGCCAACCCCACCACCACCCTGCAGAGAGTGACAGGCATTGGGTGTGCCTTTGGGTCGATCAGGCATAATGACCACACCATTTCACCACACCCCACCCTGCAGACACTGACAAGTATCACGGTGTGCCTTGGGGTCTTTGGCTTATGCTTTACCCATTTCATCAGGAACACGGTGAGATGGGTGCGGGTATAGGAGAATGGGGTGAAGTTTGGGCCTGAAGAGTCCGAGGCACACCTTGATGCCTCTCACTGGCTGCAGGGTGTGGGTGGGGTGGAATGGTATGAGCATGACAGGCAAGAATCCCAAGTCACACCCTGATGCCTGTCATTCTCTACAGGGTGGGGCGTTATGGTCGGAAACCCTAACGCCTCAGGCATTCGTTGAGTATTTTCACTCCAAATTTTCAACATGGTTTTTGTGACCCCACCTCATGAACAGTGGCAATATCAGTTTGTTGGCGAAAACTGCTTTTGCACAGTCTATGGCATTTGGCACCACAGGTGCAAAACACATTCGAACAGGATGTGAAAACTGACAGCGGTACTGTTCATGGGGAGGTGTAAAAATGGCAATGTTGAAAATCTGCTGTGAAAATCTTAAAAACTGGTGAAGTCCACGAATGCATGAGAAACTGTGCAACACACCCATAATGTAACTAGTTTGGGATGTTTTACAGCAGATTGTTAACACAGGCATTTTGGGACCTCCAATCATGAACAGTGTCAGTGTGATTTTCTTTGTCTGTCCCTAACAATGATTTCCCACAGCGACCATGCATTTTTGTGCTGAAAGTGTGAAAACACATTTCGCCATGTTGTGGAAAATGACAGCTGTACTGCTCATAAGAAGTGTGGTAAAATGGCAATGTTGAAAATCTGGAGTGAAAATATTGAAATTTCGCGAACTTACGGCGTGTGTAGGAACTGTGTAATGCAGCGTCAGAAATCATTTTTTAGAATTTTCCACCAAATTTTCAAAAATAGGCTTTTTGAGAGCCCACCTTATGAACACTGGCAGTGTCATTTTGCTACTCATTCTGGAAAGGTGATTTCACGTAGCTGCTGAATCCACCCTTCGGCCCACGTAACGCCATGACAGTGACAGCTGCTCATGAGAAGGGGTCCCAAAACCCCATGTTGAAAATTTTGTGCAAAATTCCAAAATGCCCAAGATATGCAGCAAAGTTGAAAACCTATTACATTATACAGCATTTCCTCAGTTCGCTGAGACTGCGACCACGCCTGCAAACACACTGTCTGAATTAGAAGAGGCTGACACACCTCTGGAAAACTCGGATGATGGCACTATGTTTTCTGCACATGCATGCAAGCAAACATAAAAGGTAGAATACCTTCTACAGAAGGACAAGAGATTACAGTGGCACTCCTATTCCTGACTCAGTATATAAAATAAACAGATCTTGAGAGGACTGAGAATTTCCTGTTCACCTAAACCTAGAATTTATAATAGTTAAACTCTCAGATGGGATGGCATACAAAACAAATGCTCACACAACTTTAGTGTCACATTGATTGAAGCCATAACAGACAGACAAGGTAGACTAGATAAATCAGCTGAAAGAGGATTTCAAGACTCAAAGTAGACGCCAAGAAATACAAAAATATTATTGACAGAGTCGAAAATGACTTAAAAGAGCTCTAGCATCAGCTCAAGAACACCAACATCCCAAAGTTCCAAAATGACTTAAATGATTATATAGAAAATGAAATACACTCTTACAGAAATTTCAAAGCTCTGTTACCCTTATTGTGAGGAGAACTCAGATAGTGACAATGGAGGCAGTTATGTCATTCATCAGTAAGGGAGAAAGGACCTAGGTAACAACCAGAAAGCTCCTGTAAGAGATACAGCAGAAACGCAGGAGAGGAACCAAGGATGAGCAGGAAAGAAAACAGGGAGCAACTAGAAACCAGTAATACCCAGGCAGCAGAGAGTCATGTAGGGAAGCACCATGTTACGAACTCTGACTACAACCAAGAGTACAGTAGGGTGGCAAACAGAGAGGCAGGGAATGTAGCACAATAGGCGATGGTGACAATGGGGGCAGTAATAGCACTCATCAGTAATGGAGGCAGGACCAGGCAACAGCCAGGAAGTTTTTTTTAGGAGATGCAGCAGAAGCACAGCGAGAGGAACCAGGGATGACAGAGGAGGAAAACAGGAGCAACTAGGAACCAGGAATACCAGCCAGCAGACAGCCATACAAGGAACCACAACACTGTGAACTCTGTCCACAACCAAGAGCACAGTATTGTGACAGCCAAAGAGGCAGGAGGAGACAGCAGCAGGGAAGGCACCCATACTACTACCAGGGGGCATGTCAAGGCCACAGGAGGAGATAGTATTCAATCTCAGTGACAGAGCACTGACAGAGACAGAAAGAGAAGTATAGTCAGTTAAATTTTTTCACCAGCACAGACGTAAATTTTTTTATCTAAAAATCGACCTAGAAAAATCTTACAGAAAGATAAGGTTAGAGGACCAGTTTGCAAACAAAGGCCAGAAGGCACTAGAAAAGACACTTAAAATGGCATTAGGAGTCAAATCTGGTTTTAATGCCCCTAAAAATCAGTCTCAAACAATAGAAACATTTATAAAATTGCTTAATCAGGGCAATGAACAACTTAAAAACAAGAAACTAGGTCACCACAGCTGTAATCTCACGGAGCACAGAGAGACACTCTGAAACAAATTGAATATGACCACAAACTATAGCGCAGTGGTTTAAGGCTCTGAGTTGCAAATCTGGAGGCCTGGGTTTGAATCCCAGAGCCCCACTTGCATACTATGTGACCCTGAGCAAGTCGCTAACTTCCCTGTGCTCCCAGGTCGCACCTGTAAACAAGTTTTCAGCTTAGTGTGTCTCTCCTGGTTAAACAATTGAAAAAAAAACAGCAGATAAAGGGAGGTATAGTTCTCTTAAACTACATGGATTACAAAGCAGAATGTAACAGATTGCAAAGCAACGGAACAACTATCAAGCAATAGAAACAGATCAATGGGGAGATAAAAGCAGAGATTAAGGACTCTCGGATCAGGCTACAGATTTAGGGTGGATAGGTGAATGGGAAGCAGACATTGTGTACAATAAAATTCCAATGACACCAGCATTATGTTCCATCCTAAAATCCACAAAAATACAAACCCTTCACTTGGACACCCTATAGTATCCAGAATAAGCTGTCCTGGAGCCCCTGTCATCATACATAAATTATTTCCTCAAGCCATTGATACCAAGCATGCAATTGTATGTAAAAGCTACCAAACATTTCCTTGAGAAAATCAACACCATAAACCAGGAGAACAGAGATTTCAGACACTGCATTTCAGCAACATTTGATGTACAGGATTTTTATACACCTGTGTCCCGCACCAGGAAGGTTTAGACTTACTTTCAACAGGACTCAGAAAGAGACCCATGGATGAGAAACCAGAAAATCTTTTCCTTATTCAGCTTGCGAAATAGTACTCACTAGAAGCTACTTTGCATTCGAAAACAGAATAGCATGCAAATCAGAGGAAAAGCTAGGGACAACACATTTGCCCTTCATTTGCAAACATGTACATGGAACAGTTTGAAATGGAGCATGTACTGTCTCTAGAGAGCAACAGATATTTTCAATATATTGCCACTTGGAGGCGATACATTGATGACATCTTTGTTCTCTGAAAGGAGAGAAACAGAAATAAAAGTCAGTACATATCTTAACGACAGAGACACTTTTCTTAAACCAAAGTTGCCTTTGAGGCAGCCCTCTCTCAGAAGCAGGCCTGCCTCGGAGGCAGGGCTGTCTCTGAGATAGTCTGTCTCTGAAGCAGACATTATAGATAGGGGCTGCCTCCCGGGAAGGCCTTTAACCTCTAGAGTGAAAGAGCGCCACTGCATTGCTATGCCAGCTTTGTGGTATAGTGGAAAGGTCTACAGTCTGATAAACGAATGGTTGAGAGTTCTAATCCATATGTTGTTCTTTTACTTCTTTTATCAGAATTTCACTTGGGTGGTGATCCATTGTGGTGTGGTGTTAGAATAATAGTATTTAGACCAGTCTAAAATGTACACTGTTATGACAGCAAAGAAATTCCATTTGTGGACATCTTAGTAATTAATATAGGCACCAGACTGGACACCTTGCTTCAGAGCACCTACAGATCGCAATACAATCTTACATGTACAGAGCTTCCATAATCCAAAATTTATAAATAGCATACCATTTTCCTTATTACGAAGGGCAAAACAAAACTGCAGCACCAGTACATGAGACTGAGGAACAAGTTATAACAGAAGGATTTTGAAGCAGAGGTTACAGGAAGACACACTAGCACAAGCCAGAGGACCAGTAGTATAACCAGAGAACAAGCACTAGCTGGAAGACCGCAACAACGAGGCATGGACCAGATAGTTTTCTGCACCGGTACAGTACTCTTACCAAGGTGTGCAGTAGTTGTTCTCCACCGTGGGGACTGTGTGAGGGAACCAAATACTTTTTAACTTGTGCTTATTTGTACTGTATGAGCCCTATCTTCCAGTCCACAGGAAGTAGGAAGAGAGCAACTGTAGTTAGAATACATCCAGGCACCAAACTACTACAGCGCTATACTACTTGTTTTATTTGATGTTAGCAGGGCAACATATTACGTCTGCCTAAGTCTACTTGTGAGAGGCTGATGCATTGTTGAAAAAAAGCTTTTTAAATTGCAACTTAGTTTGTGAGGGACCCACGACCCCCTACAGCCACTTCTGGGTCATCTAGACCCCTTATTGCTCAGCCCTGCTGTGGCGGGCCGAACTAGAAATTGATTCAGAGGTGTGCAGTAGCTGTTCTCCGCTGTGGGGACTGTGTGAGGGGAACCTAAATACTCTTTTAACGTGATGATTATTTGTACTGTATGAGCCCTATCTTCCAGTCCACAGGAAGTAGGAAGAGAGTAACTGTAGTTAGAATACATCCAGCACCAAACTACTACAGCGCTATACTACTTGTTTTATTTGATGTTAGCAGGGCAACATATTCCTCTTATCACAAAATTGGTCAACAAAAGGCCCACTACCAAAATGTCGCAAACAAATATTATTTATTGACACTAGTATATCCAGATACAGTTCATATAACACAAACGTTTGGAAAAATCCTTCTTCAGTGTGAAACTGCATCTAACAAGAACAATAATAGTATAATCACTTAAAATAAAAATCTTTAAGCCCTTTTATTCATTCCATTTTTTCTATCTCTGCTCACCTATATATCAAAGACCATATATCCACACTCCGATATCCCCATATATTCTTGGATACTGTCTGTAAAATCAAAATCATTTGTTTATAGAGTAACTAAATATTTTTTATTAAACCACTTTTCTTATAAATCATAATGAAGTATTACCTGCCTGTAATTTTGGATTCTATATGTCTTATTTTTGTTTGCTCTGAATCTGCATAGGACAGCTGAAAAATGTTTAAAATTTAAAAAACTCTAATGAACATCTCTACTGTATATAACTGTTGTCACTTTCAAATTAATATTTCTAACCACAAATTTCTAATAGATTCATTATTTCTCAACTCAAATTTCTTTCTACTGTATTCAATGAATAATAGCTCTTCTCTTGGTAAACATGTATGTACTGTCAAGACAAAACATTAAATCAATTCCACATAAGTTCTCTACATCAATCCATTTATATCAATTCCATATAAGTTATCCATGTGCATAGACAATGTATTATGTGGTTTAAAACAAATGTTTTCTCCATTTTACCCTCATAGAGATTTTTACCTTTACAGGGATTTGGCTTCAATTTAAGTTATACTGTATTTTGCTGTCCTCCTGTGCCTTTCTGTAAACAAAAAGAGTTTCTCAACTCAGCATGTGCATCACTTATTTCATCTAAATACTGTGCCTTAACAGTAAAGAAACATTCATAAATCAAAGTCACCAGTTGTACTCACTTTATGTTTGTTGCAGAGTGTGGCTTGACCTGCTCTCTCTATGTGGAGGTGCCAAGCCCATTCTGCTTACTCTTTAAATACTATACAGATTAGGAATCAGGTGCGGTGCAAAACGCATCACAACAAGACCAAAGAATAGTCTCCTCTGCCTGAGTCTCACATGAGAGGCTGGCGCATTGTTGGAAAAAAAAACTTTTAAATTGCAACTTAGTTGCGAGGGACCTCTTGACCCCTACAGCCACTTCTGGGTCATCTAGACCCTTATTGCTCTGCCCTGCCTTTGGTAGCAGGCGCGCTGGAGACACGCACGCCGGCACATGTCAGCTTGGGACAACTGAGGCCAATATTCCATACCACTCAGGAAGGTACAGTGCAAATATGAGGCTTTGTGTTAGGTGCTGTATGTATGATGATGGAGTCGAACTACCAGGATATGAGTTTGATAAATTTCTCATGATTGGCATGTTACAGGCTGAGATAGAGACACTGAAGCAAAGGGTTAAGGTTCAGGCTGAAATCACCATGCTAGAACAGTTCATTGATTTAATGGCTGAAGGCATCTCTGAGTCAGTGCATCCTGAGTTGCCAAACCCACCATAACCAGAAGTGATCCAAATCATGGAGCAAGCAACATTGAGGAATGGTGCTTGTTCTAAAAACATCACAAAAAGGGGCAGAAGAAATATAGGGGGATCATCAAACATATTAACTCCTAATAGATTCCATGCCCTAACACCAGATATAAACCTTGAGGATGAGATATCATTTAATACCCAAACAGGTCCAAAGCCACCTTGTAAAGATTGCTTGGGAACCCAGGAAAAAAGGGTATGGATAAATGTAGGAAAAGAGCACAGAAGGATAATACCCCATGGGACATATTATTTATAGGGGACTCTATGCTCCACTATACCGATCACTTATTGTGCAAGAATAGAAACGACCATACTACAGTTAGTGTACTATCAGGAGCTGGAATTGGAGACATTAAGCAGCTCTTGCCAGGTTTATTGGACAATACAACTGTACCAGTTACAGTTCTGCACATTGGGGTAAATGATGTCAGCAAAGAAGCCTTACAGAAATACAGAGGATTTTGAGCAGGTGGGGTTGTCTCCTTAAAGCCAGTGGGTGTGACCTGATGATTTCTGGAATTTTACCTGTCCCTCAGGCCAGCCAAATACTAAATAGGGATATACCAAGACTAAATGGTTGGTTAAAGCTGGTGTTTTAGGGAGGGTATGCATACGTGGACCACTGGCAGGATTTCAGGGATCATATTTGTTTATGAGGACAGACTGCATTTAAACAGACTGGGGAAATGTATATTTGCTCAAAACTTAAACACATAGTGGATAACCATTAAACTGAATGGGTGGGGGACACCAAACCCAGGGTTACGCACATTAGAGAGGCCATACAACCCAAGTAGAACTTTCTCCTAATCAGTGCTAGAAGTCTGACAAATAAAATGGATAAACTGTAGTTTACATTGCCTCATGCCTAACATACACATATGTGCCATAATCAAACCTTGTGGAAAGAGGAGGACACTTGGAATAAAAAATATCCCAGGTTATACTCTGTACAATAAAGATAGGACTCAGTCCAGGGTTAGGGAGTGGCATTGTATATTTCTGATAATATAACCTCAGAACGCATAGATACCGGTACCTCTAGATGGGGAACACTGAAATATTGTGGATAAAAATATCCCCACCTCATACAGCTAAAATCAGTATAGGACTTGTGTATAGACCATCTTCTACTGCTACTCTGGAGGACTCCCTATTATTAGATTTTATTAATAAGTTAACACTAGTGGAGAAAGTTATATTATTAGGAGGCTTAAATCTCCTGAGAATTACTGGGATACACAAAAGGCTGATACCCCACTTGAGTCCAGTTATTTAGATGCATTTAATTTGGCAGGGTTGGAACAGTTTGTTTTAAATAATACCAGGGGTACCCATATTTTGGACTTGGTCCTGAGCAATCTAAATAACAGTATTCAACATTGCACTGTTTTGGCCCCATTGGGTTCTAGTGACCATTCTATGGTCAGTTTCAACTACTTGGGCTCACTGGTAGTGATACTGGCAGTACAATCATTTATAAGTACGACAAAGCAGATTTTGACTTCATGAGAGGAGCTGGCCAACTGGAATTGGGAAATAGAGTTTGACAATCAAACATCACAAAGTAGGTGGGATAAGTTAATTAGTAAGATTAGTAGTTTGGTCCAAAAATATGCACCTACCATAAACAAATATAATGGGTCCAAGAAGCCCCTCCACCATGGCTGACTTCATCAGTCAGGACCGTAATTAAAAAAGAATAAAGCATATAAAAGGCCAAATTGAGTGGAGATAGAACATGCTGGGATCATTACATAAAATGCCTAAAGGCCACCAAAAGAGTATAGCACAGGCCAAACATAAACATGAGTATAATGTATGGGAGGCCTTGTTATGCGATTGCCTGAAATCTTTTAATTTTCTTGTAATCTCATCGTTCTGATGTACAAGCTGTAAACCTTGCTTGCCTATGTCAGATTGATCTAATTACAAGATGGAATCAATCACACCGCCAACATTCTGATCCCAGAATGTTGAATGCAGCATTTTAAACTGAGCATCCTAAGTGGCAGTTTAAACATGGTTGAAGAGCAGTCAAAATAGCCACTAAAAATTTTATTACCTAGCGCACATTCACTGGCTAAGAGTTTTTTTAAATCTCTTTTGTGCTTTGTCTCTTACCTCTCACCCCATCCACCGGTGGTCTCCAGTGAAGTATGGCATCCCATCTCGGACATCGAATATTTTCCACAACCCATTTGCTCCACGCAGTTGACGCCTCCTCTAAGCACATGATGAATGATGTCCAACCGCATCCCACTTCAAGAGCAGCAGCAGTAAAAGGACATTTTTTATTTAAAATACAAAGTTTAACAGTTTCTAAATGCAAATTGGACCTAAATCAATCTTTTTGGTGACCGTCAATGGCATGCTGTGTATATTTGAGGTAAGATCAGCGAGAGCCATATTTTAAGTGTAAGCATAGCGTGTAAAAAAAGTAGTCAACTCATTTAAGCAGCTCAAACCCCATACACTGAATAAAGATAATAATGGCTGGGGGTTCTGCAGTTTACCAGGTTGAAATCACCTCTCCACGATTGCCATGCCGGCAATAAACCTCTCGAGGTCATAAACTTGTCATGGCAGCCGCCGAGGTGAATACAACCTGGTAAACTGCAGAACCCCAGCCATTATCCTCTATATAATGTATAGGTAGCCCTTATTACCCACTGAAACTAAACACATCACAACAGTGGATTACATAGAGATAATGGCTGGGGATCAGGTGATAACCACGTTGTAATCACCTCGAGTGGTTGCTAAGGGCAACATGGTAAACCTCGAGAGTGCAGCTTTCGAGGGTTTACTGTAGCCTAGCAACCACGGTATTTCAAATGTGGTTGTCACCCATCCCCAGCCATCATCTTTTATAGTGTATGGTCAAAAACGCTTGCATTCTATGTGTGAGAATTATGGAACTCTGGTGCATTCTTTTTGTTATGCCATTGTTTGGAAGTTCCAAGTGTGGTTAACAACTTTTAAAATTCTAAACAGTGCATAACAAAGCTGTGTGACTGCTGATTATGGTGGTTAATAGGCACTTACCATACATTATAAGGTTGTAATGTCAGAACCTTATAAACCTATCTCATCTATGTCATAGCAGTGGGTTTATAAAACGGAATGCCAGTGTTATTCAGTATTCCACACACCCAGAATGTGATTGTTAGCCTCAGTACAGTATTCAAATAACATTCCAGTTGTCTCAGTTTACTGTTACTGAGTCTAGCAATCTCTATGCCTGATACAGATTTTAACTCTGGTGCTATCTTGGCCCACTGTCATGCAGTCTGTGTATCCTAATAAATTGTTTTCCTACACAATCATGTGGCTGTAGTGCAGATTCATTAATAAGGTAAGCTAAATTACTTGTGTTCGGGGAGATAACTTCTCATGTAGGGTCCATACACTATAAATGACAATGCCTGATGTTCAGGTGATAACCATGCTGTAATCATCTCTATGGTTGCTAGGGCAATTGTAAATCTCTCAAGCTGCACTTTCAAGGTTTATTGATGCCTTAGCAACCACTCAAGGTGATTATACCATGGTTATCACCTATACGATAAACATTATCCCTATATAAATTAGCAACCAAAGTACAGGACAATTATAAATCATTTTACTCATATATTAACAGCAAAAGACAGGTAACAGAACAATAGGCCCTCTAAAAGACCCTGATGGGAATCTTATATCAGATAACCAAGGAATGGCGGAACCGTGCAATAATTACTTCTCCTCTGTCTTTAATCATGAGACACAAACAACAAAAATGAGTCATCTGTTCCTAGTCTCACACTCGATACCACAGATGTGGCAAAAGACTTAGGAAGATAGATTAGAATAAGGCATATGGCCCTGATGGTGTGTACCAAGAGTGATTAAGGAGTTGGCAGAGTTTTGGCAGGAGCAGTCACATGTCTTTTCCAGAAATCACTAAATGAAGGTGAGGTTCTGGAGGAATGGAGACAGGCGGTGGTTGTTCCTATTCATAAAAGGGTTCTAGGCAGGAGGTTGGGAATTACAGACCTATCAGTCTGACTTCGGTCCTGGGAATAATCTTTGAGGGTATCATTAAGGAATATATAAAAGACACTCTAATCTTGTCAGGGGATACAGATATCGCACAGCATGGGTCCACCAAGGAAGGTCATGCCAAACAAATATTTTAGAGTTTTATGGCAAGGTTAGTAAAGCCCTGGACAAAGGTAATTCTGTTGACATCATCTTTTGGACTTCGCCAAGGCTTTTGATAAGGTTCCACATGGTGAACTGGTTAATGCCCTAATTGAACTGGGAGTCCATGTTAAAATATCCCAGTGGATTGAGGCATGGTTGAAGGGAAGGAAACAGGGTCTGTATAAAGGGAGAATTCTCTGGGTGGGTAATGACCAGTGGGGTCCCCCAGGGTTCCTTGTTGAGTCCCTGTCTCTTTAACCATACATTTCTTCAATGATCACCCAGTCAGGTGTGTGGCTTTCTAAATTTGCTGATTATACCGCCTCGGATACTCAGTAAATAATTTAGTGGACGCGGACACTTTACAAGCAGCCCTGGTGGAATTGGAAACATGGGCCTTGGAAAAGAAGTTAACTTTTAACATTGAGAAATGTACAGTGATGCATCTAGGGAAAAATAATATGCAGCTCAAATATAGGTTGGGAGGTAGGGTACTTAGGGTGGTCCATAATTATCTTAACTTTAAGATGCAGTGTAGCCTGGTTATTAAAAGCAAGTAGTATTCAGTACTGAATTCATAAACACATAAAGAGTAGAAATAAGGAGGTCTTGCTCCCTCTATACCTCACTTGGTGCGCCCCATATGGAATATTGTGCACAGTTCTGTTCACCTGGGAGCAAAGGTGACATCAAAGCCATGGAGAGGGTACAGAGGAGGGCAGCCGTAGAATAAAGGAAGTCCAGGGTCAGGATTATGAACGCTGCTACAAAATCTGGGAGTGTATTCACTGGAATTTTGTAGACTGTGGGGTGATATGTGCCTGATCTTTAGGGCCCTCACTGATGTACAAATGTGGGAGCAGCTGGGCTTGGTACTGAAGGAACAGATATATAGTACCAGAGCCCACCCATTTCAGCTAAATAAGGAGAGATTCAATACAAGTAGGAGACAGCACTGGTTTACTATGAGGGTAGCCAAGATCTGGAATGAGCTCCAAATTGAAGTGGTGGCCAGTAAAATAATGAATGAATTAAAACAAAGCTTGACACTTACCTAATTAGTAGGCTATCCTTGGGTATTCCTAAAACAAAATCTGGTGAGCTAAATGGACATGTGTCTTCAAAGCTCAGTATTAACCTATGAAACTTAATCACCATTATCAACAAACTGGCACACTTTATCAATATGTGAGAGATCGGTTACACATTTTACCAGAGACCCTGGTAGCAACAAATTAAATCCAACCATAAAAGACAGTCTGATGCATACAGTCCACAAAGTGCAGGTGAGCCAGCAACACAGCATCTTCTACTGGGCTCATTGAAAGACAGCAACTTCCCTTGTGGCAGATGTTCTGTGTGCTTGCACACCACCAAGAAAGAAATATTCAAAGATACTTTTACTAGCAAAGAGTACAGTAGCAGAAACCACATAACAAGCCAGACGCACCATTTGGTATATGTGCTTATGTTTCCTTGTGACAAAGTGTATGTTGGAAAAGACGACAAGACAGTTGAAAGCAAAGTTGTAGGAACATAAAAGGTGCATTTCCAGAAGAGATTAAAAGTAATGTGGCAAAACATTTCAATTCAGTGGGCTACAAGACAGCATCTTTGAAGTTCTGGGGTCTGGAGTATGTAAACAGCCCCTTGAAGGCAGACTAAGACCTTCTTCTAAGAAAGCAGGAGATGTGGTGGATTTATACCCTGGGTACCACAGAGGAAAGCAAAGGAATGAATGAGGAGGAAAATGGCATTTATTTTTTGAACTACCTGCACGAGAACTTTATTTTTGGTTACATCTCAGAAATTTGTAATGGGCCAAAGGTTAACAGGTGACATAACCAGAGAGCTGTGTCCAAGTGCTAAATTATAGTTACCAACATAATAGCAGGACCCAACAGGCATAATAATATCCACACATATTTCTTATTTATAGCTTATATTAAGAAACTAGGAGCAGAGACAACCATTGCTCTGGGGTGCGAATACAGTTTACTATCCACACATTTGCAGTTCCACTGGAATTGCTGATTTGTCGAACATCTTTGAACTAAGCTCCTCCCACCACCCAGGTGGTATATCCTCCGGCTTTGTTCCGTGACATCAGATCTGCCTTTCCACTGGCAGAGTTTCGGTTCCTCCTTCGCAGCTCTGTGTGTGGTAGGGCCAAAGTGTGCTATTGGTGATTTTCTTTATTTCTTGAAGGTTTCTTTGTTATTACTTCATTCCTTGGTTCTGCTCCAGCTTCCGCAACTGAAGATGGAACACAAAGTGAAGCCAGCTCCCGACTTCAAATTTTGTGTTACGTGCACAACAGATGATGTCGTTGACAGACCACATGTTTTGTGCCTATACTGCCTGGGACGGTATACAGAGTTTCAGGTTGTGACCTTTGCCAGACAGTGTTCCCTCTTCCATGGAGGATCGCATAGCCTGGCTTCTCCTCATCCAGCCAGTGGGGACCCTCAACTACGTCTCCAGAAGGCCACAAGCAGGTCTCCATTGCGAAGAGGTCAGTGGCTCAACTCGCAGGCCATGGACGGGTCGGTGACTGCTGCTGCAATGTTGGCCTGAGCACTGCTTCCTGCTGTGGCCAGTGTCAAAACGCCTTCACCAGTGAATGCCAGATGTGCCCTCCAGGCCTTGGGGAGAGGCCTGGCTGCCTTCCATGGTCAGAAGCATGGGAAACACTGCTGCTGGCGGTCATGGACTTGACTAAAGCTGCCCATGATGCCACAAAATACCAGCTTCGGTGGCAGTGGATCCCAGGGACATAGCATCCAGAGTTCAGGCACACTTAGTGACACTAAGAGTTTCCTTGCTAAGGGCAAGTGTCCTAATCCAGGACATTCAGAGAAAAGTCACTGATTTCCTTTGAGGGCACATAATTGTTTGGTGACAAAACTGAAGCCTGTATGAAAAAAGTGGATGAACAAAATCCACTTACAGAAATTTGACTGAGAGATAGGGTCTCCTTTCCTACAGGCCATATGAAAGAAGTTGGGGCAGGGGTTATTACCAGAGACACTACTCTAGCTATGAGCACCCAGTACAGAGGGGCACCAGCAGAGGCATAAGGTGCCGACATGCAGCAGCACCAGCACCCAAGTCACAACTCCAGCAGAACCCTGACAATTTTGCCCAGGTTGATAGTCAGTCATTGCCAGTTGGGGATGAGTGACACTATTTCTAGGAGTGGAGAAAGGTGGGCCCTGGAAGTAGTGCATCAAGGCCTGTCTCTGCAGTTTTCAAAATTTCTAAAAGTGCAAAGACCAAGAAACTGTCCAGCCCACCCACCAGAGGGAAAAACTCATCCTTGAGATAGAAGTCAAAAGCTCTTGCAGAAAGGCGAGAAAAAGGTCCTTGTATCCCAATGAGGAAAGGACCTTTCTCCAGATATTCCATAACCCAAAAGAAAAGTAGAGCTTGCCAACCTATTTTGGACCTGAGTTTCCTAAACAGGCACATCAAAAAAGAAATGTTCAGGGTGGTGACACTGGGTACAGTGATTCCATCACTGAAAGCAGGAGACTGGTTAGAATCTCTAGACCTAAAAGATGCATACTTTCATGTCCCATTCAAACCCTGCCACAAAAGTACTGAAGATTCAGGCTGGGGAACTGCCAGTACCAGTTTTCAGCCTTACCATTTGACTAACCTTGGAACCAAAGGTGTTCACAAAGTGCTTAGCTGTGGTGGCAGCAGGATGTAGTGGCTTTTCCTTTATCTTGATGATTGATTCATATCAGGAAAACAAAAGAAATGGTGCACTCCAGTTCCTAGGTAAAGCACACTAGAAGTGTGAGTTTCTAATAAAGCGTTAAAATCCCAGCTATAGGGAACCCAGTCAGGGACTGGGTTCAGTAAGTGCAACCTGGACACTCTGCAAGTTCTGCCACTGAGTAGGGCAGAAAATCTGATTTCATGTGCAAATTGATTTCATGCAGGCCAAAGATAGCCTGCCAGGGAATTCCTGCAGTTCCTAGGCCATGTTACATCAGCAACAGGGCTGTAGTGCCTAGGCTTCCCTGCACATGAGGAATGTACAGTACCATCTGAGGAAGTACTGGTAGCAAAGGGCAGACCCCTTGAATCACCCAGTACCAGGAAAAAAAGGTAAAAGTTTTGCTTAGGATCTGGAGGGATGGAAAGTCAAGAAAACCTCAGAGAAGGTATTTCATTCCTTCAGTTGTCTCTAACTCAGGTGCCTAAAACAGATGCTCCATCATAAGACAGGGAGGTAATTTTGGGTGATGCACTATAAGTGGGGTCTGGAGCACACAGTAGCACATAGAAAACATAAACCTGCTAGAAGTCAGAGCACTTCTTCAAGGCATAAAATAAGTGGGTTCACATCGCAATTTGTGACCAAGAATCGAGAACGCAGAAGTCAGTTTCCAGCTTGATTAGCAATGGTTGCTAATCATAGAAGCTGGCCGTCCGCTGTATTTTTTTTTACTTTCTGGTGTCTAGTGGTGCCCCACCCTCCAGTTGTTTTTTCCTGGTGACAGTCTAGTGCCCCTCCCGCCACTGATCACCATCCTCATAATGCTTTTTATCCCTGGTGTCTAGTGGGCCCCAATCCAATCACTGTCCCGTTATTTTTGGCATTCCCTGGTGTCTAGTGGCACCCCTGAATCTGATCGCTGTCCCCTTTATTGTGAGGTTCCTGGTTCTAGTGGCACCTCCACAGACTGTCACTCACCTGAACAAGTCCCAGGTTTCAGATTCGACTCCCAATCAGAGACACGTCTTGCTGCTGGAACTGGCGACTGCAGTATGAGAACTAAGGTAAATGGGATCCTGTGTATTTAATGGGGTTTCAACTTTGGTGCATAACCCAGTCATTGTTTGAGATATTGACCCAAATTTTCAACATAGCTTTGGGGACCCCACCTCATGAACAATATAACTGTCATTAAACTCCTGCTCGAAAGGTGATTTGCAGTCACTTCATAATTCACCTTTCGGGCAGGATTTGTGAAATGACAGTTATATTGATCTTATCTGTGTCAGTCTTCACCATTCATCACTACTGGGTACTGCGCCGAGCTAGGACCCCGCGGGAGACTTTTTTTCCCTATGGGCGGATTAGACGCAGGGATGGCGCCACCCTCGAGGCTGACGTTCCACGTGGCGCCGCGAGGTTGGCAGTTAACTGTCGCCGACTCTGCCCTAGCCTCAGTTCTTCTTCTCATGTGAAACTTCAAGCAAGTGCATAGTTGGTGTTTCGTGGCCTAGTTTTGCCAGTTATCTGTTCTGTTTCGCCCTGCACGATGTCGCTCCTGGTGCCAGTAAGACCGTTTCAGTTATTTCTGAGCAGCGTTGAGTACTGTTTTCTGTTGTTTTACCATGCGGTCACGTCGTCGTCTTAGGGGTAAGAAGTCCGCGGGCGGGCGGCCACCAATGCGTCGGTGCCACTGTGGCCGACTTTATTCTGTGATGGGACCGAGCTTGACCCTTGCCTTTCCTGCCTCTGCCCGGCCCATGACATGGACAACTAAGACGCCTGCTTCTTGGTGGACTGTCAAGTTCTTGAGATCAGCGTGTTTAAAGTCGGACATCGCTGCCAACTTTCGGGGAGCAGGTTCGCGATCCATGAGCCAGGTCAGGACTCTTGACCTTCCTCCAGGTCCCCTCCTGGTCCTATGGCCTGTGGAGGAGGGGCTCCGCCTTTTCAGCCTGCCACGGCGGGGCTCCTTCTGTGGTGCAAGAGGCCCAGTCTGCCCCTCTCGGGTGGGAGGCACCTCTCTGACAGTCACCTCTTAGGAGGTGAAGGCTCCCCAGTGTCGTGTCCTGGAGCCTCTGGACCCGGACCGCACCATCCTCATCATCATCTGGCGGTGCAGTCCTGGCTGTGGCGCTTATTTGCAGTGTTGAGGCCGGGCGGCGCCATGGCGGTGCCGTGCCATCCCTCAGCGTCGCTCACTCTTGGCACTGTTCACAGTGCGGGGATGTTGGTGGTGCCATGTGGTGTTGACACTGTTTGTGGGTCTGTTTCTGGTCTCGGCGCGTGCATGGTGCCAGGGCTGGGGTCATCGCTGCTTCTGACTCCAGTGCCGTTCACAGCACGGGGCAGGGGAGGTCGCCGTGATCGGTGCTCGCCCGACTCCGGTACCGTTTGTGGTGCTGGGGAAGAGGCGGCACCATGGCGGTGCCGCTGACTCCAGTGCCATTCGCGGTGTCGGGGAGAGGCGGCACTGCACTCGATGTTGTTTTGACTCTGGCACTGCTCTGCGGTGTCGCTGGCTCTGGGGCGCCTGAGGTGCCGGGCTGAGGGTGGTCCAGCTCATGTCCAGGAACTGGTTCGGATTGGGAAGACATCTGGCATCGGGCCTCTGTGTCCACCTCCTTGGAGGGAGACCCTGGCTGTAATCTGGATTGGCTTCTAGATTCTTTGGACTCTTCCAATCCTCGGTATTTAGCACCGGCGCCCATTCAGCCTCCCTCTGTGGGTCGGACGTTGCGGCGGTTCTGGGGTCAGTGGGACTGACCAGCCAGCAGTGTCCACATGGCCACTGGGACGCAAACCGGGGCCACTGGCACGCCTTTCTCCTTCACAGCTGGTGTGTGGACAGTCCGAGTTTGGGACTGCCCGGGAACCCCAGGTAGGAGAGGGTTCTGTACCGTGGGTGGATTCTGTGGATTCCACCGTGGGTTGTCAGTTGCCTAGGCTAGTGACTATGAGGAAGAGGGCTCTCTCAGAGTCTGAATGGTCAAGCGGTCAGGGTTTTGGTGCAGCGCGCCTCACTGGGACCTGTCCGATTCTGGGAGGAGCCGTAGTGCGGACACTGCTCCTGCCCTGGAATGCTTCTCAAGAGAGACCTCAACTTTGGCGGTTAGAGGGCGTCCTTCTGGACTCACGTGGATCCCGGTCACCTCATGGGGATTTCTTCCCATGGGCACAGCTCTCACCATTCCGACCTAGTTGAATGGCTGTTAGCTGCTGGTCTCCTCCCTGTTGGGAGCTTCCTGAAGCCCCCCTGCTCTGACAGAGGCCATTCTCCTGCTGCTAGGAGCTTGGCCCCGTGCCTCTGCTTCCATCCCCGCTATCCCAGGTATTCCCAGTCCTATGGGGCCTCTTACCTGGGAACAGTTCAGAGGTCTGGTGCACATTTCCTACCTACCTACCTTAGTGCCTGGACCAGCAGGTGTTCCACCATACTTCCATGCAGCCAAACCCTGTATCTCTGAGCTCGTTAGCCTCCTCATCCTCCTCCTCGGAGGGAGGAATTATCTGTCCACATCTCCCCAGCATCTGATCTTTCTTCGTAGCAGTGTTTCCTGGACAAGCTCCATCTCACCCCTGTCCCCTGTGAGCAATCCCGAGCATGTGATGTGCGCCTTCTTGGCGGAGTACAGTGCGGCCAACCTGGTGGTTTCCACCTGGCCTGTTCCCTTCCAGGAGGTGTCGCATCGTCTTTGGTAGCGTCCCTTCTCCACTGTTCCAACCCGAGGGACCTATGCCAATGGTATTGTGCCCTCCCAGGTCTCCAGGTACCTTGCCTCATCCCTCTTCGGGTTTGACATGCCTGGACACCCCTCTGGGCCTCGCGCCCTGCACCGTGACCGACCGCCAGACTCGGACTTTGGGATTTCGATTTCTGGGGAAGAAGGACCTTCTATTCAGCATGGATCCTTCTTTCAATAGCTACACATCAGGCCAACTATGCTTCCTATGACAGGTTCTTGTGGTCCAGGTTAGGACAGCTCATAGCTTCAATGCCTGATTATGGAGGAATCCAGGCAAGCCATTGCCCTCTCTGCTCAGGGCCTGGAGCTAGCAAGGCACCAAGCAAGGGCTTCTATGACGCCAGCGAGGTAGCCTCAGAGTTATAGGGACAGTGATCTGCATTAGGTGGATGGTATGGCTCGCTTATCCCAGTTGTCACCTCTGGCCCAGCATAGGGTGATTTCTCCACTTACTGAGAACCCACCTTGTCTCCTGCAGGATGAGACAGGCGGTTTTGGGGTGCTTTCCCTCCCACTGGGGTTCCCGTCTCACCGGACCAGTCTCAGGCCTCCTCAGGCCTGTAAGGGTTCTCCCTCTGGTGTCCTCCCAGTGGAGTCTAAGGGACTTGGTCCCTAGGGACGTATTGGTCCTCTTCGGGGAACTCAGGCATCACTAGTAGTGATGAATGGTGAAGATTGACACCAATATGATATGAAATTACGTCACGCACCATAATTCTTGATCTTTCTGTGTATCTTCACCATTCATCACTAAATCCTGCCCACCTTCCCCTGGGGCCTCAGTCTCTGGCTCCCCTCCCCTGTGTGTCTTCCAGTTGTTACAACTCCTCTCTCCATTCCTTTGTGGTCAGGAGGCAGGGGACCCTGGAGACACACAGGGAGTAGTTACTTCCTATAAGGTTTTTTGGGTGGGGTGGGGTCCTTCCTCTCTCTCTTTCGCCTTTGGCTTTTCCTCTCTTTTTATATATGGAGTGCTGGTGGAGGGACGGATGGACTCCCGCCCCATTCTCAAGCCTCTTGTTTTCCTTATTTCGATGTCCCTTGGACTAATCCCTCCTTACTCCTTTAGGAGTTCTCTCCTTATCTGGGGAGTGATGCCCTTGTCTACCTGGAACTCCTTCTCCCTAAAAGTTTTGTTCCTCTTGGGGCTACTGCAGCTTATTCATCTGCAGGCTTCGCCTTCTTGGCAGCTTCTCTTTAAATAGACAAGACTGGGTGGCCCAGGCAATCCTTGTCTGCCATCAACTTTGCTCAAATACTAGGAGTCCAGGTTCGACTTGCCAGGGTGTGGTCCCTCCCCCCTCCTCTTTCTTTTCCATCCCTACTTCCTCTTCCAGAGATTGGGCCCCTTTTATCCCAATCCCTAAATCTAGTCTGCTCCTTTCTGTCCTCTCTGTCATTTATTTCTCCTTTTTGTTTTTATATCCTTTCCTTTTATCTATCCTTGTGCTCCCTTGCCCCACCCTCCATCCCTTTTCTTACACTCTCCGACATCTCAGAACTGAGGCTAGGCGAGTCGGCGACACATAACTGCCAACCCGTGGCGTAGCGTGGAATGTCAGCCTCGGAGGTGACACTGTCCCTGCATCGACTCCGCCCATAGAAAGAAAAAATCTCCGCTGGGTCCTAGCTCCAGCAGGTACGCAGTAATGATGAATAGTGAAGATACACAGAAAGATCAAGAATTATGGTAGGTATGTAATTTTCATTTTTGAGGTTGGGTCATAAGAAGGCTATGTTGAAAATTTGGGGTCAAAATATGAAAATGGCAAAGGTATGACCATTCATTGCAAGTTTTCTTCGCACCCTCGTAACTTTGGAATTTTTAAATGTTTTGACCCAGATTTTCAACATAACCTTCTTATTACCCCACCTCATGTATGTCATGTAGCGGTCATTTTTCAAATCCTGGCCAAAACGTGTTTTCGCACCTGTATGGAATAGCACTTGTAGTTGCACAGAATTAAAATTTGGCAGAGATTGGAAAACTTTCTGCACCAGGTACATGAGGTGAGGTAATAAGAAAGGCTATGCAGACAGTTTGGTCAAAATGGCAAATTCAGTTTCAGAACTATGTATACAATGTCTATTTTATCAGTACATACACTAATAAATAATAGTTACACAGTTTAAAGTAAAAGTACCAATTTTATCAAACTGCTAATCAAAATTGGCTGATTCCAGGGCTAGGTTGCAGCAGTCTGGAGCTGGCGTTATCTGTTGACATGCCAACCCTGTGGAACTCATACCTCGACATCTGCAGAGGCACCCTTGGTGGAAGCCTTTAAAAGAGGCTGAAAATGCTGCTCTTTGAGCAAGCATTTTCATTTGGCCTGATAATTATCCCTGCTGATTTATTAATTGAGTGAATTACTAACTGTCGGTTGTGTTTTTATAATTATGATTTACTATTTTATTAGTTTGTTTTATCAATATACTGTTTGATGCTGATTGGATGGGTTAAATTTGTATAGTCTCTGCTTCATTAGCTTTATGTGTCATTTTGTATTATGTGTGTTTTTAATATTGTTAAGCACCTTGAGCCTCTGGGAAGGGCGCTATACAAACAAAGTTCCTATCATATCCTATAAACAAACCGGAGGTGCCTAATCCTCAGAACTTTGCACAAAGGCAATATGGAACCTGGCATACTCATGGATTCCAAAATATCCTAGTGTTCACTTGCCTGGCAAAGACAAGGTCTGGCAGATTCACTGGGCAGAATGAGCCAAGGCAGTCGTAAAATGATAACTGAAATCATTAGGTGCTGACAACAGTTTTCAAGAGGTGGGGCATTCCAAAGATAGATTTGTTCACCTCTGGGAGAAAAAACACACTCTCCAAGTCCTGTTGCAAACCTCCCTCCAGGGGAGCATTGCCAGAGGCTGTACTGTCCTTATCCTGGGACTGGAAGTTCCTGTATGCCTCCCCTTCTCTCTCATTCACAGGCGCTGATGAAGTTGAGGAGGAAGACTGAAACAATGATACTGATTGTTCCAGACTGGGCCAGGCAGGCCTGGTATTCAGTGCTGACCCTGTCATGCAAGAACTCCATCTCGCTGCCTCTGAGGCGCAATCTGCTGCCCCTTCTACAGGCAGGGTAACCACCAAGATCTAAGAACTCTGTGACTGAAGGCTTGGTTCATGAGGAACAAAATCAAAAGATAGGGCCACACACAGCAGAAGTGGAGTGAATAAGTAAATTTATTGAACAGAGTGCAAGTGAATAAAACACCCGATGGTGCTAATAAAGAGCTAGAGTTCTCTGGATTGAACCTCTGACAAAGTGCTAGAGGTCCCAAAAGTTTCTAGAAACCAGCTCTGAGGAAAGCATATGCCTCTTGGGATGATTTTCATTGTGGCGATGCCTCTCAGAAAATGTCACCCTACAGGCAGATCTGCCTGCTGTACTGGAGTATTTGGTACAATTCCAGTCTTTTGGTCCTGACCATGTACCCTTGCAGTGTATCTGGCAGCTGTCTCAGCTTACATGTCAGCTGGAAAGGAAGAATATGTGGCATCACAACCCATTTTCAAAACATTTTGTTATACTTTTCACCCCGTGGTCCAAGTTTGAATCAGCTGCATCCCCTGTCAGGAACCTGTAGCCATGGGATTTTAATGTATATCTTGCCCAGCTGAGAGAATCTCCTTTTGAGCCAGTGGCATAGCAGATGTCAAGTGTGTCACCTGGAAAACAGTGTTTCTTCACTGCTGTCATCTGCCAGGAGAGTTAGTGAGCTGCAAGCTCTCTCTATAGATCCCAACTCGTTATCTCATGCAGGGATAAGGTAGCTCAAACTAGAACAAATTGGAAATTACTTACTGAAAAGTGATGCCAGAATTCCATTTAAACCAATCTGTCATCCTACTTGTGTGTTTCTCTAACAGTTCCAACACAGTTGAACAATATTATCTTGACAGAACCAGAGACACCAGAAGTTGACAGTACACAGTGATTTGTCACTTGTGGAGAGGTTGTTACGGGTAAGCCAGCAGCCAGAAAGACTGTTTGTCATTGGGTCATCTCCTGCATCCAGTTTTGCTATGGAAAAGCTGGTAAAAGTCTCCCAGAGGTATAAGGGCACACTTACCAGAGCTACTTTTGCCTCTGTGCCAGCTGAAGGGTCATCCCCTCCATGAGATACACAAGTCAACTACCTGGGCTACAGTCCACATCTTTACTTATAATTATATTGTCTGCATATCCAATCCAGGAGGAGTGCCAGGTTTGGGTCTGCTGCCTTGCAGAATATTTTTCTTAAATATGTTCTACACTCAGCTTCCCAAGGATCTGCTAGTGAGTTTGTAGTTTTGTATGACATTATTGTGAGACTCCTTTGTTAGAAGAAATAATTACTTACCGTGTAATAATTCTTCTAAGGAACCAACAGTAAGTCATACAATCCTTGACCCTGCCTCCTTTCTAGAACCTGAAAAGGGTTCTCATAAGAATATTTGGTAGGTAGACTGTGACAGAAGAAGGCAAAGGCCCATCAAGTCTGTCTCCTCCATAGCAGGGACTTTCTGTTGTGTTGTAGCTCTAGAAAGAAGGATTATGTTGTGTTTTGTGTAGCAGATACCCATCCAAGCTATTTCTGAAGATGTCATAAGAATCTGCAGATACCACTTCTCTAGGCAGGGCATTCCATATCTGTACCACTCTCCGGTAAAAAGCTCCTCGTAATGATCTTTCTGGAGTGCGCTAATCTAATCTGTTCATTATCAGTAATTATAAGACTCAATCTTATCATTTCTTTGTGCCTGAACATTTATTGTATAATCTCTCTGGTTTTTTGTGTTTTCAAAAATGGTGGTTAATTCATTATTAAAATAGACTGCAGTTTTATGTTCACCATGACATGTGGAAATCAGCTATGCACATGTGCATGCAGCAGACTTTTGTTATAATAGTTGGGTTTTGAGAGGTGTGACACTGTGCAGAGTAGTGTTTAAGGGACACGTCTGTGGCACACAATCATCAGCCAGGCAGATCATGACACAGTTTTGGCTTGCTGGGTGGCAGCGTCGTGGGCTTGAAAAAGCTGACAGTCATGGGTCTGCTCTTTCCTTTGATCTACACCACCCAGCAAGCTGATCTGTCTTGATCAGCCTGCTGAGGAATTTCAGACATCCCGAAGTGCACCACACTGTTGCAGGCGCCAGCTGTAACACTTAAACCAACAGTGCAATAAACATCTCAAAAAGAAAGAGTACTGATCAGAAGAACCTTGCTGTACTCATTAAAGCAAGTTTCCAACTTCCTCATACACCAGTAAACACGTATTGTTCAAGCAGCCTTGCTTCCGATTGACGAATAGTTAAATTTTACTGTAATTACTTACTTGGCTCTGATCCTGTTTTTCCATTTTCTCCATCGCTTATAATGCTGCATGGTTTACTAGAATGCATCATGTGGCTTCCACAGCTATGTCAGACTAGGGATCACATACGTGGGAAACTGAAATGTCTGAGGCTCAGTCTCTGTATATGGTCATTCCTTTTTCTCATTCCAATTCAAGCTGTAGTGTGTATTTCTCAGTATTGACAGCTTGTACTAATCAAGTATCTGGGGTAGATAATAAATACAGTGTCATCAAATGGACATTTTATAGTTCAATCATCTTGGTCAAACTATTAATTTTCTTCCACTTACTATTTCCTATTTCTCTATTTTTGCGCTCATTTTAAAATGTCACCATAACTTATTATACCTCAAGGCTAGCTGAAGTGGATTCCAACACTAACTCAGTAAAATGGATGCATTTTTCTTTTTGTGTGTGTGTGTGCATTATTTTTTTATGCTCCTCCTCAGGCACCCCGACCGGCCACTCCTTCAGGCCTTCAAGGTGCAACCTGGCACCACTTGTCCTCTTTCTGCCAACCCACCACCTCATCCACCGGGTAACCCAGCGTATCCCTTTTTTCGGAGGGCCATTTAAACGCAACTTCATATCCCGAAAGTGCGCAGTGTCGGACTGAACACGTCGGGGACCAGATGTCAGATTCTCGTCGCCAGGGGTGTTTTTTTTTTCCTGTCCTCCCACCTCCACCCTAGTTGGCCAGTGTGGTGGCAACCTGAGGTTGGGACATACAGGGGCGGTCGAGGCTTTCATGCCCCCAGCCACGCCACCCAATCCACCTCCAGATGCCGAGAACCTGCCCCCGAGGGAAGCATCCAATGGATGCTCAGTAATCCCTCCCTGCTGATCTCTGCTCCTGGCACCCAGGCTCAGGCATGAACCCAGGTCACCAACATGCTTGTTAACCTTTCGCTTTGGCGCTAATGGAGCCAACACATTTTTTTTTTAAACAAGTGGATCACTCGGACATCTCCTTTTATCTGTATTTCATATCACAGCCATTTTCCTTTTCATACACAAACACAGTTCTCTAATCATCACACAGACAAGTGCCCCATTAGCACATCCTTTTCTAAATTCCTTCAAAATGAAACAACCTAGGATTGTGCAACAACAAAGTCTGATGACTGAAATTGTTTCTAATGAGCCAGCACCACTCCGGTGCCTCATTTTGTGTGGATTTTAGGACTAAGTTTCTTTACTTCAGTTCCTTCATGCACCATTTCCTAACTATTTTGAGACACTAAGCAGAGGGACCTGCAGGGTACACATCTAGAGAGCCTTCTGAACAACAGGGAAAGGAAATCACTTGTGTAACAACATAACCTTCACATGGGAGTTCATGCATATGTATGTAATAAATACAGATAGATCTATATTCCATAATGCTCTCCTAATATAGTACAACAGGTCAGAGGGGTGGATTTGGGATGCCTTGGCATCATGCAGCCCCATGCAGTCTCTGTCTTTGACTTGAAGACAAGGGAGTCCCAGAGATTACAGTGGAGCAGATAGTGAGCGTTACACATCAGAGGCGAAATGCAAGCAGGATTCCACTCCTGGAATGGAATATCATTGACAGTCCCCTCCCCCAACCTGTATCACGTACCTCCCAATCGCTTGCTTAAATCCAGCAAAATGCTTAGAAAAAAATTGGGAAAAGGATATCACAATCAGGGACAGGAAGCTGGTAGAATAAGGAAACCACTTTGTGTGAAATGCCTTTTGAAGAACACGTCTGTAAATATATTATTTGATATTATTTTCTGCATATAAATTTCAACAGCTCAGTCACAGAATTCCAGATTTGAGGAGGAACAGAGGAACCTTCTGAGGCAAAATCTGGGGCAGTTGAGAGGTATACTTGTCAATACCTCAGGCACCTGATCTAGTTCTCTCTCCTGACAGCCCCTTTTTATTTTTGTTTACTGGAACATAATGAGCCTACAGTGGTGCCACCCTCACAGTACTTGTGTGTTTCTCTGGTCCCAAAACCTGCACTCAACCCCGTTCCTGGTAAGACATCATACCAACAATCTCACGGTAATGTGCATGTGTGGACACCGCTCTGAAAAAAGAAGAGTTTAGTAACTCCGGGTTCATGGCTTTGAAAACGGCAGATGAAACATGCAAACTTGTTTTAATACATTATAAGTGTACTGCTAAATTACAAACCCCAAACTCAGCTTAAAATGTTGTTCAGCTGCCATCTGATAAATCAAAGCATGCTTTTTGCTTTTAGTTTGTATTTATCAGATAGCAGCCAGCTGAAGAGGACTATTTTCCAAACGGTAATCCCGACTCACAGCCAAGTGGTGCTTCAGCCCCTCCACTCCACACAGCTCATCAGGTGTACTGGAAGTTTTGCAGGAAACTGTCCTGCCTACCCAACCCACCCTCTCAACACTCATCACCACCACTCCCCCACAAACATAATGCTGTCACTGGGGTGCCCAATCTCCCAGTGTCGCTCTTGCTGAAATAAAGAAAAGCATCCTCGTTTTTTACCGTGTAAAATCAAAATGTCCCATCGATGTCTGTTGCGTTGTTAGTCCCCCCACCCCATCTCACACTCCCACTCAGCACCCACCACCCCTACCAGGTTAGAATAGTGTTTCCTAAATAGTGCTGTCTAAACTGCGCTGTAGGAATCACGTAATGCCTGAACAGTGACAGGGATAGAATAGTGAATGTCAACTACTGCTACCCTGTAGCTATCCAGGCATTAGTGGAAGTGGATAAGTATGAGAAAATGCAGAAACTGACCAGCTGCTTCAGTGACAGGAGAGGGCTAAACCAGAAGCAGCTTGATCAGACAGATTGGGAGACCAACGCTTCTTTTCCCAGTCTCCCAAATCATGCTTTTTGTCTTCTTCCCACCCCAAGTGTTGTTTTTTTTGACAGCATGGAAATACAATTGAACCTCTTCACACAAGTCTGTAATTTTCTCTGTGATCCTCCCCTCAGAGTCAGTTATAACAACAAGGTGGGTGCGGGGGTGAGCCACCACATCGAGGTGTGTGGGGTGGAGCCCTCACAAAACAACGTGTACAGCATATCTTTTAGTAATGGTAGCAGTCATTGGTGTGGTTTCTAACCACTACCACCATTACGTTTTAACTGCATTTTTGTACTGGCGCTGTGTTTCTCTGGCGCTGTTTATGCTAAACTTTTTCTGGACAGCTGTTCTAGTTGGCACTCTTCTAACCTAGTGCCCCACCACCTACGCACACCCCAAGCCCTTACTTACCACCAGGGGTCCAACGCCGTAGTCCTCTGTGGACCTAGACACATCTTCACACTTCAGAACCGGATCACAAACTGAGGAGATCAGGTATGCATTTGTATTTTCAATGGGGTTTTGAACTTAGTGGCATAACTTGGCTGTTTTTGAATTTTTCCTCAAATTTTCAACATGCCTTTTGGGACCCCACCTCATGAACAATTAAAGTGAAATTAGGCACATCTGTCCCAAAGGGTGATTTCACAGTCGGTGTCTGAAATCACCTCTCAGACAGAAGTTGAAAATGTTCTCTGTCCTTCCTTATGAGGTGGGGTCATAAGAAGGCTATGTTGAAAATTTGATGTAAAATATTAAAAACAAGTTTTGAGTCTGCATTGAATTTTGCAAACGCAGGTTTTGTGACTTTGGTAGTTTTCAGTATTTGTTCCACAAATTTCCAACATAGCCATTTCTTCACAGCACCTCATGGGTGTGACAGCTGTCATTTTCAAATCCTAGCCAAAATGTGTTTTTGGGTCCGAAAGTGATTTTGCAGTCCTGCAAAGAAAATCACCTTACAGGCAGAACTGAACATTTTCTCTGCACTTGTTCATGAGGTGGGGTCATAAGAAGATCATGCTGAAAATTTTGGGCAAAATAATTAAAACAACAAAGTTATGAGCCTGCATTGAAATTTACTAATGCAGGCTCGCAGCTTTGTAATACATAAGCACAAACTGCACCACAATGCATCTAGTACCCCAGCCTTCTATACCAGTGGCAAACATCCTGCATTGACAAATGCTTGTTTTAATTGAATTTATCATTATTTTATTTTTGTAGAATTGTTATTGGGACCACTGCTCTCTTTTCTTTACAGAAACAACTCTGATGTTAGAACAGCATAGGAAGAGTGACCATGGTGCAGAGTTTGAATAGAATTCTAAATTCTGTTAGCATACAGTTGTATCTCCAGGGCAACACCTCAGGTTGGAGATGATGCAGCTTTGTAAGGATCCCTTAGAAGAAACATCATCATTATGGTGCATAATTATTTCTGTGAAGTAGTGATTTCTAATGTTTCCCTCATCATCGCTATCATTCTTTATTTAATATAGCGACTTTTCAATTGAGACTCAAGGTGCTTTTACAGATCAATTGAAAACAATAAAACCTGCTATAAATGTCATTAAAACTTATTTAATAATGGGTCATCTAACTACTCAGATAAAAGGCTTGATTAAACAAAAGAGTTTTCAGCTCATGTTTTAATATTTCTAGAGACTTGACTCTGTTTTACATGACAAGGGAGGGAGTTCCACAGGGTTGGCCCACTTAAAGAAAAGCACAGGCACCCAGTGTCTTAAGGTGAACCCTGGGAATCTCCAGGAAACCCTTGTCAGAGCAGAGGGATGGAAAGAGTGGCGGAGCACAAGAGGTCTTGCAGGTAAGAGAGCCTCTGTCTGTGCAGGGCCTTATAGGCCAGTAATTCAACCTTGAAGGTGATCTGTCACCTAATTGGCAGCCAGTGCAGAGAGTGTAGCACAGGTGTAATATGACACAATCTCGAAGACTGGTCAACAGCCCGGTCACCGTATTCTGCACTAGCTTTCAGGCGAAGATCAACCCCCTATAGCCCCATGTAAAGGCGTTGCAGTAGTCTAGCCGCAAAGTCAGAAAGGTGTGGACCAGAGATGGCAGACCGCTCAAGGGGACCAGATGTTTGACCCTGGCATTGTTTCTTAGATGGTAATATGCACTTGGACCACAGCCAACACCTGTGATTTAAGTGTCAAGCTGCAGTCCAAAACAATGCCAAGTTCCTTCACTCCAGCTGAGGTAAGCAACTGGAAGTCACCCGACATCAACACAGAGACTCGCCAGATTCCACCACTAGTACCTCAGTCTTGTCTGGATTCAACTCAACCAGTTGGCTCTCATCCAGTCTTGGATCTCAGCAAGGCACTGGTTAAATACCGACTGCTCATGTGCAAAAGACAGGTATTTTTAATTTATTTTTATTTAGTTTTGTTTACGGGTAGGTGCACTAGCCATGGTCATGACTATTTTCAGGCACGACCGGGATAGCTGAGTATCATCTGCATAGCAGTGAAAACTCTGCCCATACTGTCTTGTAATGTCCCTAGTGGCAGCATATACATCGTGAACAACATGGACATAATGGAGCCCTCATGGAACCCCACATAGCAGGGGCAGGGTGCTGAGTAAAAAAATCCCAGACACCACCCTCTGCATTCTGCCAGTAAGGAAAGATTGAACCAGTTGAGGACTGTACCAGTCAGTCCACAACAGATCAGCAGGCGCTCAGCTGTTACCCCATGCTCCACGGTGTCAAATGCAGCTGAGAGATCAAGAAGAATAAGAGTGGAACAGCTTCCTTGATCCTGGCCACCAGGAGATCATTTAGCACCCAAACAAGGGCAGTATCGGTGCTACATCCTTTCCTGAAACCAAACTGAGAGGGTCAGATGTCGTGAGTTGATAAATAGGTCTCCAGTTGACGAGCCACCACCTTCTCGATAACCTTACCCACAAAGGGATGGTTAGAGACAGGTCTGTAATTGGCCAGGCAGTCTGGGTCCAGTGAAGCTTCTTCAAAAGTTGTCTTACTACTGCTTCCTTTAAAGGCCAAGGAAGACCCCTATCACTAAGGAGCACCGGACTATCCTGGCTGGGACTGGGCCAATGACATCAACACACCCCACTAGGAGTCACGCTGGTCCCTGGTCTAGATAACAGTAGGTTGGCCCCATCTCCTGGATGACCTTCGTGATACATCGATCATCAGCTGGTCAAGTCGGACCAGACAGACTCGACTACCCGTGACTTCCAGATGGCCACCGCACGCCCTATAGAGGGCGCCAACTGGATCTCCAACCTGTTGGTGGCAATCTTGTCAGCAAAGAACAGAGCAAACTCATCACACTTTGCTTGTGAAAAGCTCCCCTGGACTGAAGGCAGGCAGGATTACACAGCCTATCAACAGCGGAAGAGCTGAGCTGGTCTGTTAGTTGCTGCAGCAATCTCCTTGGACAGGAATTCTGTCTTCTACAGGAGATTGCTAATTAATAAACCCTATAATGGGACTTCAATATAAGTTTGTCCTTCCAGATCCGGATCTCTGCCAACACAACTCCAACCTTCAACCCTCATCTTCATCTCCCTGAGAGTTCCATCAAACCAGAGGGATTTCTGGTGCGGTATGCTGCCCTCACCCTTAGTTTGAGAGTATGTTCTAAGTTCTGCTTGCACTTACAGCTCAAGCAACTGTGTATACTCGGCCCTATCTGTCCCCTTTGTATTCCAAAACCTTGGTCATGTCTCATCTCAGCCTTTTCTTTGTAGTCTAAATAATTTGATTATAGTCCGTCTCTCCTCATAACTCTTGCCTCCAGGCTGCTAATCAGCATGGTGGCCTGTGCTAAACCCTTCTGATCACTTCAGGCTTGTTTACACTACTCACATTAGTTTGCTGTTGTGTATGTTCTGTCCCCATCACTCCAAGCCACAGCAGTGCCACCCAAGTTTACATGTTGCTGTCTGCATCAGTGCAGGCTCAGGCTATAGCACTTCTGGCATAGCTTAGCACATTTCCACCAGTGTACATGGGTGGTACGGCAGCAAATGTCCTGCTGATTGCTGTACCCAGCAGACTGCTAAAACTGTAACATATAATAATAGGCATTTCACTTTCAAAGCACCTTCCTAAGCAGCATCTTGTGTACTGTCCTCACTTAGGTGCATCGTTACAGATCCAGGCATATACAGGAAAGGCAAAACAGATGGCCCAGGGAGGAAAACAGCTACATTTAGCAGGCACATTTTGCATTTCCAAAACTGACAGCTGTATAGTGAAGCTGGGTATTGCAGTTCTGCACCAGTGCAGCTAGGGCAGCTGTCTTACTTGCTAACAAAAATGCCTGCATCGGTACACAAACCCTTCAAAACATCACTTTCGCACTGTGTCGCAATGGAGTGACCTACAACCCCGCAGAGCTGTTTACACAGTCTGATGTACCCAGTAGCAAGCTCATCTTCACCACTCACAGTGGTGCAGATTAGGCCATGTAAATGTGCCTTTTGATGTCCTTTCTGTACTGTGGTGACCAGAACTGGAATTGTAATTTGTATACATTTACATACTAAGTGTATGTTAATTAATATGCTAACCACTTGTAATTTTAACTACTATAACTGTTTTAAATGGAAGGTTTTAGGTTCTAAACTTTAAAACTGTCCGGTTCTGTTGGGTTCTTATTTTTTAATCTATTCTGATCGTCACTAGTATGAGGAGGTACAAATTGTCCAAAGTTTTTCCTTTGTATATTAGTGGAAAATATAATCTCTCTGAGCACAAGTCAGTGGGAGAGAGAGAAGGAGGTAGTTTTATTTTTCTGGCACCCTGTACCAGAGACTCAGGACACTGCATGTACAGTCTTGAATAAAACATATACTGTAACTAAAATAATTAATAGTATCAAAATTAAATATCAGCAAAATATTCACAGAAAGTTACTGCAGGTAAGATTGAACGAGTGAGACTACAGAATTTATAAAAGGACTCCACAGAGGGGGCACTCTGAATGTGAGTTGCAGTGAATTCAGAGCAAAGGGTAGCCATCCTAAAGACCCTGTCCCCAGATGAATTCTGCCATGATCATGGAACTTGTGTCAGTCTCTACCGACTCACAGGGAGGACCCTTTCCGGATTTCTTAAGTCATGGGACCAAGTCAGACAAGCCCTGCCCTTGGTCCTTGGGATCCAAAAGAGCAGTCTCGCTTCTCGCTCCCACATGCTCAAAGAGGCTCGACGCCACGAGTCATCGGCTCGCTGATACTTGCCCAGGTCCAGGCTGCTAGCCCCATATATGTATTTAAATTGCAATATGAATTGGCTAGTAAAACTATTTTGTATTTACTGTAGGTACATTACTCATTTCCTTGTTTGTTAGTCTACTGTTGTGTGGATTCTGTCTTATGTCGTATTTCTTCATTGAAGGGTCTCACTATGGAATGTTCATGTACCTAAAAATGTTATACCGGTTCAGTCATAGAGCTAAACTTTAATAACCCGATTAAATCAAAATAAGTAAAGAACAAAAAATAAAGTGGACGGTCTCTAATAATCCCCAAGTCAGGTACAGCTTGGACAGCATCATACAGGGCTTTGCATACCGTCTAGCCAGCACGCCTCAAAGTGGACCTAGAGAGATTACCCCTACTGTGGCGCGGTTAACTGAGCAAAGCTTGTCTCTTCTTAAGACGGTTTGTTAAGCCATCAGATTTCTTATGGACACTCAAGAGTAGGTTTACCGGAAAGAAGCTAGAAAATTACTGAGTAAATGATGCAATATTTTGAATGTGTCACCACGTACCTGCCCATGGATATCTCCAGCCTCCTCCCTATCCCAGTGAAGTTGCATTTGCACTAGTTAATTAATATGCCTTGCCCTCCCTGCCCCAGTGGTGTCAAAATCCCCACCACCCCTAACCTAGTAGTGCAGTGTCAAATAATTGATCCCCTGCCCTCCTCCCACCCCCATTCACCCTAGAAGAATTATAACGTGTACTCAGGTCCCCATAGAGGCAACTGGTACAGCCCTCCCAGCACCTCAGCCAGCCACTAATTAATGAGAGTCATGGCAAAATTATAGACACCTACTCTTCCATCCACCCTCCATTCCCCAGTACCAACCAAGAAAAGGATATCAGCCAGAAAAAGGGGCAACAGCCAGCACAAACTTTCCTCTCGCCACCATGGGCTGCTGTGCAGAATGAACAGGAGCGCATACACATACTAATTGGCTGATTAAAATGAGTGCTGTCTGTCAAGGTGGTGAGAGGAGGACCTCTGCCTGTCACCATCCCTTTTTTTGACTGGTATCCACAGCCTGTGTGTATGCTTTCCACTGACGTTGACAAGAGGTGTGTGTGTGTCCACACACATACCTCTCAATGTGTCAGCATTAAACGATAGCACTGGCCTTCAAAATTTAGAACAAATGGCCAGAATATGTAGCACTTTCTTATTTTAAAGCATAATATTCCCAAAATAGTGGGCCCTATATGCTTACTGTTAAGGAATGTTTCTGTCAAGTTAGTTCAGTGTTTTAATAGTGCATGTGTGTCCAGAAATAGTTCTAACATTATGAAGAACATCAGTAAACCTTCACAGAGCAAACAACTGTAAAGGTGGTGGGGGAGGGGCTGAAAGACTGCCGACACTGGTGGAGCCTGCTAATTACAACAATGGCTGCTTCTGTAGTCCCTAATGTGTAAGGTTGTATTCTGTTGCAGCAAAACCACAAACACAAAATAACCTTAAACTGTAGCATTGATGTTTATGGTTGCCTTGGCGCTGCTGATTTGCTATAATGCCAAGTCAATGCAGCCACTGTTGGCTGCAGTCAGCAATGAAGCCACTGCACATAATGTCTTGACCCTAGCCTAGATTAGAAATCAAGTCTCTAGAGGTGAAATGCTGATTGGTTAAATCTGGACATTCAGCACCTTGCTGGTTTTCTCATATTTAAAAAGTTTCTTTCTCAGAGGTTTGTGTTTTCTAGTTTAGAAATAACATTGCCAGAATTGTACAGCTCCATTTGTAGATCAGTCAGCATGTGATGAGACAGCCTGGTCTAGCAACTTATAAAATGATTTAAGGGATTAGGAGGTTTTAATTGGTAATTGAGGTTATTCTGCTCTTTCCATGTGACTAAGAAAGTAATGCTGTCTCTCTCTTAATCTTAGGTTTTGTGGGTGAGAACTCCCAGCCAATTCCTGAAAACAACATCGGCAACCGAATGCTTCAGAGTATGGGTTGGAGTCCTGGCATGGGACTGGGACCAGATGGGAAGGGGATATCAGAACCAATCCGAGCAATGCAGAGGCCGAAAGGAATGGGACTTGGATTTAGCTGACAAGAAAGAAATTCCTCACCCTCTGCTTATAAAACTAGAGTGATTTAGGGAATAACTGTGATTGTGAATTCTGGTGTCATCAGCAGTCATTCCACATGTAAGGGACATAAGACATTCCTGTAGGAACACACAGACCTGGAATTGGGACACCAGCACCCTAGTTAGAAGGTTTCACCACTTTGACAGGCCTGGTGTTCAGACCTCAGCCCTTTTGGTGCTAACTTGCAAGCAAAACTGGAAATACCACAGCATTCATTTGAACATACTTTGTAGTAAGTGTAATACACTGACCGGTTAGTTTATTGTTTTGGGGCTTTGTTTTTTATTTTGTTATTTAACAGACCCGTTTTACAGAACAGATGTCACAATTAGCACAAGCCACATCCTTGTAACATTGTAATCATCATAATTATAGAAATGTTATTCTAAATTTACAGAATGTTGCTTAGGAGGACTTGGTGATTACAGAGTTACAGCTCCCCAGTTCAGAGGTTGTGCATATCGACTTTGGAAAACAGTGGCAATAAAGAAGATTGCCAAGCAGTCCTTCTTTGGTGTTAGCATAACCCCCAAAATCATGTAGGTGAATCAAATAAACCCAGCCACAAAAACAGACATTCGTACTGCTTTGTGGATACTGTGTAGAGTGTCAAAGAAGATCATCAATATTTTTAAGTAGGGGAGGGGAAATTGTTTAACTAGGAAAGGCACACTAAGCGGGGGCTTGTTTCCAGGTATGACCTGGGAGCACAAGGAAGGTAAGTTACTTGCTCAGGGTTACACACAGTATGCAAGCAGGGGTTGATGGGGTTGAACCCAGGTTTTCAACTCAGTGCCCTTAACCATTATGCTATACTACCTCCACACAAGTAGAGGTGCTTAGCGCTGTCATGTTTTGTTTGTTCAGTCTTCTGTTTATCTGTCCTGATACCAACAGTTAGGCAGGAAGATAGACTAAATGTATTGTTCTAATTTGGGCTCAGACTAACGCCAAACTACTTTTGAGTACCAAATAAGGAGGCAGGTGGTAATTCATTGAGAAATATACAGCATCCCTATTGTTAGGTGGTAGAGAACACTCTTTGAAAGCGATAGGCCCTTTATTTTACTGAGTGTGTCTTAAATTTCCCAGAAATGTATACATAATAATTTACAAGTTTAGCACATGGCTTATCATCTCAGAACCCTCTGAAAAAAGACCTTCCTGTACAAACATCATGTCTTTTGTTCTAATGTTTTATCTGTACTTGATAGGGTCTCAGAGATGCTGAATACCACCTTATGGTTCAGATGCACATGCCCAATAGTTAAGCTGGCCATCACAATGATCTACTGGTGACTGTGTCCATTTACACCGAGGGGACATATGTCTTTAACAACAGGAAAGTGGACGTATGTTGTCACACCAGTTGCATTGTCTGCATCTGTGTGATGCCCCTGAATCCAGTTGGCTGACAGGGGCCAAGCACAGTCCCTAATGGATCTAGGATGCCACTGAGATGGGTCCACGATACCTGCTGGTGCATAGTGGCCCCTGTTGTTAAGGTGGAGGAGTCATGAGTAGCTGCCTTGCCTGGTTCCTTTCAGACATGCACTGGAGCGGGCCAGGGTGCAGTGGAGTGCCTCGAGTTAGTGCACAACAAAAGGGATTAACTGCCATTGAAATTGCCTTGTTTCCTGCAGTTACTCTGCTGCAGAATTGCATTGCATCCTGCCGGCTCCACTGTGTAGTAGGATATTGGTGTGGCTAGACTGTATTGACCTCTTAAGCCAACATAGCACTCATGGTTCTCAACATCAAACCTTGCCTGCTCAGGGGAAGTCTTGGTATAGGGGTGAGTCAGATAAGTATATGGGTGCTAGACAGTGGCCTTCGCATCGCAAGAGCCCTGTACCAAGGGAACTGTAGAGAATGGGACCCGGGGAGAAATGGGACATAATCTGAACTAACAGAACAGAAGAAAAATAAAATTGTCTGGCTTATTCAGTGTTAAGAAGTTAAGTGTATACTCTGTCCCACTGTTGACAAAACAGCTTGCTTGCCTTGTTTTAAAGAAGCATATGTATTCAAACAGAGACATTGAAGGAAGTTTTATTCACCAGTGTATGTGGCTAAACTGAAATGACTTCCTTAAGACAGATCATCTCACAGTAGAATTACAGTTGCTGTTTGAAATCTGTGCTCTTTTTTTGTACAGTCTTCCTACTTTCAGAACTGTTTCAAGTTAGATGCTATTTTTCTAAAGACCCACACTATGTGAAGGGATGGTCGAAATGTAAATGATGGTATTAATGGTGCTGCAGGACAGACTGGATGAGGAGCAGGTCCTTTACTGCTGGCAACTTCAATGTTTCTGTTTTTGTTTTTAATATGTTGTGTTGTGATTTGCATGGGGTTCAAATTTTGTTTGAACACAGTCTGTAATTCTTGTGAAATGTGGTTGCCTGGTCTTTTTCAGTGTGCTTTTAAAGCTGAGTGGAGTTTTTGCCAGTACATTCTTAAAGCAGGACCACATTGTGAAATTTGGAAATGAGTACTCATCTACATAATTCAGTTTACAAGTCATTCTCTTAATATACTATTTTAAAGTAATCTGTGATTTAAAAAAGTGTTGCTTCATTTTAACCCAGTACTTCTGTGTTTAGGCAGTCCGTTATCAGTAATATCTGCAAAAAAATTGACTTTCATTTTAAAAATCTCAATTGTTATGACTTGGAAAATGTGCCAGTTTGTGTGGATATAGGAATGCTTCTAATGGTAAAAGGGACAAAAGAACAATAAATGCAACTCTGATACCCTTACTTATCTAGTAGTCTTTTAATTACTTTTTGTTTCCCATTACCCCTCCCCCGTCCTCATGTGGCTTAGTAGCATGGCGTTTGAGAATGGAAGGACTTTGACTCTGTGTTGTTCACCCATCCTGCCATATGGCAGTGACTTGTCTGTATCCAGTTTGAGTATAAGCACACATCCAAGCCGGAATGTTACCCTATACTCATGCAGTGTAACCTTCAATGCCATTCTCTCGTAGAAATCTGTCTAGCCAAGGCCTGCCCATTGGCAGGCAGTAGCAATACCACTCATGACACCAGCTGACCCAGGTTAAAGGGCAAGCCTGGGTCATCAGACTCAAGCCAGGGAGCAGAGGATCGAGCATCCCAGCAGATGCTTTCTTCCCCAAGGAGAGAAGGCAGTCATTTCTGATGCTATACTGCCACCTGGGTTAAAACAGGTATATCAATGCATCTGGAGTGGCTTTAGCTTGAGAGGACCACCAACGAGAACCATTCTGTATATGTATGCATGAGCTTGTGCTCATTGCATGTAAGTGACAGGGGACCAAAAGTAGTGGTAAATCCCTGGTCCTGAAGGATGGAGAGTTGGCCTTCTGCAGGCCTCACACCAGCGATGAGGCCCTCCTCTGAATTTGGATCTGTTCTCGACAGGTAGCAGGGGACCATGCCGCCACTGCCACAGGAGGTAAGCTGTGGAGAAGATGGAGTTGAGGTAAGTCCCTGGGTAGCTGTGAGACAGGGTTGGGGACCAACTCAGAAGGTGGCAGGAATGACAGGTCAGGAGCAGAAATAGATTAACAACAACTAAAAGGAAATCTGTGCAATCCTGGTTTGAAAGCCTGAACAGTGCTGGTTTCCACTTCCTTTCTGGTGGGATATTCTACATGTTAATCACCCTATATGTGAAATAATGCTATCTTTTTCCAGGATATCTCTTTCATCAGGCCAAACCTATGGAACTTGTGAGCTGTTGGGTGCTAGGATCACATGGAAACTTTTGCAAGCGGTCAGCCACAGCTACCCATGACGACATCAGACTTCAGCTCATACCTAAATGTGGGTGGCCCTCCTCTCCTCAGTTCTTTTCCTGAGATTGATCAGACTCATCAGGCCACTATAGGAAACACTGCTATAATAACCACCATTTTTACTTTCTCTTGTATAAAGTAATCACTTTTACAATGATTTTGATGAGCTGTTTGTCGTCACAGGAGCCATTGAAATTGTTCGGTACTGTGAGTGTGGAGACGAGAGCTACACTGGCAACTCCCACGATGTCTGTGTCTGCTACTTAGGCCAAGACCACAACGTGAAAGCCTATGAAATCTGTCACAGTTTCAATTCCACAACTAGGCAATGCCGTGAATGGGGCTCTGAGAAGCATCTCCTAAGCAAGTAGTAGCCAGAACAGAAGAAGGAGCTCCAGCAGAAGGGTCAGCTGCGCTGACCCAGTCAACCAAATTAAGGTTGTCTAAATCCTGGGACAAAGCCTCAGGGAGTCACAAACACGGAGATAAGGACAAGGAAAGAACCTTACTAGTGCATTCCAGGTCACCACTTCGCTCCATAAGTATGACTTTCTCAGTGCCGCCATCTCCTCCAGCGGTGGCGCCACTCGACCCCCACACCCCACCATCATCATGACACCAAGGTCAGGGCTTGGTGCAGGCACTACCAGGCCTAGTATAGCTGGTACATCACCGTCGACCATCGGGATGCATCTTCCCCATCGCCTCCTCCTGTAGCACCTATCGATCCTGCAGTTGCCGATGCTCAGGCAATTCTGTTATCATTTTCAGACATGATAAGATGCCTGTTACCTTCCCTTCCAGTTTCAGGTGGCCCATTGATGGGGCCTTTCAGTAACTCCCCATCGATGCCACAAGGTACAGCCTTACCACAGCCACGACCTAGAATGCTGCAGACGCCACCAGCATGCCCTTTCCTATCAACCCACTCCTACGATGAGTACAAATACAATCCTGATTTAATGCAGAATGAGGAGGATGAGGTTGAGGACTATGCTGAAGGCCACTAAGACTGTGGCACTGGCTCCGCTGTCTCAGTCTGCAGTGAGGACTCTGTGGTAAACACACCACATTCCCTTCCAGAGCATACCACTTTCCTCACCATGATGCAGCTGTTGCAAGCTGTGATGGGTTTTGATCTGGAGGAACAGGGCACTACTAAAAGAATTTGCCCATGATAGGTCTAGGGCACCTAAGCACCTTATTTCCCTCCCTCCTGATAAAGAGTCAAGGAGGCTGGATGTGTTGGGCAAAAGGACATATGCTCCATATCATTGGGTCTTTGTACTGCGTGTTACCAAGCCCACATGATGAAGTATCAGAACATGTCTGGTGGAAAGCCAAAGCAGCTGTAGAGGCCTTGCCTGAAGGTACCTCAAACAGGAGCTCTTAAAAGTCTTTCTGTTGGGCTGATGGGCAAGCACTTGCTTCCCATGACCTATGATGTTTCAGATCCTTCTGCCAGGGCTGCAGTCTCAGGCATCTGTCTCAGGAGGTACTCTTGGCTTAGAGTGGCAAGCTTTGCTAATGATGTGCAATGGTCCATTCTTAATTCCCATTTTGAGGGCAGAAGTTGTTTGACCCTCAGGTTCAAGAGACTCTGACGGCTCTGCAGGCCTCAGGTAGAACTGTAGTCTGTTCATTCTCTCTACTACACCTATCCCAAGGGCAGGAGGAGGGTCCTTTTATCCAGCTAGTGTCAGACAGCACCCAGCCACCAGGCAGTGGAGCAGTGGCAAGGGCAGACGCCTTGCCAGTCCCAGGTACCCATTCAGAAGCCCCTAGAGGTAGTGGAGCCAGGAGCTGCCCCACTGGCTCTGCCTAACTTGTTATACACCCCAACCACCTTTACTTTCAGAGATGGTTGTACAGGGTCGCTTCTCTCCACTTGACCCAGTGGAAGGACATGACTACAAATGCATGGATTCTAGAGACCATAAAAAGGTAATGCTCTGGAACTTCTAGACAATCCTCTAGATCATCCCCACTAGTCACCACCTATCCTCCAGGGTATCTTTCCCTTTGGCTGGAGGAGGTGCAGAGTGTGCCTCAGAAGCAAGCCATGGGGTCCATACCCTAGAGCAAAAGGACACAGGTTTTACCAGAGAACTTCCTTGTCCCAAAGTGGACATGGGACTTAAGGCCTATTCTGGATCGTGAGATCTCCGCTTCTTTATAGAATACAGCAAATTCAGAATGGTCACTTTGCTGGGTCTCCTTCCTGTATTGCAAACATGGGATTGGATATGTTCCTGCAGTATAAAGGATGCATACTCCATATCAAAGTCTGGAAACTTTAAAGAAAATACATGAGGTTTCTGTTTCAAGGGAACATTGCCAATTCAGAGTGTTGCCCTTTGGCTTGTGTTCTGTGACTTGGATCTTTACCAAATGCTTATAGTGGTAGCAGCAGTCCTTCTGAGGAAGGCCTGTATGTTTTCAATGCACTCAGATGATTCGATCTTGAAAGCCCACTCTAGGGACCAGTTGTTGCTGGCTTTTGCTCAAGCCAGACTGCTGTTCAGTGCTCTGGGGTGACATTCAACATTCCAAAATAAGTATGAACACCCTGCCAGTGACTGCAATACCTAGGGGAAGTTCTGGATACAGCCCAGAGCTCAACTTTTCTGGCATTGGACAGGGCTGATCACCTGATTGCACAAGCACAGTTAGTGCATGACAGCCATTATGTCTCAACAAGGACATTCCTACACCATCTGGGCCTAATGGCAGCAGTCATTGTCACAGTGCCACTGGCCAGACTCTACATGTGGATACCCCAGTGGATCCTGAGAGTCTTGTGGGATCAACTCACAGACTAATAGAACAGATGGTTCTAGTAATATTCCTGTTCGCAAAGTGCTCAAGTGGTGGATGGAACCCAGCAACTTGCTCAATGGGGTTTTGTTCCTCATTCTTCCACCCCTCTTCAGATCCTCACCATGGTTGCTTTGTGGATAGGTTGGGGAGTACACTTAGGTCCTTACCTATATACAGGGCAAGTGGACTCCATTGGAGAGCACCTTCCACATCAGTATTTTGAATGCGGCTGTTCTGTACGGACTCCAAGCCTTCCAGAACCACTTGTCCCCAGGTCCTCTGTTAATCCAGACAGACAGCATCAGTGTGGTGCACTACATCAACAATAAGGGGGGTCATTCCCATTAGCTGTGCAGGGAAGCAATGCGAGTTTGGTATTGGCTCTGGAACACGGTTTCAACTGTCAGGAGTACATGATCTTCCAAAAATTCTCCCCACCATTCATCACTGGTGGGTCTTAGGATGGAGGCACTAGGACCCGTGGGAGTGTATGCCTTTAAAAGCCTTGGAGAAAGGGGCCAATATCAGAGATGGCGCCGACCACAAAGGCAGACATATGAGGCACTTGTGAACTGGCCGTAACCGACACTGGCCCCCTGCCTCCTCAGGTCTGTTCTTGCTGCCATTGAAAAGGTACTGTGTAGGAGCATTCTACCATTTTCTACTCCGTCACAGCCTTCAGTTGTGATTGTTGCCTCTTGCTCAATTCCATATTGTTTCTCCGACCTCTCGTCGCTGCCTTTTCCTCTGTCTTTCCCTTTGTACGGTACCGAGCTCTATTTTGCTTATTTTTATTATTTTCCATGAGTCGATCATGCCTAGTTCCCAGGGGCCAAAGAAAAGAAGAAAACCGGCAAGAAAACAGATTCTACTCCTGCATCGGTGCCCGTGGGAGAAATATATCCGTTCAGGACTGCCATGATCTCTGCTGGACCTGCTCCATGAAAGGGTCCATCATCTCAGGAATACCCGGTCACAATGGTCTCTTCTTTATTTTCGCTCCCTCCTGTTTGTCTATGTCCAAGTCTGTTGCAACAGCATTGTTTGTGTTCTGACCTGTTTGTTAGCTGCTATTTCTACTTTTCTCTCAGCTTGGCCACCCACCTTTTCCTTTCTTCTTGTGACCCTGAATGCTCCGGTGTTTTTGTCTTGAACCCCCCATGTTTAAAGGATAAAGCTGAAGAAAACACTTTGCAGGAATGTAAAATATTACTGATGTTAACTACTACTAGAAATATAAAGAAATAGTATCCCAGTTTGATGCACAGCACGTCGCTGGGTCTGACGGCTACATTATGCTGTTTTCAAGCATTGTTGTTTAGCACTATACAGCCCGTAGCCTTTGCGCAACTGGAAAGAAGTTAACTCCCCTGAGAATCTCTGCTCAGGACAGGTCAGGTAGAGTTAAAAGATTTATTTCCTGTGGTATGTTCTGGTGAGAAGCTGCCCCAGAGAAGAAAAGGGTTTAACTTCCTCGGTGCAGCTTCGATCTGGATTCCCCTACTTTCCTCTGCAGCAGTGTGCACGTCAGCAGAGGCTGTCTATTCACTGATACACTTCTGGCAGTACAGCTAGCTGTTTATCTGCTATTAGAAACCCAGAAGAAACACTAAAGGAAACCAAATCTTTGAATAGTGAAATTACACTCACAGTTGTTCGGTACTGTTGTTTTTCTGTTGTTTAAATGCTGCAGCCAGTATATAATTTTCTTGTTCTCCTCTTGACTGTCCATCTGTGAGCTACCACCTCAGAAGCCCCGTTGCTATAGAGCTAGCTGGCCTCTCCTTTGCTGTTCTTGTGCTTGGGAACTTCTGAGGGTGGAGCTACAGATGAATCTCAGTGCTAACTCTGGATCCAGACACTTTTATTATTAAATAAACATGGCATCTGCATTGCAGTAATGATTAGATACTGTCAGGTTATTGTGACATTAATTTTGTTTCCTCTAAACAATATTTGATCTTCAGGTTTGCTGATGGGTGGAGTTTAACTCATCACATGACTGTCTCATGCTATTTATCGGAGCATATTGCTAGTCTTGTCAGAGTGGAGGAGGGTGTTGGAGTTTCAAGACCCTGGACAGTCCTAGCATTTACTAGGCTGGTTTCGATTAATGCTGGATGCTGAAGATTTGTTTTCTTTATGGATTCTCTTTTATTTTGGCATTCAAGTTCACTTAATTTTGTTTCTGCTTAAGTAAATTTTTTCTGCATTATTGCCAACACTGCTTCGTTGTCCATCTGTTCTCCCATAAGCCTTTCACATATGGTGGCAGTGGTGTGATAAGGTTGGAGCAGTTGTTTCGACTGGAGGGTCTGGATCAAGACCCCAGGTGGACAGCATATGCAGCAGGACAAGGTGGACCCATCCAGAGTTCCAGGTGTGGCAGCCAGATCTATGCCTGAGAATTTTCGTCTGCCACTGGTTTCAGGATGTTATACGAGGTCCCTGCACCCTAATTGGTACCCCAGAGGTACACTGTAGACAGCTTGCTTAGGCATATGTTATACTAACATATAGGGCTAAGGGCATCTACCGCGACAAGAGTAGATGTCAGGATATGTATGCACATTTTGCTACACTTTACTTTCCAATATACACATGTATTTCTTGCTTACAAGATGTTAGGTCATTGTGTACTTGAATTGATTATGATTTATGAGTCGGCATTCCCATCTTCTGATGATTTATATTATTACACGTATGTACAAACTGCACCTCTTTGTTTCTACAAAGTGATGACTACTTCAAAATTGTATAATGTTATCTTGGACTGAGGAGCCACCTCTAATTTAGTCAATAGGTCTCATCTCTGTAACTGGAAATGTTTCTATCTTATAGTAACCATGGTAATTATCATAGGTATATAATGTAATACATTACATCTTATACCTTGAGACCCCAGGAGACACGGAGATTCCTCAAGTATAGGGAACACTTAGCATTGGCTCCCAGTTCCTGTTGGTAAGAACTGCTTAGGGCAACTGTGATTATCCTTTTGGTAGTAATAAACAAGCTTTATTACTCTTATGCAACATGTCTGTGATTCCTTACATTCCCTTTATTGGCAAGAACCTGAGAGTGAGGTTTAGACCTCCTGACAAATGGCGTATCATGGCAGGCAATATTTGGTGTTTACAGGGTTTCACTTGTTGCTTACAACTTTTCCCTTCAGCAACTGGGACTATAGGTGTGCATTTCCGTATCACCTTTCCTCGCTTTTAAACCACTTTGTAATAACTTGCAGAGTTTGGCTGCTTACTGGGTGTGGTCGATGCTGACTCAACTCACCCTACAGCAATTTTGAATTGCAAGTTTACAAGTGCACAGTAGCCCGATCAGGGATAAGTGCACCTGTTGTGGATCAACAGCACGGTGCCTTTTCACAGTTTGATTTTTCATTCCCTCCCACACAATGGCCACAGTATCAAATATCTGCACAGACTTGAGACTCGATGTCTCAAACTTCTTGCCTCCCATGGAGGATGGGCTGACTTCACGCCGGGACGCAAGTCAATCCAGAAACCCTGTATTGAGATTTCAACTCGGTACCAGAGACGAGACAATCAGCCAGACAGCGAGAAGCTAAGGTCTAGTTAGTAGTGCTGTCTGTGCTCTAGAAGCCTCCTAAGCAAGGTTTTGATCCCTTGAACTGCAAATCTCATCTCTTAAGCAGGAGATGGGGTTGCAGGAAACTGAATGTGTGAGAAGAGAACAGGATTTGGAGTCAGAACTCCAAACTCTGAGAAATGAAAAGGATTCCTTTGCATCATTCTGCTCAGGTAGGCAGCAGGACCTTTGTATGTTGAAGCAGGAGTGTGAAAGTTCAGACAGGACAAGGGGTGGCTTTGCAAATGAATGACTTGTTAAGTAGAATGATGGAACAGATGCATGAGAAGTTGGGAGAGTTACAGGATGAGATAAACCAGGTCCGTAATGAATTAGAAATAGCTACTAGTGACAATTCTGGAATTGAGCGCGTGTATAGAGTGTTACAGAAGCAGATGCAGGATGAGATGGATTTGAATGTTGCAAAGTGAGTCATGATGCATGTGAATACAAAATTGGTGAAACTGTGCCATCAGCGAGAGGTGCTGGCTGGTCACATCAGCGATGTGAGGCGTATCCCCACCTTTGTCGACGCCATCTGGTGGGGAGGAGTCAGATGATGACATTTCTCAGTACAACGCCCAGTCACACCCCTACTATGGCCCAGACACCCTTCCGCCATCCACATCATGGCAGACCACTGTCACATGACACCCATACCTTACGCCATCGACGCATGATGCATACCATGGGCGTGCCAACATCGAAACCATGTGATCGGGGAGCAAGCCTAGTCCTAGTCCCAATGGCATCACTGATTGCCATTATTTCTGTGGACGATAAGGAAGAGATAGAGAAATGATTGATGCCGCTTTAGGCAATGTGACCCTACCCGACAGAAGTAAGCAGACACTCCGAATGCAGATCAGATAGATGCTGCAGGAGGCGCTGACTGGATGGAATGGTCCACACTGTGGCAGAAGCCACAGCCCAGGCAGCCCTAGATGGCACCCGAGGTAACCTTCCTCCACTTAATTGTCTCAGTAATCCCCTACAAATGGCCTACTCTGTTCAGCAAATAGCTGACAGCATTGGTCGGATGAGCCCGCCTGACAACCTCAGTTGCCACTTGAAAAAGGTGTGTGCTAAATGTGAAATGCTTAGTCTCGCTGCAGACTACCATTGATCCTGGACTGTGGGCAAACTCCCTAATGCCGCCTGCCAGGACGGCCACGCCACCTTTGACAAAATAGCAGCTGAGCTCATTTCTGCACACAGCCCAGGTATAGTAGGAGTGATGCTCGCATACCCTGTAAACAGAATGCGAAAGAAAGTCCAGTGACTTTCCACCAGAGGCTCTGGATGGCCTACTGAGCAGGGGAAGCATCTTGCAGGAGAAGCAGCAGATGTGGACCTCATTGAGTACAAGACTCTGTTCCTCAGGAGCATGATCCCTGCAGTAAGAGAAAAGGTAGAGCCAACCACCTATCCCACCATGGAGAGGTTTGCCGATATTCTTCAGAAAACAGTGTGTGTTAATCAACTCTACATCCATGATTCAGGTTCCGTAACAAGAAAGTAGCTGCCGTAGAAGCCATCACAGAGGCCACGACGCACTACACGTAAAGGGCAGGCCCAAGAGAAACAGCCCCTCCCCACAGATAACTAACACCCCAGCAAGCCCAGCAATAACAACAATCCTGGGGTGGGAACTGGAACTACCGCAAAACAAAAACACCATAAAGAATAATAAGGGTAAACAACAAAGATCAGGCCCTTCAAATATGGAAATAGCCGACTAAACCGGAAGTTCGAACCTTTCGGCAGGTACACTCAGTAACGGATGCCATTCCTGTTCGTGCCTCTTGCAGCCATACAACCGGGAGAGCAGGCCTCAACAGGCCACGGAGACACTGGAAGTCCGAACCAGAAGTTGCTCCCTATATATCGTCAGTGCAGCATGGAGAGGTGATTCAAAGGAACCAGGCCCAAACTCTCTTTCAGGAGCTCCCCATGCTTCCACTGGTACAGATTGACAATTACAGGCCCCAGTCCATATTGTAAACAAGCTGCTGTCTTGGACACAAACGGAAGGCCCTGCATTGAGGCAGAGGTCGGGGGCCGCTCACTGACAGTACTACTTGATACAGGCGCCGGCTGTGTCTGTATTACAGGATGACCACCTGACATCCTCTTGGTCCACCGATGGAGGACCAATATGTCTGGTGTAGACAGAACTAGGTTGACGGCATACCATTCGCTGCCACTACCTGTGACACTGGGACACCTGAAGACCTATTATACCTTTCAGCTGATGGTACTGCATGATCACCAAGTATAATCGGAATTGATTCTCGCACCACACAGCTGTGTGGTAGACCTAGCCAACATGTTACTGATACAAATTCAAGGACAATATTACACCATCATGATCCCTGACTCACATGTGGTTGCAACAATATTCATGAATGACAAAGAGTATGACGTCATAGATTTGTTCAAGAACCATGAGCTTTTCCAAAGCTCCTTCCCATTCTACAAAGAGATCTGGAGGCATTTGCCACCAACAAGCAATGACTGTGGCAGGATGCATACTGTCATTGAAGTGACAGGCCCAGCAAATGAGAGGCAATGGCATACCTTTTCCACCTGAGGCCTTGCTTTCTCTTAGGGAAACAATGTAATCACTCCTCAAGCAAGGTGTAATCAAAACATGTGTTTCACTGCAAACTCCCCAGTGTGGCCTGTGAAAAAACACAGGTACCTGGAGACTTACTATTGACTACAGGAGACTAAAACCAGGTCACCCCAGTTGTGCCTCAACTGTGGCATCAGCGCCAGACGCATATGACTACTGACCCTGACCAACAATGGTTTAGTACTCTGGGCATCTCCATGGTTTCCAGTCATTGCTATTGGCCCCAAGAGTCAATATAAGTTAGCCTTCACCTTCAAGGGCAGGCAGTACGTGGACCTGCTTACCACTGGGGTTTCAAACAGCCCCTCCTGTTCCATTTGCACATGATGGACACCTCTCAGGGTTTCTGTACTCCCCTGTGTCTCTTGCAGTATGTGGACGACCTGTTGTTGGCACAGCCACACAGGAACAACACCTGGATCTCTTGGATGAACTCCTGACCCTCATCCAGAGGGCAGGCCTCAAATGTAACCCTGCAAAAGCACAACTGTGTCAGAAAGAGGTACTCTTCTGGGTCTGAGGATAACAGACCAAGGCCAAGCCCTACCTGGAAGAAGATACAAGATTGCAAGATTTGACACTGTCCACCAGCTGCTACTCTTGGAAGGTTTCTAGGTATGGTAAATTATTCCAGAGAATTTATTTGTGATTTTGCTCAGAAGGCTGCCCTCTGTATGAACTACTGAAGAAGGACATTTACTGGAATTGGGGTCCCATTCATACCCAAGCTGTGATGTCACTAAAGCAGGCCTTGGCCTCAGCCCCAGCTTTGGTCAACCCCAATCCAGCCCTGCCATTCCATCTGAATGTGCCACCTCTGACATTGCAATGTCTGCCGTGTTGGCCCAAAGGTCCATGGCACCCTGAGACCCATTGCATATGCATCACAGCTCTTGACCCCAGTGGAACTGAAGTACAGCCTTTGTGAAAGGAACCTCTGGCCACCTGCTGGGCGGTTAAGCACTTTCTGTATATCTTTGGGTACTTCCTGATTATTAATACAAACCCAACTACCTTTTGCTATCCGACAGAGTAAGGATGGGTCAGTCTCCAGTACCAGACTGACACAATGGTCCCTTCTCCAGAATAGAGACGCTACGTCCACTCAACCAATGCCATCATGCTGGCGCATGGTCTCCTTTGCCAGGGAGCACCCCATGACTGTACACTGCAGCCACCTGATCTACCAGATCCAGGTCCTTTCCTTCCTGCTACAACACGCTCATTGTGTCGTGGCTTTACAGATGGTTCAGCTTCCTACTACCAGGGAGAACAGATAGCAGGAATGGGCATATTAGTTATTTACCCTTATGGTAATACTGTCAAAATTTCTAAGCGCTGCAGTGTGGCATCATCACAGTATGCTGAGATGGCAGCGTGGCTCGTGCCCTCAGGTTCATCCAGCATGGAACCAAGGATACCATCATTTTCACAGGCTCTAATTGGGTGCGTTGTTCCTTACAGAATTCCTTCCTTTCTGGCAGAACTCCTTACGCCCTGATGGCAGCCCAGTGAAACACAAGGAACTAGTAATATAGATTCATTCACTGGCATAAAAGTTCATACAAACTCTAGGTACACAAAGTTAAGGCCCACCCATACACGATCCCTATCATGCCTTCAGTGACACTGCTGACACTTTGCAAAGGAAGGGGTCCGAGGGGCACCTGGATGATGGATCATCCAGAGGCCAGAGCGGCCATACACATTGCAGCAGTCAGGAAGAAACCTACACCCTTTTCCCCTTGGACCTGGCAGAGGCTCAGCATGCTGACTCTGAACTCAAAAATGTGTGTTCAGATTCCTTGACAAAGGTACTGAGACAAATCTACCTACCCACAACCTCTACCAAAGGCATGAATGTAAGTTACACCTGTCCCTGATGACACCCCCACCAAGTTGTGGGTGGTTCCCCGTCATCTTAGGGCTCGAATTTCTGCACCAAGTGCATGACACCCCACTGATGGACACCAGGGAGTGGAAACACACTCCAAAGGCTTAGACCACCGCCTGGTGGCCTGGTGTCACCAGGGATGTAAACAGTACATAGACAACTGCCTTGCTTGTGCACAAAATAACCCCATCCCTACCAAACGAAATGCCAAACTGCTACCACAAAATAATTCAGGCCCTTGACATGTCATACAGATCAATTTTATTGGTCCCTTGACCAATACCAGCAGAAACAACAAGTATGTCCTTGTGGTCACTAATCTTTTCTAAGGGGTTGAAGCTTTCCCCACTAAGATATGCACTGCTAAAACCACTGCCAAAATCCTGGTGGAACAGATTTTCTATGTGGGCCTACCTCAAGGTAGACTCGGACAAAGGAACCATTTTTACAGGTGAGTTGATGAAAGAAGCACTTGAACTCCTTGAGTTCATCAGAAGTTCCACATACCTATCCACAATCCTCAGGTCAAGTAGAGAGAGCCAACAGACAAATTAAGTAAATGCTTTCCAAATTTATTGAGGACAGTCCCAAGGATTGGGATTTCCTACTGCTGTTACTCCTTATGGCAATCAGGGGCACACCTCAGTCACCACCCAGCTGACACCCTTCGAGGTGATGACTGGTAGGAATATGAGATTACCTGAACACCTGTTGTTTGACCTACAATCCCACTACAAACCGCGTGTTTGTAGACCAATATGTGGAAAAACTTAGGCAAGATCTCATGCATACTCATTTGTATGTTGCTAACTGCATGGCAAGGCCCAGCAACAGTCCAAAATCCAGTTTGACAAACACGCACAAGAGGTGGATTGGCATGTTGGGGATCAGGTAATGGTTCTCAGATTTGCACATCCACACATTCTTTCTCCAATAAGTGGAAGGCCCATACCCCATTGTCAACAAGTTTAGTCCAGCAGTCCATCAGGTTAGACTTATGCAAACAACAAATTGACTGACAAATGGTTACATGCAAACCAGCTGAAACTGTATAAAGGAGTATAATACTTTTCCTCACCCCACTGGAAGGAACAGTACTAATTTACTAATGTTTGATTTTCCTTTTCAGATTCTGACAAAATGGCCATCGTGTTCCATTTTCTCCTCATCTCAGGAGTTATCCCTGCATCCAAGGCACAGTAAAGCACCTCCTTCTCACCTTGATCCACCTGCAACTACTCCCAGAGGGAGTCTCCATCAATATTACCGACAATTTGATTACTGTCCAGGAAGGTTCAGGTGCCTACCTCACTGCTTCGGTTGTTGCTCCTGATAAATCTACCTCAAATTTAGTGGCAAACCACGTCTCAAGGACAAATACTCCCTATGGCCAAGCTCTCCAAGGGACTTTCCATGGCTGGCCCAATGCAAATTATCCCTAAATGGTTCTTTGTCCTTGCTTCAGACTTCTCTTAGACATTCTGGTTTGTACAATATTACTGCCTTAATTGATCCTAATTCCTTGGCAAAGATTCTGCCAGAAATTTTGTGTTGTACACAACATGGCCTCAGCTGCCATGTATTTATCTCAGTTACCCCTACTGACAAACAGCTTTTGGAATGTCCAAAACACACCCTTTGTCCTCGTAGTGGTCTCACAGCCACTGCTTTTACCTGGTACACTCATTAACAACTTACAATTTATGCATATACCTGTTTTGTTTAACTTGACTTACTGGAATATGAAAGAATTTGGTATGTGTCCTACTACTGATACTTCATTGTTTTATAGTAGTTTATTACTTAGTAGTTTAGCAGCTTTTCAGATTCGCAACCAAGACCCTATTGCTGTGTACAGACCACTGAGGATAGTGGCAATTTTAGAAGAAAACCTCATTCTGATAATCAGTCATAACGCAATACATGTGACACTTCTGATGTCACTGGTGTTTTGGTACAGCAATGTCCATCTGGAATAAAGCCGACATTGCTGCAATCAAATCACATCCACAGAAATTCCAGACCGGCTTGGTAAATATTATACCCCCATTACTGCATGGTGTGGATGGCCTTAGGAAGAAAGATACTGTATACAGTATGCACGATATTCTAAGGCATTTTTCAGATTATAAAGATAAGATTAACGACTTATTGCACAGAACAATAAAGAAGCAGATAAGCAATACATTGCCCATGAGATATTGTGCTCAGCCTAGGGCTCTTATATTATCAGTACCATCAATAATATTTTCCGTGATCTAGAATCCAGAAGAATCCCTGATATTTATTTATTTAGTTTTGTTGACCGGTAAGTGCACTAGACAAATCCTGTCTATTTTCAGGCATGACCGGGGGGGATACAGGTGAATGCCAACTGGCCTTGAACCAGATTAAGCTGTTGGTGGTATTTTTAGTGAATGAGGGAAATTTGGCCAGGACACCGGGAAAATTCCCTACTCTTTTTCAGTGAGTACCATGGGATCTTTAACATCCACCTGAACTACCACCAATCCAGGCAGATGGGACCTCGGTTTAGCATCTCATCCGAAAGACATGATAGACATATCTCTAAATGGTATTGTCCTCAGTGTAAATCCTCTGTGTTGCCATGTGTATGCTACAGACTTTAACTGTTCATATTTCTACTGCTAGGAATTTGGGTTTTGTGACCAGGCACCCTAATACCGGTACATGTTTTACTTCCAAGAAATGTTCCATTAAGGATACTATGTTTGTCTCTTTCACTGTCTGTTTACCACGCTTTGATCCCACTATAGCTCTGTTTGATAAACTTGCATCTGTACATTACATTGGGCTCTTGATGAAGACATCTACAGAGAACGCTTGTAGTTCACCTCCTCTTCTGGGCGCATGGGTCATGCCGCTACCGGACTGCTGTGCGTAAGAAAGGGTATACTTATTTGTGTGGATGTGACGATTTGATGTTATTAAACCTGTATGTGGTTATTCCTCAGACAGTATCGATTGATCCTTTCCATGGAAGATGACATCGCCACTAATGGCACAGAATACCAGGACTCAACATCTGCTATAGACGATTCCAAGTTATACCTTCTTATTGGGAGGAGGTTCACCGCCTGTCTACATGGATTTCAAACAGACTTATACTTGCCCAGTACAGCTGCAAAATGGAGACTGCCTACAGTGAAAATGCAATATAATTCAGACGGTGAATACTGTGTTGTCACTAATTTTAGGTCATACATCTATGGTCTACGGACATGTTTTATTGATAGTTTTAACTTTGCTTTGTTCCCTACTAGAAGACAGTTAATGAGCACACAGTTGTTACCCCAGTTCCCATTATGGACGCTGACATCATTGATGGCAACCCTGATTATCTGCTTACTCTTTCTGAGTATTTACCTTATTTTAATGTACATATTGATCCTCTCACTTTGACATTAAAATCACTTTTAGAAAGAAAAGATACCACCTTATCCCATCAGCAATAATATTTCCAAAGCTAATGACACTGTTCTGCGCTCTTATTAATGGATGGTGCTATGAATAGTGCACTTACTAACACTTGGTTAGAGATTACCTTTAGAGGTTTTGTTATTATACAAGCATTTCTGATATTTTTCTTATCATTATGCTTTGCTGCAACACCATGAGCAGCTGGAGTTCCTTTACAAGGCTCGCGATTGGATCTGTAAACAACCCCTGCTCCTTATCCACTTCTTTATTTTGCTGTAAGGCTCTTCTGAGGCAACAAGGGGAATGTTACACAAATGTCCCTGCACCCTAATTAGTACCCCTAGAGGTACACCGAGACAGCTAGCATTTAGGCATATGCTATACTAACATATAGGGCTAAGGGCATCTACTGTATAAGAGTAGATGTCAGGATATGTATGCACATTATTGCTACACACTTTACTTTCCAATATACACATGTATTTTTGCTTACAAGATGTTAGGACACCTTTGTCCTTGTAATGATTATGATGTATAAGTTGGCATTGCCATCTTCTGATGATTTGTATTACTACATGGCTATGTACAAACGGTACCTCTTTGTTTCTACAAAGTGATGACTACTACAAAATTGTATAATGTTATCTTGGACTGAGGAGCCACTCTACTTTAGCCAATAGGGCACATCTCTGTAACTAGAAATGTTTCTGTCTTACAGCAACCATGGTAATTATCATAGATATATAATGTAAGACATTACATCTTATTCCTCAAGGTATAGGAGCGCATAGCAATGGCTTCCAGTTCCTATCGGTAAAAACTGCTTAGGGCAACTGTGATTATCCTTTTAGTAGTAATAAACAAGCTTTATTACTCTTATGCAACTTGTTCAGGATTCCTTGCATTCCCATTATTGCCAAGAACCTGAGAATGAGGTTTAGACCTCCTGACAAGGACTAGAGGTTGTGAAGAGGAATTCGCAAAAGAGAAGTGAGTGATATGGAGTTGGAGGAAGAAAAGGAGGAAGGAGCGCCCAGGCAAGTAGAGAGAGTACCTGAGGAAGACTCACCACCTGAGGAAACCCATAAATATTTGCGTTGGTTATGACTTCGACAATTGGAAATGTGAGAGAGCTAGAAAGGAAAGTGAGGCACAGTGGACTGATACCCTCCATGCTATACAGATACTGTGCACCAGTAGACCTCCATCTTCTCCTGAGGAGGCCCATAAAGATATTAAAATGGTTAAACTTTCAGACTCATGATATGGAAGCCTATATCATTACATTGGAAAGAGGCTATAGCCTGCAGATGGCCGAGGGACCAATGGATAATACAGTTGTCACCCTGTTTAACAGGGAAGCGCAGCCTATAGCCATGTGGACAGTACTCATGCCAAAACTATGACAAAGTCAAACAAGCAATCCTAAAAGGTACAACATAAATACAGAGACGTACTCATCAGAGGTTCAGGATGTACAGATTTAACTCTGCTGATAATCCCCAAGAGGCATACACCCAACTTAAAGACCTCTGCTTCAAGTGGTTACAGCCCTCAACATGGACTTTTGACCAAATCCTGGAATCTATAATCCTAGAACAATTTATCCTGATCCTCCACAGGACATACAACTTTGGGTGAAAGAGCAACGCCCAGAGACTTCAGAAGCTGCAATCCGCCTAGCAGAAGACTGCTTGGCTGCTAGACCCATAGACAAAAGGGACCTGTAACCACTAATACCAACCAATCTACGGTAAGAACTTTTAGGTATCAGCTGTTTCCCAAAGTAATTCCAGTCCAGCGACTAGGCTAAATGATAAATTTGGCAGGGGTTCAACCCAGACATTGTCTGTAGGGTATGTCGTGGCAAAGGGTTATAGCCCGCTTTTGTCCAAAATGTAAATCTGAGCCTACTCAGCTGGCACTTGCAAATTGGGGACAATATCTTGTGACTATACAAATCAGGGACAAATATGTTTTCAAGGTTACTGGATTCAGGAATTAAACAGACATTGGTGAGAGCTAACTTATTACCCCACAAGGAAGAACCAGAAGGGACCACCACAGGAGTAAAAAAAAAAAAAAAATACCAATAACCAGTCACCATTCACTAAAAAAAAAAATCCACCAACAGCTTAATCTGGTTCAATGTCAGTTGGCATTCATCTGTATCCCCTTCCCGGTCATGCCTGAGAATAGGCAGGATTTGTCTAGTGTACTTACCGGTCAACAAAAACTAAACAAATAAAATACACCTGCATATACAGGGGATGTGCACTATTACCCTTACAAGAGACCTTAATTGAAATACAAGGCACAGCCCAACAACTAAAGGTTGGTGCTGTACCCTATCTCCCAGTACTGGTACTTATTGGTCATGACCACCAACAGTTTGAGTCTCTGTTGTCATCCAGCTTCAGTACTGTTACTACCAGGCCCAAGCACAGCAACATGACTTTGGGACGGATGTTTCCATTTGATGAGGACCTGTATGGCCAGATGGAAACGGAGGAAGACAAGAAGCCAGAAAAGACAAGAAAAGAGCAATGGACTAAAAATAAACTGTGATATGCCAACCATTGATACACTGAAAATTAAAGGGTTTGATCCTATTGATTTTAAGGTTGCACAGGGTGAAGATGTAACACTTGCTCCTTTTCTTTCACAGGTGGCTGGGACTAATGAGACTAAAAGTGAAAAAGCACTGTCAAATACAAAAGGCATAATGAGATACTGTATGGGGTGTGTACCAACCCCACCGAACCAGGAAGTTGTAGACCAACTAATGGTTCCCCAACAGTATAGGAGGCAACTTTTTAAATTAGCCCATGATATACCCTAGCGGGCATCTTGGGAGGGACAGCACTCTTAGCCGCCTTCTCCATGGGTTCTTTAGGCATGGCATTCATGAATAAGAAGCGAATATTGCCAGAGTTGTATGGAATGTCAGAAAGTAGCCAAAATTTGGCAGAAGGATAAGGTGCCCTACAACCGATGCCTTTATTCACTACCCTTTGAGCGAATAGCGATGGACATTGCTGGATTGCTTCCCAAGAGTTCCAAGGGGAATATATTTTCTACCAGCGTGGATATGTTGTTCATCCACACACTCTGGCATGTCCCTTTTCCCCTTAAATCTGGCAGGAAGTCTTCAAGCTGGCTCCTCCCACCACCGGGTGGTAAATACCTCGGCTCCACCCATGATGCCAGATCTTCCTTTCGCTGGAAGATTCAGGTTCCCTCGTGCTACTTTAGCAATTCGTAGGCCCTGGATTCTAGCGTCAGTTTTCACCACAAATTACCTTAAAACTTATCAGAGTTCACGACTCCAATTATAGTGCATCGGACATGGAGGGCAAATCGTCCACCGGATTTCACCGTGTCCCTGCGCCAGAAAATGTGCACTGATACCCACTCTCGTGTGTCTATTGCCTAGGTGTCGTTCATGACACCACGTCTTGTACCTTCTGTTTGGCATTCCGTCCCAATGTTCTGGGCGACCACAAGGCATGCCTAAAATTGGGAGACGAGGAGCTTAGAAACCTGCGGGTGAAATCTAAGGAGGCAAGGTGTGCGGTTTCTGTGGCCGCAGGATCCGCCAAGCAGCTAGAGCAGATGTCTGCCTTTGAGGAGGAAGGCGGCTCAAGCTTCAGCCAGTTGCAGTTTTTCGTTCCTCTCAACCTTGGCTCTACTTTTTGGGCTCCTTTAGGAGTTGTGCAGTCTCTCCTCACCAGGGGTGAGGTACCTCGGCTTGCACTCCACCACCACCGGAAGAGGGACAAGGACCCCAAGTCTTCTTCCTCTAGAAGGAGACACTCCTGGGACTGAGAGCAGTCCGAGTCCCAGGAACATGTGTTCGACTTCAGTCGAGATCGCTTCCTAATCCGCCGGCTTTACGGACCTTCCATCTGGCCAAGGCACCGAGACTGAGGAAACAGCTGAATGGGCGAGATTACTCTCGACCCAATCGAGGCCTTTATCACCAACTCCGATCGACGATTCCTTAGAAAGGATGCATGTTCTTTCCTTTCCTGATGAGGAGACGCTGCCCTCGGGTGTCCCGATCGAGGAAAAGGTGCGAAACCTCGGTTGCCACCAACTCTGGTGTCCCCGATCGACTGAACCGACCTCGCCGGTCTCGATCGAGGACCATGACCCTTCTGTCGAACGGCCAAAAAGGCCACAAACACTAAAAAGTGGCACCACTAACTCATCCTCCTCAGATGAGGAGAGGCTTGACAAACTCCATCAATGCTATGAGGATTTGATGTGGGCAACAGCTAATTTTGACCAGGCAGAAGCGGCTCCGCCCGACCGCCTCAATCACTTGGCTCCTGCCTCCTAGGCCAACGCCGACCCCTCCGGAACTGAAGGCCTCGGTTCCACCACCTGTGGGGCCAGCTTGTATCCCAGCTCAACTTATTCCAGTTTCTCCACCGATTTTGGTGGAGCCACCGCCTAAACAGCCTCAGGGAGGGCTCCTCAAAAGAGGACCATACAGACACCGGGCTCCCTGTTTGTCCATTGCAGTCACCCCAACCACCCTGGTGGATCAGAGGGACATAGGTGGTGAGCCATTGTACCACAACTCTTCGGACTCCGATGACACGAGGTTACACTCTCAACCAGGGAATGATGAGTCATCAGTGGTCGGACTGGAGGAAGGCCCTTCCTCCTTTCAGGGCATTCTCCGCCTGATCTCCGAATCCACCAGAATGCCCTGGAGCCCATCCAGAAAAAGGTGGAGTACCTCTCACGGATATTCTTAAAAGGGGATACCCCAATGGAGGCCTTTCCAGTGTCTGAAGCCATTGTTGGCCCGCCCTTGAGCTTTGGCAGCACCTTGCTTACTGCCCAGCTCTGTCTCGCCCACATGGCCTGCAAGTATACGGTGCCCATGGGGTCCCTGGCGGGTTCACAGAGCATCCTTCAGCCGAAAGCCTAGTGACTGCCTCTGTGTTCAGATGTTCTGGTAGCTTGGCCAACACTGACTGACCCCGGACAAGGAGTCCAAGAATATGGACCATTCTGCCCGTGAAGGTCTATGCGGCCTCCTCCTTAGGCTTTCATCAGGCCAGCTCCGGCTGTTAACATGGCACACTTCTCTCATGCCTTTCTTGGGTCATTGGACAAGTCCTCCCTCATCTCCTGGCAGACGTGCAGACCACAGTGAAGCAAGTCCATGATCAGGGCCATGCTGTTGCAAAATAGCAGCTCCAGACAGCCCTGGATATTGAGATCCCTGTGCCCCCGCCTGGCAGCCGTGAGTGGCCACCGCCGCAGGGCTTGGCTGAGGCTGTCTTCCTTCCCGGCTGATACCCAGCACAAGCTAGCTGATGTACCCTTCCTAGGCATCAATCTCTTCAGTCCAGGAGTGGCTGGTCACCTCCAGCGCATAGAGCAGTCCAGTGCCACCTTGATGCTACCCCTGCAAAGGATTCTTCGGCAAGAACCAGCAGAAGCGCAAGAAGAAGCCTTTTGGCACTCTTCCCCTGTGGTTAGGCAGCCCTCCTATCAAGGAGACCAGCAGCAACAGCAGGCTCAAGCTTGGCACCACAGGGCCCAAGCAGGGTCCTCAACAGCCCGTAAAGGAGGCCGAGGTGGTGGTCCAGGAGCCTTCTCCTCCTCCTCTAAGCCTGCTCAGTGGACGGGTTGGGGTTTGCCACCCTACATCCGTCACGCCAGCTTTGGGTCCTCCTGTGGGGGCTGGTCTGATGCTTTCTTTTCACCTGGTCCGATATCTCCTTGGACAGGTGGGTTCTAGAAGTGGTTGGCCAGGTGCTGTCTCTGGAATTTGAGCAGTACCCTCCCAGCTGAGCCTGTGCCTTCGGGAGGAAAGGATCTCAGTTTGCACTCAGTCATCTCTTGAGACAACATAGCTCAGCCTCCACAAGGAGGCGGTAGCTCCAGTGCCAGACCCGGGCTTCATGGCCAGGTACTTCCTGGTGCCCAAGCAGATGGGGCTGTTGCCCCATCCTAGATCTCCACTACCTGAATCAATATCTTGGGTCCCACACCTACGGATGGTAACTCTGAACCAGATCTTACCATCTCTGGAGTGAAACATGGTTCTGTTCATTGGATCTACAGGACGTGTTCTTTCATGTCCCAATCCATCCGTCCCATCAGTGGGTCCTCCGCTTCTGGGTCAAGGGGACCTATACGAGTTCCAGGCATGCCATTTGATCTGTCATCGGCCCAGAGGGTCTTCACCAAGTACATCAGCAGTGGCGGCAGCCCATCTCCAGTGTTAAGTTCGAATTTACCCTTATCTCGATGACTGGCTCTTGGCAGGTTCTTCCCTCCAGGAGGTGGAGCTATCCAGGGATCTATCGAACCTGCTCCCAACTAGGTCTCCTGATCAACGAGGCCAAGTCGGAACTTATGCCCTCTCAGGTGATGGGTTTCATCGGGCAGAGCTCGACTCTCATCAAGCCAGAGTTCTTTCCTCCTTTGCCCAATCATTTCTGGTTGAGCACTTGTGCCCTGCCAGGACTTTCTGTGCCTTCTGGGTTACATGGCGTGCACCTCAGTGGTCCGTTGGGCCAGATGGCACATGCACCCTCCAATGGGAGCTGGCCACCAGTGGACTCAGCGCCACGGGTCATTTTGACCAGCTGATCACTGTGACCCAGAAGATGTGGGACACTCTCCAGTGGTGGACCGCCCAGACTGGTTGCAGGAAGGATCCTGTTTGTCCTCCCCGAGCCGACGGTCGCTCTCACGACCAGTACCTCTCTCTCATGGGCTGGGGAGCCCACATGGGGACAACAGAGCTCACGGGTTCTGGACCCCGAGGAGTCCTGATGCCACATCAACCTGTTGGAGCTCAGAGCAGTCAGACTGGCACTGTCAGCTTCACCCTCAGCTCGGGGTCAAGTGGTTCAAGTCCAGATGGACAATACCATTACCATGTACTACCTCAACAAACAGGGTGGCACGCACTCCCATCTGCTTTGCAAGGAGGTGCTCCTTATCTGGACCCTCGTCAACTGATTGGAGGTGGATCTCCTAGTCATTCATGTGGCAGGAGTCTCGAACCAGCTGGTGGATGCTCTCAGTCGCGATAGGCCAGACATTCCACGAGTGGTCTGTCCATCCAGAGGTGCTCACAACTTGTTCTCCCACTGGGGCAAACCATTGGTGGGCCTGTTTGCCTCCAAGGAAAACACCAAGCTAAGGTTGTTCCATGCCCACCCCTCAGCAGGGCTCGCTGCAGGGGATGCCTTCTTGAGGCCACAGACCCCAGGCCTTTTCTACCTTTCCTCCATTTCCTTGAGCCACAAGGTGTTACTCAAGATGAGAAGGGACAAGGCAGGTGATTCTGGTAGCCCCAGACTGGCGCTCCAGTTCTGGTACCCATATCTCTCAGCCTCAGCTGCAGGCCCTCAGAGCGGCTTTTGTACATGCCTGGTCTTGATATTCTGAACTAGGGGAAGGTATTCCATCCGGACCTTCAATCCCTGCACCTCACAGCCTGGTACCTGAGCGGCTAGGAGTTCCAGGCTCTGGGTCTTTCCGAGGATGTCTACACCACGGTGGAGGCATCTTATAAGGAACTGACCAGGAAATGTTACGCCTTCAAATGGAAGAGATTTTTCCATTTGGTGTCAGGGTAAGAGTCTGGACCCCTTATCCTGCTCTGTCACTAACATTCTTAACTACCTTTGGTCTCTCCTCGAAGAGGGTCCGAGTCATCGACCCTTAGGGTGCACCTGGCAGCCATTTCTGCTTACTGTGCGGGCCGTCAGCTGACTTTGGCACAGGAGACAGTGGTCGGGCGCTTCTTCAAAGGCCTGGATCACATATCCTCCGTGCGTGAACCTCCACCTCCATGGGATCTGTTGCTGGTTTTGGCAAAGCTCATGGGCAAGCTATACGAACCCATGCACAAGTGTGACCTCTCACACTTGTCATGGAAGATGGCCTTCCTGGTGGCTATCATGTCAGCCAGAAGGACAGGGGAGCTCCAGGCACTTTCGTGGACTCCTTATCTGGTCTTTCACAGGACAAAGTTGTCCTGCACCCCACCTGAAATTCCTTCTGAAGGTGGCATCACAGTTTCATCTTAACCAGCTGTTCACTCTGCCGGTATACTACCCTAATTACACCTCAGATGCCGAGTACAGGCTCTGTACTTTGGACCTGAGACATGCCCTCTCCTATTATAAGGAAAGAATGGCGGAAATTCAGGAGAGATTCGCCAGCTGGTTGTCATCTACACTGAAGCCACTTTTGGCAGATCTGCAGCCAGCGGACCATTGCAAGGTGGGTTACATCATGCATAGTTCTGTGCTATGAGTTGGTGGGCAAGGAGCCTCCCAGAGGGATAAGAGCTCATTCTACCCACCATACTGTTGCATCGGTGGCTGCTTCCAGAGACATCCCTATCCAGGAAATCTGTCGGGCTGCTACCTGGATGTCAGCAAACACCTTCATTACCCACTACCACATTGACCTTGAGTCACGCCGGGATGTTGGTTTTGGGGCCTCGGTTCTCAAATCTCTATTTCCCAAGTAGAGGAGTGCGCCTTTGCCTCCTCCTCCTAGAGAACTGCTTGGAGTCTGCCAGAGAGTGTGATGAACAACATATCCATGCTCCTAGAAGAACAGGTTACCTGTAACAGTAGTTCTAGGAGTGGTATATGTTGTTCATCCACACGCACCCACCCAACCTCCCTGGCTTTAGGTGCACAACTTTGCTTCCAGCGGGCTAAGATCTGGCATCATGGGGTAGAGCTGAGGTATTTACCACCCAGGTGGGTAGGAGGAGCCAGCTTGAAGACTTTTGGCCAGATTTAAAGTGAAAGGGACATGCTAGAGAGTATGGATGAACAACATATACCACTCCTAGAACTACTGTTACAGGTGAGTAACCTGTTCATATTGGTGATATGTGATCATGCTACAAAATACCTGAGGCCATAGCCCTATGTAGTATCACAGCCACTATGATAGCAGATGAGCTGATTAAAATCTTTATTAGGATGGGCATTCCAGGAAATAGTAACTGATAGGGGCAGAAATTTCTGTTCTATGCTGTTGAAACATTTATACTAGACCCTAGGCATAGGGGCCCTACATACGTCACCCTATCACCCGCAGACAGACAGGCTGGTTGAGCGTTTCAACTGAACATTGAAAAAATGCTACAGAAGTTTGTGCAGGAGGAGGGCAAGAAGTGGGACCCCTATCTTCCTTATTTAATGTTTGCTTACAGAGAGGTCCCACAGGCTTCCATGGGATTTTCCCATTTGAGCAGCTGTATGGACGGAACCCAGAGGCCCCTTGGATGTTATCAAAAACATTGGGAGGAGGGAACTGGAAAAGGTATAAACCTTTAGACTATCTTAGTCACTTACACCAGTGTTTAGCAAGGTATGTACAGCTAGCCCATCAACAGAACCAAACTAAACAAAAACTTCAAAAGAAGGGCATGATAAAGGTACAGGGTGTAAAAATTCTCTCCAGGGGATAAAGTGCTCTTATTATTATATCTTCAGACAATAAACTGCTGTTGAAATGGCACGGTCTATGTATGGTAAATAAGAGAACTGGGCTCATCACGTATGAGGTAGAGTTACCAGATAGTAAAACACAAAAGATGCATTTATCACGTGAATTTATTAAAGCGGGTTGAGATCCACCCTGATGTGTGGATATGTACACCCTGAGCTCCAGAAAGTGAATTGGAAGTGGTGTATCAACGACTAGAACACTCAGGGGACTGAAAGATCTTAAGATTAATCCTGAGTTAACACCCCAGCTGCTAGCTGAGTTGAACACCATGTTACAGACCTTTAGGGAGGCGTCTCACGGGACTCCTGGAGGCAAAAGATGTAGAACATCATATCTCCCTACCCAGGATGTGTCCATTAGACAGAAGGCCTATAGGTTATCAGAATGGGTTAGGAGGAGGTGATCCAAGAAATCAAAAAGATGCAGGTTAGGTATTATAGAACCCTCCCATTGTGAATGGAGTTTTCCATGGTGGTGTGAGAATCTGTCTGGATTTTCGACGACTGAATGCTATTTCAAAATTTGACAGCTACCTATGCCTCGCATATATGACACACTGGATCATTTAGAAATACTAGTACATCAGTACCTTGGACCTAACTAAGGTTACTGGCAGATCCCATTGGATCCAGCCACCAGAGAAAATACAGCTTTCAGCACCCCTTAGACCTTTTTCAGTTCATTACTATTTCATTTGGCTTGCATAGTGCCCCAGCTACTTTTCAGAGGGTGATGGTCAGAATACTAACACCTCATGCGACATATAATGTGGCATATTTAGATGATGTAATTGTTTTTGTCGTTTCTTAGATGAATATACATGTCATCTGTCCTTAGTATTGGCTGCCATCACGGATGCTAGGTTAACAATCAACCCTCCAAATGTTCCTTTGCTATGCAAGAGACAAAGTGTTTAGGTTTCCAGATAGGTAAAGGACATCTGAAACCAGATGTGGGCAAAGTGGAGCATGTGGCTAACAGCCTTAGTCCTGTCACGAAAAGGATGTCAGATCCTTTCTGGGTTTAGCCGGCCATTACAGGTGGATCATACCAAATTTTTCCAGTCTAGCCAGTCCTTTACTGATTTGATTAAAAGCACAAGCCCAATATTATACAGTGGACCCCTGATTGTGAGGAAGCATTTTGCTCCTTAAAGGCTAAGCTTATGTCCTCTCCTGTCCTCTGAACTCCAGATTTCACACTGCCCTTTATTGTGCAAATAGACACATCAGACTATGGTACTGGGGCTGTGTTGACCCAAATCATGGAAGGAGAAGAACATCCCATAGTGTACATTAGCCGAAAGTTACATGAAAGGAAACTCATTACTCCACTATAGAAAAGAGTGCTTGGCCGTCAGGTGGGCCATTGAAGCCTTACATTTTTATCTTTGGGGGTAGAGTTTGAGTTATGGACAGATCATAACCCACTATGTTGGCATCAAGTGATGAAAGATAAAATCCACAAATTATGAGGTGGTATCTTTCTTTACAGCCATACTGCTTTACTATTAAACATTGTCCAGGCACATCACATTGTAACGCTGATTATGTGTCCACATATGGGACATGTAAAGAAAAGCACCTATCATCAGATCTCCAGGTAAAGAGTGTAGAAAACGTGAAGAGCGTATTATTCCACAGATTACTAAATATGTATTAAGGGACCCCAGGAGGAGCCTTAGGAGTGGGTGGGCAATGGCTCCATCTCCCAGTGAGAGATCTAATGATGGCTAAGTTTAGGAATAGATTCATAGACTGAATTGAGAGTACAGAGTACAAAACCCATCTGGTTTTGTCTTAGGTGGGAGGAGTATGTGAAAGGGTCCATCATCTCAGGAATGCCGGGGTCACAAGGGTCTTTTCTTTATTTTTGTTCCCTCCTACCTGTCTATGTCCAAGTCTGTTGCAACAGCATTGTTTGTGTTCTGACCTGTTTGTTGAGCTGCTATTTCTATTTTTCTCTCAGGCTGGCCACCTGCCTTTTCCATTCTTTTGTGACCCTGAATGCTCGTGTTCTTGACTTGACACTTCCAATGTTTAAGGGATAAAGCTGAAGAAAATACTTTGCAGGAATGTAAAATATTCCTGATGTTACCTACTACTAAAAATATAAAGGAATAGTGTCCCAGTTTGATGCACAGCACTTCATTGTGTCTGACACCTACATTATGCTGTTTTTGAGTGTTGTTATTTAGCGCTATATAGCCTGTAGCCTTTGTACAACTGAAAAGAAAGTTAAACCCCTGCAAGAATCTTTGCTAAGGACAGGTTGGGTAGAGTAAAATATTTATTTCCTGTAGTATGCTTTAGTGAGAAGCTGCCCGGAGAAGAAAAGAGTTTAACTTCCAGCGGTGCGGCTTCTCAATCTGGTTCCCTGCTTCTCCTCTGTGGCAATGTGCACATTCGCAGAGGCTGTCTATTCACTGATACACTTCTGGCAGTACAGCTAGCTGTTTGTCCGCTGTTAGAAACTCAGAAGAAACACTAAAGGGAACCAAATCCTTGAATATTGAAATTATACTCACAGTTGTTTGGTACTGTTGTTTTTCTGTTGTTTAAATGCTGCAGCCAGTATGTAATTTCTTGTCTCGCATGAGTGTCCGTCTCTGAGCTACCACCTCAGAAGCCCCATTGCTGTATGAGCGGATGACTTCTCCTTTGCTATTCTTATGCTTGGGAACTTCTGAGGGTGGTGCTTATGGATGAACTTGGTGCTAACTCTGGATCCAGACACTTTTATTATTAAATAAACATGGCATATGCATTGCAGTAATGATTAGATACTGTCAGGTTATTGTGACATTAATTTTGTTTCCTCTAAACAATATTTGATCTTCAAGTTTGCTGATGGGTGGAGTTTAACTCATCACATGACTGTCTCATGCTATTTATCGGAGCATATTGCTAGTCTTGTCAGAGTGGAGGAGGGTGTTGGAGTTTCAAGACCCTGGACAGTCCTAGCATTTACTAGGCTGGTTTTCGATTAATGGTGGGTGCTGATGATTTGTTTTCTTTATTGATTCTCTTTATTTTGACGTTCAAGTTTGCTTAATTTTGTTTCTGATTAAATACATTTTTCTTTGCTTTATTGCCAACACTGCCTCGTTGTCCATCTGTTCTTCCACAAGCCTTTCACCCCACCTTCAGAGGCAGTCTTCCTGAGCCTCTCTCTTGTAGGTAGGTAGGCAGGCAGGCAGATAGATAGATAGATAGATAGATAGATAGATAGATAGATAGATAGATAGATAGATAGATAGATAGATAGATGTTTATTTATTGGGCCTCTTCCAGGGATTCAAAACACCGTCATTAAAAACAAGATACAAAGTACCATGCAATACACTAAGAAGTTTCAAGTTAGCAAGAATAAACTACATAAACGCATCTATCAAAATAAATATTTATAACATCATAAAATAATACAGCCTATTAATCTGTATAATTATAAAATGTCTGCTGAAAAGGAGTGTTTTAAGACCTGTTTAAAGGCTTTTACCAAGTATGCCTCCATAAATATCTAGGAAATGAGTTCCACAAGGCAGGTGCTGCCACCGAGAACACACTGTCCACAAATGATGCAACCTAGCCTGGGAACTCCCAGGAGGCTACCCTTGGCAGAACAGAGAGTGTGGGTCGGCCAGTCGGCACCAGGAGATATTTCAGATAGGCTGGTCCCCTACGTGCAGGGCTTTGTAGGCTAGGAGCCTTACCTTGAAGATAATCCTCCACCTGACCAGCAGCCAGTGCAGCTCATGGAGAACAGGAGTAATATATGGTCAGTTATTCAAGCTCCTGATAGTAATCTCGCTGCCACATACTGCACCAGCTGCAGTCTGCAAAGGTTACTCCAGGTATAGGGGCATTGCAGTAATCTAGCCTGACGATGAATGCATGGCACCAGCGTAAGCAGATCATCAGGGTGGAATTGGGGCCCTCGGATCCGGCAGTGTTCCTCAAGTGATAGTAACCACTTTTGATGACAGCCCACTCCTGCACACCAGTGTCAGGCCATCATCTAGGATCAGACCCAGATCCTTCACCTATCTGAATGGAGTAAGAGGAACCCACCAGCATTAAACGAGGAGGGCCTACTCTATCATCCCATCTACCACAATGACCTGGATCCACCACTAGTACCTCAGTCTTGTCTAGCTTTCTAAGCCAGTTTTGGGACATCCAACTCTGGATTTCTCAGGCAGCTGTTAAATATAGAGGCAGAAACTCCACTGATTGTTGCTGCACACAGCAGGAAAAAAGGTGTGCTAAGAAGAGGCATCCAGCCCAACAACATACAAAATTCCAAAGACTTCAAATCAAATTAAATCAACTTTATTTATATAGCTCTTTCAGAGCCAAGGTGCTTTACATAAAACATATACATAATATAAATTAAAACATTAAAATATGTCAACCATAATCAAACAAAAGCTAGACTAAATAAATATGTTTTAAACCAATTTTTTAAAACTATCAATGGTTGGGCATTCTCTCAACCAATGAGGTAGAGAATGCCACAGGGTTGGTGCTGAAAAGGCAAAAGCACGTGAACCTGATGTCTTCAATCGAACCCTGGAATCTCTAGCAGCCCTGTTGCGGGACGGAGGGGCAATAGGGAATCAGGAGATCTTTCAGGTAACCGGTCCCTGGTCATGTAGGGCTTTAAAGGTTAGTAAACCAACCTTAAAGGTGATCTGCCACCTAACAGGCAGCCAGTGCAGTTTGGGGAGCACTGGTGTAATATGACTGGTTCTAGACGCCCCAGTCAAAAGCCTGGTCACTGTTTCTGCACCAGCTGCAGGCAGCGGATATCAACCCCAGGTAGCCCTAGGTAAAGGGAATTGCAGTAATCAAGATGGTAGTGACAAAGGCATGGACCAATGTTGGAAGATCACCCGACGGAACCAGGCGTTTCACCTGGCGATATTCCTCAGATGGTAAAAAGAGGATTTGATGACAGCTGATACCTGAGATTTTAGGTCAGTCCGCCATCAAAAATAACGCCCAGATTACGCACCTGATCGGAGGTAGGAGCAGCATACCACCAAGTAACAAACCCACCCTCAGATGACCTGGGTCCACTACCAGTACCTCAGTCTTATCCGATTCAGTCTCAGCCAGCTGGAACTCATCCAAAGTCTGATCTCAGCAAGGCAGTTGTTTAGCACGGAGAATGCATCATTCTGGCCGGGAGAAAGACAGATACAGCTGGTATCATCTGCATAGCAGTGAAAACCCTGACTGTGTCACCTGATGATTTCTCCCAATGGCAGCATATATACTGCAAACAACATGGGAGCTTAAATGGAGCCCTGTGGTACCTTACTAAGGCAGGAATGAGTGCCAGAAGAATAAATTCCGTGGCAACTCTCTGAGACCTGTCTGTGAGGTAAGAATGAAACCATTTGAGGACTGTACCAGACAGCCCACAATAATCCTGCAGCGCTCCAGCAGCACACCATGGTCTACAGTGTCAATGCAGCAGACCGATCGAGAAGGATCAGAATGGTACATGCCTTTCGATCTCTAGCCATTAGAGATCACTCAATACCAGACAAGAGCAGTCTCCGTGCTGTGCTTCTTCCTAAAACCAGACTGAGAGTATCATAATCATTAGCGCTTATAAATGATTATCCAGTTGCAACGCAGCTACCTTTCAATAACCTTACCAACAAATGGCAGGTTAGAGATGGGCCGTAGTTAGCCATACAATCTGGATCCAAGGAGGGTTTTTAAGGAGTGGTCGAACAACCACCTTCTTGAGGGTGTCTGGAAAGACCTGCCTCAAGGACTTCCAGACAACGCCAGCAAGGATTGTGCTAAAGAGGGGTTTAGGCCTGGATCCAAACAACAACTAGTTGGTTGCAATATCTGGATGATCTTTACAATATCTTTGAACTCCAGGCGCGAAAGTCTGACCAGACAGACCGAGTACATGCCACTTCCGTCGATCACTGCAGTCCCCATAGGAGAGGCAGACCTGATGCTGGCAACCTTATCTGCAAAAACTGAGCGAACTCCTCGCGATCTTAGCTGAGAAAGCTTCTGGGCTTGAGACAGATTGGATTGCACAATCTGTCCACAGTCTGGAAGAGCTGAGCCGGTCAGTTCTGTGCAGCAGAAATCTCCTGGGCAGGAATTCTCCTTCTTATGGTGATTTCTGATTGATAGCCATCATAATGTGCCATCAACCTAAGCCTGTCAACATCATTGCTGGACTTCCGCCAGGCTGTCTCCGACCTTGCCAATTCACCTTAACTCCTTCAAGAAGCCTTCAAACCAAGGGCTCCTTGGACGGAGGGCGCAGAGGCGAACAGAACAGGAGCAATTTTGTCCAGAGCATCTCCCACAGCCTTATTATAGGCTAGTACGAGATCATCTGACTCATGCATTCACCCGACAAACCCGATAGATCCAGTACCGCCATTAGGTCACTGGGTGAATACCCTAAAGGGCGGTATTGAACCATCTCCGTAAGGGCAGACCTATTGGGGGCCCTGAAGCTGAACCTTATGGTGTGATGGTCAGACCAGCTGACTGGTTCCACCGCCTCGTTGCGTTGCGGCTACTTTATAGTAAAAGAAACATTAATCAGCATAGCTCAATGCAAAATGCTGGTTCATTTAGCCAGAGCAATGCCCTTAAGAGATTCACCAGATGGCACGCACATATTTATCGGGTGCCTTGTCGCCATGATCCCGGATAAATGCCCTGATTTCACAAGCCATCAGAATTTCAGATCATCGATCAGCGATCTCCTGCCTAGTAGCTACCATCGCCGCCCCTCACACGCTATTCGCGTGATAACGCGGATACCGCGAGAGTGTGGGCGCTGTCCTACAGCTGGCAGAAAGCCCATCTTAACAGGTCGAAGATTACAACGAATGCAGCACCGCCGACTAACAAGGGCCTTGTTAGTCGCACCGGTGCTCACGCTTCATTGCCATGGCCATTGTATTACTTAAAAGATGGAAAAGCTGCCGCCCATTGCTTATAGACTGAGCCGCCAACCAGCACTCTTACTGGCGCCTCTGCCATCACGCTTAGTGACTGCAGGAGAGCGTGGTGGCTGCAAAACACTGGGAAGTCCTTGTGATCCAGTGAATACAAATTTATAAGGATGTAACTTTGAATAAATGCAAGCTTCATGGAAATCGGAACATTATCAGGATCCTATGGTGGTAAGGCACCAATAGATATGGTGCAGGCTACTTATTGTATCTTGTGAATCTCTTTAATAAACCAGCATTTTGCATTGAGCTACGCTGATTAATGTTTCATTTACTGCTTGAGTGCTAAGTCTTTGGAATTTTTAAATGCAGAGGCAGACATCTGGTTATTAGGTGCACAGGACAGATACAGCTGGATATCATCTGCATAGCAGTGAAAACCCAGCCTGTATTGCCTGATAATGTCTCCAATGGCAGCATATACTCAGAACAACAAGGGCGACAAGACTGAACTCATGGCACACCACAAGACAGAGGCTTTGGGTTAGATGCAGCAAGCCCCTTGTCACCTCTCTGCCTGTCAGGTATGACCTGAACCAATTGATGGGGTGATCGGAGGATGCTCCTGGTTTAATGCTCAGAGGGGTTCCTCTACCCCATGTGTTACTGTTCAGTTACTGCACAAGAGTTTAATTCAAATTTACTTAATTTGGGTTACCTGCTACAGCTGCTTGGTCTTGTACCAGCTTGGTTGGGCGATGCGCAACGAAGCTGTCTGGATTGTTTGGTGTGCACTCCCACCCTGAAATTGTTCCTTTTCCACTTCTTTAGGCTCAAAGAGTAACCCTCCCCACTTGCTCCGCTTAACGGAGCTACATCAACAAGCCACAGAGACATCAGGAGCACTGGAATTTCTCCTTTGAGGGACTGTTTTGCAGCGGTAGTAGCCCATCGACGCTTTGTGTCGAAGTGCCCAGACACCCCTCCACCCTCCCACCCTGGGCCCTACCTCAGCTTTATAGGGCCATGGTGGTCACGTGACCTGTCTTGTGACCATCTCCAAGTGTTGTTAAAGTCCCATTTTTATGCTAGCAGATTATAAGTTCTGACAAGTGGGAGTCAGTGATGATCACTTTTGTCCCCTCCTACCTACTGTTTCCAGTGCTTTACATAACCTCCCCATCTACTTCCTCCTGTCCATTTTTCTTTCTCCTATTCCCCCTATCACTATATCCCTCCCTCCTTCCTCTACCCTAGGCTCGAACCCCAATCTTTAACACTGGGCGGCAGATCCTGCTGTCGCCATCTGTCCTGCCCCACTTTAGTTTGGCTCAGACATATACATACTCCTCAACCTACCTGCTCTGCCTCTCAAGCTGTATTCCTGCTGAAAATTCCACGCTGCTGTAGACATGAGTACTCTCACTATGTTAACCCTGTCTCTATTATTTTTGTTGTGTGCTTTCCTCCATCCCTATTTTCACCCCCAACTATTTAGTGAATCCATCTCTCAAGTGTTGGTCACTTCTAGCTCTGCTCTCATTTTTTCACCACCATTCCTGTACCAGTTAGAATCTCTGTAAATTACCTTAACTACCCATCACTGTGTATTTTACCTTTCCTCCATTCCTGCCACTGCCCGCCTACTCTAGTAAGACCTCTCACGGAAATCCAACCTCATCTCAAATTGCTAAAGTATATTATATTTCATCACTTATTACTTATGCTCCTTCCAGAAATGTTCACCTAACCCAGGACCTGGTGCTCAGTCCTTTCTCTCCACTTGTAACTCTGGAGCCTATAGCTCACCTCTTTCAAAATCCGCAGCCTTCAACATAAACCTGATGTTCTAGCGGTGGTTGAAACCTGACTTTCCCAAAATACCTGACTCCACTGTCTCCTTGAATGGCTACACACTTTAGGTATGATAGGCTGGGGAAAGGGGGTGGTTAGCCATCTACCTCCTTGACTCTCTTACAGGGCAAGTTCTCCCTAATGTTATCTCAGGTAATACTACTCAGGTTCTGGCAATCAAACTTGCCATAGGGAATAAGGGTAAATCACTTACTGTACTGTCCATATATATCCCACCCCTGACACTAAATCTGGTTTTAACTCCATTCTTGATTTCATCTCTAGTCTTCCCAGTCGATCTGAGGTGATCCTACTGGGTGATTTTAACATCAACTGGTTGTCTCCTGATGCCCCATATAGAGATGCGTTATCAGCTGTTGACCTCTCCCAGGTTGTAGCCTGTCCTACTAAAATCAATTACAGGACTGGAACTAGTACCTGATTGATCTTATCCTCTCAACCACCCAGAATAACTTTCTAACATGGTCCTGCCAGACACACTAAGTGACCACTCACCTATCCTCTGCTGCTGGTCCAATCCCTCCCATAAACTCCTGTCAAGTCCTCTGTTTCAGCATACCCTCAAAAAGGTCTACTCAGGCAATTCCAGGACTACCTTCTTTACTTGTGACTGGCCCCTGTTGACTCAGTCACCTGTGTTAACACTGCCCTAGCCTCTTCATCACTATCTTCAACTCAGCCTGTGATATTTTTTGCTCCTTTCTCCAAGTGTATAATTAAAAGTGCCAGTAACCCTTGGATCACTCCTGCACTCTTAAATCTCATGACCACGCATGGTAACCTCTGGCATACAGCCCTGGCATCAGTTCCGGGATAGGCAATGATACAGGCTGCCAGAAATGAATGTACCTGTGAATTCGCCTGGTAAGGCAACCTCACTTTAAATCCAATTTCTCCTCATCATGGGGTGATGGGAAAAACATTCTATGCTAACATAAAGAACCTTACTGGAAAACGAACACCTCGGAGCCCCCATCAATGTTAATTATTGATGTCTCTATCAAGACCTCAGCTCATTGCAGACACCTTTAGCTCTGCATTTACTGATCTTAGTGATGTTCTTCCCTTAACTACTTCAATAACAACCCTGAACCCCCATCAACTCCTGCCTCCTTGCATACCCTTTCTGCTTCAGAACAATCTCACTAAGGAATCAAAATCTTACCATGCTGGTATATTGGGGAAATCCAGATTTAGTCGAGATTCACTTGATTTAAAGCTGCTCCTCTGGCACTGACACAGCTCTAACCCTCTCACTAAGATTTTAAATCTCCTTCTGCCTTGGCCAATTTCAACACAGTGGAAGGTGGCAGTGGTAACTCCTGTGCACAACAGTTGTGACAGAATCATTCACAGTAACTACCGCCCATCTAATTCCTACCCCAATTTCCAAAGCCCTTGAACGGATAGTATCGGACCAACTATCCAACTACCTCTCCAAGCACAATCTACTATGCAACCAGCAGCACGGTTTCAGGAAGGGACACAGCACCACCACTGCCCTCCTATAGTTTACTGATTTTACCTCAAAGCCCTGGACTGTGGTCATTTAGCAGGGTCTGTACATAGACCTTATAAAAGCATTTAACACGGTCAATCATGCTGTCCTTATAACATCCCTCAAGGCGCTGGGCCTCTCATGAAGTCACCTCCTGGTTCTCCAACTATTTTAGTGGGAGATCTCAGAGAGTGAAAATCCTTGATACCTCTCCTCCAGTAAACCTGTTCATTCTGGGGTCCCTCAAGGATCTATACTGGGCCCTCTCCTGTTCAGTCTCTTCCTTAACACCTCCCCTCGCCTGCTCTGGTAACCTGCTTTTACATGGATGACGCCGTTATATTCTTTAGCCACCCTGATTGACTTCCCTGGAAAGTACTCTGCAAAGGGCACAGGGTCAAAATGTCACACAGCAGAATGCCATGACTTAATCGCATTGCATAATTTATTTATTACTATTGTTCTGTAGGGGCTTAGCCACACCCTGTTACAGAGGGCTGTGCTCCCCGGCCCCTCAGTTAGGATTCTAACTCGATGGGGTCCAACAGGGAGCGCGACAGGTCTGGGGTTCGGCGACACCATACGCCAAACGTATGGCACAGTGACCCAGCACTTAAAAAGAACTTCGTTGAAATTGAATCGTGGTTCATTCAACAAACTTATCTTAAACTAAAAACAGACCAAAGTGATGCAGTTCGCTAACCCCACAACAAATATAAGGACTGACCTCTAAGTATTCTCAGAAGCCACCACCATCCGCTAAGCAAATCAGTAGCTTTAAATACCTTGGCATTACCTAGACTCTTCCCTCTCCCTACCTCAAGCATGTCAACCTGGTCTGTAAAGCTGTTAATACAAGAATAGGCCTACTTATAGGCACAGATCATTTTGACTCCCAGTGCACTCCAACTGGCCATTACCAAATCAGTCCTATCCATTGTTGACTATGGGGTAACCATTTATGGCTCTGCAACTGACACCACACTAAATAGACTTAAGATCTCAATAAAGACTGTCATCTAGTAGTTGGCAGGCAAAGGCTCACCCACACCTGTGATCTCTATAACCAAGCTAACTGGTTGAATTTTATGAGAGACTATACTACCACACCTGTCTGCTGACTCATATGTTAACCCTTGGTCACTCTCAGTTTTTGCCCAGCATCTTCTCACTGTCTGCCCTGCTCCTCGTGAATGCAAAGCTCCTCCAAGGCCTCCTTCCTTGTCCCATTCTGTAGGACATCTCAAGGGCAGCGAGCCTTTATGTATAGGGCCCTGTCTGGCCAAATAGTCTGCCTTGAGAGATTCTTTTCTGAAATGAAGGTAGGCAACTTTAAACTTAAACTCCGCAGCACCTTCTAGCTTTAAACAACTGCAACTGTGCCTAGCACGCCTACCTTCCTCTCCACCCAACCTTACTTCCCACCCCACCTGTCCCATATCTACTCTTCCCTGTCTGTCTAGCCTTCCTTGTTCACTGCTCATCCAATCCTCTCTCTTCCTTCCCCATTACTTCCTTTCTTCCGCTTCCTGTCATCTATGTATTATTTGTTCCCTATGCCCCCAAAACTCGCTACTTCCTTCCATTAGGTTTTGACAAAGTCCCTGGACCGCTACTCCCCTGATACCTGTGCAGTCCTTGACCTACATCTCTCTTGGGATTATACTCTTAATCCTCCATTCAAATGTGAACTTTAGTATATTCATGCTCAACTTGCCTTCTGCTCTCAGTATACTTGTATTATCCTGTTATTTTTCGAGTCAAGTCTTATTATATTATCTCTCTCCCTTACAGGCACTTACTGCCTCCTGCTCACTGATGTGTACTTCACCGCTCTGTATCATGTTTAGTACTTCTTTGCTGCCACGTTATTTTGTACTACTGTGATTACTTCATTCTTATTACTCCTGTTGTAATTGCAGTGTTGTTTGTTTAAGCAATATACCATGAGAGGTGTTGGTGATGCCAGGATTTACCGCCCTGTGGTGTTGTTCGGTCACGGCAGCGAGTGACCAACAACACGCAGGCGTAAGTCCTGGCATCACCAACACCCTCGAGTGGCATATTGCAATTATACAATGTCCTCCTATTTTTGGCACATAGAAAAACAGTAAATCAGTTTTTTATTCATTTTCAGCGATATATTGCTGTGTTTATTGTTCCACTGGGAAAAATACTCTTGGTTGCTGGAGCCGACTGCTACTGTGCATGCGAGTATTGAGTTAACATTGCCGGCTGCAATGTGTTTTACTAGGGCTGGGAAATGTTAAAATTGTGCGTGAGGCGCAGAAGACAGTATGAAAGAAATATCAATGAACATGGGAGAAAGCGCAGTTTCAATTTCATCGGAGGTATGGTTTCCTGTTGTAGTGACTCGATTTGCCGGTCGATATCAAGCACAGATTTTCGCGGTCTTTCCGAGTGCTGTGTTGGTGACTGTTGGAGTGATTTCGGGACATCCTGATGTGGTTGATCAGCGGCTGGCACCTCTTCCCTGGGGTGATTGTAGATTTTACAACGAGAGAGGTACGATCAGCCAATCAGGACAGAGCATTTACGCTCTGTTTTAATGCCCATTGTATAATTACATTTTTACTCTGTGTATTTTGACATGAAGCCTTTGTAAATGGGTCCTGACTCAAAGGATTGTAACTCTGAGATTTAAATAAAAATAAATAAATTACATTTCCTGACAGGCCACACCAGTACCGCAGACAATCGAGTAGCACCTCATAGTCCGCAATGTCAGACACTGCCGACAGGTCTAGGAGAATTAAGATAGTACGTTCCTCTTGTCTCTTGCCATCTGGAGATCATTAACCACCTTCACCAGAGCAGTCTCCATTACTATGCCCAGCCTGAAACCCTGATTGGAATACCTCATAAATGGAAGAGGAGATAAGATACTCTTCAGTCGAATGCTACCACTTTCTCAATAACCTTCCTAAAAATGGGAGGTTAGAGACCAGCCTGTAGTTGCTGGACGTACTCCATGTCCAATGAGTGATCTTCCTGGACATAAAGTCTCTACCACTTATTCACACTGATGGGAGTACACCGAGGCACTAGGACCCAGTGGAGCAAACTTTTCAGGAGGGCCAGCTGAGATGGAGCGTGGTAGAGCTATCTCGGCGTCGACCCTCCAATGGCCTCAGTTCCTTTTCCCGCGATCGAGTGCTTCAGTGACAACGTCGCTCGCCCACCTGGAGTCAAACTTTAAACTACCAGCTTAGTTTTCAGTTTTATTTTGTATTTTATCACGATAAGTACCGATTTATATTTTAATTCTTACTTGTTCAAGAAAGAAGTCTTCAGCCCTCCATTGATGGAGTGGACCATGAGTGGGGCAGGTGACGGTAGGGAGACTTATGTAAGCTGTTCAGTCAGCCCGGCCTGGTCTGGTCTGCCGCCCTCTCGGGGGGTCGACAAACGGACGATCCAGTGCTCGGGGGATGGGCAGTTGCCTCTAAAGCATAAAGAGAAACAGTCCTATTCGCGGCACACGTTCGATCTCGAGTTCTTCTTCGCTCACTGGTCAAGAAGAAACGGCATCACTGAGGTTGCCCTCTGGTACATGCCGAGCGTGACGGTCGGTTGTTAGGGTTAAGAGCCTGTCTCCACTTCTTTCAAAGTCGCCAGTTTCTGTCTCTGGTAGCCAGCCTCTTCGACACCAGAGCTCCTCTCCGCCTGTTGGAAGGGCTTCCGATGAGCAGTTTCACCATTGGGCGCGCTTCTTATGGAGCAGTGGGCTCTGAGATTTTTCTGGCTGCCCAAACTGGCCAGTCCATCTCCGGGACGCCGGACCTGTCGGTTTCAGATCAGCAGGCAGGGCGGTTAGGACTTCCCTAGTTGCAGCGGGCACCTAGTTCGTGCCTCGACTCCGTGCTCTGTGTCTATCCCCCTCACATGGCTGTGGTACAGGGGTCCACACTGATGCCTTTATCTCCTGCCATTTTTTTTGTTTTATACTTTATTCTTTATCCCACCTTACTGCCCACTAGCCCCTCCTTCAGACTTGACCATTCCCACTGATCCCCCATGGAGTCTGCCCTAGAATGTCAGGCATACTCCTATATTCCCCTACCTTCCTGCTGGAGTGCCTGCACATTGGGGTCTGCCCATGGTAGGTGATCTGGGAGATTAGGCCAGTTGTCATCTAGGCGGCTAGTGAGGTGTTTTCAAATTTTTTTTTTTTTACTCCCTTACTTAAGTCCTCTACCCCTAAGGATGTCAGCATGCAGGACTGACATCCAGGAAGATGGCATGCTGACTCACGCCATTGCCAAGTGCCCACAACATCCTCCCTCCCCAGTTCCAAGAACCACCTGTGCCCCGATGCCCATGCTTCCACAGACACCAGTGCGTTGGATGCTCAAGGCATCCCCAGGAACCCACTCCTGGAGGAAGAAAGCATCTGTTGGGACGCTCGATCCTCCTCCATCTTTCCAGCCCCGGCAGCCCGAGTCCATTCCCAACCTGGGTCACCGACGCAGGTGAGGCGTCATGCCCCAGCCTCAGCCCTCAGCACCACCAGGCCATCTCACACCATTTTTCATCCTTTACCTTCAAATCACAGTTTTCAGACTTCTGCTAGCGCCATCAATTGCGGTGCTGACTTCTTCAGCGCCAAGGTCCTTCTTGCACTATGGGTGGTATCAATGCTTCGTCTGTGGCACCGCGATACTCAGTTGGACCCGTCCTCTGCACCAGGGTTGGCATCTGCACCGTGTGCAGTTCTGCGCTACCATCGGTGCCTTCTTGATGCGGGGGTAGCTATTGGCACCGTGTGTGGTGTCATGCTCCTGTCGTGCCATGCACAATGTTACGTTTTATATCAGCTCTGTCTCTGTACCTGGCACCGCTTCTTTTCGGTGTGCCAAGGATGTGTACAGTGCTGTCTAGTTTCCATAGGTTTTTGACTCCGATTCTTTCTCCTTCTCTTCTTCCTCCTGGTTTTCATCCTGTTCCTGTCTATACAGTCCCCCGGACTGTAAGGAGATGATTTTGAGCCCAATCCGGATTTTCGGCTGGGTGATGATGTTGATGCCGATTCTGTCCTGGGGAAAGGATCAATCCTCCTGCAGATCCTGTTGTTGATGACCTTTCCTTTAAGTCTCTGCTCAAGAATTTAAATCTACTCTTTCTCTCCAGTCCACGGAAATCGATCCTGGGAAGCTTCTGCATCTTTAATATTTACATGTTCCGGAAATCCTTATGGATTTAACCCCTTGGTACAGCCTCTTTTGAGACTCTTACCAAAATGGTGTGGAAGAATCTGCCTTATTCTTTCTGTGGTCAAGTCCTAGATAGAAAATATGCCTCTCCCAAGGATCGCACTATCTTGGCCTCACAAGCCTTTGCTGATGTCATTGTGGTCCTGGCAGAGAATGAGAAGGCTGTCCTCCTCAGGAATCTACATCCTATCCTATAAACAAAGAATCTCGCAAGATAGACACCTTGGGTAAGAGAGTCTTGCTGCCTCAACCCTGGGCATGCACATTGCCAGCTACCAGGGCTATTTTTCTCAACATGAGTATGTTCTTTGGCATTCACTGAAAGCAACAGTAGAAGCTCTGCCTGAGCTGGAGGTTAACTCAACACTACTACAGACCATAACTAGAGGTATCGAGTCCAATAACCAACAAATTAAAGCTGCAATGGATGCTTTCGATACTGCTTCCCGGTGGCGGTGGCTGGCATTTGCACCCATCGCCACTCCTGAATGTGTTCTTCGGCTTTACAAATGATGCCCAACAGAAAGTCATGGCCTTACCTTTCGATGGTATGTATCTGTTTGGGCCTCAGGTGGAACAACCACTAGAGTCCACATAGAAGACTAGGTCTGCTATTAAGACAGCTAGACCTCTGCTCGCTCTCCCTCTCGAGGAGGTGGGAATAAGCATCAGTTTCACAACCATCAGTCCTTTTGTGGCAAAGGCAGAGGAGGATTCAACAGAAACCAAACCCCTCAGCCACAAAGAAAATGCAGCAGAAGGCACAAGGCCCAAAGCCCAGTGCCACCTTCTGAGTTTCCAGCCAAAGTCACACCTCAGCTGCCCAAGGGGGACTCTTCCTCAACAGTGGGAGGGCATCTGACTCCAGTTCTATGACCAGTGGAAATCTATATAATGAGACAAATGGGTCCTCAGGATAATCCACGAGGGTACTCTCTCAATCTGTCGGAAACCCTCCAGATCATCTCCCAAGCGACAGCCCAAGCTGTCTGTGGCACAGTCAGACCTTCTTGCTTCCTGAGATACAAGGTCTTCTGAACAACAGGGCAGTAGAAGTGGTTCCACTGAATCAACAAAACACAGGTTTCTACTCCCATTACTTTCTGGTTCCAAAGAAAACTGGCGCATGCCCTATTCTGAATCTCAGAAAGTTAAACGAATTCCTGCACAAGGAAAAGTTCAAGATGATATCACTCGGTACCCTGCTGCTTTTGTTTCATCAACACAATTGGCTAGCCTCCTGGACATGCAGGATGCCTACCAGCACATTCTCATACACCCAAATCACCACAAATACCTAAGGTTTATGGCGTTGGGTCAACAGTATCGATTCAGAGTCCTGCCCTTTGGGCTATCCCTGGCACCTCGAGTTTTTACAAAGTGCTGTACAGTTTTCACGACGCATTAAGAAAATCAGAATACTAGTGTTCCCATATCTAGCAAGCCCTCCAGGCAAGAGACTCTGGAGGCCGTGGCCATGGCTTCAGACTTCCTCATGTCCATGGGAGTTCTGCTGACCCTCAAAGAGTCACTGTTGCAGCTATCGTAGAAGCTCCTTTTCATAGGAACCCTTCTGGACAACTCCTGTGCAAAAGCTTTTCTTCGGGAGGCAGAAGGAGCGATATCTTACAGATGGCCCACTTCATCATAGAACACAGCTCAGTGCAAGCTCTCTTGAAGCAATGAATGCTGGGTCTCATGGCATCCTTGGTGTTCACTGTACCTTTGGCTCATCTCCACATAAGAACCTCTCAGTGGATGCTCAGTACTCAGTGGTCCCCAGTCACTCACCCTCAGTCCTTTCTCATCAAGGTGACGGAACCTCTGAAGAGGTCACCACCTGGTTGTCTCAGGAGGACAATCTTCTGGAAGGATATCCCTTCGCCTCTCTGGATCATCAGATTTCCATTACCACGGATGCATCCCTGATGGGTTGGGAGCTTACTGCCGGGATCTCCACACCAGGGTACGTGGACTCAGGACGAGTCTCAACTTCACATAAACATCCTGGAAATGGAAGCTGTCCCTATGCAGTCCAAGCTTTGAAGGACATACTCTGTCACAAGAACATTCTCCTTCAAATGGACAACAAGGCAGTGATGTATTACATCAACAAACAGGGCGGTGACTCTTACCTATTATGCAGGGAAGCAATGAGAGTATGGGAATGGTGCCTGGAGCACAAGGGCTCTGATTCAGGTGGTTTACCTGCCAGGAGAGTACAAAACGAGCTGAGACTGTCTCAGCAGAACAGAGTCAGATCCTCATAAGTGGCCTCTCGACTTAACCATCGTTCAGTCACTCTTTGAAGAGTGGGGAACTCTGAACCTGGACATTTTGTGTCCCCACGCAATGCAAAACTGCCTCTCTTCTACTCCAGAAATCCAGGACCTGGCATTTTTGTCAGGATGCATTCAGGCTGCAGTGGACAAAACACCTTCTATATGTATTTCCTCCTCTTCCCTGATTTAGAGGGTGCTGCTCAAACTGGAGGCAAAGGGGACAGAATGATTTTCATTGCCCCGTCTCTGGCCTCGTCAGATCTAGTTTCCCTAATCAACAGACTATCGGATACCTCTCCAAAACTGCTTCCCATTCAGATGAACCTTCTGACCCAGGACCCTGTAGTCCATCCCAATCTGAGGTCCCTTCACCTCCACGCTTGGCTCCTGAGGAGATAGAGGTGAATAGGTTTAATGTTTCTCATAGGGTTTCAGATATTCTTTTGGCTGCACGCAGCCAGCCAACAGAAAGACCTACACAGCTAAATGGAGCGTTTCTTTATCTGGTGTGCAAAATTCTCTTGGAATCCTTTTTCCTGCCCACCGAATAAAGTGTTGGAGTATCTCCTAGACCTCTCAAACACAGGTCTCCAACACTCCACAGTCATAGTTCATCTTTGTGCAATTTCGCATATCATGAGCCAGTACTCTCCATGTCGCTGGCTCAGCTGCCTGTAGTTAAGAGGTTTCTAAAAGGATTCTGCATACCAAACCTCCTATTAGATGTCCAGTTGCAGCCTGGGACATTAAGCTAGACATGTTCACTTGTAAACCTTTTGACCCTTTAGCTACTTAAGAGTTGAAATTCCTCACTTGGAAGATGGCCTTCCTGGTGGCCATTAATTCTGCTCCTAGGGTACCTGAAATACACGTTGGTCACAGACCCACTGTATACTGTATTTCACAAGGACAAAGTAGTTCTTAGGACTCATCCTAAGTTCCTACATAAGGTTGTCTCAGAATTCCATCTAAATCAACTTTGAGTCCTTCCTACCTACTTTGCAAACTTCAGAATGAAGGAGAGCATACCTTCATTCCCTAGATGTAAAAAAGCCTTGCAGTTCTATCTGGATAGAATGAAGGCAGTTCATAAAACTCAACAACTGTTTGTTTCCTTCAGCACGACCAACTTGGTCAACCTGTTGCTATCAGGTGCATTTCAGCATGGCTGGTGGCATGCCTTCACCATTGCTATTCCATGGCACAGGTCAAGTTGGAAGGCAGATGTACGCTCCACTCTGCCAGAGCAGTTTCGGCATCTCTGGCGGAAATTGTAATGTCCCCATTGCAGATATTTGCAATCGGCTACCTGGACCTCCGTGCTTGTTTGTAAAGCACTATGCCTTGGATGTCCATGCCAGACAACGTCAGTCATTTGGCAGGACAATCCTTAACAGACTTCTGTCCTAAAACTTGAGCTTCTCTCTTTCTGTCTCTCTCTTTCTCTCTCTTTCTCTCTCTCTCTTGCTCCGTTCAGGGATTATTTAGCTCAGTACTCTCCATCAATGTGAATGAGTGGTGAGACTTTATGTCCAGGAAGATATGGAAATAACATACCTACGGTAATTGTTGATCTTCTAGGACGAAGTCTCCACTACTCATTCACACGCCACCCACCATCCCGGAGCTCACTTCTCTGTTTCTGGTCTTTACTCCATCAGTGGCTGGGCTGTGTAGACTTTGTTGTTGACCCTTCTTACATGGGTCATTCAGACTATCTCATGTCTGTTTTTAGGTTAATTCGTTGCACCTCCTTGGTAAAAAAGGTACTAGGCGGTTGGAGGAGTCAGCGCCAAGATAGTCTTCCGCATACGGGCTCACGGTGCGGCTTGCGGGCGCCATCTTGGTGCCAGCCCTCCTGAAAAGTTTGCTCCCACTGGGTCCTAGCGCCTGGCGTACTCCCATCAGTGTGAATGAGTGCTGGAGACTTCGGCCCAAGAAGATCAAGAATTACGGTAGGTACGTAATTTCCATTTTTTCAGTAAGGGCCTAACTAACGCAATCTTTCAAGGATACTGGGAAGACCCCACTACTCAGAGAACTTCAGACAATCTCTACAACAACAGGCTCAATCAGGTCCAAACACTCCACCAACAGCTGGGTGGGACCTGGGTCAAAGTCACTTTGTGTTGGCCGCAGCCTCAAGATCGTAGTCACCACCTCCTCCACCCCAACCAGCGCAAACTCAGCCCAGACAGGAGGAGTTCTCCGCACTGTTCAGGAGGACTCGCATCCCTTCGAGTGGCAGTGGGGGAGATATCAGCCCTGATAGAGGACACTTTGTCAGCAAAGAACAGAGCAAACTGCTCACATCTAGTGCTCTAACCCACACCACACACACACACACACACACACACACACACACACACAGACAGGCAGGATGTAATAGCCTGTCTACTGTCTCGGAAGAGCTGAGCGGTCTGTTCCTTGACACAACAATCTTCCGTGACAGAAAATTCACTGCTTCTTTTGGGAGAGTGCCTCTGAAAGTCACGATAATGTGACATCAAACCCAATTGTGTCCTCCAGCAGTCCTGACCCCTCCAGCGCCTCTCTAACCTCCAACCCCTAAACTTTAACTCCCTGAGCTCCGCATCAATTCATGGAAGTCTCTGGCAGTAGACAGGGGATGGACATGAACGAGTGCGACTAGATTGAATGTGGCACTGACTGCCCTATTATAGGCAGCCACTCCTCCTTTGTTCCAGTCTCACAGGAAGCCTCCACACCCAATAGGTCCAGCAGCGCCAATAGGTCCAATGAGGACACTCATGATAAAGGGCGGTACTGGACCATCCCCATGGGGCAGGACCATCGGGGGTGCTCACATGTGAACCCCATGGTGCTGTGATCCAACCATGATACTGTGTCTATCTTTAGATCACTCACCCTCAGGCCAGTTGAAAACACAAGGTCAAGTGTGTGGTCACACGAGTGGGCCGCTCACTCGGTTCTGTATGTACCAAGGGAGACCAGGCCTACACTAGTCCTCATCTCGCTAAGATGGAAGACCTTGAGGTGGGTCTGTGAGACAGCCAGCCCCTCCAATGTGCCAGTTGCACACCCTCCATCCTAGTCCAGTAGCCCTTCAGGGATCTGGACACCCTTGGTGGCAGAGTCACACTTATAAACTGGGCCTGCACCAGTGGGTCCCTTGGGGCTATGATCCAGCACCTCTTTGGCTCCTGACACTAAGATCAGTGCCAGTGAGCAGGGTGGTGCCTCCCATGTGGCCAGGACCCCTTCTGCAGCTGTTTGTGGCCCTAGGAGAGGGAAGGTCTCTGGATCCAGCCTTCCATTGAAGATCTTCCAGATCTTGTCCTACAAGCAGTTAGATGACCGGAAGTGTAAGGACCAGGATGATCTCGAGTGGCTTTCTGGCCCAGGTGATGAGACACCCTCCTGGGCATAGCCCTAGGCATTTAGCATCTGCAGTGTAATCTGGGTCCTTCTCATCCTGGTTGCCAGCTGCAGTGCCACCTCCCTGTGTCCCACAGTCTCTGGTGCTGATTCTGGTGCAGTAGGGAATAGCGGTGGCAGGAGTGGCGCCTGGTTGGCTTCTGGTGCTGTCTCTGGCACTGACTCTGATTCAGTGCCTTTTGCAGTGCCAAGGGGTTCTGGTGTCACTTGTGGTGCCGGGTTTCCTTTGCTCCAGGATTCTGCTGCTGAGGATGCTTCTAGGCCTAGTCCAGGGGCAGAGTCCACTCAGGTGAGATGGGGGTTGATAGGTCCTTGTCAGCACTGCTCCATGTCTAGATTGACTGGGGACTCTAGCAGGAGTTGTAGTGTTGGCTCAGATCTTCTGTCCCATCCCAGAACCATCTGGGCCTATGATAGGTGGGGATAGGGGCTTTCCTATGGGACCACTATGCCTCTAGCCTCCCAACCTCGGAGTCCCCCAAGGGCACAATCCAGATTGCCCTCTATGATTGGGTATTCCCGGTGGACTAGAGGCACAGCCCTCCCTTCAGGGTAGGTCACCTGTTCACTCATAGCCATGGCAGAGGACCTGGCCTGGTCCTTCATGACCCTCCTCCTCCTCTGCATACCCCTTCTCCTCTCCTAGGCATTTCTGGTCCTGTGGGACCCCTGACTTGGAGCAGTTCAGCGCTTCAATGGGTGCCTTCCCAGCCTACCTGAGAGCAATGGGCCAGGCCATCCTTTGGCCTGAAACCTCAGCACCACCATCCCTGAGTTCAGCTTCTCTTCATCTTCCTCCACTGAGAAAGAGGATTCCTCAGTCCACCTCTCCTCCAATGCTGATTACATGATTACATCCATTATCAGCAGTTCCTTTCATAGATGATGAGGGAGCTCAGACTGTCCCACTTTTCTGGCTACAATCCTGTACGTCTGACACTGTTCTTCCTTGGGGAGTACAGTCATGACTCTGAATACTTGTATCTAGGCCAGAAAGGATTCAAGCTGCAGGAACTTCTCAGATGCTCTGAATGACCACTGCCCCATTCACTGCACGTGGAGAAATCATTTCCCAAACACTCTTCCTAAAACAGTCCTCACCAGAGACTATGCCAAGCTAGACAGTAAAGCTTTTCCTCATGACTTCTCAGAAGTTAGCTGGAAACACCTGGACACCCTGGCAGACGTTAACGCATCACTAGACTTTATAATCCACAACATCACGTTGGTCACAAACAGACATGCCCCACTCACACAAAGGCGGTATAATGGCCTTTGCTCCAAGTGGCTCTCCTCTAAGCACTGTGACCTAATGAAACAGAGCCTGGAGTATATACAAGAAATTGGTACACCGTGAACTGGCAAGAATTCAGAAAGCTGTGAAATCAGTGCAAAACCATGCTGAAAATGTCATGATCAGCTATATCAGAAATCTTGAAAGAAACCTTAATAAACCTAAGCACTTCTGGACTCAAATCAATGACCTTTTAAAAGGTGCCAAACTGCCTCCATTCAGGAGATAAGAATGAATGATACTCGCTGAAGATCCCCAACTCATCGCTGAAGACTTCAACAAGTTCTTCACTGACCTGGACCATTTTAAACTCTTCCAACCTAACTCTCCACTGACTGCCCCCACCCTACAACCAACCACAATTCCACCTCAAGCTTGTAACCAGGAAGGAGGTAGTTACACACCTGCTTAAGATAAAGCCTGGCAAGTCTGCAGGGCACGATGGGCTTGAATCCAAGCTTCTTAAGCTGGCAGCCCCAGTGCTTGCTACTCTAATGGCCAAGTTGTATAACATGTCACTACTCTGTGGGGAAGTCACCTGTCTTTGGAAAACTGCATGGGTTATCTCTATTCACAAAAGAGGCACAAAGGATGCCATAGAAAACTACCACTTCTTTCAATACTTAGTGCATTGGCCAAAGTACAAGAACGCTTTTCTACAACCAACTAATTGCAAACTTAGAAACTTATATCCTAATGACTATGGCACGGCACAGCTTCAAAAGCACCATGGGACTGATACGCAATATTATGCCTCAGCTCATACATATACAAAGCCACAGATGAGGGAGAAACTACTGGAGCCATTTTCATTGATCTTACCGATGGTTTGACCTGGTGAATCATGAGCTATTGCTGTCCAAGCTCAAGAGCTTAGGGCTGGACCACCTGGCTATTACCTGGTGCAGAAGCTATTTAGTGGGCCACAGCTAAACTGTCAAATGGAGCACTGGTCACTCCTCCCAATGTGGAGTTACTGATGGAGTCCTCAGGGATCAATCCTAGGTCCCTCTTCTACCTCTTTACTAATGATTTACTCGTCCAACTGTGGGGAAGCAAAAGCACTCCCATACTCAGACAATGTGGTCCTGTACAGTGATGGTAATGCCACACCAGACATTGAACAAGGGCTAACCAAGGACTTTGCCACACTAAACAGATGGCTTTCATCAAATCACCTCATGCTCAACATTAAAAGACAAAGACCATACTCTTTGGACACAGAAGACTAGGGGTAGATACAGCTGAGCTCCTGAAAGTATTCAACACCAGTGGAACCAATCTGAAGTCATAGATTAAAGTATCTAGGAATGTGGCTTGACCAAGAACTCACACTCAAACCACACAATGAACACACCACTAAAATAATACACCATAAGCTAGGCTTGCTGTACAGACTAAGGACATACTTCACCAGCGAGACCTGCCAAACAGTTGCTAATTCCATACTGCTCCCGACACTCCTCTACAGAGCTCCTATACTGGCATCCCTAAAAGAAATTGAACTTAACAGGCTCTGCACCCTCTATCACAGGGTCAGCAGATCTGCAACACAGGCTGACAAAGGAACATCATTGCACAGCACTTTCATCACTAAACTGGCCCCAACTAGATAGCAGACTCAAGCTTCCCTCACTCTGCCTCATGTTCAAAATCTTGAGCAATCACCTGCCACACCTCCAGAACCTAGTGGTACATAGGCAACATGTACCAACTATCCGAGCAACCTCACAACCTGCCCTTGAGGTACCAAGGATGCACACGCATCAGGACAAAGGTCATTTATGCGTGTATAATATTGCAGTCCTGGAATAAGCTCTCTCCTGCCTTGCAGAACAGCCCCTATCTCCCTGCATTCCAGCACTCACTAAAAGCTCACCTCAAAAGCAGATGGACCTACACAGCACCCTTTCCCAACTTTACTTGAGCCTGTTCTAAAGCTCTGCTGAGCCCAAATTTAAACTATGTCTTAAAGCATGCAGTTGCACTACTAAGGAACGTAAATAGTGACATTCTTGCCTGCTGCTGACTTTTTTTTCCTATATGTATTTTATGCTTTTACCCTTGTCTCCCCGAGAGGCCGGGATCCCAGCAGACACAGCAATGCGTGCATGTGGGAGTGCACACACACTCTGGGTACCCGCCCCTGCCACTCCACCCATACACTGGCCTCGCCTCCTAAACTGCTGTCCATCCTCCACTGGGTGGCAGTCAAGGGCCAGGGAAACCCTCATCCCTCCTGGGAGAGGAGAGCTGCCTTGTGGCAGCTCAATCCAGCTCCAAGCCCCCTCACCAACCCCCAACAAACCTGGGCTCATTACCGATCCCGTCACTGGCATGGAGCGAGGTGTGGCGCTCAGCCCTCAACCCTCAGCACCACCGGGCCGCATCCTACTGCTGATTTAAATGTTGTACTCCTGTAACTAATGACTTGTCCTACATGGCATCCCATGGTCTGTAGTGTCTCCATAAGATAATATACACAAGTATAGACCAAAACTTTTCTGTATGTATGTATTTATGACCAATGCACTGTACATTTTACTATGTAACTAATCTTTGGGTCACCCCTAAAAGAGATCTTCAGTCTCAGTGGGCCTGCCCAGTCAGCAGAATTCAATAAATAAACTCCATGGTCATACCTTCATGGCCTCGGGCTTTCACAGAGGTGTCAAGAGACGTCTAGCTCCTTGATAGGCTATAGAACAGACTGAAGGAAAAATGTCTGATAAGGCTGCTGACCCAGCTTTTAGATAAGCCTTCCTCTCTAAGGAGGATGAACCCCAGGAACCAGTTGAACAACCCTCTGACCAGGGTGATGGTTCCTCGGGTAGAAAGAGAACTGCAGACACTGCCTCTGAACCGCAAGTTCTGCAGAGAAGAAAGGAAGGAAAACACTTGCTTAAAGAACCACAGCCGACAAGTCCATCAGTTCCAAATGCAAAGGGGATAGCTAACACTATCAGGATTATTCAGGCGCTGCAAAATGGCACCACAGTCCCAGTTCAGTGGCCTGGTTCACAGGCCTTGTTCAGGACCTGGGTTCTTCCTCAGTTCCGGTTCATTTAAACACTTCCTTGAGGGTTTTCTGACGGTGAAGATGAGGAGGATGAGTGGGGACAGTGGGAGAATTCAAGAATGCACGGACAGACATAAGGCAGTCCTAGTTGGGGGGGTAGGAGGAAGTAAGCTGTTGGTTAACTAGGATCTGCAGCTTATTCATCAGGTAGGAAAATGGGCAGACTAGGTGAGCCAAGCAGTCCTTATCTGCTGTCAAATTCTGTTTCTATGTTGAGGACTTTGGGGAGCCTCTTGAACCAGATGTATCCCTGACCCCCAGCATCCTGACTCCCTTGACAAGGAACTGAGGATTTTCTACCCACTTTGCTTTTATGAAGTAAGTGGCACAAACTCTGGACTTCTCCACCCAGGAATACACAGAGAAGGAAGATGAGCCAGGCTACATGGAAATGATGGATGTAAGGACCCCATGTCCATTCCCCAGTGGACAAGAGGATGGGTAGGAAGTACTAGGTGACCAGGTCCAGATCAGAGTTCCTCTTTGGACATCCCAGCCATGAAGGGGTGGTGCAGTGGCTACATGTGACAAAGCAGGTTGGCAGCTTGGCAGAAAACACCAGGAGAAAGGACTGCTGTGTGACTGAACTTCTCTGCTGGGACTAAAGTAGAAGAACTTTTGTATTTGGACCTTTAATTTAGGGTAAAAAACTAACATACAAAAACAAAACAAAAACAAACTGTGTGTTTGGGTTAACTGAACTGAATGGGTAACTGAAAAGTCATCTAGGTGTAAATCGCAGGTGACTGAAAGGACTTAACTGCTAATGAGGTTTAAATAACTTGTAGAAAGATCTGGTAAGTAGGGGTGGCTTAGCTAGAGGAAGCTACATTTAAAGACTGCCTTAGAAAGATTCTGCTAATAGCTTGGCGAAAACACCAGGAGAAAGGACTGCTGTGTGACTGAACTTCTCTGCTGGGACTAAAGTAGAAGAACTTTTGTATTTGGACCTTTAATTTGGGTAAAAACTAACATACAAAAAAAAAAAAAAAAAGTGTGTGTTGGGTTAACTGAACTGAATGGGTAACTGAAAAGTCATCTAGGTGTAAATCTCAGGTGACTGAAAGGACTTAACTGCTGTGAGGTTTAAATTACTTGTAGAAAGATCTGGTAAGAGAGGGTGGCTTGACAGAAGGAAGCTACATTTAAAGACTGCCTTAGAAAGATTCTGCTAATAGCTTGGCAGAAGACACCAGAGAAAAGGACTGCTGTGACTGAACTTCTCTACTGGGACTATATTGCCCTCCTTCCCTCCCCTCCACCCCCCACCGAAAGCTAGTTCTATTTTATAGGCACAGGATTTGACTGACAACAGGAACTTCCTGTTTAGGGGCAGGAAGTGAGTGATCACAGAACCACCAAGGACCCACCATCCTAGAAGGGCAAGAGTAGCTCTCAGGCCCCTCTGAGCTGCTGGAGGTCTGCCTCTGAACAAGTAAGTGGTCTACTGAGGAAATATAGGATATTCTTGTCTCAGAACACGACAATCAGGAGCTTAAAGGGAACACAGGCAGAAAGTAGGAGAGAGAAAAAAAAAACAGAGGAAGAGTAGAAGATTGCAAACAGTTAAGGGGCCAGAAATAAGACATGATTGAGTGGTGCAGTGCAGTGGCTGTGGAGCAACAGTCTTCAGGAGATGTTCTGGAGGATGCGGTGTTGTCCCATCTGCAGGCACCTCTCTGGGCTGAGGAGGAGGTTGCTCATCTCCAGGCTGGGTTGGCCAGGATTTGTGGGACCTCCTCTTCCATCCAGGGACCACCAGTGCCACTGCCCGTTGCCTCAGAGGTTGCCAAGAAAGAGGGTGGTTGGACCACAGTGGGCTCAGGGAGGGTGAGGGTGGTGGAACAGAAGCACATCCTCCAGTTGTACCTCTCCACAATTCCTATGCCATTCTGGCAAAGTGTGGTTCCTCTGTGGAGGCACCTACAGTGGAGACCAAGGAGGATGCTGGGAACCTCCACAAGGGAGACCCACAGGAGGGTGGGGAGACCCTGCAGGGAAGAAACAACTCCTGGTGGGGACTCCATTGTTAGGAAGGTAGAACTGGGCAAGGAAGGGAGAGGAGGTAGGTGCCTGCCTGGCGCCATGGCTTGGAGAGGACAGGAGGCGAATCCTCAGGATTGCCGGACAGCTGCACAGGGAGGGAGCTGGATGTCATTGTCCACCCTAGGGACAAATGACCTGGCTAGAAAGGGATTAGAGAAGTGCAGGAAGAGTTTGTGGAATTGGGGAGGGCCTGTCAAGTAGCACACACGGTAACCTTTCTCGGAGGTGCTACCCATCTACGGCATAGGAGAGGCTAGGGTGTTCGTGCCAGGGATTCAATCAGTGGTTGAAAAACTGGTGTGGAGCTCAGGGATTTGGCTTCATTGGGGACTGGGGTCACCTGGAGTGATGCAAGCCTATACTGGCATGATGGGCAGCATCTGTCGGGAGGAACCAGGATCCTAGGTGATAGGTTTAAATGCTTCATTGGCAAGCTTTTAAACTAGCCAAGGGGAGGCACTGGAAAGGAGCAGGAAAATCCTAGCCCCCCAAACAATCACGGTAGTAAGTGTGGCAAACACCAACATGGAGGTGTCGATAAGGAGAGGGCAGTGGTAAATGGAGAAAGTGACAAAGGCAAGAAGGACAGGGATGGGACAAAAGGGGTGAGCCATCAGGAAATGGAGGTATGGTACCAATGCCCGTGTCTGGGCAACAAGCTCCTGAGCTGGTGGCCTCAATGGAAGAGGATGCCTGGATATTGTAGCAGTCACAGAAACATGGTACACAGAGAACCATGACTGGGATGTTAACATACCAGGGTACATAACCTACAGGAGAGACAGGCAGGGAGAAAGGGGAGTAGCTCTCTATGTAAAGGAAGGGATAAAGCAACTGAACAAAAGAGTAAACAGGGAGAGAGGAGACACTGTGGGTCACCTTGGAGACTGGAAAGGGCACCACAATCCGCACAGGGGTTGTGTAGACCCCATGTCCGGGGAAGGAATGGACAAAGGATATGATGGAAGGCATTCTTAGAATGGCAGAGAAAGGGAGATACTGTTGATGGGAGATCTGAATATGCCAGATGTTAACTGGAGCACATTTGCTGCAGCACATCCAAGAGCAGGGCCATTCTTGATGCCCTACAGGTGGCAGGCATTAGACAGCTAGTTTCAGAACCCACTCATGAGGAGCAATCTTAGACCTCGTACTCCAAGCAGGCGATGGAGGATCTCAGATCTAGAGTGGGTTGCCATCTGAGGGACAAGTGACCATCAAACATTGTGGTTCACGTTAAACTCAACTACAGAAGTCAAGCTATACAAAAGTGAGGGTACTGGACTTTGGAGGCTGACTTTGGCAAGATGGGAGAGTGCCTCAGAAAAGCACTAGCAAACAGGCTAGAAGGAGGTGTGGAGCAACAATGGGGAATTATCAAAACTGCCATCACAGAGCCAACAAGCCTTTGTGTGAAGCAAATAAACAAATCAAACAGAAAGAAAAAGCCACTATGGTTCTCAAGAGGTGGCTGTGAAAGTCAGGAAGAAAAGATAGCATTCCAGAAGTATAAGAAACCACAGAAGGAGCAGGACGGAGAGCTGTACCAGTTAAGGCAGAAAGAAGCAGGAGGGAAGTCAGAATAGCAAAGGCCCAAACTGAGGAGAAGATAGCCAACTCAGTTAAGAAGGAGGATAAAACCTTTATAGGTACATCAGCGGCATGAAAGACAAAGGGAGGATAGTGAGGCTGAATAGAATGAACGGTGGGTGGACAGAGGGGACAGTGAAAAGCAGGAATGCTGAATGAATATTTCTGCTCAGTATTCACAAAAGAGGAGGGGAAGTGCCTAATCCAATTAACAGAAGCACTCTTGATAGGGGGTCGATCCCAGTCCTTTCACAGAAGAAAGGGTTCTGCAAGAACTCCTAAAACTGAAGGTGGACAAAGCAATGGGTCCTGATGGAATTCACCCCAGAATTCTAAAAAGAATTAAGGAAGGAACTAGTGAAACCACTGGCTACTCTTTTAATAAATCATGGGAGGATGGTGTGGTACCGAGGGACTGGAGGAAGGCAGATGTGATTCCCTTCACAAAAAGTGGGACCAAGACAGAGGCAGGAAACTACAGACCTGTCAGTCTGACCTCTGTGGTAGGGAAAGTGATGAGTCACTTCTGAAGGAAAAGAATAGTTGAGTACCTAGAGGTCAGTGGGCACAGGATCCAAGGCAGCATGGGTTCACAGTGGGAAGGTCATGTCAGAGCGAATCTAATAGATTTCTTTGACTGGGTGACCAAAGTAGTAGACCAGGGAGGGCTGTGGACATGGCCTACCTAGACTTTAGCAAGGCATTTGACACAGTCCCACAAAGATTATTAGTCAAATTAACCAGCCTGGGAGTGGGTCCCAGGGTGGTAGCCTGAGTAAAACATTGGCTGGACAACAGGACACAGAAGGTAATTGTAAATGGAGTCCACCCTGAAGAAAGGCGGTTACTAGTGGGGTACATGAGGTTCAGTCCTTTTAATGTCTTCATCAGTGACATTGCAGAGGGACTGGAAGGAAAGTATGCCTTTTGCAGATGACACAAAGATCTGCAACAGGGTTGATACACAAGGAGGCGTGGAAAGGATGAAAAGGACTTGGCAAGGTTGGAGGAATGGTCAGGCGTATGGCAGCTAGGATTCAATGCAAAAAGTGCAAAATAATGCACCTGGGAAACAAGAACCCAGGGAAGAATACACAATGGGTGGGAGGTAATGTGACAACAAAACAGGAAAGGGACCTGGGGTAATCATATCAGATGACCTTAAGGTTAGCAAACAATGTGAGAAGGCAGTAGGGAGGGCCGGGGTATACTGGGATGTATAGAGGAGGCATCAGCAGCAGAAAACAGGAAGTTGTTATCCTCTGTACAGACAGTTGGTGAGGCAGCCATCTGGAATACTGTGTCCAGTTCTGGAGACCCCATCTCCGCAAGGACATAGACAGGATAGAGGCAGTCAGAGGAGGGCAACTAAAATGGTGCAGGGTCTGCAAGAAGCCATATGAGGAGAGACTAAAGGAGCTTAATATGTATACCCTTGAGGAAAGAAGGGAGGGGACATGATAGAAACTTCTCAAGTACCTCAAGAATCAACAAAGTCCAAGAGGTAGCATCTTTCAGAAAAGAGACTTGCAAGAACAAGGGACACAATTTAAAGATAGAAGGAGGCGGTTCAGGGGCAATGTGAGGAAGTATTATTTCACAGAGAGGATAGTGGATGCATGGAACAGCCTTCCTGAGGAGATTATAGGGTCTAAAACGGTGGGAGAATTCAAGAATGCATGGGACAGACATAAGGCAATTCTTGTGGGGCAGGAAGATATAGGCTGTTGGTTAACTAGGATCTGACGGCCTATCCTGTGGAAAGGAAATGGGCAGACTAGATGGGCCTAGCGGTCCTTATCTGCTCGTCAAAGTCTATGTTTCTATGTTTCTATGTTTCAGGTATCCCCTGGCATCACACCCATTTGATAAGAATTCCAGAAAGATGGACTCTGTTGCCAAGAAATCCAATCTGAGTGCTTCTTTGGCCATCAGACAAGCAACTTGTATGGCTTATGTGTCCAGATATCAAAAGAGTCTCTGGAATACAGTTTTGAACAAGCATTATCAATGCCAATGTTGCTTGCTTCTATGTGCTGTTTAGGAATTTGAAAGTCATTGGAGTGCAAATATTGAAAATTCACGAACTTCTGGCGTGCGTAGGAACTACGCAATGCACACTCGTAAAACAGTCATTTTAGGAATTTTCACCAGATTTTCAACATAGCCATTTTAAGACCTCTGCTCATGAACAGTGTCACTGTGATTTTCTTAATGTGTCCCGTACATTGAGTTTGCACACCGACTGTGCCATTATGTAAACCATGGAGACTGCGTTTTGGGCAAAATCTGAAAAATGACAGCTGCACTGCTCATAAGGAGGTGTGATAAAATAGCAATGTTGAAAATCTGGAGTAAATATTGAAAATTCAAACTTCTGACGTCGTAGAACTGCACAACACACTAAGTAAAACAGTCATTTTAGGAATTTTTCACCAAATTTTCAACATAGCCATTTTAAGACCTCTGCTAATGAACAGTGTCACTGTGATTTTCTTAATGTGTCCCATACTTTGATTTTGCACACTGACTGCTCCATGTATGCGCTACATGGGTGGAAACACATTTGGGCAGGATGTGAAAAATGACAGCTGTACTGCTCGTAAGGAGGTGTGGTAAAATGGCAATGTTGAAAATTTGGAGTGAAAATATTGAAAATTCATGAACTTACGTGTAGTGTAGGAACTGCGCAATGCACACTGGTAAAACAATAATTTTTTGAATTTTCCACCAAATTTTCAAAATAGGCATTTTAGAGCCCACCTTATGAACACTGGCAGTGTCGTTTCGTTAATCATTCCAGAAAGGTGATTTGCAGCAGTGGCTGCGAAATCACCCTTCGCCCGAGTAACCAAGGCAGTGACATCATTCATGAGAAGGGGTCCCAAAACCCCATGTTGAAAATTTGGGCAAAATTCAAAAATGCCTGAGATATGCAATAAAGTTGAAAACCCTATCTATTCCATTATACAGCTTACCCGGCATTTCCTCAGTTCGCGGTTGGCTTTGAAGAGTGCAGGCGTGTTCCTGGTCCACGCAAGATCGTCCGCGGAGTCCGGAGTAAGTATGGGGTGGGGGTGTGGGAGGCAGGAGTGCGTGTGGGTGGGTGCAAGTTGTGGGAGGGGGCAGGAGAAGTGCGAGGCACAGTTTTTATTTCCAGGTTTGTTTGTTTTTAATGACGGCGTGGCCGCTTGCCACGCTGGGGTGGGCTCCCAGTGTGGCACAAGGACTGCTGGTGGGGGCGTGGAGCCGATGGGGATTAGACACCCCTGTTGGCTGTAACACATTTGGGTGGGCTCCCAGCATGGCACCTTAATGCTTGGGGAGACAGTGGAGCCGATGGGGATTGGGCATCCTGTCGGTGACAGCATGGGGGAGACACTGGAGCCGATGGGGATTGGGCACCCCGTCAGCACGTAACATCATTTTGCCACGCTGGGGTGGGCTCACAGCGTGGCACCTGGGCTCTTGGGGCGTGGAGCCGTGGGGATTAGGCACCCCCATCAGCCGTACAGTGTGGGGAGGAAGGCGCAGAGGCACGCGAGTGTGCGTGGAGGGGCAGCTCTGCTCACTCAAGCAGAGCTCTCCTTTCAACTGTATGCCACTGCATTTTCAGCTTGTCACAGACAGCTGCAGCAGTGATTGGGGAACTGGGGCCGCCTTGCAAACACACTGACTGCATTGGAAGATGGGCTGACACACCTCAAAACTCAGATGATGGCACTATGTTTCTTGCACATGCATGCAAGCAACATGAAAATTGTCAAGGCATGCCCTGGACCAATGGCATCAGACCTGTCTGATGCTGCAAGGGGCATAGAGGCTTCAGAATGCCAGTTTCAGATGGCAGTAGATGCCAATGACATTGCAGCCATGCAAATGGCAACCTCAGTGTCCTTGAGGAGATTTGTTTGGCTGAGGGCCACTAATTTGTCCCAGCACACCCAGACAAAGGCATTGGACTTGCCTTGTGAGCCCACATCTCTCTTTGGTGAGCAAACAGAGGCTTACATGAAGAAGATGGATGAGTACAAGGTGGCATACAAGGTGCTGCTGTCAAGGAGAAAGCAGTAAGACCTCAGGAGTACCAGATCAAGGGGTAGGGGTAGATCCCATTACAGACCCTACTTTCAGGCCCAAGCACTGCCAGCCTATCAACCTCAGAGAGGATACTAGGGGCAGGGCAGAGGCATAAGGGCAACAACCATGCTGGCCCCAGAACTCAGCCAAGTGCTCAAACAAAACAGACCCCTGAGGCATCTGCCAGGGTCCCTCCCACTTCCGATAGGGAGGCGGGCTGGCTCACTATCTCAGGCTTGGGAATCCATCACCATAGACAAGTGGATCCTGGAGGTAGTGAGCCAGAAACTTCTCAGTTTCAAGGTTTACCCATACTGAGAGCAGAGCTAGACCTGCCACCCTATCAGAAGCAGCTCTGCTGGAGGAGAAAGTAGCAAAACTCCTTCAGGACAAAGCAGTAGAGCCTGTTTCCTTGATAAAGGGAAAGGATCTCTACTGAAGATACTTCCTCACCTTAAAGAAAATGAGAGTGGCGACCCGTTAGGATCTCAGACATTTAAACAGACATTTGACAAAGCCAAGGTTCAAAATGGTCACTCTGGCTACCATTCTCCCTACACACAGGAAGGGAGATTGGCTGGCATCTCTGGACTTAAAAGATGCTTACTTCCATATTCCTATCAGGCAGTATCACAGAAAGTACCTCAGATTCAGATTGCCATCAGGCCATTACCAGTTCAGAGCCACGCCTTTCAACCTGACTTCTGCTCCAACGGTGATCACCAAGTGCCTAGCAGTAGTGGTAGCACACCCAAGAAGGCAAGGGGTTACAGTCTTCCCATACCTGGATGACTGGCTAGTAGTAGGCCAGCTCTCCTCACCAAGTTAAAGAAGCACTTACCATCACTCAGGATACCCTGTGTACACTGGGTTTCCTGGTACACCAGAAAAAGTCAGTGCTGACACCAGTTCAACTCCTGGATTTCAGAGGAGCAGAACTAGACACTCTTGAGAGAAAGAGCCTTCCTCCCTCAGGGAAAGGTGGACAGCCTGGTACAGCTGGCAAACTCTTTCCAACTGCATACCCCCAGACCAGCAAGGCATTTCCTTCAGCTGTTAGGACACATGGCTGCATCAACAGCAACAGTGTCAGGATCAAGATTCCAGATGAGGGACATTCAGTTCTGCCTCAGGTCTCACTGGTCTCGAAAAGAGATTCCTTGTCAAAAATGGTACCAGTCACAGGAACCTTTTCCAGGCACTGCAGTGGTGGCAGGAAAAGGACAACCTCAGGAAGGTGTGTCTTTTCTCCAGCTGCCACCATCAGCAGTCCTAACAATGGATGCCTCCTTCTAGGATTGGGTGCCCACCTAGGGGCACACTGCAATGGTACCTGGCTCCAGTAGGAGTCTCTGCTGCACATAAACCTACTGGAACTCAGGGCAGTTTACCTGGGCATTCAGTCCTTTGCTTCAGTGCTGCAGGGCAAGGGGTTCAAGTCAGGACAGACAATACAACCACAATGAACTACATAAACAAGGAAGGGGCACAAGGTTGTCCCCCTGTGCACAGAAGCCATGAAGGTGTGGAATCTGGCTTACTCCCTGGAGATCTCCTCTCAGCGGTTCACTTCCCAGGGAAGGACAGTGTCCTTGCAGATGCCCTTAGCAGGGTCAACCAGAACCTCCACAAGTGGTCACTGAACAGGCAGATTCTGTAAGTGGTGTTCAGAAGGTGGGGTACCCCAGAGATGGACCTCTTCACAGCCCCAAAAATCACCAGCTGCCACAATTCTGTTGCAGGCCCCCTGCAGTGGGCACAGTCCCTCTGGATGCACTGCTGTTGGATTGGACAGGGAGGTTCATGTATGCCTTTCCTCCATTCCTCTGTTGCTCAGACTAGTACTGAACAAGCTCAGGGTCAACCAGTGACAATGATCCTCATTGCTCCACATTGGGCCAGGCGACCATTGGTATTCCCTGCCACTGACCCTTTCAATATCCAAACAAATCTCCCTACCCAGGAGGCACAACCTATTGACCTTCTCTCTGGGCAGGGTCCTTTACCCCATCTCCAGTCCCTTAGACTCAGAGCTTGGCTTTTGAGGACTTAGAATATGCTGACTTGCACCTTTCAGAAGGGTGCTAGAGGTCCTCAGGGTCTCTAGAAAATCCTCTACCAGAAAGACTTACACCTCTAAATGGAGTGGTTTTCCAATGGTGCCAACAGAAGCAGACAGACCATCACCAGGCTGATTATCAGTCGTTTTAAACTATCTGCACACTTGCATTCCCTTGGCCTTTGGCCTTCCACCCTTAAGGTGCACCTAGCAGCTGTCTCTGCATACCTCTCAGCTGGAAAAGGGACATCGCTGGCTGCAAACCAGGTATTCAGAAAGTTCTTCAAGGGTCAACTGCACTTGCATCCCCTCACAGGAGCCCACTCCTGCATAGGACCTCAATGTATGCATTGGCAAGCTAATGCAACCACCGTTCAAACCATGTCCTCAGCAGAGCTTAAGTATGTGACGTGAAAACAGTGTTCTTGGTAGCCATCACCTCAGTCAGGACGATTATTGAGCTCCAGGCCTTGTCCACAGAGCCAGATTACATAGCAGTCCATAGGGACAAGGTGGTCCTTAGAACTAATAGGAAGTTCCTCCCTAAGGTGGTCTCAGACTTTTACCTTAATCAGTCCATTACCTTACCAGTCTTTTCACTGACCACTCCAGTTTGGGGAATGAAGACTGCATAGCCATATTTTTGTTTTTGGATTTGTGGCGTCACTTTATTGACGATATTATTATTGTTTGGAAGGGTTGAGGCAAATGTTTGTAGATTTTGTTGATTGGTTACATACCACGAATCCACTTTACGGTTTAAATTAATTGTTGATGAAAATGCGATTAATTTTTTGGATTTGAGGTGTTTTAAAATGAATGGGGTAAAGAGATTGGTACATCCTTTTTTCTAAAATGTACAGGATGAAAAAGCTTGCTATTGTCAAGTAGTTTTCATCCTGGTAGTATTTGTCATAATATACTGTACCTCAGGGACAAATGATTAGAACCCTAAGGAACTGTACACAGAGACAAGATTATGAAATATTTAAAGATAAACAGATACTGCGTTTTCAGGAACGAGGATATGGTAAGGAAGTGATTCAAGAGGCTGTCGAAACAGAAGAAAATATGGATAGGACTAGTACTTTAGTCCCCAAACAATGTAAAGTAAATAATGAGTACAGATCAGTTGGTTTTGTTACTAATTCAGTACTAGATGTGCTGGTGTAAAGAATCTTTTACAAGATAACTGGGAATATTAAAACAGATGATAAAATCTCTGAACATATTGGTGATGTTCCACAGTGAATTTTACAAAAGCCCCAACTATTAAAGATAAAGTGGTTAAATCTATTTTACCAGATAGTGATAAAATAAAAGTAATACTATTTGGACAGCCCCATTACCTTTTGGGACGAAAAGATGTGGAAATTATAAATTTTGTTCCTATTTGTTGGTGACGGACAATTTTATAGTCCGATTACAGGCCAGTCATTTAAAATGAAAGACTTGATTTTGTGCAATACTAAATCAGTGGTGTATCGGTTACAGTGCTCTTGTGGGTATTTTATGTAGGCGTACAATACATGAATTTAAGGTTAGGATAGGTGAGCACCTACGGGCTATAGATAAACATGATATCATATGCTATAGTACAACATATAGCTAAAATAGCGATGTGCGAGTGAAACATGATATTAAATTCATAGGATTGGAAAAGTAAGAGTAGGACCGGTGGTGATTTAAAAGGAAAATAGGACAACGTGAGAGTTACTGGATATTTATGCTCAAATCCAGGGAAGGTTTTGGACTTACTGAAAACATTGATTTGGCAGCATTTCTTTAAGAGACTTGATGGTGTTTCTAAATTAATGGGAGTGTATAATATAGTAATACTTAACATGTTGGGATAAAAGCTAATTTGCTTAATGTTTGTATATAGTTAAGCTTTGCAAATAATAGTGTGCTATATTGGGTACTCTCTTAAATGCTCTCCATTGTTGGTATAATTGGTAATTTGTAAAGGTACCTTGTTATTTAATTGTGCTCCAATGTTTAGTCGATGTTAGCTAGTTTTAAATTAATGTTTAATTAGATATCATCTACATTTTGATTATAGTAGTCTTTAAGGATTAAATGTTTAATGAATGATGGTACCAATGAATAAATTGACGATTATTCGTTTCAATTGTTATAATTAAAAATAATTGATATCATTGGCCTTTATTCATACATTCAATTAATGATTAAATAATTATTTAATGTGGGCACTAATTGATGGATATTTTAGGTGCTATCCTTGAAAATAAATGGAGGAATGCATTTTGTATTACTTGTTATTGTTAAGGTTGCACGATTTTTTAACACTATTTAAGGTTATCAAATATGTGTGTAATTTATCTCTGATGAAGCTTGGCGTTTAGCCTTGCGAAGCGTAAGATGTTTGTTTCATGTCTGTGAGCATTGTGCTTTAGAAACTGGTATGTTTGCACTGATGCACTTGTCTAAAATAAATGTTTTATTTTACATATCTGGCTTGGACTGGTGCTGACATTTTTGGAACTTTGATAGCCTTGATGTCAAGAGAGCTATAAGCTACTACTTGGATCACATAAAGGGCCACAGGCAAGATAGAACCCAGCTTTTCCTGAACTATGGAGAAGTGAGGAAGGGCAAACCTGCCTCAGAGGTCCATTGCCCACTGAGCGTGGCATGTATCCAATTTTACTACAGCAAATTGGGTAAAGAGCCTCCTGTGGGCCTCAGGGTCCAGCTCACAGGGTCCAGCTGCTTCAGTAGCAGCTGCAAGAATATCCTTTGTTAGAAATCTGCAAAGCAGCTACTATACCTGGAAAACAGTTCACATCTTTACCAAACAGTACAGTCTGGATATCCAGGTCAGGAGTGATGCCACGTTGGCACAGCAGTACTGCAGAGCTTGTTTCCTAAATAGGTTCTCTACCCTCCTCCAAAAGTACTTTGGGTAGTTGCATTTGTCAGAATACAGTAAGATTTCCTGGGGTTTGAAGAAAACATTACTTACCATAGTAATTGTGTTTCTTCCAAGGAATCTTGTTGTATTCTGAGCTCCACCCTGCCTCCCTTCTAGAACATATGGGCACTGCAACACAGCTGTCCATGCTGTTTGAAACCTGTGAGTGTTTCTTTATTGGGCTTAGTCACTTGAGTCTTATTGTTGCCCACATTTTAAAATATAGGGATTATTCATTGTTGGGTGTTGTTAATTAGTTGTTTATTATTAATATAGCTTAGATGGCTTGTTATTATGCATGCTCCGCCTGAATCTAATGGTTGCAGGATGTATTCCAGGGACAGTGGTTTGAAAACCGAGCTCTAGCCTAACATTCCATGATTAGCATAGGTTCTATTAATCCTTTTGGCTCCAGGGCAGTCTTATGGTGAGACCATACTGCATTTGTCAGACTACAGTAAAATTCCCTTGAAGAAACAAGATTACTATGGTAAGTAATGTTTGCTTCCCAGGCATCCAAACATCTTGCCAGACAAGCTAAGCAGGTCACAGTCCAGGATGCATGAGTGGGAGCTATCGACCTTGGTGTTCAATGACCTGTTCGAAAGATGGAGTCGCTCAGAGTTGGACCTTTTGTGTCCCCACACAACATAAAACTGCAACATTTTTGCTTGTTTGCTCCAGGGCTTGGAGTTTTCTGGTGAGACATGTTGTCCCTCTCTTGGAAAGGTTTCTGTATGCCTTCTCTCATTTCCCTTTGATTCAGAGTGTGCTGTTCAAGCTGGAGATGGAGGGGCAACTCTGATACACATCACTGCCCTATGGCCTCAACAAATCTGGTTCCCCTATTGCAACAGCTGGCAGTGGAACCCCGGTTCCTCTGCCATTGTGCAAGGACCTACTGTCACAGGAACAGGGAACACTGGTCCATCAGACCTGAAGTCTCTCCATCTCCACACATGGTTCCTGAAGACTTAGCCATTGCTCATTTTGGGGTTTCCCAAAAGTGGCCGATGTTCTGGTGGCTACTAGAAAGTCTTCCACCAGATACCCTAACTCCATGAAGTGGAAGTGGTTTGCTTTATGAGCCACTTCTTACCACCTGGATCTGTTCACCTGTCTGGTTAATCAAGGTCTAGAGTATTGCATCTGCTGCCTTTATCAGATTCAGATGTGCAGTATTCCTCTATCAAAATGTACCTGGCTGCTATATTAGCTTTCCATGTGCCTATAGATGGTTGTCGAGTTGCTCAGCTGGAGGCAGCCTGTATGTTCTTGAGGGGCATTCTAACCCCCCATCAGTAATCCAATCCCAGCTTGGAACTTGAATTTTGTTTTGAAAAGCTTATTGGCTCCTTTTGAGCCAGCCGTGGAGTTGTACCTTACGCTTTCTCTTGTGGAGTTGCAATCACCTCTGCTCAACAGATTTTAGAGCTACAGGCTCTAATGTGTGAGCCTTCTTATATGATTTTCCACAAAGACAGGTTGTCTTTGCATACTAATCTAAGTTTCTGCCAAAGGTTATGGCTGAGTTTATTTTAAATCAAACCAACTTGCCACTTTATTATACAGAGCATGCCAATTTAGAGAAGTATTGCTCCATACTCTATATGTACATAAGAATATTCAGCTGCACAAAGGACTGCAGAATGTCCTTGCAGATTTTTGTTTAATTCACCCCAAGGAAAAAGGGTACCCAGTTTCTAAACAGTGCTTGTCAAATGGCTAGCCAACTGTATTATTTTTGCTACAGGAAGTATGGTAAGGAACTTCCTGGGGTGGTTCATGGTCATTCTATCAGAGGCATGGCCACCTCTGTTGCTTGTTTAAAATGTCTCTGCTGCAGATATCTGCAGCTGAGATCTGGAGTACTGTCCATACCTTAACTCAACACTACAGTCTGGACACTGTTGCTTGTAGATGGGCTGGCTTTGGCCTAGCTGTGCTAAAAGGTCTCCATTCATTAGCCTATATGCTCTATCAACCCCAGACTGTTCACCATCAGTACTGCTTGGTACTGGTTCCATAGGTGTGTTCTGATGAAAAGATATCCTCAAAGCAGATAGAACAGTTATGTACTTCCATAACAGTAGATCCTCAAGAGAATATCTTTCATTAGGTCATGCCATCCCACCCTCCTTTCCCTTTATGGGCCTTCAACCAGGGTTCGACAAATCCCATAGCCCGGCGTCCAGTGCAATTTCAGGCAAGGACAAGTAGTTGGTGACAGCAGTACTTGTCCGTGGACAAGTACTGTTTAAAAGCAAAAAAGCAGATTGTCTGCTTCAGTGCTAGGTTCCTCTACTAACGTGCTCACTGGATCCATACTCTTTCCCGACTGACACACTCCGACAAACACTTGACCATCACTGCTCTTCCGACGTGTTCACTGTACCGCTAAATAATATCCCGAATGTTAACTTACCCGAATTACGCAGTCCCGACACACAGTATCCGAATGCATGCATTTGCCACTAATGCTCACACTGCCATGATTGACTGGTCTGCACCGCTGCTGCTCGTACTAACACCATTCACTTAAGCAAGCCCTGGATCCCTCCTGACAGTTCAGTATTTCAACTATTTGCCCTAATGTGCATAAGTAAAGCACACCTCCAGTCTGAGTGAGGGCAACTACATTGAAATGCTGGTGGGTCCTTGCACTACTTTAAACATAACAGAAAAATAATATATTTGGTGGGTGAGCCTCCATTACAGTAGCTCAATAGTTTGTGACTAGGGACAACCAACAGACCAGCGCTCGCCTAATACCTAACCCTATGGCGCGCACAGCTTCATGATCTTCAGTGGGCGGGGGAGAGGAGCAGCGTTGAGAGAGTTCTGCGGAGAACGAGCCGGGCCGACGGAGACTTGAGGTGGAGAGTAGACAGTCATCGTACTGGCAGGTGTCACATCCAATCAATGAAGATTGGGCTGTCCTGGTAAGGGACCCATTCTCTAGCTTTGTATCACTGACATGCCTTGGCTGGTGTAATCGAGGCATGCTCTCACTTCATTTAGAGTAGAAATGTCTTGATTCATCTGAAATGGTCGTGCGAGGGCTGGGTGTTTCGTTTTGTTAGGAGTTTGTTTGGAGTCAGGGACCATGAATTCACTCCAGACACACCTGCTGTTGCTTTTGCCTGGGCTGTCAATAATAAAATATAAATTTTGGAGCTGCTGATGCAAAACGGGAGATCGGGAATTGACACAATGAGGGAGGGCGAGTGGTGTTGGTGAGCCGGGAGGGAATGACGGTAAGTACAGCCAGAACCCACAACATGAGTTGTTCTGAACTGATACAGACTGTAAGACAAGGGTGAATGTTGGATCAGGAGGGTGGGACCAGTGTGTGTCGTGTGAAATAAGTAATTTGACGAATCATGATTGTTCCACTAAGGGAGAAGAACAACTCTGAGGCTGAGAGTACATAAGGAGAGGGGTACTTCTTACAAGCTAGGAGGAGAGTGATGAACAAAACAGCATAACTAGGCTGCAGCAGTAAAAGTAAAGGAGAGAAAGAAAGAGTTGAAGTGAAAGTTACCCCTTGAACAAAATCGTGACTCAGAATAAACAAAAGCAGACTAAAGGAAGGGGTAAGAAAGTGAGAAGGGCTGGCCTTTTGTAAAAGTTTTGATGCCCTTAAGACTTGTTGCAACAAAACAGCCTATGTGCAATGCAGTATGGCGGTGGGGCTGAGGAGGAAAGAGAGAGAGGTGGAAACTGTTCAAAGAAAAGAAAATAAGAAGCCTGACTGTGTGTGAGGGCGGCTGTTGGGAGTCTGGGAAATCATGGAGAAGTGAAGGAGCAACCCTAAGAAAATGAAAAAGAAGCCTCACTGTGTGCTGTGTGGGCTACTGGGATAGGAGATTGTGGGCAGTGGCATGGAGGGTGACCTACCAAAGAAAAGAAAATAAGAGAGCCAACTGTTGTGTGTGGGCTTTTGGGAGAGAAGATCATGGGCAAAGAAGTGAAGGAGGGTTGACCTGCTTAAAGAAGGGAAGGGGAGGTGAGGAAAGGAGTATCACAATAAGCCAAAGCTTGTTTCAGATGTGACCTGTGAGCACAAGGAAGTTAAGTGACTTACTCAGCATCACAGTATGCACTTAGGTGGCTGTGGGATTCAAATTAGGTCTCCAGATCTGCAGCTCAGAGCCTTAACCCACTGTGTTATACTGCCTCCTATCAACTATGAGAAGTCTAACTGTGTGTGGCTGTTATTATGACAGGAGATCCTGGGGAAAGGGCTCAGAGTGAAGAGGTGTGGCGGTAGGTGGGGGTGACCTGCCCAGTGTAACTGTCCTACAGCTGGCTTGTGAAAGACTAAAAAAAACAAAATTCAAATAAAAAGGATGCAATAAAAAACAAGTCAGATTTGAAAATCCAAATTACTTTATTTGCAGTGAGTGCACAAGTAACAGAAAAATAATGTTAACCAGATCTATTACTTACTTCATATTCAGACTTAGTATTGTATACAAATTTACTATGCAGATAAATGAGCAAACAAAGCAAAAAGGTTCTACTACTACTTTGGTTTCACTAACTCATCATAAGGAGAACCGTTCCATTTAACCTGCCTAGAACAAAAAATACACATTTTCATACTGTTAACTTATTAGTATTTAGCTATTCCCCATAAAGTACATACAACCTGTTTTCTTTTTTTTAATAATTTTATTTAAAATATGCATATTTTAACGGACTACCAACTCGAGCATGAGGATTACTACTTTTAGTCAAGCCACTTGTCCTGGACAAGCACTGAATTTTAAAATTTGTCGAACCCTGCCTTCAGCTGTAGGTTGTGCTGCTCTATCTCCATTCTGTTCTCTTTATGGACCTCTGCCTATCCTGGATTGCAGAGTGCTGGGTTGCCTCCTGGTTCTCTACAGAGAGGTCCTCCAAGTATGATCTCCAGTGGGGAACTGCAAGAGGAGGGCCGCCCACATTTCTGTATTAGCTGACATCTGATGTTGTTGGCGGCCCCTGCCTGACTGCTTGCAAAAGTTCCTGTAGCGGTCCTAGTGCCTGGCGGCCGAAGTTCCACAGGTGTGGCCTGATCAGAGATTCTCTCAAGATCTACTATTATGGTAAGCACGTGAATTGTTCTTTCTTGTGTTTCCCTTATTCTAACATGTCTGATGATGCCATATAAAAAATGCATCATCTCCACTCAGATGTTGCCTCAGAATTCAGAATGGTGCTGTGGAATCTGAACTCCTTTCAGACATTGCCGTGTGCTGGTTCTATCTCTAATGTTCTGTCAGATTTGTTTTCCCTCAGAAGAGAGCAGTTACCTCAGAGACCTATCCAAGTCCATCGGCTAAGCCCTTTATTTGTTTTTATTTGTAAAACACCTATTATTTCAATTTAGTTCTTGATATTTGGGCTAGTTAGGTTATTTTCATCTGACTTTATTTTAGCTAGCAGTATTCTCTGGTTCCCTGGCACTTTTTCAGCTCTTTAAAATTGACTGTGGTGACTATCTTTTACTGGTGTGAGAAACCCGATTTATTTTTGTTTTATTTTTGTTTTGTACTGGTCTCTGGTTTGCAACAGAGAGCCATAAGTCCTTATGACCTAGCTTTTCATTTTGCGGTACATACAGTACCTTCTAAGAGGCTACTGCCTCCAAGGCTCAAAACCTTGTCCTACCTAGTGCCAGTCACAGAAAACTTTGTTTAAGTACTAGACTGGTGGAGGAAAAGTAACCTTAGAGAGGTGCCCTTCCTCCAGCGATCACCCACTAAGATTGTCACAAGAGATGTTTCACTGCTGGCGGTGGTCGCCATCTAAAAGACCTCGCAGGTGGTGGAACCTGGAGCCCTCAGGAGACTCAAAAGCACATAAACCTCCTCAAACTCAATGTAATTCTGGCAATGCAGTCTTTTCCTCCCATTTGTAGGGTCAGTCAGTCCAAATGCAGACAGAGAACAGCACAACCAAGTACTACATAAACAAATAGAGGAACAAGATCCTCAAAACTGTGTACAGAGGCAATGAAGATCTGAGATCTAGCTTACTCCCTGGACATCAGAATTTCTGAGTACATCTACCAGGTGAAGATAATGTGTTGGCAGACTCCTTTAACAGAATCAGCCAGGAAATTATGAATGGACCTTGAACCAGTAAGTGCTGGCTTCAGTTTTCAGAAGATGGGGTGCTCCAAAAATAGACCTATTTGACTCTTGGAGAACAGTTAGCTCAAAAGTCTTGTTGCAGGCCTCTAGTGAGGCACATTCCCAAAGGATGCCCTAACCCTGACTTGAGCAGGAAGGTTTCTGTATGCCACCCCCACCATTTCCTGTCATACAGAGGTACTCATGAAGCTAGGAGAGAACCAGGAACTATGTTTCTGATCGTCCCAGACTAGGCCAGACAAGTACGGTACTCAGTGCTGTTGACCCTGTCCTGCAGAACCCCAGTCAATCTGCCATTGAGGTACAACTTGCTGACTCTGCCTCGGGGCAGCTTAACTTCCTAGATCTCAGAACATCATATCTGAGTGCATGGTTCTTCAAGAACTACAGATCTTCCAGGAATCAGTATTCACCATTGAGTCACACTATAGAAACATAGAAACATAGAATTTGATGGCAAATAAGGACCTCTTGGCCCACCTAGTCTGCCCATTTCCCTACCTAATGGATAAGCTGCAGATCCTAGTTAACCAACAGTCTACTTCCTCCTACCTCCCTAGAATTGCCTTATGTCTGTCCCATGCATTCTTGAATTCCCCACTGTTTTGACTCTACAACCTCCTCAAGAAGGCTGTTCCATGCATCCACAACCCTCTCCGTGAAAAATACTTACTCGCATTACCTCTGAGCAGTCCCCCTCTATCTTCAAATTGTGCCCCTTGATCTTATCTGTGTTAGTCTTCACCATTCATCACCTTTGGGTATAGTGGCTGGCGGTCACGACCTGGGAACTCTTTGTTTTGAGGGATGGGTGGGTCGACACACCATTGGTGCTGCCCTTGAGGCCCGTGCACTGTGTGGTGCTCGTGGGTTGGCCGTTGTGTGGTCGATCCCTCCTTCCCACCAGTTCTTCATCCGCTGCAGAGGTTGCACCTCATGGAAGCTCTGCTGCAAGAGGCCTGTTCCTGTTACTGAAGCCTTCGACTCCATGTTCTTAGCCTTGAGTTTATCGGCGCCACTTTCTATTCCTGCTGGTTCCTGTCTGCCACTACTGACGTCGCCTGGTGAGATTGTTCCTTTCATTCTTGCAATGTCAAGTCTTGTTTTTGGTTGTTTTTTCCTGTAGGTTATGTCTTGGTCAGGGGCAAGAAATTTGTGAAAGCAGGGCGGCCCCCTGTGAGTCAGTGCCATGCGTCTGTAAGTTCTCCGTTACCGACCAGCATGACCGTTGTCTCGCGTGTCTTGGCCCACTACATGACATAGATTCATGTGACCCTGCTTCTCCATGGACCATTGTGTCATGAAGAACGCATGTGGAAAGTGGGACGACTCCGCAGATTTTCGGGAGGGCGACACTTGTCGGGCCAAGCCACAGTCTCTCTGCCTTTCCTCCGGGTCCCCTTCCAGTTCTATGCGGACAGCAGAAGAGGGCTTCTGCTTCTTGTAGCCTAGCCATTGCTTCTGCTTCTTGTAGCCTAGCCATTGCAGAAGCCCCTTCCATGGTGCAGGAGGCCCAGTCCATCCCTCCCAGGGCCGGGCAGGAGGCACACCATAACGCCTTCCGGGTGAAGGCCCCCGTGTTGTTTCCTTGGGCTACAAAGCCTGGGTCGTCACCATCCTCGTCGCTGTTGGTTGGTGCCATCTTGGGCCTCAGCACTGTTCACAGTGCCATTGGTGATAGTGCCGTCTTCGACTCTGGTCCATCGCTCAGTGTTGTCTCTGCTGTGGAGCCATTTGTGGTGCCGATAGTGCTGATGGCACTGTGGGAGGCTTCTGGCGCCATCCTTGTTTGTTTCTCTCCCCCACACCATTCACGGTGCTGTGGGTTAAGCATGGCACCGTGTCCAGCTCTGGAGCTGCCGCAGCTGAACAAGGACATGGCGCCATGGGGTTTCCATCCTCAGCGCCATTTGCGGCGCCGAGGGTGTGGTTCGGACTGTTGTCAGTGCCGTCTCTGGTCTCGGAGCTGTGTGCCGGGCTGTGGAGTCAGGATGGTGCCGTGACAGATCCTGGCTCCAATACTGTTGCCGTCCTCAGCGCTTTGTCTTCTTCGCGCGCTGCTCATGGTGCGCTTGAGGGCTTTGGTGGTGACTCTGATGCAGTCCCTTGTTCTGGTGCCCCATTCAGTTGGGATGGCAGTGTCGTCCATGTACCATCTGGCACAAGATTTTGGTCTCCACCTCCTCGGAGGTGGAATCGGACTCTGAGTCAGACAGGCAGTTGGACTCTTTGGGTTGGCTGCTCACGTGACACTTGGCAGTGTCCTTGACAGGCCAGAGCCAGCCCTCCTCTGAGGGTGGACAGTGGCCCCAGGTCCAGGGTCAGGGGTTCTGACCAGCAGGCAGTGGTGCAGGCCACTATTGCCCTGCAACCTGGCCTCGGAGGATTTTCTGACCCCTCAATGGTGGTACCCCCTCAGGTGGTGTGCCTGGATTGCCCAACTTTGGATCTGATCAGAGCACCCACAGGAGGGAGGGTGCTGCTCCTGGGTAGTCCCTTTGGGGACTGACCAGGGTGCCAGTGCCTAGGTTGGTGTTTTCGAGGAAGGGCTCTTTTGGACTTCAAGGGGTTGAGGATTAGGGGCTCGGCGTGGCGACTCTTTTCTGGGACCCACCCAGGTTCCGGAAAGAGTCGTAGTGTGAACCTCCACCCTTCCTTTTCAGTTTCCTCGAGAGGGCCCTGTTCTTTGGAGCTGAGGGACCATCCTTTTGGACTCTCACGGCCCTGGTCACCTCACAGGGGATTCTTCAGGGTGCAGCCTAGGCAGTTCCAGTATGGTTGGCCAGCTGTTGGCTGTTGAGTTTTCTGGAGCTCCCTCTTCCCTTGGGGCTCCAGGTGTGCTCTCTGTCCCAGGTGTGCTCTCTGTCCCAGGCAGAGGACAGCTGATTCTTGTTCTCAGCTCTGTCCCTCTCCTCTGCCACCTTCTCCTGTGCTCCCAGGTATTCTTGGGCCAAGTGGACCTCTCTCCTGGGAGCAGTTCAAGCTGTGGCTGCTCAGTTTCCCTCTTACGTCAGGGCTATGGACAGACAGGGTTTTCAACCTCCCCTGAGCAGCCAGCTTCTAAACTCTTGAGGTCCTCTGACTCTTCATCCCCTCTTCTGGAGCAGAGGACCGTCTGTCCACATCTACCCAGCGGCTGATCTCTAGAGTATCAGCGATTCCTCATGAGGATGTTGGAGGACCTGCACATCACCCCACCCGCAGCACAATTCAGAGCACTCAACACGTGCCTTTTAGGTGATTTCAGTGTGGACACCTTGTGGTCCCCCTGCCTGCTCCCTTTTGGGAGGCGTCATTCGTTCTGGCAGAGATCCTTTTCTGGAGTCCCAGTCCCTAGGGATCTCTGCCAGAGGTATTATGCCCTCCCCAGAGTCTCCAGGTTCTATGCCTCATCCTCAGTCAGGATTGATGCAGCTGGACACTCCTGATGGGCTTGGCGCCCCTCACCGTGACTAGCCCCAGATCAAGATTCTTTGGATTTTGACTTCTGGGGAGGAGGACTTTTACTCAGCATGGTTGCTGCTCTCTATTTCAGCACATCAGGCCCACTATGCTACCTATGATGGGTTCCTGTGGGTCCAGGTTAGGTCAACTCTAGCCGCTATGCCTGACAGGAGGTAACCAGACAAGCCATTGCACTCTCTGCCATGGCCTGGAGCTAACAGGGCACCAAGCAGGTGCATCTTACGATGCCAGCGAGGTAGCTTCCAGGGTTGTAGGACAGAGATCTGCACTAGGCAGATGGCATAGCTGCATCTTTCCCAGATGTCACCCTTGGCCTGGCTTAGGGTGATTTCCTCCCCCACCACAGAACCCATCTTTTCTCCCGTGAGGTGAGATGGCATTTGTCAGGGCAAATTCCTACTCCTTCCAAGGGTCCCCATCTCACTCTCCCCACTCCCAGGCCTCTCCAGACCTGTGAAGGTTCTCTCTCTTGGTGTGTCACCCATTGAGAACTAAGGGACTTGGTCCTTTAGGGTCAGGGCCCCCTTCTGGGGCCCGGCACTCATCAAGGTGATGAATGGTGAAGATTGACACAGATAAGATATGAAAATTGTGTACCTACCACAAATTCTGAGTCTTTCTGTGTATCTTCACCATTCATCACAATCCCACCCTCCATCCCCTGGGGCCTCAGTCTCTGGGTTGCCCTCCCTCTCTGTGCCCTCTTTTTCATCCCCTTCTTTCTGTTGGTCCAGGCGTGGGGTGACCTTGGGCACATTGGGGATATTTTTGTCTGGGGAGAGGTGGCTGGGATGGGGCACTCCTTCCTCAGTGCCTCGGCTCCACCCCCTTAGGGTGGGTGTTGGTTGCCCTCTTTCCTGCTCTCTTTCCCTTCTCCTGTCTGTCAGCTTTCTTTAATTCCCTTTAATTTTCTTGTCCTTTGGACACAACCTCAATTTAATTTAAGAAACTAGTTTTCTTATGCCAAAATATGATTTTTTTTGGGGGTTATCCTGTATCCTGTCTTTTCTCTAGAATAGCTGATTCTGCTTATGTTGGAGTTATTGCCAGTGATTCTGTGCCTTGAATTCTGGCAGTTTACCTTCTGGCTACTCCTTCACAGTTCCTATACAATCTGGAGACAGGTCAAGGTTCCAGGGTATGTTCCCTCCCTCCCATCCATCCTTCTAAAATTCCTACCCCTCCCTCTTCTTTTTTACTTCCAGAGATGGGGACCCTCCCAATCCCTTAGTTTTCAGCTTTATTCTGTCCTTTCAGTTGTTTATTTCTCCTTTTAGTTTGTATATCCTTTCCTTTATCTGTCCCTTGCTCCCTTGTCCCTCCCTCCCAGCCTTTCCTTACTCTGGCGACTCAGAACTGGCAGAAGGGCAGGGCCAACCACACATAACAGCCTACATGAGCATCACGCAGTATACCGGCCTGAGGCGGTGCCGATAGTGCGTCGACTCCACCCATCCCCAAAAAGTGCTCCATGGGGTCCTGACCTCAGGCCACTATACACAAAGGTGATGAATGGTGAAAGATACAGAAAGATCAGAATTACAGTAGGTATGTGATTTTCATTGCTTGCACATTTCTTTTCTGAAAGATGCTACCCTATTGGGTCTTGGCCGAGACACTAGGACCCATGGTGCAAATTTTTCAAGAGGACTGGTGTTGAAGTAAACTGCGTGCATATGCGGCACTGCAAGACTGGCTCATGCTGCATGGCTTATCTCAACACCAGCCCTCAACCGCTTTAGTTCCTTTTTTCCTGCCATCAAGTGTGCATCAGTGACGCATGTCGCCACCCACTGGGAGTCAGAACTTCTTGTCTGTACAACAAAAGCATTCAGTTCTTCTCAGTTTTAGTGTTTAATGCTAGAGGTTGTTATTTTATGTCAGGTTAGTAATTGTACTAATATATTTGTCAGTCTCTTACTACCTGTCGAATCAGCAGTTGATAGCCATGGAGAACAATGATGAGAGTCTTGTCAGCTACCTGCTCTGGCAATGGGCCATGTCCTGTCCACTTTTCCCATTGGAGAAGGGGTCTGACATTAGACGGTCCAGTTCTCGGGAGGAAGGATAATAGACTTTGACTTTGATGGCAGATAAGGACTGCTTGGCCCACCTAGTCTGCCCATTTCCCTTCCTAGAGGATAAGCTGCGGATCCTATTTAACAACAGCCTATTTCTTCCTACCCCCACAAAAATTGCCTTATGTCTGTCCCATGCATTCTTGAATTCTCCCACAGTTTCAGACTCCACAACCTCCTCCGGAAGGCTGTTCCATGCATCAACCACCTCTCTGTGAAAAAATACTTCCTCACATTGCCCCTAGAGCCATCCCCTCTATCTTCAAATTCGTCCCCTTGTTCTTGCACACTTCTCTTTTCTGAAAGATGCTACCCTCTTGGACTTTGTTGACTCCACTAAGGTACTAAACGTTTCTGTCATGTCCCCCTCTCCCTCCTTTCCTCCAAAGGGTATACATATTAAGCTCCTTTAGTCTCTCCTCGTGTGGCTTTCTTGCAGACCCTGCACCATTTTAATTGTTCTCCTCTGAACTGCCTCCATCCCGCCCACGTCCTTGGTGAGATGGGGTCTCCAGAACTGGACGCAGGCTCCAGATGGGGTGTCACCAACTGTCTGTACAAGGGGGATAACAACTTCCTGTTTTCTGCTGGCGATGCCTCTCCTATACATCCCACTATCCCCCAGCCCTCCCTTCCGCCTTCTCCACATTGCTTGCCAACCTCAAGGTCATTTGATATGATTACCCCCAGTCCTTTCCATTTACGTTGTTGTTACTACACCCCCACATTGTGTAATCTTCCTCTGATTTTTGTTTCCCAGGTGCATTATTTTGCACTCTTTGCATTGAATCCAAGCTGCCATACTTCTGACAATTCCTCCAACCTTGCCAAGTCCTTCTCAACCTTTCCACACCTCCTTGTGCATCAACCCTGTTGCAGATCTTTGTGTCATCTGCAAAAGGCATCGTTCCTTCCAGTCACTCTGCAATGTCACTTATAAAGACATTAAAAGAGAACTGGACCCAGTACAGAACCCTGTGGTACCCCACTAGTAACCCCTCTTTCTTCAGAGAGAACTTCATTTACAATTACGCTCTGTGTCCGGTTGTCCAGCCAATGTTTTATCCAGGCACCACCCTGAAACCTACTCCCAGGCTGGTTAATTTGACTATTAATCTTTTGTGTGGGACTGTGTCAAATGCCTTGCTAAAGTCTAGGTAGGGTATGTCCACATCCCCTCTCTGGTCTACTACTTTGGTCACCCAGTCAAAGAAATCAATTAGAATCCTCCTGGAAGCACAAAAGAAGTGGGCCCATTCCCAATCCTGGTGGATTCTTGGTTCTGCTTGGCCTCAAGTTCTTTCTCTTCCCTTTGGAAGGGAAGAAATGGTAAAACTCAAGGTCACCATCTGTGAGGTCTGCCACGAGATCCTCAGTGTCCCTTAGCCACAGACCCTTACCAGCATTGTTGGCCTCTAGTGCTAGGAGGCTGAGTACTCAGGCCGGAGCCCTTTCTGTCTGTAAGTGGAGACTTCAATGAGCAGTTCCACCACTGCTAGCGGCACCAGTCACTGTCCTTGGGATTGGTGGAACTGGAGCCACAGGCAGAGCCCTCAAGCTGGGTGAGCTTTTGGCTCCAGCAGTATGCCACTGACTCCTGTCCACTGGCTGCACTCCACTCCAGTGTCATTGTGGGACAAGCTGCAGTACCACTGCCAGTCCTTTCTTGCTGGCTGGGTCATTGGTGCCATGGCTGGCACTGGTACTGGCACCAGGTTTAGGTCTTTTGGGTCCTGGCCCAGTGCTGGGGTTTCTGTTGCATGCCACTCTGGCACTGGCCCTCGTTCTTTGAGGCCAGTGTCACCATTGTTGCCAAGACCACATTCTGGATTAGAGGGCCTGTGATCCACACACCCACCCTCCACAACCCTCCTTTTTGGGAGGATATGGAGGGAATGAGTCTGACCCAGACCTCATTATTTCTGAGAGCAGCAAGAAGGACTCTTTCTTTAGTCTGGACTCTTTGGACCCAGGCCCAAACTGCTGTATCTTGGGAGGCTCTATCTTTCTACAATTTGCTCAGGAACATGCATTCTGCTCTAGGTTTTTAAGCCTACAGCCACTGACCCTGGTAAAAGTCTCCATCTGAAGTGGTTATACGTTGATAACATACCAGGCAATTTAATTTCTCCTGTTCCTCCAACTTTTGAGACTCTGTCAGATGCAGTCTGGAATAGATCTGCTTCTAACCCCAGGAATCACACAGTATGATTAAACTAATGCAAGCAACAGATAGACAGAAAATACCCTAAGGATAGGGGTCTGACAATGGGATAGGGTCTGAAAATAACTAAGAAAATCCCTAAGGAGAGTCAGTGTACTGTATGTTTCTCAACCTGTAGCTGATGTCATTATTATCCTTCCTGAGAATGAAAAAAACATACTTCCCAAGTGGTCTCTGCGCACCCTCTTAATCTGAAGTCTGAAGATTGACACTGTGGTAAGGGCTTTGCAGAAGCTTCTCCCCAGCATGCAGATTGCTAGCTACCATTTTTTTTTCAAATATGAGCACACCCTCTTGAGCTCACTTTGTCTCTAGAAGAGTCTCTGCCGGAATCAGATACCAAACATGGGATTCTGCTGACTGACACGTATGGAACTGAGTCCAACAGTCACCAGCTCAAGGCAGCTTTGGATGCCTTGACACTGCCTCTCACTCTGCCAGTGCAGACATCTGCATCAGAAAGCATTCCTGGCTACGAAAAACTGTTTTTCTCAAGGATCTAGGTTTGAATGTTCCCTTTGATTGAACTTACCTGTCTGTACAACAGATAGAAAGTCTCTTCAGGCATCTCAGAAAACTAGAACAACCCTTAAAGCGTACAACCTAGCCCTTGCTAATCCTTGGAGTGGAAAAGGATGCAGTTTCTTTCAGAACAAGAAGTCCTTTCCGGAAAAAGCATGGGAGTCCAAAACAAATCTCAGCCTCCAAAGGCTCAGCAAAGGTGCAGCCGATGGCACAGATGCGAAGCACTCAATGCCACCTCTGAAGCTCCGGCCCGGTCCTGCTTCAGCTGCCAGCAGCAGACCTCTACTCCCTAGTGGGGTGGGGTGGGGAACACCTGACTAAGTTTTACTGTCAATAGGAGTCCATTACAATGGACAAAAGGGTCTTCAGGATCATACAGGAGAAAACTTCATGGACTTATAAGAAATCCCTCCGGACTATCACCCAGAAGGCAGCCCTCTTATCACCTCAGATGTCAAAGCTTCTGGTACAGCAGATTGGGTGCCTTCTGAGAAACAGGAGACAGTGAGAGTGGTGCCAGAGTCAGAGCAAAACACATATTTCTACTCCCACTACTTCCTGGTACCAAAGAAATCAGGAGGCATGCACCCCATTCTGAAACCTCAGGACTGGTTAGCTTCCCTGGATATGCAGGATCCATACCAGCACACAGTAGTAAACCCCAGCCACCACAGATCCCTTAAATTAGTTGCTCAGGGGCAGCATTACCAGTTCAGGGTCCTGCCATTGGGACTGTCCTCGGCACCTTAAGTCTTTACAAAGTGCTTTGCAGTACTTGCAGTGCACCAGAGAAAGAAGGGACTCCAAGTTTTCCCTCACCCTGACAACTGGCGGATAGACAGTCCATCCAGACAGGAGGTGGAATGAGCAGTGACCACTGCCTCCCAGGTCCTCACCTCTGTGAGGTTCTATTGAATCTAGAAATCTCGACTCCAACCCTCACGGCAGCTTCTGTTTATAGGAGCACTTCTAGATACAACCAAGACCCAATCCTTTCTACTAGAGAGCAGAATGCAGGCAATGCTGCAGATGGCATGATACATCATGGAGCACAAAGCAGGAAAGCCCATAACATGCTCGCATCCTGGGTCTAATAGTCTCCTCAATGTTCACAGTACAGAAAGGCGCTTTTATAAATAAAGCTTTGTTGCTTGCTTCCTTAGCAAAGTTGCACATGAGAACAACTCCATGAATATTTTGGTGCACAGTGGTCACAAGCATAACATCCCCAGACCTACCTCATTCAGGTGAACAAGCCCCTGGTTTGGTGACTCACATGGTGGTCAGTGGAGGACAGCCTCCACCAGGGCTTTCCCATCACCTAACTGGAGCCTCAAGTGACTCTTACCACAGATGCCTCCCTGTTGGGATGGGGGCTGATTGTCAGGGTCTCCAAACACAAGATGTCTGGGACCCATCAGAACTCGTCTCCATATCAATGTATTGGAGATGGGAGCTGTTTTGTACAGCCTCAGGCCCTAGTTGATCATGTTGGCCACAAACAGTTCTCTTCCAGACACACAAGTCTGTGGTATATTACATCAACAAACAGGGAGAACCACACTGCATTACCTTCTCTACAGGGAAGCGATGAGAGTGTGGGAATGGTGTCTGGAGCAAGGGATCCTGCTCCAAGCCTCTATCTGTCAGGAGTCCCAAACACTCTGGCAGATGAGCTCAGCCTAACAGAGGCCAATCCTGATGAGTGACCACCAACTTCAGACTTCATGGGATCGTTGTTCAACTAGTGGGGCACCCAAAATATGGACCTTTTTGTACCCACCAATGCCAGACTGCCTCAATTCACTCCAGAAATCCAGGACATGGCATTTTCTATCAGGATGCATTCAGACTGCAATGTCAGAATCTATCTCTATATGCATTCCCACCAATCACTCGAGTGCAGAGGGTATTGCTCAAACTGGAGGTGCAGGGGTCAAGATGTTACTTGTTACTCCTTGCTGCCCTCAACAGATATGGTTTCCTCTGTTGAACAGGTGGCAGACCAAGGTTTTTCCACTCAGGATAGACTTACTGACTCCAGATCACCTGGTCCATCCCAACCTTTGCTTCCTTCACCTTCAAGCCTGTCTTCTGAAGAGATAAAGTTAACAAGTACACGGTATCTCAGAGGGTCTGAAATACTTTCGGCTGTGCATACACCATTAACTAGGAAAACTTACACAGTCAAATTGAAGAGATTTTCCATCTGGTGCTCCAGAACCCGCATGGACCCCTTTAGGTGCCCATCTGACATGGTTCTTGAATACTTACTGGACCTTTCTGATGCTGGCCCACAGTATTCCACAGTTAAGGTCCACTTGTGTGCTATACCTGCAAACCACAAGCCCATTGATACCCTCTACCTGGCACAGTTGCAGCTGTTCAAGAGTTTCCTTAAAGGTACCTTACATACAAGGCTTCTGATCTTGAAACGGTGACTGCCTGAGATATCAACCTTGTGCTGTATATGCTTATTCACAAGCCTTTTGGAGCCCTTGCAATATATGAGCTGAAGTGTATAACATGGAAAGCAGCTTGTGTTATGTTGTGAGTGAGCTGGTTGGATGATTTGTTGAATGCAGGAGGTGATAGGCCTAGTTGGACTTTTCTACCTAATAGTCAAGTTTGTAATTTGATCCTATCTCTAAGGTTAAGCCACTTTGTTTGTACAGGGCGACGTGCGAGTGAGTTTGTCTGTCCCAAGGACTAGCCTACATGCTTTATTGAGTGCCGTAGCCACCCATTTTAAGGCTGTGTCTGATGCAGCATAAAACACTACCAGGCTGTAATCACTTATAAATAGGACTGAGCTGGCAACAGAGGCGGGAGGGCTGTGGGGTAAGGTATTGATGGTGTCTATATAGGACACAAGTCTGATATTGACAGCGTTAACCACCTGTTCAAGGTACTTCGTAATAGAGTGTCATCTATCATGACCCAAAGATACTTAAAACAGTCGACTTGTTCCAGG